>CAMZMU010000086.1:20884854-21585041 GCA_947311845.1 Poa pratensis | reverse complement strand
CATCATTCAATTCAATCACTCCTCTTTTCCTCGGCGTAGGTACCGGAGTTGGTTCAGGCAGGGTCCAATCATCATGATTTTGGCTTATCTTAGCCAATAATTCCTCGGCTTCATCTGGAGTTCTTTTCCTGAAAACACAACCAGCACAACTATCCAGGTATGTCCTAGATTCAACAGTTAGTCCATTATAAAATATATCAAGAAGTTCATTTTTAGCTATTGATGTCCAGGCCGAGCTCTAAGTAAAGAACAAAACCTTGCCCAAGATTCAGGCATTTTCTCTCCCTCATTTTGCTTAAAGTTAAAGATTTTCTGTAAAGCACATGTTGAGCACTAGCAGGAAAATATTTCTGAAAGAAAGCATTGACTAAACCCATCGGGCTCTCAATAGATCCAGGAGATAAATCATTAAACCAAGTTTTAGCTTCATCTTTCAATGAGAAAGGGAAAATTTTAGTAACAAAGTAACTGCGTTTCTTAATATCATCAGAAAACAAACTACTCAGAGTAGAGAGAGTGTTCATATGTTCTACAGCACTTTCATTTTCAGTTCCTCGAAAAGGTTCTTTCTCAGCAATAGTTATAAAAGACAAGTCCACAGAGAAATCATAATCTTTATCTTTTATATTTATGGGAGATGTAGCAAATTTAGCATCAGGAGAAAGTTTATAGTTGACAGCACGTCTTTGAAGAAGATTTTTAATAGCATTAACATCTTTAGAGGTATCACAATTCATGCATTCATCAATAAAGTCATCATCAAGTTCAACATAAGTTTCCTCAAGATCATCACTAGTAGTTTCTCTTGTTTCAGGTGAATAAGCAGGTGTAACAGGAGTTTCATTAGGTGTTTCAGTATTTTCAAGTTGTTTAGATTTAGCAATTGTAGCATCTAGAAAAGGACCTAGTGAACCTCTTTCATCAAGCACAGTAGAAGCATCATCAAATTCATCAGAAACATTCTCAGATTCAGCAGAAGTAGCAGCACGTGAAGCATGTGCATGTGGTGGTGTGACAAGTTGACTTATAACAGACGGTGAATCAAGAGCAGCAGAAGTGTTCAGAGTTGTACCTCTCCTTGTAGTGGATGGCAATATACGAACCTTATCATCACGAGGTTTACCCATGATGAATGAATTGCAGCGAGCAGTATGACTCCCTGGTGAGCTTATAAATAGAGCTATGCTCCCCGGCAACGGCGCCAGAAAATAGTCTTGATGACCCACAAGTATAGGGGATCGCAACAGTCTTCGAGGGAAGTAAAACCCAAATTTATTGATTCGACACAAGGGGAGCCAAAGAATATTTATAAGCCTTGACAGATGATTTGTCAGTTCAGCTGCACCTGGAAGTAGACTTGCTCGACACAGTTTATCAGTAGCAACAGTTTTATGACAGTAGCAGTAGTGAAATAATAGCAGCAGTAAAATAAAGACAGCAGTAATAATTGCAGTAGACAGCAGGATTAAAATACTGTAGGCATAGGGATGGATGAACGGGCGCTGCATGGATGAGATAATTCATGAAATAGTCATACATAGGGCAATTGCAGATAAATAATAATAAGGTATCCAAGTAATAATCAATCATAAGCATGTGTTCCGTATTTAGTCGTACGTGCTCGCAATGAGAAACTTGCACAACATCTTTTGTCCTACCAGCCCGTTTGCAGCGGGGCCTCAAGGGAAACTACTGGTAATTAAGGTGCTCCTTTTAATAAAGCACCGGAGCAAAGCATTAACACTCCGTGAACACATGTGATCCTCACGTCGCAACCATCCCCTCCGGTTATCCCAATTTCTGTCACTTTGGGGCCTCGGGTTCCGGACAGTGACGTGTGTATACAACTTATAGATATGATCCAAAACAATAATTATTCTCATGATTCAATAACATGTTCAGATCTGAGATCATGGCACTCGGGCCCTAAGTGACAAGCATTAAGCATAATAAGTTGCAACAATGACATAAAGTACTACCGATGGATACTAGGCACCAAGCCCTAACAAATCTCACAACTATTACATGAATGATCTCATCCAATCCCTACCATCCCCTCAGCCTACAGCGGGGAATTACTCACACATGGATGGGGGAGTCATGGATGGTCGATGGAGAGGTGGCGGTGATGATGATGGCGATGATCTCCTCCAATTCCCCGTCCCGGCAGGGTGCCAGAACGGAGTTTCTGATCCCCGAAATAGGGTTTTCGATGGCGGCGGAGCTCTGGAAGGTTTCTGGAAAAAGCGTCGATCCCCCAAGTTTTTAGGTCAGAGGCTTTAAGTAGTCCGAAGGGGAGCGCTGGGGGCCACACAGGGGGCCACACCACCCCTGGGCGCGGCAAGGGCCCACCCGCGCCCTGGGTGCGTGTGGTGCCCCTGTGCACCCTCCTCGCTTCGTCTTCTGGCTCCGTGGGTCTTCTGGAAAAATAGAATTTCTGGAATTTTTCTGGAATTTTCCTAAAACTTTGACTTTCTGCACAAAAACGAGACACCAAGGCAATTCTGCTGAAAACAGCGTTAGTCCGTGTTAGTTGCATTCAAATCACACAAATTAGAGGAAAACAATAGCAAAAGTGTTCGGAAAAGTGGATACGTTTTGGACGTATCAGGCTTTCAAGGTTTTATGGCTGTTTTGCATAAAGCTGATTTTATTTATGAAAAACATAACTCCATGGCATCGACTAATCAGAGTATTTTTAAAAGAGGTAAGAAGTAACTCTTTTCTCTGATCACCTTTCTCAACATCAACCACCATTTACCACTGTACCTGTTCTTCTAAGGCACCTCCCCGAATCACCCTCGAGGAAGCTGACCTTGCATTCTTGAGTAGTACCTTTAGTACTCAGTTTTTAATCATTCCGTTCAAGTTATTCTATGATCTTATCGTCCTTTCCCAAGTCGTCCGTAACCGTGGACACGGCTTTTCGAAAAGATTTAACCTGCAGGGGTGTACAATGTTTGCCACGCGTACCGTCCGGCCCATTGCATGTACAATTAGCTCTCTTCCTTGGAAAGCCGGCTGGGTGGGAGCGGTGACGACTCCTCCCTTGCTCGAGACTCTCCAGGATCATCAGTGGCGGTAGGACAGGTTCAGTGCCTCCAACACCCTGCCCCACGGCCACTTATTTTCCTAACACCACAATCATCATCCCATTCTCAACCACCATCTCACGCACGCGCAAATGGAAGTTCGAACTAGAGGACCCTGGCTAGCCCCTCACAAGTTATTTAGTCGAATAAGGGTTCCTGCAATTGCATAGGCCTCACGCATGGTTGCACGCTCAGTCTTGGTTCAAGAGGTAAAGAACTCGCACCTAGGCGGCGAGAACGAGACAAAGCACCACAACCACAGTGGCCTCTCATCCCCACCTTTAATCATTTTATTACCTGTCACCACAATTTCTCCACCATCATCCAAACATCTCAACATCTGTTCCCAACATGATACATACACGAGACGAATAACATTTAACTAAGCATGGCTAAGCATAAACATAGCATAGTTAAGTATCTTCGGCCAACAGTACAAACCTATGGATATTAGGAGGGAAACAGATAATGGCATCGGAAACTTAATGCAACTATAGGATACTCTAATCCATTAAAATTGACATTTGGAACCGCATGCAATATTATAGTGGAGAAAATATTTGCGGAAACATAGGATAAGATATGCTCAGAGGGGGGATTACGCTTGCCTTGTTGATACGGTTGGTAATAGGGATCGTCACGATACGGTGGTGGCACTTCAACTCCTTGATCTACCGATGCACAAACAACACCGGAAAGAAACAATAAATTCCACAAACACAATAGGTGCAATGCACAAACATGATGACATGACATTTTAATGTCCTGCACTTCACATAAGATATCTAGCAATTTTAAATGGGGTGCGAGGATAACTTACTCCGACAAGATAGGAGAACACCCCATATTTATCTTAATGTTTCTACTAAATTCCTAACAGTGCAGTACTGTACTTGTGATCAAAGATGCATGATGTTGATGATTTTAGATAGTTCACCTTTTTCTGAGCATTTTGGTATAACAAACACCATTTTCTGACGAACCGAAAGAAAAGTTATTACATTTATAACTTCCTTTTAGATATGCCCTCCTGATAAGTTAATTTAAACAACACTAGACTTATTTATCCAAATTAGAAAGAAAAATAATTGGAATACGATAATTTTTTTTGTACAGGACAATTTCGGAATTCATCCAGAATTCCGAAACACTCGGAATTTTCCGAACTGGTTCCGATCCCATTCCGGAAAAACGCAAAACGGTACTGGACTCGATCGGAATGAGGTAAGTAGATAGCCAGAAATTTCCGGCCATCCGGAATTCCGAGTCAGTTCCGGGTCGATTCCGAGCGAAGGAAAAAAACTGGATTCTGTAGACGATAATTCCAGGCGACGGCGACGGCGATCTACGGCGAGAGAGGAAGATGGAGGGGACGGAGAGCAGTAGGAGGTGCGCGTGCTCACCCTAGACTCGTGGGGAGGCTCGGCGAAGGCAGGGACGCAGCGACGGCGGCGAATCGCTCCCGGCGGTGCTCGGACGGCCGCGGGGAAGACGGCGATGGCGGCGTCGATTCTCGGAGTCCCAGCTCGATTCCTTTGGCGGAGATGAGGAGGACGATACGGCGGAGCTTTTGCCCCAAACGGCGGTGCTCGGCGTGGACTACAACGGCGGCGATGTATCGGCGACGAGCTCGCTAGGGCTTCTCCATGGCAGGGAACGGGAGAGAGGAAAACGGGGAAGAAAAGGGTCGGGGAGGGAGTGAGCTGCCACGGGGTGGTCCTCTCCACCGTGCGGGGTCAACGACGAGCAGAGGAGGGCGCGGCGCGAGCTGGTGCGGCGCGAGCGAGAGCTTCCCGGTCGCTACAGGGAAGAAGACGCCGATTTTGCAAAAACCCCCTTGCAAACGTTTTACCATCACGGATAGGTCCTTTTCTCTTTTCTTATTAAAACCAGCATCATTTCCTTGATTTTATTGAGGCACTTAAACTGTTTAGAAAAATATGACAAAATTTGGGGAGGCTCCCCTTAGCCTGTAGAAGCTCCACAAATTTTGGTGTCTCAAAATAAAATGTTTTGTACCACTTTTGTTCATAGGTTTCAATTGTGGCAATTTTCTAAATTCCCCAAATTATAATCCTTTAGGAATTTTAGAGCAAGTCCAAAGTAGTATTTTGAACTCTTGGAACTTCCTTGACAGATATGAGAGGTCAAAGTATTTGTGTTTGCAAGTTTGAGTGCTTTCATTAATTGGGATTTGTTGTACCAAGTTTGGCATTTTGTTTATTATGAAGCCAAACCAATTAGTGGGTTATTTAGCGACTAAGAATAGATGCCATGATGCAATGAACACACAAGCGAAAAAAAATTTAGGTTCTCAACTTTAGGCTGTTACAGGTTGTAGGTTTGTTTTCTACCAGAGGGAAAACTGTAAGGCCCCGTTTGGGAACTCCGTGATTTTGAAATATTCCAAGAATATTTCGGTTTCCAGAAATACTGAAGTATTAGATACTTTGAACTGTTTGGTTTTGGGCAAAACTACAGTTTTATATACTTCAATAATTAGGAAACTTCACTATTTTTTCTTATAAAAACACTTTGTTGCCAAATTAAGCCGGGCACCACAGCTTTTTCAAAAGCACAGTATTCAGATACTAGAGTTTTTGGTTGCCGGGCAACTCAATACTACAGTATGAGATGGCCGCACAATTTTTTCTTCCCTTTCTCCGTTTTGGAAAAAAGTGGTAGAGACCTCTTTTTCTAATACTGCAAAAATACAACAGTTTTGGCAATACTTCGGTTTGTAAAATCACATATTTAGTTGCAGCGAAACACCTCAAAGTATTTAAAACAACAGTTTTTTAGAAAACCATGGTATTGCCAAAATACTTCAAGAATACTTTGTTATCAAACGGGTGTTTTTCTTCAGTCTTTTTTTTGTTTTTGCAAGCAGCGAGCTGCTAGTTACGCGAGAGACAATGTAGCCCCGAAACGTGGTAGAAAACCGGGGCTCATGGCAAGAGCAGCAGCCTAACTAACAACACTATATATATTTTTTCCTTCTGTAATCGCCAAACAAACAACATTATACTACCATAGAGTTCCAAGAATGCGTTATGGGAATGGGAGCATCTTATCTTATATTTACTAATTGGAGGCACCATACGAGGCACCACGTTAATCCTGGAGAAAACATAAAAACTAGCCGTAAGATGTAAATTCTGTGGATAGGATCTAAACATCGCAAGTCATGGGCTGGTAAGAGTCCTATAAGCCTACGTAGTCTGAACATGTTCTTATTCTAACAGAAAAATATCCGACCCTTGTGTCTTCTTATAGGCATCACCGCCGGCGCGCCGCCTCCACAACTCCATCGCGCCTCCAACCATGGGGAAAGTGCAATTGGCGCTCCAGCGATGTCGCCTTGATCTCTTGCCGCAGCTAAGACTACAGCTGTTCTCACGGGGCTTGGGCTCTTCACGAATGCTTGATCGGCTACAGAGATTTGATCTCCCGTGGTCCAGTCTCCAGACCAGGTGCCTGCAGTTAAAGATGCATGTCCAGTGGCCGTGAGAAAAGAATTCCCTAAGTCTCTCTTCCTTCCCTGGGAAATTCTCGACTTATCATAGCAATGATGGTCGATTTTAATCCAGTAGCCATGTCCTGAACTGGCTCCGATTGATTCATCAGCAGTACAAGGTCGAGTAGTCGTGTCTGCCTGACTGCCTTGACGCTATCTCGCGATCTCTCTGCATCACCCAGATCGTTAGCAGCAGCGGACAGCCCCAACATGTGCAGATCGTTAGCAGCAGCAACTCAACTCTTCAATCAGAGGTAAGCGAAGATAGGCATACTCCTTAGTTTTCTAAACTGATCCGTTTTGGTGTGTTATGGTATTGACATCAATGGAATTTTATGGTTCAGTGTAAGATAACTTGCATGTGTATTATGGGGACGAAAAACTTCAGAATGTACTGACCAATCTCACATTGATCATCAAGGTTAGATTTCCGACATTGTTTTTTTGACATATCCGACATTTTTTATTAAATGCAGGGACGTAGCTCTTTTTTAAGATCATATTTGCGTGTTAAATCCAAGAACTATAACGTAACCATCCATAATCCATTGCGAACTTTCCAGGGCGTATTTAGATACTGTTAATGGGCTCCAATTTACGCTCGATGTTTCAGTTCAGTTTCAACGTTCAAATGGCATGCAGTTCACCGCAGTTTTTCTTGCATAGTCTCGGGTGGCCAAAAACATGCATTCTTCAATCATCAATCCATTCGATAGTCTGAATCTGTTTGTAGTTTCTTCAGCTGGGATTGCCTCAACATCAGGTAAGTACAGTGGTTTATCATGGTTATTATGCTATTTCTTTTCAACTACTAGGTTGCTACTTTACAGTTTATTTCTGGCAGCTTTCTTTGTCGTCTCAAATTCCCACTTAAGGTTATTAAAACGTCTCTACTTTACAGCCGATGTGTGTTCTTATGTCTAATCTTATTTTTTCACTTGCTGCTCTATGAATGCCCATGCTAATTTTTGTACAGGGACTGAAGGTGGAGGTGATAGAGAATTTGTGCACAAAGAGCATCATGATGTCTCATGGATCAGGTAACATGGCGTGCCCATCAAGAGTAAGAGATGTGGCAATATTATGTGGTATGTACTATTTCTACTGCTACAATTGGTTCTGGGTTTGTTACTGGCACAAGGAAGCACTTTGAAAGGATTCTGATTTGTATGTGGTTATTTATTTCAGTGGGCTATTGTTTAAATTGCCATCATTGTTCTGCTGGAGGAGGTATGGAAAATCTTCATGGAGAAGTTCATGATAGCCGGTGATGTTCTCTGTTCCACTTTCTTACGGCCGCAGATACATATGTTCAAACAATTGTACAACCTACTGAGACTAATATTTGATGCATTATTTTGAATGGTACCTACCTACCGATACTGAAGTTTGATGTAGTTGGGGTAACCACTGCAAACTGTTTATCAAGTCCGTGTAGTATCTCTGTTCATTAATAACAAGAAAATGAAAATGAACATACTAAATTCTGATCCTAATGATGTGTTCATCGGTATGAATAGTTTATCTGAAATATTATATGGACATCAGTAGCATAACAGTGGAAGGCAATCAGGATGCCTCTTCCTCCCTACGTTCTCTGGACCAACTTAGAACCTCTTTTGAACCTCTATTAAAAGATCTTCTTCATATCTCTCACAACACAGTACAGTACATGGTAGGCTGTATTGTTATTTCTAAGTTAAGTTCAGAGACATCATGGTTTTCAACTTTGAATGATATTCCAGTGTCTATGTCAGTCATCCCCATATGAAGCGAATAAGCTATTCACAAATCAAGTTGAGAACTTACGCAATAACTAGAACATGGTTGAGCGACAACATATGACACAAACTGACTTAGTTAATCTATGTATTTCATGCAGATATTTGCAGCCAAGGCACGTTTAGGACCAAAGCTTTAATCCATAGAATAAGATAGTGTAGCCAACCTTTCACTCCCATGTCAGTCAATCTATGTAGGTAAGCAGTATGTTCCCCTGATCTTCTCCTTCTCAGTTTCGTGTCAATGAATCTACCATACAGTTTTCTCTGTATTCCATACCATGTACACTCAAAGGTGGAAAGTTGTAGCTCATCCTATGATGGTTCTATACATGGACCTTCGGGAAATCTTTACATGACCCAAAAAGTTGTTTATATGAGATTCAAATCCATGCATTTTATGTTTAAAATTAACATAATTGTGAATCAAATAAGGTGCAAATAACCTCGGTGAACTAATACTTCATATATAAGGTTTCCAGTAGGAAACACCTTATAAAAAATTCTTTGCGGACACAACTAGAAAATTGTGAACACACATATAAAACTCTTTGAGAAATAGTCGAAGATTCATGATTCATTTATCCCATAGGGATAATAGAGGAAATTAATCTAATAGTAATATATATATATATTAAGTGTATACCTGATTTTTCTCATTCCCATATAGTAGGGATAATAGAGAAAATTAATCTAATAGTAATATATATAGCATAAGTATATACCTGAATTTTCTCATTCTTAACGTAGAGTGAACTCTAAAAAAACTAGCCCGTGCAGGAGCACGGGTTAACGACTAGTATTTACTAATTGGAGGCACCATACGAGGCACCACGTTAATCCTGGAGAAAACATAAAAACTAGCCGTAAGATGTAAATTCTGTGGATAGGATCTAAACATCGCAAGTCATGGGCTGGTAAGAGTCCTATAAGCCTACGTAGTCTGAACATGTTCTTATTCTAACAGAAAAATATCCGACCCTTGTGTCTTCTTATAGGCATCACCGCCGGCGCGCCGCCTCCACAACTCCATCGCGCCTCCAACCATGGGGAAAGTGCAATTGGCGCTCCAGCGATGTCGCCTTGATCTCTTGCCGCAGCTAAGACCACAGCTGTTCTCACGGGCTTGGGCTCTTCACGAATGCTTGATCGGCTACAGAGATTTGATCTCCCGTGGTCCAGTCTCCAGACCAGGTGCCTGCAGTTAAAGATGCATGTCCAGTGGCCGTGAGAAAAGAATTCCCTAAGTCTCTCTTCCTTCCCTGGGAAATTCTCGACTTATCATAGCAATGATGGTCGATTTTAATCCAGTAGCCATGTCCTGAACTGGCTCCGATTGATTCATCAGCAGTACAAGGTCGAGTAGTCGTGTCTGCCTGACTGCCTTGACGCTATCTCGCGATCTCTCTGCATCACCCAGATCGTTAGCAGCAGCGGACAGCCCCAACATGTGCAGATCGTTAGCAGCAGCAACTCAACTCTTCAATCAGAGGTAAGCGAAGATAGGCATACTCCTTAGTTTTCTAAACTGATCCGTTTTGGTGTGTTATGGTATTGACATCAATGGAATTTTATGGTTCAGTGTAAGATAACTTGCATGTGTATTATGGGGACGAAAAACTTCAGAATGTACTGACCAATCTCACATTGATCATCAAGGTTAGATTTCCGACATTGTTTTTTTGACATATCCGACATTTTTTATTAAATGCAGGGACGTAGCTCTTTTTTAAGATCATATTTGCGTGTTAAATCCAAGAACTATAACGTAACCATCCATAATCCATTGCGAACTTTCCAGGGCGTATTTAGATACTGTTAATGGGCTCCAATTTACGCTCGATGTTTCAGTTCAGTTTCAACGTTCAAATGGCATGCAGTTCACCGCAGTTTTTCTTGCATAGTCTCGGGTGGCCAAAAACATGCATTCTTCAATCATCAATCCATTCGATAGTCTGAATCTGTTTGTAGTTTCTTCAGCTGGGATTGCCTCAACATCAGGTAAGTACAGTGGTTTATCATGGTTATTATGCTATTTCTTTTCAACTACTAGGTTGCTACTTTACAGTTTATTTCTGGCAGCTTTCTTTGTCGTCTCAAATTCCCACTTAAGGTTATTAAAACGTCTCTACTTTACAGCCGATGTGTGTTCTTATGTCTAATCTTATTTTTTCACTTGCTGCTCTATGAATGCCCATGCTAATTTTTGTACAGGGACTGAAGGTGGAGGTGATAGAGAATTTGTGCACAAAGAGCATCATGATGTCTCATGGATCAGGTAACATGGCGTGCCCATCAAGAGTAAGAGATGTGGCAATATTATGTGGTATGTACTATTTCTACTGCTACAATTGGTTCTGGGTTTGTTACTGGCACAAGGAAGCACTTTGAAAGGATTCTGATTTGTATGTGGTTATTTATTTCAGTGGGCTATTGTTTAAATTGCCATCATTGTTCTGCTGGAGGAGGTATGGAAAATCTTCATGGAGAAGTTCATGATAGCCGGTGATGTTCTCTGTTCCACTTTCTTACGGCCGCAGATACATATGTTCAAACAATTGTACAACCTACTGAGACTAATATTTGATGCATTATTTTGAATGGTACCTACCTACCGATACTGAAGTTTGATGTAGTTGGGGTAACCACTGCAAACTGTTTATCAAGTCCGTGTAGTATCTCTGTTCATTAATAACAAGAAAATGAAAATGAACATACTAAATTCTGATCCTAATGATGTGTTCATCGGTATGAATAGTTTATCTGAAATATTATATGGACATCAGTAGCATAACAGTGGAAGGCAATCAGGATGCCTCTTCCTCCCTACGTTCTCTGGACCAACTTAGAACCTCTTTTGAACCTCTATTAAAAGATCTTCTTCATATCTCTCACAACACAGTACAGTACATGGTAGGCTGTATTGTTATTTCTAAGTTAAGTTCAGAGACATCATGGTTTTCAACTTTGAATGATATTCCAGTGTCTATGTCAGTCATCCCCATATGAAGCGAATAAGCTATTCACAAATCAAGTTGAGAACTTACGCAATAACTAGAACATGGTTGAGCGACAACATATGACACAAACTGACTTAGTTAATCTATGTATTTCATGCAGATATTTGCAGCCAAGGCACGTTTAGGACCAAAGCTTTAATCCATAGAATAAGATAGTGTAGCCAACCTTTCACTCCCATGTCAGTCAATCTATGTAGGTAAGCAGTATGTTCCCCTGATCTTCTCCTTCTCAGTTTCGTGTCAATGAATCTACCATACAGTTTTCTCTGTATTCCATACCATGTACACTCAAAGGTGGAAAGTTGTAGCTCATCCTATGATGGTTCTATACATGGACCTTCGGGAAATCTTTACATGACCCAAAAAGTTGTTTATATGAGATTCAAATCCATGCATTTTATGTTTAAAATTAACATAATTGTGAATCAAATAAGGTGCAAATAACCTCGGTGAACTAATACTTCATATATAAGGTTTCCAGTAGGAAACACCTTATAAAAAATTCTTTGCGGACACAACTAGAAAATTGTGAACACACATATAAAACTCTTTGAGAAATAGTCGAAGATTCATGATTCATTTATCCCATAGGGATAATAGAGGAAATTAATCTAATAGTAATATATATATATATATTAAGTGTATACCTGATTTTTCTCATTCCCATATAGTAGGGATAATAGAGAAAATTAATCTAATAGTAATATATATAGCATAAGTATATACCTGAATTTTCTCATTCTTAACGTAGAGTGAACTCTAAAAAAACTAGCCCGTGCAGGAGCACGGGTTAACGACTAGTGAAGCATAACGGAACAACGCCCAGGTGCCTTTGCGCCTGCAGCAGTTGCATCCGTGCATCCGATTCGATCGACCCCGCATGATTTATAAAATGGCGAGACATTCATGCTCTGCTTAATTGTGATGCTCATCGCGTGATGAGTTTGTTTCGATCGTCAGGCATGGCGTTTCCCCTGGCAGCTCTGTTTTTTCTGGTCACGGCTAGGTGGTGCCTGCAGGTCGCTCATGCCGACCGCCAGGTGTTCGACGTCATGGACTTCGGTGCGATCGCCGACGGAGAGATGGACGACTCCAAGGTAACCGATCGTCGATCGGGGTTTAGTCATCGTTTGTGCCACGAGGAATCTGTAGAGACGAGCATTGTTTTTGCGCAGGCATTTCTCAGGGCGTGGACCAAGGCCTGCGCGTCGCCTGGGAGACCGGCCGTCGTCGTCCCCACGGGCGAGTACCGGCTCCACCCGGTGGTATTCCGCGGCCCGTGCAAGGGTTACATGGAGCTACGCCTCGCCGGCGTCCTCCGCGCGCCGGACGACCTGGCCGAGTTCCGGGGCAGCCACGAGTGGATCAACTTCGCCGGCGTCGACGGGCTGCTCGTCACAGGCGGCGGCACGTTCGACGGCCGCGGCGCCTCGTCGTGGCACCTCAACGAGTGCCCCAGGAATCCCAACTGCAAGCCCCTCCCCGTCGTAAGCGACGCGACTTTCTCACTGTTGTTTCGGGCAGCATCGCGATGCGAAGCTTTTGCTTAACCGTTTCTTTCTCTGGACTCTGCTTCGCCCTCCGGGCAGTCCTTAAAGCTGGGGCGCGTGAGGAACGTGACGATCACGGGGGTGACGTCTCTGAACAGCAAGTTCTTCCACGTGATCATCATCGACAGCCAGGACGTGGCCATCCACCGCGTCACCATCCGGGCGCCGCGGGACAGCCCCAACACGGACGGCGTCCACATCCAGGGCTCCTCCAACGTGCGCATCACCGACACCGCCGTCGCCACCGGGGACGACTGCGTCTCCGTCGGCCCCGGGAGCGCCGACATCACCGTCTCTGGGGTCTCCTGCGGCCCGGGCCACGGCATCAGCGTCGGCAGCCTCGGGAGGCACCCCGGCGAGGAGGACGTGCGCGGCCTGTGGGTCTCCAACTGCACGCTCGCCGGCACCGCCAACGGCGTGCGAATCAAGACCTGGCGCGGGGGGCTCCGGCCGGGATCCGCTGTCTCCGGGCTCGTCTTCGAGGACATCGTCATGAGGAAGGTCCGCAACCCCATCATCATTGACCAGGAATACTGCCCCTACAGCTCCACCTCCTGCCGCCATGAATGGGTCAGAACTCATCAATTTCTTGTCGACCAAATCCATCGATTCGACCTGCACTGGGTTTCAGTCTCTCACTGCACTGGGTTCATGCATGCAGGCGCAGCTGCCGTCCGGGGTGAGGATCAGCGACGTCAAGTTCAAGAACATCAGGGGCGTGTCGGCGACGCAGGTTGCCGTGAAGCTGTCGTGCAGCGGCGCGAGCCCGTGCCACGGGCTAGAGCTCAGGGACATCGACCTGACGTACGTCAAGCGCGGCGTCGCCACCGAGTCGCGGTGCGCCAATGTCGCCGGTGGAGTTGCCGGCGGCACGCTCGTACCTCCATCCTGTATATAAGCGCTGTCGACGAGAAAATCAAATATAATCAGATCGTAAGACTAGAAGTCAGGTGACTTTGAGAATTAACACGGGACTGATCTTTTGTTTCTCTGGTGTACACGACTGTAGTCCGTAGCGTACTTTTTTTTTTGGTGACGTAGCGTACATGGTTGACGAGATTGAAACTTTAACCTTGTTGTAAGTTTCACAAAATTCGAAACAAATTGTGGCTGTTCATAAGATGTGTTTTTACGATCCCTGGAAGTTTCACAACCAAATTTCAAATCCAAGTAGAGAAACAAAAAAGACAAAACCGACATGAATAGTGTGACAAAAAGCTAAAAACACAAAATGACACCGTAGCAATTTGTCCTTTTTATTCTATGTGTATATTTCGAATTTGGTTATGAAATTTTACAGAATGTGAACACCTACGCAGTTTTTTCAAAAAAACAATGTCACTTGTACATTTAAATTTTAGGGTCCCTCTAATTCTCAGCTGACTAAGAATTAAGCTAATTCTCAGTCAATGACGTCATCCATGTCTCATTATTCCATTCCCGATCAATCAAGTTTTTTCTCGTTAGCTGAAATTCGTATGGGCCTTGTCTCTACTTGTAATGGGCCTTGACGCTGCTGTAATAGGCCTAGGTGCTCCACAACCTTCCTGATTCCTACGGTTTTTGTGACATGTTGCTTGCTACAGCTATGCCTCCTCTAGGTACGATTCTTTGTTTTGTTTGTAGGCTAAGAAACGATGTTACGAAAAATGTTTCGGCAACATAGAGGAGATTAGAAAAATGAGATAAAAACCCTAGTAAGTGGAAGACATCTGGGACTGACATTTCCGATCGCAAACGAGTTTTTTTTTTAAGGAGGAAACACCTACTTTTTGGAAAATATTTTTCCAGTTACGGGTGGGGTTGCAACTGAGACTTCAATTGCAGGTGGGGTTGCAACTAGGAGTTTCAATTACAGCTGAGATTATTTCCGGTTGCAACTGAGAATTTTTCAGTTGCGATGGAGTTGCAGATGAAAAAATTCAGTTGTAAGTGTAGTTGCAATTGGCTTATAGACTCAAGAAAATCTCAGTTGCAAGTGCAGTTGCAACTGGCTTATAGACTCGAGAAAAACTAAGTTACAAGTGCAGTTGCAACTAGCATCCAGATAGTAACAAAAACAAAAATAATTAAAACAATAATACAAAAAATAAACATAAAACAAAAAATAAATAGTGGCCGGTCGCCGTCTTTGCGCTGACCCGTGTCTCGCCGGGAGGCCATCCGCGTTCGACTATGTTGATACCCGGGCCGAAAACAACCTCACTGATGGTCATCGTTAATCGCGGAACCTTCCGACAAAAATAACAAAAAATATAATTATAATTATAATATAAAAATAAAACATAAAACACAAAAAAGAATAGATCTCTGTTAAAACTTGCTTCCAAAATCGGGGAATCTCAGTTGCAAGTGCAGTTGCATCTAGATCTAAAAAACTAGTTGCAGGTATAATTGCAACTAGCTTAACGACTCAGAGAAAATCTCAGTTGCAAGTGCAGTTGCAACTGGCTAAAAAAACTCAGTTGCAACTATAGACTCGAGAAAATCTCAGTTACAGGTGCAACTGGCTTATAGACTCGAGAAAATCGTTGTTGCAATTGCAGTTGCAACTGGCTTATAGACTCGAGAAAATCTCAGTTGCAAGTGCAGTTTCAACTGCCTTTCAGACAAAAAATAATATAATAAATAAAACAAAAAAAGAATAGAGACCGACCGTCGTCGTCTCGCCAACCCCGTGTCTCGACGAGAGTCCGTCTGCGTTCGACTATGTTGATACCCGGGCCAAAAACAACCTCTCTGATGGTCATCGTTAATTACCAAAACCTTCCAAAAAAATGACAAAAATAATAATTAAAATGATAATATAAAAAGCAAAACAAAAAAGTCTATATCTCAGTTGAAACTGGCTTCAAAACTCGACGAATCTGAGTTGAAATTGCAGTTGCAACCGGATGGAGAAAAAAACCAGTTGGACGTTCAGTTGCAACTGGATTCCACACGCGAGAAAATCTCAGTAGCAAGTACAGTTGCGACTGGCTTAACGACTTAGAGAAAATCTTAGTTGCAAGTGCAATTGCAACTTACAACTAGCTAAAAAAAAACTCAGTTGCAAGTAGAGTTGCAACTATAAACTCGAGAAAATCTCAGATGTAAGTGCAGTTGCAACTGGCTTATAGACTCGAGAAAATCGTTGTTGCAAGTGCATTTATAACCGGCTTATAGAATCGAGAAAATCACAGTTACAAGTGCAGTTGCAACTGGCTTCCAGACAATAAAAAAAGAGATATATGCACCATTGGTCACTGAATTTGGCCACGATGAGTACTTTGGTCACTGAACTCGCAGAATGTTGTGCGCAGATCACAAAACTTGGCAATGATGAGCAAACCGGTCACAATCGTGACATGGCACGCTGACTGAGCAGTTGATCACAAACTGTGGCCTACATTTTTTGCAAAAACAACCCTGTGGAATCACAAAATAAATTAATCTCTTTCTTTTTAGGGTTTGTCTTGCTTACGAGTGGTCCCACCTGTCAGGCTATCTTCAACCTGCTACCTACGACCGATTGGGCCAGAGAGGGAAATAGGAACGCGGCCATGGTGAGCAGCTACCTGCTACCTACGCGCCGCCCACCCCCGACCTCTCCAGCGCCGCCCACCCACGACCTCCAGCTCCGCCGTGAACCATCTGTCCCCGTCCTCCAGCGCCTCCGCGGTTCGCCCACCCCCCGAAATACAACGCCTCCGCCACGCCACTCCCGTCGGTGACCCTTAGCGCCATCCACCCCCGACCTCCAGCTCCGTCGCGCGCCGTCCGTCCCCGTCCTCCAGCGCCGCCGCGCTTCACCCACCTCCAAAATCCAGCGCCTCCGCTTCGCCGCTCCCATCGGCGACCCCCACGCACCACTGATGGCCCTTGCCATAGTTACCTGCGTCAAAAGAATATGGGTTAGGTTGAGACTCCAAGTGCAGAGTGTATAGTATAGGAAAGACGGTTTTCCCCACGAGGGTGACTCGAGGGTTTAATATCGAACTCTCGGGGAATCAGTAGTGAAAGATTTATCTTCTTATCCTTCTCTTGAAAACCTACAAAACAAAGTAAATTTTTGTGCCCTCAACCTCACCTAGTGGTTGTCAAGCACAAGGTGTGAGAATGATATGAAAAGATAATGAATGCAAAACAGTAAATAAATATGCAATGATGATAAATAAATATGCAAGGATGGTGGAAACAATGATGGATGATATTTTTGGGTTTTGTATTGTGAATGCAAGATGTAAAAGTGTTTTTGTATTTTCGGATTTTTAAATGGCAGAAAATGTAAAGTGGATAAAAGTTGTTGGAAAGGTGTTTCTTATGATTAAAAATGGACCGGGGTTCATGGTTTCACAAATGCACTCTCTCTTTAATAAAGTGGTAGACAATGGAACACTAGAATTGACATATGAGATTGCAACAAAAGGTTTCATGACAAGTTACTAATTATATGGGCATCACGTCCTAACATAGAGATCTTTTGTTTATTAATCTCTCTTATACTCCACCAAGATGCGAACTAAATCATAACACCTTAGTAATTAAGATAAATCAGAGCATAGCATTAAGTTCATGACATGAAGTTAAAATAAGAACATGCTAGATCTAGTCATGGAGTAGTGGCAATGGTCACACCCACATCTCCGGTAGCAAGGTATTTTTTTTATCCCTAGTGAGGCAACAAAGTAAGGTAAAACACCCAAGTGGATCGCGGAACTTTCTCTCACGTTCACCGCACTAGCCACCCCCGTTACTCCAACTAATGCACACGTTCCCCCTCACACGTAAACAAGAACGGGGTACATAATATGCATCTACTTTCATAACTGAAACAAAACTATTGCAATCTCAAACATATATTAACTCATAAAAAGATCCACCACAAAGGTATTACATAGATGACCGTAATCATGTTCAGCAGCTCATACGGTACTAATTAGTGAAGCTCAAGAGAGGAGAGATACATAAGTTACTTCCACAAACCCATAGTCCAGGGGTGGACTACTCCCTCTTCATCATGGAGACGGTGGAGAAGTCGTTGGAGAAGATGGAGACCACGCCGGCAGCGCCCCGCCGGAGTTTTCCCCCTCCAATCTGCAACTCCAGGTCTCTGTTTCGTGGTTTCTGTGTTTCTGCGGCGCTCCTTTCCGAAGGCGTCGGGGACTATTTTTATAGTCGTTTTTAGGTCAAGACGGAGGCTCGGGAAAAAAGATCGACGGCAACGGAGCCACGAGGCCCAGATGGTGGGTCCCACGCGGCCAGGAATCTGGCCGCGTGGGCCACCCTCTTCTGGCCCTCGGGCCTCCGTTTGTTCGCTTCCTTCGCTCCCACGCTTTGTTCCTTCCAAAAACTGATGCTCGTAAATTATTAGGTCATTTGGACGTCGTTTGGGTCCCTGAAACATCAAAATATAGAAAATAGGGTTTTCTGCCTGTGCAGGGTTAATTCCAGAAAAATAGGGAAACAATGAAATATTCCCAAAATCAATATAAAACAATGATATAACCCTTATATGATGCAAATATGATTGAAATATAAGTAATATAATGCAAAGTTCATGTATGCATTTTACATGCATCAACATCCCCAAGCTTAACCTATACTCGTCCTCGAGTATGAAGGTGATAAAACTAACATGGACTTTGCATTTAATACTATCAAAGGATATCAAAGATGATTACTATTGCTACATAGAGTCAAATGATTCATTCTTCAAAGGAGTAGCAATATACAAGATAGATTATGAAGTGATATCAAATATTCAATGTAAGGATGTTCAATGATAATTCACAAAGTGTAACATAGAAGAAAGTACTATGGACCAAATGTATGCATAATGAAAAGTAAAAACATCCTATAATGGTCATAGAGTATTCTTGTAAATCTGAATATAAAAGGTGGACACTTTGGAAAGATATATAAATGAGTAGAGGTAAAACATGAATAAGTTTCATCTAACTTCCAAATGCTTCTACTTAAGTTAATGTTTGCAATGTGGTATTCATTGGTGTCAAGCTCTCATTACCCCTATCATAGCATCTTGAATGGTTAAAGTTTAAAGTGAAAGCAAATATGAGTAGTATGCTTGACAAAGTATGGGTTGAATGTCTCATGCCCCGTGAATACGAGTACCTACACCACGGTGTTACTCAACTTGGGACACAAAAGCAAGTTCAAGTTAAGGTCATTGTAAGTAATATAATAGCGTCATCAAGAGCGTCAACTGGGGTACCTCTTGTCCCAGGACATGGAACAAGCCCATGTCAAAATGACAAGACAAACAAACAAAATGAACAATCTCCACACCCTTTTTATTTACTATTGGTATAGCTTTTTATTGTGGGGTGCATCACTGAAGGTTCACCATAGCATGTAAGTAAATTTCCACCATGAATGATGCATGGCTTAGATTAGCGGCCCAGGCGTCTCTCTAGCCATTTATACAAACTCATTAAACTCACTAAGTTTCCACATTTATTTGGCACCATGATAAGCATCCATAAACAAAAGTACATGATATCAACAAAATATAAAGAGCACGTTGAAAGCTTGCCATGTGACAGCACATATGAGCTAACTCCCAACCAAGACTCTTGTCAAGCTCACAACTTCATAATTTTAATCACAATGGGTCATGTTTATTAAGTGCAATAAAAGTAAGGTGTGCATCAAGTTCGTGAGAGCTCTTTAACCAACTTTTCCCATAACAATCAATAACATAAGCATTTTAATTCAGAAGTATAGATAATACAAAATAACATGATAAACATACTCGGAATAGCATAAAGCTAATAGGTAGATATGGTGGACTCACTGGAAAAACTTTGGTTGAAGGTGTTGGAAAACAAGTTTTTACTTGTTGGAATTTTTGGGCTAGCAAGAGGGAGAAAGTTGACCGTCTAAATGCATGCATAAGTGTCCATAGAACTAACCAATCCATGTTAAACAAAGTAAAGTAACATTCAGCATCAAAACATGAATAAAAGATAGCTCTTGATAAAACACTTGCAAATTAATATTCATTAAAAGCATATGAATCATGCAACTATATGTATCTTTTTGAATCAACTCAAACATCCCTTTCCCAATCTTTTTAATAGCATCCAACTTAATTCAACCCAAATTTCCAGTAGCTCTCTCATATATAAATGATAGTGGTGGTCTCAAGACAAACAAAAATCAAACCGAAATAAAAAGCAAATAAAAGACGCTCCAAGTTTATGCGATAAAGTGCATTGATCGAAAAACAGAAGTTAGACGTGTGCAAACCGAGAGTGTGTTGGTCCAGTGGGGTTGTCTTCACATCCCCAAGCTTATGGTCTTCACCATCCTTGGATAGCTCTTGGTGCATCTCCTCTAATCCCTGTGAAAAAACTTCAAAACACCGTTTCTCCCATTTCTTTTCTGTGGGGTGACATTAGTAGTGATAGACAAATGAATTACTTGCTGCATAAAATCCTTAAAAAAAATTCATATGAATGTCCAGAAAGTGTATAATGTTGTATGCCTACTTATAAACTCAATTGGATCAAAAAGATTCAAGTTAAAAGTTCAAAGAATGCATCAAACAAAATGGGACAGAATCTGTCCAGAAAAACAGCAGCAGCAAAACGTATTTTTCTACCCTACTTAAATATGTCAAAAATTCTGAAAAATTCATGCTTACAGAGGATGAAAAGTTGCAACTACAGTTCAAATATCAGCTCATTCGGAGTTACAGAATAGGAATTAAAAATCATACCGTGCACAGATTCGTGCTGGAATAAAATCTCCGAATGCAAATAGCAACTTTTTCAAACCAAAATAGGTAAAACTTGGCACTTTATTAAAAATTCCAGAAACAAAACTAAAAACTAAGTCTCTTGTTACAGCAAGAGGACACAAAGAAAATCAAAAATAAAAACAACCGGGTTGCCTCCCGTAAAGCGCTTTCTTTATAGCCATGTAGCTAGGCTTCTTACTTGATATTTATTGTGGACGAAGCTCATGAGGGAGCTTGAACTTTGATGTGTCCCTCTTCCTTGGGAAGTGTTCCATGCACTTCTTGTGTGGAAACTGAAACTTCACATTCCCTTCTTTTGAATCAATGATAGCACCTGTGGTACGAAGAAAAGGTCTTCCAAGAATAATTGGACTAGAGGTTTTATTCCCCATATCCATGATTAGAAAATCAACAGGTACAAATGTCATATGCAACTCTACCATAACATCACTTACTTTTCCTAAAGCATGTTTAATGGAATCATCAGCAAGTGCAAGTTCAATAGAGCATTTTTCAAGATTCTTTAATTCAAGAACTTCATATAATTCTTTAGATAAAACAGAGACACTAGATCCTAGATCTAATATAGCATGGTGTGTCTCTTTTCCAATGGTTACTAGTACTTTGGGAATCCATATATCCCCAAGCTTAGGTGGTATCATAGCTTCTTGGTTGTACCTAGCAATCTTTTCTTTTAAAACATGATTAGCAATATAAGAACCAAAACCTGCTTGGTTAACATTGATGGAAGGATCACTTGCAAATTTTTGTAAGATAGATATTAATTCATGCAAGCTACAATTCTCTAAGTCAAGCAATGGTTCCTTGACTTCACTAAGCATTTTAACTTCCTCAACTTTTCTCTCATTTCTCTTTCTTAATAATACATCCAAAGCTATATTGAGATCTTCTTTAATAGATTCTTCAAGATTCCCTTCCAAGAGTTCTAGCATAGAAAATATTTTGTCATTAAATTTCTTAGTTGCTCCCTTTTTAGACTTGGCATTGTTTGCTATCCTTTCCATTCTTGAAGCAATTTTAGAAAGGGTGTCATTAGTTTTCTTCATACTAGTTTTTGAGTAAAGGATGAAAGAGCGTATTTCATTTTTAGTAGGATACTCTTCCACATAGGTTTGTAGATCTAATATTGACCTATCAATAGAAACTTTTAGTTGTTTGATCCCAGTTTCATCTTTTGTTTCTATATAACTCCCAAATAAATTTTCCATTAAATTATTAGCATGTGAGGGATTACCAGAAGCAAATCTTCCATTAGTCAATGAGTCTAGAAAACATTTTGACCAGCCATCTAGACCATTATAAAAATTTCTTATCAAAGTAGCAGGGGTATGCTTGTTGACACCATTTTTATTAATTCCCTTCATTCTATACCAAGCATCCATTAATGACTCTCCATAATATTGACCAAATTTTTCATTTCAACACTAGAATCCATTTTGATAAAGTTTTTATGTGTTTTTTAATTTTTTATGCAAAACTGAAAATAAAATGACACTAAACAATGCAAACCGAAATAACAAATGCAACACAAAATGCAAAACTGAAAATAAAAATGAAACCGAAATATAAATATGATATGCAAGACAATAACAAAACAAAATAAAATGCTTTGAAGGTAAAGATGGATAAGATGATGCTCACGTAGGTGCAACCTCCCCAAGCTTAGGTGTTTGCACAAGTTGGTGATGAAGTTGACTTTGTTGTGAGATACCCTTGGATAAACCTTTACAGCAATGATTCCCCGGCAACGGCGCCAGAAAACTGTCTTGATGGCCCTTGACGTAGTTACCTGCGTCAAAAGAATATGGGTTAGGTTGAGACTCCAAGTGCAGAGTGTATAGTATAGGAAAGACGGTTTTCCCCACGAGGGGTGACTCGAGGGTTTAATATCGAACTCTCGGGGAATCAGTAGTGAAAGATTTATCTTCTTATCCTTCTCTTGAAAACCTACAAAACAAAGTAAATTGTTTGTGCCCTCAACCTCACCAAGTGGTTGTCAAGCACAAGGTGTGAGAATGATATGAAAATAATGAATGCAAAACAGTAAATAAATATGCAATGATGATAAATAAATATGCAAGGATGTGGAAACAATGATGGATGATATTTTTGGGTTTTGTATTGTGAATGCAAGATGTAAAAGTGTTTTTGTATTTTCGGATTTTTAAATGGCAGAAAATGTAAAGTGGATAAAAGTTGTTGGAAAGGTGTTTCTTATGATTAAAAATGGACCGGGGTTCATGGTTTCACAAATGCACTCTCTCTTTAATAAAGTGGTAGACAATGGAACACTAGAATTGACATATGAGATTGCAACAAAAGGTTTCATGACAAGTTACTAATTATATGGGCATCACGTCCTAACATAGAGATCTTTTGTTTATTAATCTCTCTTATACTCCACCAAGATGCGAACTAAATCATAACACCTTAGTAATTAAGATAAATCAGAGCATAGCATTAAGTTTCATGACATGAAGTTAAAATAAGAACATGCTAGATCTAGTCATGGAGTAGTGGCAATGGTCACACCCACATCTCCGGTAGCAAGGTATTTTTCTTTATCCCTAGTGAGGCAACAAAGTAAGGTAAAACACCCAAGTGGATCGCGGAACTTTCTCTCACGTTCACCGCACTAGCCACCCCCGTTACTCCAACTAATGCACACGTTCCCCCTCACACGCTCTCATACACATGCTTGATCATAACAAGTAAACAAGAACGGGGTACATAATATGCATCTACTTTCATAACTGAAACAAAACTATTGCAATCTCAAACATATATTAACTCATAAAAAGATCCACCACAAAGGTATTACATAGATGACCGTAATCATGTTCAGCAGCTCATACGGTACTAATTAGTGAAGCTCAAGAGAGGAGAGATACATAAGTTACTTCCACAAACCCATAGTCCAGGGGTGGACTACTCCCTCTTCATCATGGAGACGGTGGAGAAGTCGTTGGAGAAGATGGAGACCACGCCGGCAGCGCCCCGCCGGAGTTTTCCCCTCCAATCTGCAACTCCAGGTCTCTGTTTCGTGGTTTCTGTGTTTCTGCGGCGCTCCTCTCCGAAGGGCGTCGGGGACTATTTTTATAGTCGTTTTTAGGTCAAGACGGAGGCTCGGGAAAAAAATCGACGGCAACGGAGCCACGAGGGCCCAGATGGTGGGTCCCACGTGGCCAGATTCCTTGGCCGCGTGGGCCACCCTCTTCTGGCCCTCGGGCCTCCGTTTGTTCGCTTCCTCCACTCCCACGCTTCGTTCCTTCCAAAAACTGATGCTCGTAAATTATTAGGTCATTTGGACGTCTTTGGGTCCCTGAAACATCAAAATATAGAAAATAGGGTTTTCTGCCTGTGCAGGGTTAATTCCAGAAAAATAGGGAAACAATGAAATATTCCCAAAATCAATATAAAAATGATATAACCCTTATATGATGCAAATATGATTGAAATATAAGTAATATAATGCAAAGTTCATGTATGCATTTTACATGCATCAGCCACCCACCCCTGGCCTCCAGCTCCGCCGCGTGCCATCCATCCCCGTCCTCCAGCCCCGCCGCGCTCCGCCCACCCCCGAAATCCAGCGCCTCCACGCGCCGCGCTTGATTTCCGGCGACGCGACCCTCCTCCGCCCTCGGCGAGCACACCAATAGCCTCAGGGTGAGGTTATGGTCCGGCAGGACCTCTAGCTGTCCTCCCCCATGCTCTGTGGTGGGCCGCCTTCAAGCGCCACGGCGCGCCGCCGCTCCGGTGGTCACCGGGGTCGCGCGGCTCTTTCTTGCGCAGGCCACGGCGAGGCGGGGCCCGTCCATGGCGTCGCGGCGGTTGCTGTGCGCCCGATAGAGTGTGTGGCTGAGCGCATCGAGCTCACAAAGGGTCTGGTCACCGGACGCGGCCATGGTGAGCAGCTAGCGCTGGTCGTCACCTCGCCCGCAGCCACGCAAGTAGCTAGTGAGCAGCTCGTGAAGAGGCCAACAAAGCACGCGCGCGGTGATGGTGCAGCTGGAGAGAGCTCGATTTAGTTCATCGGCGGCGAAAGTCATCGTCGGGCACATCGGCGAGACAAACATACAAAAGAAAGAGTCTAATGTGATTTTACAGGGTTCTTTTTGCAAAAAAAAATAGGTCAAAGTCTGCAGTCAACTGCTCAGTCAGCGTGTGAAGTCTCGATTGTGACCGGTTTGCTCATCCTTGCCAAGTTTTGTGATGTACGCGCAACATTTTGCGAGTTCAGTGACTAAAATACTCATCGTGGCCAAGTTTAGTGACTAATGGTGCATATATCTCATAAAAAATATAATAATTAAAAAAATACAAAAAATAAAACAAAAAAAGAATAGAGGTCGTCCGCCGTCGTCTCGCCAACCCCGTGTCTCGACGAAAGGTCGTGCGCGTTCGACTGAACTGGTACGACCGACGCCCTTTTGACGTGGCAGCGCTAGAAGCCGCTGCGAGAAAATTTGGCGCGAAATATAAGTCGCGAAGGAGGAAACTAAAAAAATGCCGCCAAACATAGCGCGGATACAATGATTGCTTGTGAGTACATGACGTCTGCCGTCAAAATTAAAGGATAGCTTGGTCCCACGATTACTGTTCGAGATAAGGGTTAGCAGGGCTGGCGTGGGGGGCGGTCAAACTTCATCTCGTGTGTTTCCGAATCTGGACTGAGATCGAACGGAAGATGAGGGGTGCGCACACACCCCCCTGACTACCAGATCATTTTTGAAACACAAAAAGGAATCGATCTCTGTTGAAACTGGCCTCCAAATTCGGGAAATCTAAGTTGCAAGTGCAGTTGCAACTGGTTCAAAAAAAATCCAAAATTCAAAATGTTGTTGCAATTGGGTTCTACACACAAAATCACAGTTTCACTTGCATTTGCAACTAGATAAAAAGATCCCAGTTGCAAGTCCAGTAGCAACTGCATAAAAAATTCCACTTGCAAATGTAGTTACAACTGGCTTCTAGACTCGGCAAAATTCAACTTCCTCTTATGTGGTAATCTCCTGGTACATCTCATATAGAACCTGGTTTCTATTGTTGACATCAAAAGTCACAACATATGAAAAAAAATTGTCTTCTGCAGAACCCTTCTCACACTAGACGGTTACTTCTAAAAAGCGACATCTATTCAAAAATTAACATGACAAAAAATATATAAAATCAACAACAAAATGTCATATCAAACTAGAAACACAAAACCAAAAAAGACAATCACGAAAAAAATCCATTTCTTTAAATCCGTGCATCTGATTTCAAAATGGATAAAAAATCCGAGTCTGGAAGCAACTGCACCTGGTTTCAAAATCCGTGCATCCAAATAGAATAAAAATCTTTTTTTATCACAAAAACTAATTTGACACATTACTAACTACATATGGATAAAAAAAAATCTAATTTTAAAATGCTTGCAACACAAAAAAATCAACAAAAAAATTCAAAATTTCAGCGGTCACACAAATAAACATTGACTCAATAACCTGATAAAATATTTTAAGTTTTCATAAAAAACCGACAATTTTTTTTAAAAAGAGGGACCATACATAACCCAACATCAACCCAGTTATCTAATTCGCAATCTACAAGAAAATAATCCAGTCGGACCGTAAAAAGCCAACCAATAACCCATCAAATACCCAGCCCAGTCCAATTATTTATTTCGCACTCTCTAGAAAAAAACTCAGTCGGAGCACATAAAAGGCCCAGGAAACAAACAACAAACGCAGCCCACGTTTTGGGACCAAAACGAGCCCAACACAACAACACTAAACAGGAGCAGAAAACACGAACCACAAAGCACGTACAGATCCGACGGATACAGCTGTGACTGAGCGCTAAGTTAAATCTCAGCTAGCTGAGAATTAGAAAAATCGTAAATTTTAAGGAGTGGTATGACATGGTAGCGGTCGGCGGGTCCAGCTCGGACCGGTGAGAAGAAGCGCCACCGCGTCCTAGGCACCGTTGGTGCGATATTCCTGAGCGCGCTCCATGTATCCCGGACGAGAGGAAGCCTCCGGCGGACCGGTCGACTAGACCCAGCAGCATGTGGGCGGTGCCACGACACCCTCCCCAATCCCCTTTGCCTCCCCTGGGATAGCACTCTCTCACGTCTCCATTAACCGCTCGAAGCCCGCCCTGACGACATCGCCCCCGTGGCGCGCCCGACGCGTGCGGGTGCACAGGCAACACGGGCCTTCCGCCCCCATTCGTTTGTTTTCAGGAAAGTCCATCGATGTATATAAATCGTGTCAATCTGGGCACTTTTTCTAAAAATGTGCATGCTATGTGTTTGACAAAATGCCTACTCACAGTATTGTGGGTAAAGAGAACAAAAAACAATTCTATGTTGAGTTTTGAAGTAGGTATGGATTATGGTTGCTCTCACTAAGTCACTAGGGTATAATGCATTCTTTACATCACATGTGTTGATGTTGACTGGTTATGTAGTAATACATAATTATCACTCCATGTTGACTGTTGTACCACGCCTCATGCTTCGACAAAAGTCGACCTCCTGCACGTCCCTCGTGCCGCCGGACCAAAAGAGATCAATATCACCCAAGGAGAGCAGCTGGAGAGCGGCGGCGCTGGTGGGGAGCAGCAAAGAGTCACGGGGATGGGGCGAAGAAGGTAGTCGTCTTTTATGTGCCGCAGATTGAGATCATAATGCATCTGCGGCTTCATACCTAATGGACTGATGAGTGGCTTAAGCTGCGCTTGCTTGCAGGTAGTGAGGTGCTTGCCGCCACAGACATCCAGCAACGTCCCGTCAGCATAGCTCAACGTCAAGATGGTATGCACGCACTGACTCCCCTCCTTACCGTGAGCCTCTCAGACCCATTTGACATCAGTTTCGTTGGGGCACGTGCCTCCATGGATGACTAGGTTGATTGTGTCGGCGGGATTTTCACGAGCACACTTGGTATGCTCTTGTCTCATCTCTCAGGTCCCATTCATTGATGATCTGGTCTAATTTGGGGGTTATCCTTTCTGAAAGAATTTGCTGATTATGCGATAGATATATTTTCTCATCCCAGGGGTGTTTTATCTGCAGGGAAGATGGTTTGAGGCTTTCAACTGTATAATTAAATGTGCTATGCTTATATATGGTTTCTAGCAGCCAATTAAATTCTTTGTCTAAAAAAAATTATTTGTCTTTATCTAAAAAAAAATTAAATTCTTTGTAAGAAAGTGAATTTGGATGGCATGTATGAGTCCAGGCCTTGCTCTTGCTCACGTACAGGTATGCCACTCGCTGAATGTGAGTTCCTCTCCAAGAGAATTCGTCCATGGAGCTTTACTCTTTCCTGCAGGTCCGTCGGTGATTATACAGTTATGCAGTTCTCCTTAAATAACTATCCATGTAGTATGATATTCAAATCTGGATTGGCCCTTTTTGTCAGTAATACACCAACATTGTTCTGATGTACACATTTTCAGATATATTTTGTAGGCATTCATCAAGCATATAATTTGCGAAAATAAAACCATTCAACGTTTCATGTTCTACTGATGCTCCTTGCAATGAACTCAACTCTGCATGTTCAACTGATGCTCCTTGCAATGAACTCAACTGTGGTTTGTGTCTTTGTGAAGGCCATCACTTCGTTTGTACGGGCAGAGGCAAATTTGTTGATCTTGAGTAACTGATATTTTGTGATGATACAATATAGAGGGAGTGATTCAATTAGCTATTAACATTAATGGCGATCAGTCAATCGAGACCAAGCAAAATAGTTTCGTTTTTCCTTAAGAACTTTGTCATCTCCATTGGGACTGGGTAAAATATAGCTTTAAATCATACCAACTCCATCCTTGGTTTGATCGTATAAGTGCTCATTTTTCCTATCTGTACATGTGCGTGTCAGGTGTTTGATGACAAGAAGCATGGACTCACTTGCAGGTGCCACATATACCTTTCTGCTGAGTACGATGGCATGCTGCAGACTACGGCCTTTTGTGCTACGTTGCTTTGCGATGCTCCCAGTACTACGAATGTAAAAATTCTTCAGAGTTAATCGAGGTATATATCAGCTGGAAAAAATCAAGCTATATCTGTTCATTGTGAGATTTTATTTAGATTACTAAACTATGAATATCTTCTGCTCTTCTCAGGCTCAGTTTCCGAACATTCCAAGATATACCTGTTCATAGCCTGTCTTCTAACATACAATGTTGTTACCTGTTTTTCCTGCATGTGTTGAGGAAACAGAAGCAAATTTTAATATACTATAATTAGCCATTAAGTACTAACTACCCTTTGTTGTCCTAGGCTGATGCTCTCTCAGCTAGCTAGTTTGGCTCACACGAACACACACACATAAGTGGATCGAGTAGTACTTTGGACTGGTCACGTACACAAGTGAAGCTTTGTTGCTTGTGTTTCTGCTTGCTTACTTTACAACGATGGGTACATGTCCTATTTATAGGGCTTTACATACCGACCTAGCTAGGAAAATATCTGCTCCTACCTTCTAGTGCCTTCTACCAGATTATAGCTCATGTGTATTCTAGACTACTACTAGCTACTAAGCTACAGCAGTAATACTGACTATGGTAGAAGTTTCTAGTCCTGTGTAGAGGGTGAGGTCAAGGTGACATCACAGGATTACTCCAACACCCTTTTCCTGTAAGTGTCCTCTAACCATTCTTGGATACTTTTTGTGGGAAATGGCCGTTCTTTGCTGGCAAGAACCACGATGGTTGATTGCGATAAGAAGAGAATCGTAGGCAGTTAGATATAAGCTATTTTTGTAGGGAGTTTTACTTCAGAAAAGGTGCATCTTGGTACTCTTTTCTAAGATATACTTCCAACTGTTATTCCTTGGCATTACAAATCGTACGCCAGCTAACAAAATCTTTACTGATCTACTTCTCATAAATCCCAAGATTTTGGTTTCTCTTATACGAGGTTTAAGTTCATCTACAGATGTTGTTTAGAAAAGAACTTATAATCTTACCCTTAACCCACAATATATTTTTCCCTTCCATTTCTTTTAAAGTTTTTGTGAAGTTATGTGCGTGCATCATATAACACCAGTGAATTGTTCCCTACAACAATATTTTGTAGAAATGAGTTCTGAAGTTGTCAAATTGGGCACCCCCAAATTTCTCAATTTCACTGTGAATGAGTTTAACCATTTGAAATGACTTTCTCATTTACTTCCATAGCTATTGGTGCTTCAGGGAAGAGATGAACACGGAGACGAACTGTTTTAAATTTTGCATATGTTTCTTTTGTACTTGCTGGAAGTAATTGCTAAAGGTGTGATCGTCTGTGTATGTCCTTTTATTTTGATTAAAACACAGAGGCTAATTGAGTATGTGATCAGTGCTTACTATCTTTCAGGAATTTCACTGGGGAAATATAGGACGAGTATGCATGAAGAAACCATGTCTTTGTCAAGGTACCAACATGCCATTAACTCTTCTCATGTTTTGAGTGGTTTGGCCTTATGTCACTACTCTCTTGGTCTACCACACTAAAAATGCACCATTGTTTTAAGAGAACTACTGCACAATTTTGTTTGCCACTGTTTGTAACATCTGAATGTTGTTCGTTTGTTCCCACACTAGCATAAATGATCTTTTAGACGTGAATATTGTATGTTGTTTGTTTTGCCGAAAACGTATTCATATATATGCTATACTTATTGGGATAGTGGAAATGTAAGAACCGTGTTTGCATAGGTTAAATGGCCACGTGATTTTCTTAAGAATTTTATTAATCATGATGTATCCTGCATGTGGTAAGTGTTTGGTGGTCTCTGATTAGTACTTCAATGAAATTTCTCATGATTATTTGGTCAAACTCCGTACGTATGTACATCATTAAGTCATTATAAGCAGTATACAGTTCCAGCTTTTCATATTACTAGAAGAAAAAGACGCACATTGCCACGTCTGTCCTAATACGAACAATGATAGATGAACAAACATTTTCTTAGCAAAACATATATAAAAATTGTGAGGACCCCTCGTACCGAAGTCCGAGATGTCCACGTTATGTAAATAGATCACGATCCCAATGATCAGTGCATCGCAATCACATAACCAACATGGTATCAAGAGTTACATCACTCAAGTCGTACGAATAAAAGTCTTACAACACAAAGTGGTCACATGACCAAGTCTGCAAATCATCGTCGCGCAGGACGGAATTAACTACGATACAGTGGAAGCTCGTGGCTAGCGTCGGCCCTCGTCTCCAAACGGACGCATCCCACAAGTGCAGTTGACCGGTGACAGCTAAGCGGCGTAGTCGTCGACATACTCCTCCTCTTCAGCGTAGACCTCCTCGTTGTAATCTGGACGTTTGAATATCCAGGGACACAGCCATATGAGTACAATTACGTACTCGCAATACCAACCTCAAGGCTTAAGTTTTCATGGTAATGCAATAAAACGTTTTCAAAAACTGGGATAGCTGCTATATAATGCTATAGGACTTAGTTTTCGCAAACGATGCTTTTTTGACATAGAGATTACAACATCTCTATATCCTTGTTAAACAAAACATTTAGAGATAGAATTCTCTCTTGTAGAAATAGCATGCACTATTTCCACATTCTTGTAAAACACTTGGTAAAACTTTTCAAAGACACTAGGTTGGGGTACCCATTTTTGCCTTCCATGAGACCAGACTGATTGTCTCCCCGAGACCAACCATCTTCTCCCATTCCTGCACCTCCCAGGTACCTTCTTGATGCCTCCTTGTTTTCCAACGAGAAACCATTTTTCTTTTGAAACATAAAATTGCCCGTACGCCTAGATCGGGGACCTTTCCAACCGTCCATGACCGCGGACACGGCTATTCGAATAGTTTTACACTCTGCAGAGGTGGTGCACTTTCACCACACCAAACGGTCATCCGCCGTGTTCAGCCACGGTCCGCCATACGACAGTATGCGGGGGTTCGGATAACCCGATCAAAGCTTTCCACTATATCCGCCCTAGTACAGAGGACTCCCGATAGGTTTATTACCCTCGGCACCATGTGCTCCACTAGACCCTTGGTCCTTCTTAGGGCGCCACACCGCCACGGCAGGGGACCCAACGTAATCGTCCGACGCGGATCCGCCGCATGTGTATTGCCTCGAAAAGACGGCAACCCGGCTTCGAGGGACTCTAACCCTTATAGAAGTATGAGATCCTCCGTACTAAAGTGGACAAGCTTCCGGCTAAGCCCTACCCATCTCAGGTAGTGTGGTTGCATGGGTTAATTGTTCGGGCGGCCGCTAGGGCTGTACTTTGTTTTTCAAAAACATCTCCACCTCCGACTGCTCCCAGCAGCTCGGGTTTTCGTAAACTCACCGAATGCTCCCAGCACTTCGGGTTTTCATGAACATCTCCATTTGCTCCCAGCAACATGGGTTTTATAAAATACTTTCTCGCCGATCGCTCCCAGCGACTCGGGTTTTCTTCCGAAAACATTTCATCAAAACCAGGCTCCCATCCTATAGTTTTGAGGTAAGATTATAAGGATATACTACTAGAAAATATAATTTTCTTGATAGCGCCTTCAGTAGAGGGTTTCTCAAGTAAAGACTTATTTTTATAAAACCTATTATATACTAGTAGATATCTTTGGACAAACAATATTTTGTAAAAATAGTTTTGGGGTGGCAAAATGCCACAAAAGAAATAAAACATGCATTATTTTATTTTGAAAACAAAACATACTTTGTAGAAATAATAGGATTTCAGTAGGGTGTTGAGGTGGCTTGCATTGCTCAGCAAAGTGTCCCTGGTCTTGTTCTTCTTGGTAGACAGGTTCAGCTCCCACGTACTGCTCCTCCTCTTGCGGTTCTAACGTACCGGAAAAATAAACGGAACTACCGTCAACTCCAGGAAGCGGGTTGACAACAATCTAAAGTAATTAAACCAAACAACAAGCATTTCACTCACAAACAACCTCTGGACATAAACCACCCTAAACATAAACAATTAAAAACAATCAATTAAAATATGACTTTTAATAGTGGCAAAGTTGCTGTTTTGGGGAAAAATTCACAAGTCTTAAAATATTGTTCAGAAAATTAAATCCTTCTACCACAGTACTCCTAGTAGTCATACAAGGCTATAGAAATTGGATTTGCATCAAAACATAACACCAAACAAGAATTAAAAATTCTACAAAAGCTACTGGTCTCAAAACCAAAAGAATTAAAACTCCAGTTCTAGGAACCTCCTGCATGCAAGGTTAATTCCTAAGCAAAGGTACTGATTTTATCTTTCTGTAGAACTTGGGTTCACTCTGTTTGGACCATCCTAGCTCAAGATAACCCAATTTGAGTGTTAAACATACTCTTTACTAGATTTAAAGATTAGCACAAACTACAAATTATTTTCTGACCAAACCAGCTCTGCATGTTTAAGAAAACAACAGGGCATCTACTAAAAATACTCCTAAATAATTAGCACAAACAGATTAAGCACAAACTAATTAAACTAGACACCAATACTTAACAGAAACTAGAAACGAATAAAACTACGAAATAAAAACGCCTACGGGCTGCTCCTGGGCCGGATCTGGCCGAGGCCAGCGCGGCACTGGGCCGCAAGTGGACCAGGCCGGCCCAACGCTGCGCGACGCGCGCGCACGGAAGTGAAGCACGCGCGGCCGTCGATCTCGAAATCTACGGTCGAGATTAGAGGCGCAGAGGTTCAAACACGACCGTAGATCGAAAGATCTACGGCGTGGGCGTCGTCTTCCTCGCGCGACGCCGTGCCGGAGAATCCAGAGCGGAAAAGAAGGTGGCGGCGACGGAGCGCTCACCTAGGGCCGTGCGCGGCCGAGGGAAGGGCTGGGGTCGAGAGAGGAGGCGATGGCGAGCTCGGCGATGTCCTCAGCTCCCGCATGCAGCGCCGGAGTCCATGGCGGCGACGGCGGCGTGTTCCTCGGGTCGTGGACGAAGGCGACGTCTACGGCGGCCTCTGGGCAAAAAGAAGAGGGTGAGGGTTAGGTCTCGGTGTGGGAAGCTTCACGGGCCAAAAATGGCGGAGAATGGGGAGTAAAACGGCGGCCACGGCCGGGTCTCGCCGGCAGCGACCTTCGGGTTTCTCCGGCGTTCTCGAGCAGCAGAGGGCACGGGGACGGGCAGGGCTTCTGGGGTGGGAGAGGTGGTGTGTGTGCGTGGCCTGAGAGGGGAATGGAGGGCAGAGGAGCACGGGGTCGGGTTTTGGACAGGGAGCCCATTTTTCTAGGGCTTCGGGTGTGGGGGCTAGAGGGAGGGGTGATGGGCACGCCCATTGGCTCTGGAGGGCAGTGGTGTGGGGACAGAGAGGAGGTGGTCGGGATGGACGTGGCTTGGCCAGTGGGTAGGGAGGGAGTGAGCTCGGATTGGCCGGTTTTTGGAAAAGAAGAGAGGGGAGTGGGCAAGGGCAAGCTGGGGTGGATGACAGGTGGGGCCAGGGTGAGGTGGAGCTGGTCTGCTCGTGTGAGACAGAGAGAGAGAGACGTTGGGGGTGAGAGAGAGAGGTTTTTAGTTATTTTTAGGTGATTAGTGGAGAGTGCACATAATTAAATTGATACTATGTTCAACACTAAATATTAAGCAAGCAGGGGCTTAGGGATGGACCAAGAGAATTTTCCTAGCAAGCACATATGACAGGGAAGAGAGGGGTGCAAGTGCATTGTCAAAAGGGGTCTTGGCTTGCTTAGGGTGAGGTGTGCAAAAGTGTATTCAACACAGGTCAAAAAGGTCACTGGTTTGACTATCCCTTAAACCCTAGATGTTTAAGTGACTAAGCAAGGTGTCAACAATCAACCAAAGTCCTGATTTGCAAACAAATGTGACAAGGATCAACTTGGAGAAAAAGCAAGTCAAAAACAAGTCAAGGAATGCTTAACATGCTGCCCTGGATTTGCTAAGTCTTAACAACCATGAAGATCACCCCAAAAATAAAATTGAGCTAGCAAAAGAGGTAAACTTGATACTACTAGCACCAACCAAGCCTAAAGAGATAATGCAAAGGAAGTAAGTTCACAATGAAAATTCAAGCAAGGTTTATCTAAGTGCAACTAAAAGTTTTTGCTAACTCTGAAAATTCTAACTTAACACCACAATTCTAAGTCTAGAAAAATTGGGGTGTTACAGACCTTCCCCCCTTAGGAGAATCTCGTCCTCGAGATTCTGGAGTTGAAGAGGAAAGGAAACCAGGAAATTCCCTTTCCAGGTAATCTTCACGCTCCCAAGTGGCTTCTTCTTCTGAGTGGTTTCTCCACTGGACTTTCAGGAATCGGATCTTGCATCGACGGGTCATACGGATATCTTCCTCAAGCACCCGGAGGGGTCTTTCTCGGTAAGTGAGGTCGTGGTTGAGGTCTATAGTGTAGTGGTCCACCTTCTGGTAGGAGTGTGTAGCGCCAGGGACTTGCAGACACTTCCGGAGTAGTGATACGTGGAATACATCATGAAACTCGGACAGGTGAGAGGGTAATTCCAATTTATAAGATACTTCTCCGCTTCGACAGAGAACCTTGAAAGGGCCGATGTAGCGGGGCGCAAGCTTTCCCCGGACGTGAAAACGCTGCATCCCTTTGATTGGAGTAACACGCAGGTACACCATGTCGCCGGTCTTGAAACATAAGTCACGCCGCTTGGAGTCGGCATAACTTTTCTGCCTGGACTGAGCGGCTTTGAGACGGTCACGGATTAATTGAACTTGCTCTTCAGCTTCTCGCAGGGTATCGACTCCGAAAACTTGACTGTCTCCGGACTGTGACCAGTTCAAGGAGGTGCGACACTTACGCCCATACAAAGCTTCAAATGGTGCCATTTTCAAACTGGCCTGATAACTGTTGTTGTAGGAGAATTCAGCGAATGGCAGACAATCCTCCCATTTGGATCCGTAAGCTAACACGCAGGCTCTAAGCATATCCTCAAGGATTTGATTGACTCTCTCCGTCTGTCCTCCCGTCTAAGGGTGATAAGCGGTGCTAAAAAAGAGCTTTGTCCCTAGTTCCTCATGAAGTTTGGTCCAGAAACGAGATGTGAATTGGGTTCCTCTATCGGACACGATCGTCTTGGGTATCCCATGGAGACTAACTATACGGGACATGTATAAATCGGCTAACTGGTCTGACCGGTGTCTTGTGGTAACTGGAAGGAAATGTGCAACCTTGGTGAGTCGGTCCACAATGACCCAAATGGCGTCATGCCCTCGATTGGATCGAGGTAAGCCTGTGATAAAGTCCATGCCGACTTCATCCCACTTCCATTCGGGTATCTTCAGAGGTTGGAGTAATCCGGCGGGTCGTTGATGTTCGGCCTTGACTCTTTGACAGATAACACAATTTTGAACGAAGAATGCGATCTCTCGCTTCATGCCGTGCCACCAGAATTTCTCCTTGAGATCCTGGTACATCTTGGTTCCACCGGGTGGATGGAGAATAAAGTCTCGTGGGCTTCCTTCATGATCAGTTGCTTCAAGTCATGGTCAGATGGTACGCAGATGCGGCCTTCATACCAGAGAGTACCCTCGGAATCGATGGTGAAACCGGGGACTTTTTCCTTCGCCATTCTACGCTTGATGCCTTCGATACTCTCGTGACCCTTCTGTGCTTTCTTGATCGGATCCCATAGTGTTGGCTGCAACATGAGTTGATCCACAGCTCCATAACTAACTATTTCAATTCCCATCTTGTCCAGCTCTTCCCAGAGCGCTGGTTGCCGGGTCTTGATCATGGCATTGAAAGAACAAGGCTGACGACTAAGGGCATCAGCTATACAACATTGGCTTTTCTGGGGTGGTAATGGATGTCTAGGTCATAATCCTTAATGAGCTCTATCCATCACTGTTGCCTCATATACAACTCACGTTGTGTGAAGATATACTTCAGACTCTTGTGGTCGGTGTAGATATCACAACGGTTGCCCATCAAAAAGTGGAGCCAGGCCTTGAGTGCGTGAACTACGGCAGCAAGTTCAAGGTCATGGGTGGGGTAATTCTGCTCGTGCTTGCGGAATTGTCGCGAGGAATAGGAGATTACCTTGCCCTCTTGCATGAGGACACAACCTAGTCCAAGCTTGGAAGCATCGCAATACACGACAAAATCCTTGGTCACATCAGGCATGGTCAGGATGGGTGTTGTGGTTAATCTCTTCTTCAGCTCCTGGAAGCTTTCCTCGCACTTGTCCGTCCATTCAAACTTCTTGTCTTTCTTCAGTAGCTGGGTGAGGGTTTGGCGATGCTTGAGAATCCTTCGACGAACTTGCGGTAATACCCGGCCATCCCGAGAATAGATCTCACTTCGGTCTGATTGGTGGGGTTGGGAACTCAAGTATGGACTTAACGTGAGAGGGATCAACAGCTATTCCTCCAGCAGTGATAACATGCCCAAGGAATGCCACTTCCTTCAGCCAAAATTGACATTTTCTAAACTTGGCATAGAGCGGGTGTTCACGAAGGGTGCCTAGAACTAGTCTCAGATGTTCTTCATGCTCTTCTTCTGATTTGGAGTAAATCAGGATGTCATCAATGAAAACCACTACGAATTTGTCCAGATAATCCATGAACACCTTATTCATGAGGTTCATGAAATAAACAGGAGCATTGGTCAAACCAAAGGTCATTACGGTTGACTCAAACAACCCGTAACGAGTGGTGAAAGCTGTCTTCGGGATGTCTGTCTCTCTTACTTTCAGCTGGTGGTAACCGGTGCGGAGATCGATCTTAGAAAAGACTCGAGCTCCATTGAGTTGATCAAATAGATCCTCAATCTTGGGAAGAGGGTATTTGTTTTTGATGGTCACGTCATTCAGCTTCCGGTAATCCACACATAAGCGAGTGGTACCGTCTCTTTTATCCACAAAGATAACTGGCGATCCCCATGGTGAGGCACTGGGGCGAATCAGCCCTTTCCTAAGCATGTCATCCAGTTGCTTCTTCAGTTCCTCAAGCTCTTGAGGGTTCATCCGGTAAGGCTTCTGGGCTATGGGTCCAGTTCCAGGAACTAGCTCGATGATGAACTCGATATCCCGATCTGGCGGCATACCGGGTAATTCCTCGGGAAACATCGGGTACTCACAAACTACTGGTACCTTTCCAAGGCAAGCTTAGCTATACTCTTATGGCAATGCCCTAACAAGGAGTGCAGCGAAGAGGTGTGCACAACCTCATCTCCTTCCGGGCTGGTTAGGGAGATAGTTTTCGTGCTGCAATCTATGACTCCACGGTTCACCGCCATCCAATCCATTCCTAAAACCACTTCTATTCCTTGCTTTCCCAAAACCACAAGATCTGCATGGAATCTGGCTCCCTGGATTTCCACGGGAGTCTCCTTGCAGACAAGGTTGGCTCTTGTAGTGGCTCCAGGAATTTGCACCAACATAGGGCGGTGCAACAAAGTTGGGACCATTCCACTCGTCTTAACAAATGGCTCAGTAACAAACGAATGGGATTCTCCGGAATCAAACAAAACGGTAGCGGGTACGGAGTTGACAGGAAACGTACCCATCACTAGGTCAGGTGCTTCTTGGGCCTCTTCAGCGCTAATATGATTCAGATGTCCCCTTGTCAGGTGCCTAGTCTTCTTCGGTAAGGGGCCTTGCCTCCAGGTGGTCGGACTGATCCCTGATTCATCTTGGTCGCATTGGGGCGATTGTCAGCTGGCTGCTTGGTGGGGCAGTCTCTTGAGAAATGTCCAGGCTGTCCACAGGCAAAGCAGCCTCCTATGGGTCTTGGTGCTGGCGGTCGAGTGGAGTTGAGACTGGGTTGTAGCCGCCTCCTGGGCGAGGAACAGGTGGGCGAGCGGGGTAACTTGGACGGGGTGCATACGACGGGGGTCTTGATGGCGGGTACGCAGGTCGGGTGGCTGATAGGCAGGCCTGGGTGAAGGTGTGGGGCAGGCGCTGGTTGTTGTTGTTACTGCCGCTGCTGCCGCCTTGCTGCATCATCTGCCGGCGCTTGCGGTTGTCATAGGACGCTTTGCGCTTGTGCTCCATCATAATGGCGGCGTCAGCCAAAGACTCCAGATCATTGAATGGCATCACCACAAGGATGCATTGCATTTCATCATGCAGCCCATTCAGGAACCTCTCCTTCCTTTTTTTCCTCCGTGTCAGCGTCGGCAGGCGCATACCTTGCCAAGTGGTGAATTTCTCCAGATACTCACCCACTGACATACCACCCTGCTTCAGTTGCAGAAACTTCTCTCGCATGATGCTGACTTGACCAGATGGCATGTAACGCTTTTGAAACTTGGTCTTGAAAGCCTCCCAGGTCACTACTTCACCTTGAGGCAGCAGTGCCTTAATTGATTCCCACCATGCTCGGGCGGCCCCTGAGAGATAGTGAGTAGCATAGACCACCTTCTCATTGTTGCCAACATGGGCGACCTCTAGATTGTTCTCGATCGTATGGATCCAGTCATCCGCGTCAAGTGGATCCACCCTCTGAGAGAACACCGGGGGATTAGTGTTTGGAAGTCTCGCAGCTTGGAGCGGCCCTCATCATTACCATTGCCGCCATGATGGTTGACGGCAATCTGGGCCAGGTGCTGCAGTGTGGCGAGGTTCGATGTCCTCTCGGCACGAGCGGCCTCACGGTCCTCCATGAAGAGATGCATCATCTGGGCCAAAGTGGGGTCGGGTGGTGGTGGAGGATCTCTCGCCATACTGAAGTTAGAAAACGACAGAATTAAAACTTCAAACAATAAAAAAAACATTTGAGATAAAATGAAAAACATGCAAAACCATGCAAATAAGAACATCATACAAAGCAGTAGGGACACACGGCACAAATGGGATAACTATCTCGATAAAAGGGTCTCGATACAACTCACATGAGTTCACAAATACAAAGTCTAACACAACATCCGCCTTACAAACATCAAGGCTACCACACTCATGACAACAAGATCACACGATCGCAACAATACGGCTAGTGACAGGGTGACCCTAACTCAAAAGAACTACTCAAGGTAGCTACTCGTCCGCGACGGTGGCGTCAGGTGAGGTGAGTGAGTCGCCGTAGTAAGGGGGCTCGTCGGGGTCCTCTTCCTCGACATAACCAGCTCCGAGTCCGCGTCGGTGTCGCCACGGAGGTCGTCGTCCTCCTGCTCACTCTCCGGCTCCACGTCCATATCCTCCATCGGATCCTCGTCGTCGGGCAGGAGATCGTCATTCTCCTTGCGCAACTCCTCAAGCTCCTCCTCTAGCTCGGCGATCCGGGTGTCACGGATCTGAATGGTCGCATCAAGATCATCAACCCTACGCGCGAGGTTGAGCTGCCAGTACCGGGCGGTCTTGAAACGGGCCTCGAAGCGACGGGCCTCCTTCCGCTCCTTCCCTAGCGCTGTCCGGGACCTCCTCAGGCGCTCCTCAGTGGCCTTGAGCTTCTCCTCTGCAGCCTTCAGCTTGTCCTGAGACTCCTTGAGCTGGGCCTCCACGCCTCGGTGTCCTGCTCGGCCTCCGTAACGCGGTTCTCCGCGTCGACGTACTGCATACGGCGAAGGTCGCTCTCCATACGGCTGTGGACCAGCCGGTGCTGGGTGTACTCAAGAAGGATCCCCAAGTCCTCCACGTGCAGCCCAAAGATGGGGTGGGGACGCAAAGGCATAGAGTGGCCCTGGTCGTCGCGCCTCTCGAAGAACTCGAAGCGGGTGCCGACTAACTCGGCGCTGTGGAAGTGCACCAAGTGAGCGAGAGCCCGCTGCAGGACGGTCGAAGTAGCTCCGGTCTGGGTGGGCTCGATGGCCTCCACGATCAGCTCCTCCACAACGGTGGCACAAGAGGGCCTCGAAGGGTGCACCTCACCCTCCAGGACATCTCCTCGCCGACTAACGGAAGAGCGCGTCCTCCACGCAACTCAGGGAGTGGGCGCCCCAAAAGCCTGGTCAACTCGAGCAGCTCGGTCTGGAACAGCGGCGTCACTCCAGGGGTAGGTATCGCCCCCAGCTAGATACTCGTCGTAAACCCGTCGGCCATCTACACAAAAATTTTAAGAGAAGTTTTAATTAGTGAACTGTGTGCAAATTTTAAGTAGAAGCAAGTAGAATAATTAATGCAAGTATAGTTATTTTCAGTAGATCAAATAGAGGGGAGAGGATACAGCAGTATATTCCACAATTTCGACACCTCTCCTAAGTTTTTAAGGAAAAACAGTTTTGTGTGACGTCGACGCCCAACCTAGCTAAAGTCTCCTAAGGTCAACGATGGCTCTGATACCAAGTCTATGAGGACCCCTCGTACCGAAGTCCGAGATGTCCACGTTATGTAAAATAGATCACGATCCCAATGATCAGTGCATCGCAATCACATAACCAACATGGTATCAAGAGTTACATGACTCAAGTCGTACGAATAAAAGTCTTACAACACAAAGTGGTCACATGACCAAGTCTGCAAATCATCGTCGCGCAGGACGGAATTAACTACGATACAGCGGAAGCTCGTGGCTAGCGTCGGCCCTCGTCTCCAAACGGACGCATCCCACAAGTGCAGTTGACCGGTGACAGCTAAGCGGCGTAGTCGTCGACATACTCCTCCTCTTCAGCGTAGACCTCCTCGTTGTAATCTGGACGTTTGAATATCCAGGGACACAGCCATATGAGTACAATTACGTACTCGCAATACCAACCTCAAGGCTTAAGTTTTCATGGTAATGCAATAAAACGTTTTCGAAAACTGGGATAGCTGCTATATAATGCTATAGGACTTAGTTTTCGCAAACGATGCTTTTTTGACATAGAGATTACAACATCTCCATATCCTTGTTAAACAAAACATTTAGAGATAGAATTCTCTTTTGTAGAAATAGCACGCACTATTTCCACATTCTTGTAAAACACTTGGTAAAACTTTTCAAAGACACTAGGATGGGGGTACCCATTTTTGCCTTCCATGAGACCAGACTGATTGTCTCCCCGAGACCAACCATCTTCTCCCATTCCTGCACCTCCCAGGTACCTTCCTGATGCCTCCTTGTTTTCCAACGAGAAACCATTTTTCTTTTGAAACATAAAATTGCCCGTACGCCTAGATCGGGACCTTTCCAACCGTCCATGACCGCGGACACGGCTATTCGAATAGTTTTACACTCTGCAGAGGTGGTGCACTTTCACCACACCAAACGGTCATCCACCGTGTTCAGCCACGGTCCGCCATACGACAATATGCGGGGGTTCGGATAACCCGATCAAAGCTTTCCACTATATCCGCCCTAGTACAGAGGACTCCCGATAGGTTTTTTCCCCTCGGCACCGTGTGCTCCACTAGACCCCGGGTCTCTCTTAGGACGCCACACCGCCACGGCAGGGGACCCAACGTAATCGTCCGGCGCGGATCCGCCGCATGTGTATTGCCTCGAACAGACGGCAACCCGGCTTCGAGGGACTCTAACCCTTATAGAAGTATGAGATCGTCCGTACTAAAGTGGACAAGCTTCCGGCTAAGCCCTACCAATCTCAGGTAGTGTGGTTGCACGGGTTAATTGTTCGGGCGGCCGCTAGGGCTGTACTTTGTTTTTCAAAAACATCTCCACCTCCGACTACTCCCAGCAGCTCGGGTTTTCGTAAACTCACCGAATGCTCCCAGCACTTCGGGTTTTCATGAACATCTCCATTTGCTCCCAGCAACATGGGTTTTATAAAATACTTTCTCGCCGATCGCTCCTAGCGACTCGGGTTTTCTTCCGAAAACATTTCATCAAAACCAGGCTCCCATCCTATAGTTTTGAGGTAAGATTATAAGGATATACTACTAGAAAATATAATTTTCTTGATGGCGCCTTCAGTAGAAGGTTTCTCAAGTAAAGACTTATTTTTATAAAACCTATTATATACTAGTAGATATCTTTGGCCAAACAATATTTGTAAAAAATGGTTTTGGCGTGGCAAAATGCCACAAAAGAAATAAAACATGCATTATTTTTTTTTGAAAACAAAACATGCTTTGTAAAAATAATAGGATTTCAGTAGGGTGTTGAGGTGGCTTGCCTTGCTCAGCAAAGTGTCCCTGGTCTTGTTCTTCTTCGTTGACAGGTTTAGCTCCCACGTACTGTTCCTCCTCTTGCGGTTCTAACGTACCGGAAAAATAAACGGAACTACCGTCAACTCTAGGAAGCGGGTTGACAACAATCTAAAGTAATTAAACCAAACAACAAGCATTTCAATCACAAACAACCTCTGGACATAAACCACCCTAAACATATACAATTAAAAACAATCAATTAAAATATGACTTTTAATAGTGGCAAAGTTGCAGTTTTGGGGAAAATTCACAAGTCTTAAAATATTGTTCAGAAAATTAAATCCTTCTACCAAAGTACTCCTAGTAGTCATACAAGGCTATAGAAATTGGATTTGCATCAAAACATAACACCAAACAAGAATTAAAAATTCTACAAAAGCTACTGGTCTCAAAAACAAAAGAATTAAAACTCCAGTTCTAGGAACCTCCTGCATGCAAGGTTAATTCCTAAGCAAAGGTACTGATTTTATCTTTCTGTAGAACTTGGGTTCACTCTGTTTGGACCATCCTAGCTCAAGATAACCCAATTTGAGTGTTAAACATACTCTTTACTAGATTTAAAGATTAGCACAAACTACAAATTATTTTCTGACCAAACCAGCTCTGCATGTTTAAGAAAACAACATGGCATCTACTAAAAATACTCCTAAATAATTAGCACAAACAGATTAAGCACAAACTAATTAAACTAGACACCAACACTTAACAGAAACTAGAAAAGAATAAAACTACGAAATAAAAATGCCTACGGCTGCTCCTGGGCCGGATCTGGCCGAGGCCGGCGCGGCACTGGGCCGCAAGTGGACCAGGCCGGCCCAACGCTGCGCGACGCGCGCGTGCGGAAGTGAAGGACGCGCGGCCGTCGATCTCGGAATCTACGGTCGAGATTAGAGGCGCAGAGGTTCAAACACGACCGTAGATCGAAAGATCTACGGCGTGGGTGTCATCTTCCTCGCGCGACGCCGTGCCGGAGAATCCAGAGCGGAAAAGAAGGTGGCGGCGATGGAGCGCTCACCTAGGGCCGTGCGCGGCCGAGAGAAGGGCTGGGGTCGAGAGAGGAGGTGATGGCGAGCTCGGCGATGTCCTCAGCTCCCGCATGCAGCGCCGGAGTCCATGGCGGCGACGGCGGCGTGTTCCTCGGGTCGTGGACGAAGGCGACGTCTACGGCGGCCTCTGGGCAAAAAGAAGAGGGGGAGGGTTAGGTCTCGGTGAGGGAAGCTTCACGGGCCAAAAATGGCGGAGAATGGGGGAGTAAAACGGCGGCCACGGCCGGTCTCGCCGGCAGCGACCTTCGGGTTTCTCCGGCGTTCTCGAGCAGCAGAGGGCACGGGGACGGGCAGGGCTTCTGGGGTGGGGAGAGGTGGTGTCTGTGCGTGGCCTGAGAGGGGAATGGAGGGCAGAGGAGCACGGGGTCGGGTTTTGGACAGGGAGCCCGTTTTGCTAGGGCTTCGGGTGTGGGGGTTAGAGGGAGGGGTGATGGGCACGCCCATTGGCTCTGGAGGGCGGTGGTGTGGGGGACAGAGAGGAGGTGGTCGGGATGGACGTGGCTTGGCCAGTGGGGAGGGAGGGAGTGAGCTCGGGTTGGCCGGTTTTGGAAAAGAAGAGAGGGGAGTGGGCAAGGGCAAGCTGGGGTGGATGACAGGTGTGGCCAGGGTGAGGTGGAGCTGGTCTGCTCGTGTGAGACAGAGAGAGAGAGGTTTTTAGTTATTTTTAGGTGATTAGTGGAGAGTGCACAGAATTAAATTGATACTATGTTCAACACTAAATATTAAGCAAGCAGGGGCTTACGGATGGACCAAGGGAATTTTCCTAGCAAGCACATATGACAGAGAAGAGAGGGATGCAAGTGCATTGTCAAAAGGGGTCTTGGCTTGCTTAGGGTGAGGTGTGTGATAACCCCCAAGAGCAGGGGATCACTGTAGCACCTCTCAATGTGGAAGTAAGGTATCGATCCGCATGAGTAAGAAGAAAAAGTTATCTATTCCCTACAACTAAAGTGTCACAAGTTTTAGTTGATTATGCACTAAACAAGTTTAAAGAACAAGGTGGTTGATTTAATGGATGAAGTTTAAAGTAACAAAACAAGAATGTGAAAGTGTCCCAATCCTCTTTAATGCAAGAGGACAAGACAAAGGTTTTCTCTTATAGGAACAATGGACATGGGTTCATGGGTTCACTTAATCCTCTCTCTCTCTCATCTACGGTGATTATCATGTTATAGATAAAGTATACACAATTGTCATGTTTTAATAGTAGCTTTTAATGATGACTATATGTCCTAAAACACATAGTTGAAAGAAATACTCATTTGTGTGCTATGTCACCCCCGCAAGGCTAGCATGGCTACTGTCACTCCCACATCATAGTCTTTCTTTTTACCCCCAGATAAAGGATGTTGGGCTGTATTGCACATGTCACTCAATACATATGCCGTTGTCACATCGGCCATCCCGTACCTACATACATCATACTTCATAATGGACAATATTCTAAACACTAGTGCAATGATTCATATTTCGTGTGCATGACCACATCTCTCTCATCTATCCACACTTGGTGGTGTCAATCACCTCATGACAAGGATAAACAAGGCATTATGCATAAATCAAACCATCACATGCATCATAGAATATCTCTGAAGTATGACAAATCATAAAAGCTCCAACACAACGGTAAATGCATAACAAATCATCTCATACCACAATATCCACCATAGGAATTACATAGATGACCGTAATCATGTTCAGCAGCTCATACGGTACTAATTAGTGAAGCTCAAAGAGAGGAGAGATACATAAGTTACCACCACAAACCCAAGTCCAGGGGGTGGACTACTCCCCCTTCATCATGGAGACGGTGGAGAAGTCGTTGGAGAAGATGGAGACCGCCCCGGCAGCGCCTCGCCGGAGTTTCCCCCCTCCAATCTGCAGCTCCAGGTCTCTGTTTCGTGGTTTCTGTGTTTCGGCGGCGCTCTCTTTCGCGAAAGCCCTGGGGGGTCTATATATAGTCATTTTTAGGTCAAGACGAAGCTTCGGGAAGAAAGATCGACGACAGCGGAGGCCTGAGGGCCAGGATGGGGGACCGCACGCGGCCAAGGAATCTGGCTGCGTGGGCCCACCCCTTTTGGCCTTCTGGTCTCTGTTTCTTTGATTCCTTTGCGCCTACGTTTCGTTCCTTCCAAAAAAATGATCCCCGTAAAGTTTCAGGTCATTTGGACGTCGTTTGGGTCCCTGAAACATCAAAATATAGAAAAAGGGGTTTTCTGACAGCGCAGGGTTAATTCCAGAAAAATGGGGAAGTTGTTAATTATCCCCAAAACTCAATATAAATCATGAATATAACCCTTATATGATGCAAATAACATGGAATAACATGTAATAAAACGTAAAGTTCATGTATGCATTTTACATGCATCAACATCCCCAAGCTTAACCCATGCTTGTCCCGAGTATGAAGGTGATAAAACTAACATGGACTTTGCATTTTAATACTATCAATGGATATCAAAGGTGATTACTATTGCTACATAGAGTCAAATGATTCATTCTTCAAAGGAATAACAATATGCAAGATAAATTATGAAGTGATATCAAATACTCAATGTAAAGATGTTCAATGATAAATTCACAAAGTGTAACATAGAAGAAAGTACTATGGACCAAATGTATGCATAATGAAAAGTAAAAACATCCTATGGTGGTCATAGAGTACTTCTTATGAAAACTGAATATAAAAGGTGGACACTTTGGATAGATAAATAAGTAGAGGTAAAGCATGAATAAGTTTCATCTAACTTCCAAACACTTCTGCTTAAGTTAATACTTGCAATGTGGTAGTCATTGGTGTGGAGCTCTCATTACCCCTATCATAGCATCTTGAATGATTAATGTTTAAAGTGAAAGCAAATATGAGTGGTGTGCTTGACAATGTATTGGTTGAATGTCTCATGTCCCTTGAATACAAGTACCTACACCATGTGTTACTCACTTTGGTCCACAAAGTAAATTCAAATAAAGGTCATTGCAAGTAATAATAGTATCATCAAGAACTGCACTGGGGTACCTCTTGCCCCTTGACATGAACAAGCCCATGTCAAAACAACAAGACAAACAGACAATGAACAATCTCAACACTCTTTTATTTACTATGGGTATAGCTTTTTATTATGAGGTGCATCTCAACACTCCAGATGATCGAGTCACCCCATATACCAGTCCCAGAAACACTGGATATATGACAGCTTGATAAACAAAGGCAAAACCAAATATATTCATAAGGCTTCGAGTTTGCACAAATACAAGGTTACAACACGGGTGAGGCTCCAGCTCTTGCGCAACAGGCGCACACAACAGTATGTACATTATTTTTCTAACATCGAGCCTCTAGCGGAAGTCGTAGCGGAAGCGAAGATAGTAGCGTGGCGATAGCGGCCTTATTCCACAGGGTCCTGCCTGGGACACGGGTTCCTAGTTCTCATAGAGCGGGTACTCGGCGACTGGTTCAGCAGGGTCTGGCCACATGAAAAGCCAGGTAAGTACTTGAAGTACTCGCAAGACATCAGCCCAAAAACAACCAAAGTCTATCTATATGGCATGGCATGGTTCAGAAAGTATCATGGCAGGAGTTCGGGTGCGAGGGAGAGTCCAAGCTTAACGGTTGGACAAAACTTACCTACTTACCTTAGTAGGGATATTTTCATGTCATCAAGTGAGATCACATTTCCCACTCAACAACTCGTAACCACAACTAGGCTACCAAGCCACTAGCCAACTCTGGCTTAATTCACAACTTCCCGAGTCCTTAGCCAACTCTGGCTGGACTTCCAATAATTCCTGAGTTCGTTGGGTCTTAGTTTATTTCTCCAAGTTCGACTGGACTGACTCATAGTGTGACTTGACCCAAACGTCGTCCCATAACCCAGGGACAAGGCTAGACATCTAGATTTACACTCTCGAGAGGTTGCAACTTTTATCCACACGCTGAAGTCTAGGCTTGTACCGCCGGTACCGAAGTACTAGAACCAACCATGGCGGACAGCACAAACCCATACTTCCACAGACGTTTACTCTACCAAGACACTCCCTGTATAGCCACCGACATAACTCTATGCCTTATGCAGAAGTGAATCCGGCACGTCCCCAACCCATGAGCGACGCCTAGCTCCGGAACCTTCGCAAGCCTAGCCCCGACCAACTATGGTAACCGACTAGACTTGCCAAAGAGGTGGCATCAAAGGAGGCTGATAAAATACCCGGCCATGGTCCGCCCACACGGACGACGCATGGTTGTGCTGGTTGTGTTTGGTGAGTGGCACTACGTGACTCAATCTAGTCGAGGGAGGTGATTATCTTCTTAGTCATTTTGTTTGATTACAGACATCAACATTAACAAAGTAACACAAGGTAACCTCATAACAATAACAGCACAGAATAAATATATCACTTGCAGGTAACATAACAATAATAATACCCGGTGACTATGGCGGTTCCTCCAGCCGGTGTCACCAGGGGTTAGTGTTCACAGAATAAATAACATAGTGTTTCAAACGGATAACCGTGGCGGTTCCTCCAGCCGGTGGTCACCGTAAAGAATGAACCGAAAAGCACTCATAGAAGTGAGAGAGCATCCATTCCACTCGAGGGTTATTTCGACGTGGTGTCAGCAATCTCGGCAAAAAGAACCAAATGGAAAGTCAGCGTCCCAAGCGTCGCAGTCCAGGTGGCTTACGCCAACCACGTTTGACGGAGGGACAAGAAGCAAATAACTCTTTTGGCAAATGCCCCCAACTCCGAGGATCATAAGACGACATTCGTCCGCTCCTCACCTCGGCGAAGAGGAAAAAGGCAAACAAAGCCCCGCAAGCGCGAGACGCACAGTTGTAATATTTCCCCCATTCCTTCGACTGCGGCGGTTCCTCCGGCCATTGTCTAGGGGACGGGAGTGATGCACAGATAAGCAACTATAAGGTAGTGCAACAATTTAAAATGCAATATGGCATGTGAGGTGCAACAGATATTAATTCAACAGTCAAAATGTTTCCTAAGTTCGACCAAGTTTGAAATTGGGTTGGTGGCTTGCCTTCGGGTTCAGAGACAACTCCTACTCCGTCGGAGAGGTTCGAATCTATCCAAACAAGACAAACATGCATCAAACTCCCTCCTAAATTATTTAAATAAATGCCAAAAAAATAAATTCCAAATAATTCTTTTCTGGTTCCATTTGAAAGAGAAAATTCAAACAAAGCCAACAAAATTGGTTTCATATTTTTCTGACCATTTTTCAGAGAGATATTGCAATTCAAAGTTTGGTTTAATTTCTGCCCTTTTTTTAACAGAAAAATAAAACAGAAAAACGGTTCAGGAAATGATTAAAAATCTGACTAATGGGTCCCACATGTCATAGACACTACTCGAAACGTTATTCCGCGCGGGAAAGAAGAAGAACAGGGCGCCGTCTCCGGCGAACTCACCGGCGGCGGTTCCAGGGAGCTAGGGCGACGGGAGGTGAGGGAGAGGAAGCAGAACGTCTCGGGGAGGCCTGCCGCAGCTAGTTCGAGCACCCACGCTTGACGGGGAGGTCGGGATGGAGCGGAGCTTCTCCTCCCGCGGCTCCGGCGATCTGTCGATGATGGATACGACGGCTCCGGCCACCGTTCACCCTGGCGAGCACGGCATCGTCACCGTGGTGCTCTGTGGAGCGTCTGGGTGGAAGGAATCGATCAGGAGAGGGCTAGGGTGGTCGAATCGAGGTGGGGGCAGTGCGGCTCGGGCTAGCTCGCCGCCGGCGATGTGGTGCTCAGCTGGCTCGGGAACTGCGTGGGAGAAGGATTGGGAGGGCAGGGGAGGTGGTGCGGTGCTCAGTGGTGGCCGGGGTGCCCTTCTTATAGCTCCCCGCGAGGTGGCCGCCATTGATGGCACGGCGAGGTGTCGTTCACGGCGTGGTGGCGCAGTGGACGGTGCGTCGCGAAACCGGTGGCACAGGAGACGCACGCGGCACAGGAGGAAGCGAGTGGATGAGCTCGGGGCGGCTGGGTCGCTGACGAGCGGGGCCCCGGCGGCGCTGTGCTGGACGGCGCGTCGGCTAGCGGTCCGGGCGCGTGCGGAATCCTCCTCCGGCGACGCGTGGTGGCCAGGAGGTTCAGGGAGAGGAGGGGAGCACGCTGGGCGTGGTGTGGGGCGCGGGGAAGCTGAACGGCGACGACCAAAACGTGGCGGCGCCGTCTGGCTCGGTCTCGCCGGCGGTGATCACCGTTCTGGCTATGCCAGAAGCGGCAAGTGGACGTTTCTCTCAGCTCCGATATCCAAATGAGGTGGGGTTTTCACCACTGTGCGCCAAATTCAAAACCCTGCAACTTTCCTGACTATGGTTTGCTCAAATTCAAAAGTTGGTCCGACTAGAATTTGTGAAAAACAGTACTGGCCAAAATGGCAATTTAGAGTTTGGAGGGGTAGATGGTGTTAGATGGATCTGCCCTTTTGTCCTGAGGTAGGAGTGATGAAGGGAGCTTATCCATGCCTTGGATTCATCCAGGAGAAATGTTTTTGCTAGAGTTAAAAATGTTTTGAGAAAATGGGCAGAATACAAAAAGAATTGTGGAGGGAAAATTTTCCAAGTCATGGCCCCATATTTTTTATAAAAGTGATCCACATCAACTAGGGAGGTTCCCTAATTTTTGCAGAATTTTTGGAGACATAAAATAGGGGTTCCTTTGTAAGGTCAATAAAAGGGGTAATTTTCAAAAAGGAAAAAGAATTTCCCAATTAAATATTTATCCAGGGTTAAAATCACAAATGCAAGTGCCAAGTGGGAGGAAAATGGAAAGCACAAGATCCCACTTGAATTATCATGTTTGCAAAGGTTCAAGATTTTAAAAGAGTTTTCCGGAGGTTTAAGTCCGAATGCACATGAAATAATGAAACAATGCAATTTGGGAAAATTTCAAAAAGGCCAAAATTCAGGGTGTTACAGACCTTCCCCCCTTAAGATGAATCTCGTCCTCGAGATTCCTGTTGCTCGTTGAATAGATACGGATATTCTGTCTTTAGCAAATCTTCGCGCTCCCAGGTTGCCTCTTCCTCTGTGTGCTTGTCCCACTGAACCTTGTAGAACTTGGTGACCTTGCTGCGAGTGCGGCGTTCTGACTCATCCAAGATTCTGACGGGGTGTTCCTCGTAAGTCAGTTCGCTGCTCAACTCCAATTCCTTAAAGTCAGCCTGCTTGGTTGGGGGTGAGATGCACTTCCTTAGCTGGGATACGTGGAAGACGTCATGTACTCCAGCCAATTCCTCTGGCAGTTCCAGCTGGTAGGCTACTGATCCTTTCCTTGCCAAAATCTTGAAAGGTCCAATGAATCTTGGGGCAATTTCATGTGGAATCTTTTCAGGCCCTTGAGAGGTGTTACTCGAAGATAGACATAGTCGTTTTCTTCGAAGTGAATCTGACGGTGTCGCCGGTCGTAATAACTTTTCTGGCGGGATTGCGCTGCCTTGAGCCGGTCCCGAATCAGACGTACTTGCTTTTCTGCCTTCATCAAATCATCGGGCTTAAAGATCTTGCGGTCTCCAACCTCGGACCAGTTTAGTGGGGTTCGGCATTTTCTCCCATACAGGGCTTCAAAGGGTGACATCTTCAGGCTGCCTTGGTAGCTGTTGTTGTATGAGAACTCTGCATAAGGTAAACTATCTTCCCAACCTGCTCCATAGGCGAGCACACACGAGCGGAGCATATCCTCTAGGATTTGATTAACCCGCTCGGTTTGACCGTCGGTCTGCGGATGATAGGCTGTGCTGAAGGATAACTTTGTTCCCATGGCATGATGTAGGCTTGTCCAGAATTTGGAGGTAAATTGTGTACCTCTATCCGACACAATGGTCTTCGGGACTCCATGGAGTTTGACAATCTTGTTCACATAGAGTTGTGCCAGTTGGTCCGAGCGGTATGTGGTCTTGACGGGGATAAAGTGAGATACCTTCGTCAAACGGTCGACAATGACCCAGATAGAATCATTCCCTCGGCTGGATTTGGGAAGTCCGACAATGAAATCCATACTTATGTTGTCCCATTTCCACTCGGGTACCTTAAGGGGTTGGAGATATCCGGCGGGTTTCTGATGCTCGGCCTTCACCAGGTTGCATACATTGCAGCATGCGACATAGTAGGCGATATCCTTCTTCATACCGGACCACCAGAATGTTTGCTTCAAGTCTTGGTACATCTTGGTGCTTCCCGGGTGAATGGAATAGGCAGACTCGTGGGCTTCCCTGAGGATCTGCTGTATTAGCGTGGCCTTGTAGGGTACACAAAGGCGGGTACCGAAGCGGAGTACTCCTTGGCTGTCCAGGGAAAATTCCTTGGCCTGACCCAGTGGTATCTTGGCCTTGATCTTGCTTAGGCCGGGGTCGTTGGCCTGCTCGGTTTTTATTTCTTCCTCCAGGTCTGGCTTTACTTCCAGGTGCTTAGATAGGCCTTGTTTCCCACGCACAAGTTTAGCTTTGCGAACTCTTTCTCCAAGCTTGGCCGCATCTTAGGGGGCTTCCTGCTCAGAGCATCTGCTACCACGTTGGCCTTCCCGGGTGATAATGAATCCCAAGGTCGTAGTCCTTGATTACTTCCAGCCACCTCCTTTGCCTCAGATTGAGGTCAGGCTGGGTGAAGATATACTTCAAGCTTTTGTGGTCCGTGTAAATCTCGCATCTTCGACCAATAAGGTGGTGTCGCCAAGTCTTCAGGGCGAGTATGACGGCGGCTAATTCCAAGTCGTGGGTGGGATAGTTGAGCTCGTGGGTCTTGAGTTGCCTTGACACATATGCGATGACCTTTCCTTCTTGCATGAGTACGGCCCTAGCCCATTTCTGCAGGCATCACAGTATACGGTAAAATCCTTGGTATCATCGGCAACACCAGAATTGGGGCGGTGGTTAACCGGGTCTTTAACTCGTTGAAACTTTCCTCACACTCATCTGTCCAGGCATACTTGCGATTTTTCTTCAATAGATCCGTCATGGGCTTGGCTATCTTGGAAAAGTTTTCGATGAATCTTCGGTAATACCCGGCCAATCCTAGGAAGCTTCGGATTTCTGATACGTTGGTGGGAACTTTCCAGTTTAGCACATCGGAGATCTTGTTGGGGTTTACAGCCACACCGGCTCCAGACAACACATGTCCTAGGAATTCCACTTCCTTTAACCAGAATTGGCATTTGCTGTACTTGGCATAAAGTTGTTGCTCACGCATTCTTCCAAGAACCAACCTGAGGTGTTCGGCGTGCTCCTCCTCATTTTTGGAGTAGATGAGGATGTCGTCGATAAACACCACAACAAACTTGTCGAGATACTCCATGAATACCTTGTTCATCATGCCCATGAAGTAGGCTGGAGCATTTGTTAGGCCGAAGGACATAACGTGCACTCATACAATCCATATCTGGTGGTGAATGCGGTCTTGGGGATATCACTTTCTCGAATCTTCAGCTGGTAATAACCCGTACGGAGATCAATCTTGGAGAATACTCGGGCACCACGGAGTTGGTCGAATAAATCATTGATTCTCGGGAGTGGGTACTTGTTCTTGATGGTGACATCATTGAGAGCGCGATAGTCGATGCATAATCGGAGGGTACCATCGCTCTTCTTTGCAAACAAAACCGGTGATCCCCAAGGTGAAATGCTTGGGCGGATGAACTTTTTCTGAATCAATTCGTCAAGCTGTTTCTTCAGTTCCACTAGCTCGGGACTTGTCATACGGTAGTGTTTCTTGAATATTGGGTTTGTCCCTGGTACAACTTCAATGCAAATTCAATATCACGGTCAGGGGGCATTCCGGGTAATTCATCTGGAAAACATCCGGGTATTCACTGACCACATACACTTCCCCTATCTCCGGGGCTTGAGCAAGAAACACCTTCGCATTTATCTGGTGAGGCTTATTTGGCACATAAGTGGTTCGTATGCCTTCCGGGTTGGTGAGAGTAACTGCCCTGGTTGCACAGTCGATCTGAGCTGCATGCTGAACTAACCAATCCATACCCAGGATGGCGTCGAGGCCGGGCACATTGAGAGTGCTGAGCTGAGCTGGAAATTTCACTTGATTGATGCTGATTGTCAGATCTTGACACATGGTGTTTGTTTTCATCTCCGAGGCGGGGGTTTGTATCACCAAAAGATGGCCCAAAGGGGAAACGGGAAAACGGTGTTTGGCAACAAAATCCTTCGAGATGAAAGAATGGGAAGCTCCAGAATCGAATAAAATCAGCGCGGGTTTAGTGTTGATAGTACACGTACCAAGCACTACATCTGAAGCTTCGTAGCTTCTTCCGCTGACATGTGGTGAACACGGGCAACTTGAGGTGGCTTGATTGCACCCGCGGGGTGGTTGCTGTTGGAGTTGTTATTGTTGCCGTTGTGGAGGGGGCAATCCTTGATGTAGTGTCCTGTCTTGCCGCACTTGAAGCAGGAGTTCTCCCTCTTGCAGTCATCCACTAAGGGGCGCTTGTGGTAGAATCCTTCCCGGGGATATCCATCCTTCCTGGGTTGATTCCAGGTGTTCTGAGGTGTTGAGATCCGGTTGTTGGGTTGCCATGGGCGTGGTTTTGAAGAACCTCCTTCATGCTGGTTCTTACGGGGCTCGAACTTCCGCTTGTGGGAGTCATAATTGAGCGGTGCTCCTTCTCTGAAATCAGTGCCGTGTTGATCATGGACTGGAAATCTGGAAACTGCAGAACACTGAGCTGAGTTTTTATGGTCTGATGCATCCCATGAAGGAACCTGTCTTTCTTCTTTTCTTCTGTGTTGATGTCCTCAGGTGCATAGCGAGCAAGGTTGTTGAACTTGGTCAGATATTCGCTGATGGACTTGCTGCCTTGAGTAAGTGCCAAAAATTCCTGCTGTTTCATTTTTATGAGGCTTGAGGGATGTAGGCCCTGCGGAATGCTTCCTGAAATTCTGCCCAAGTGACAGGGGGTCCATCGCCTCTGGCGTCCTTTTGGTTGTCCCACCAAACGCTGGCAGGGCCCTCAAGGTAGTGGGTAGCGAAGGGCACCTGGTCTTGCTCGTCTACGCGAGCGAGCTCCAGTTTCTTTCCCATAGCGCGGAGCCAATCATCAGCCTCAAGTGGGTCATCAGCATACGCGAACTTGGGCGGTTGTGTGCGCTGGAAGTCTTGCAGCTTTGAGCGGCCTGGGGGTGGAGCATTACGGGCTTGCATGTACGTGCCAAACTCTCTCATAATCTGTGTCAGATGCTGGTTGTGGCGTTCATCCATCATCATCATAAACTGACTTGGGCTTGGTTCCTGATTTGGTGGAGGAGGAGGTGGTTGCGGAGGCTCGGGATCCTCGCCAGCTTGTCGTGCGGAACGACGAACCGGGGTTCCTTGGCTGCTACTCGCACCGCTATTGGGCCTCATCCTGAACTGCTGAGTGTAATGGCGCGTATCATGAGCATCCATATGGGGAAGGTGTAACATCCACGGAAAAACCAAATGGAAACACAGTTTGCAAAAGAAACACAAGCATGATGTTATACAATGGATGATGGGGTTACAAGATTCAAGCACTCGCTATTTTACAACAGATGCAAGGTAAAGATACAAGCTACTCGTACAGGATACATGGTACAAGATACAAGACGCAAAGCACTCGGTACCAGATGCAGGATACAACTCTACCACTACATTATTCAAGCACGCGATACATCGGAAAGTATAGTACACTAAGCGATGTCGTCTCCGAGCGTCTAGAACTCCATCTCGAGGGGTGTCGCTGGCGTGGCGGTGTCGAGAGGCTCCTCCGCGGGGCTGTAGTCGGGTGAAGCGCGGCCGTCGCGGGAGTCTCCGGAGTAACTCTGTGGCTCGGCCGCCTGGACGCGACGACGCTGAGACCGAACGGGAGTGAAGCGTGCGTAGTAGTGAGCGGCGCTGCTACGAGTGCGGGAAGGTGGCGTCGGAGTGGGAGTCGGGAGAAGCGGGCAATCCCCCTCCTAAGCTGCTCGAGGGAACTCTGCCTAAAGGTGGGAAGACGAGGTGGGCGACTAGAAGTGCCGGACCCGGGAGCTCGCGTTACATCGGCCAAGGCTACGTTGGCGCGGAGCGAGGCAAACTGGAGAAGGGTGACGTGGAGGTACTGGTGGAGATAGGTGGTGTACTGAAGAAGGGCGGAGAGAGGTGAGCTGGGGTCACCTGGGTTGGGGAAAAGGATGTCCCCGTTGTCTAAAGCCAACCTCGGGAAGTAGGCGTAACGGGTGCACTGCTTCATGACGGGATCGAAGGTGCGAAGAAAGAGGATGGCGTCTCCTGCAGCCTCCTGTATGGCTCGAGACGCCTGAGCAGAGACACCGGAAGTGAGGGCGTGCTCGATCCCTGCGGACACGGGCTCCGGGCGCAAGTGGACGGTGGCGGTGAACTCCGAGGTGACCCTGTCGAGACGGTTGTGGTACACGTGGTAGTCGGGGGAGGTGCGCCTGGGTAGAGGTGGTCCCAGATCTCCCGAAGAAACTGCGGAAAACCGGGAACGTGCACGGCGGTAGTCTCGGCGAGCAACTCTGCCATCTGTGACAGAGACAGAATTCAAATAAAGTGAGCGTTAAGTTTTAAAGCACAAACAGACAGAGAAACATTGGAAAAAGTTGTCAACACAACAAGTTCTATTCTACGTCGTCCAAGAACTAGGGTATCCTACAGGCAGTTAGGCTCTGATACCAAGCTCTGTGGCACCCCGATCCAGATGATCGAGTCACCCCATATACCAGTCCCAGAAACACTGGATATATGACAGCTTGATAAACAAAGGCAAAACCAAATATATTCATAAGGCTTCGAGTTTGCACAAATACAAGGTTACAACACGGGTGAGGCTCCAGCTCTTGCGCAACAGGCGCACACAACAGTATGTACATTATTTTTCTAACATCGAGCCTCTAGCGGAAGTCGTAGCGGAAGCGAAGATAGTAGCGTGGCGATAGCGGCCTTATTCCACAGGGTCCTGCCTGGGACACGGGTTCCTAGTTCTCATAGAGCGGGTACTCGGCGACTGGTTCAGCAGGGTCTGGCCACATGAAAAGCCAGGTAAGTACTTGAAGTACTCGCAAGACATCAGCCCAAAAACAACAAAGTCTATCTATATGGCATGGCATGGTTCAGAAAGTATCATGGCAGGAGTTCGGGTGCGAGGGAGAGTCCAAGCTTAACGGTTGGACAAAACTTACCTACTTACCTTAGTAGGGATATTTTCATGTCATCAAGTGAGATCACATTTCCACTCAACAACTCGTAACCACAACTAGGCTACCAAGCCACTAGCCAACTCTGGCTTAATTCACAACTTCCCGAGTCCTTAGCCAACTCTGGCTGGACTTCCAATAATTCCTGAGTTCGTTGGGTCTTAATTTATTTCTCCAAGTTCGACTGGACTGACTCATAGTGTGACTTGACCCAAACGTCGTCCCATAACCCAGGGACAAGGCTAGACATCTAGATTTACACTCTCGAGAGGTTGCAACTTTTATCCACACGCTGAAGTCTAGGCTTGTACCGCCGGTACCGAAGTACTAGAACCAACCATGGCGGACAGCACAAACCCATACTTCCACAGACGTTTACTCTACCAAGACACTCCCTGTATAGCCACCGACATAACTCTATGCCTTATGCAGAAGTGAATCCGGCACGTCCCCAACCCATGAGCGACGCCTAGCTCCGGAACCTTCGCAAGCCTAGCCCCGACCAACTATGGTAACCGACTAGACTTGCCAAAGAGGTGGCATCAAAGGAGGCTGATAAAATACCCGGCCATGGTCCGCCCACACGGACGACGCATGGTTGTGCTGGTTGTGTTTGGTGAGTGGCACTACGTGACTCAATCTAGTCGAGGGAGGTGATTATCTTCTTAGTCATTTTGTTTGATTACAGACATCAACATTAACAAAGTAACACAAGGTAACCTCATAACAATAACAGCACAGAATAAATATATCACTTGCAGGTAACATAACAATAATAATACCCGGTGACTATGGCGGTTCCTCCAGCCGGTGTCACCAGGGGTTAGTGTTCACAGAATAAATAACATAGTGTTTCAAACGGATAACCGTGGCGGTTCCTCCAGCCGGTGGTCACCGTAAAGAATGAACCGAAAAGCACTCATAGAAGTGAGAGAGCATCCATTCCACTCGAGGGTTATTCGACGTGGTGTCAGCAATCTCGGCAAAAAGAACCAAATGGAAAGCCAGCGTCCCAAGCGTCGCAGTCCAGGTGGCTTACGCCAACCACGTTTGACGGAGGGACAAGAAGCAAATAACTCTTTTGGCAAATGCCCCCAACTCCGAGGATCATAAGACGACATTCGTCCGCTCCTCACCTCGGCGAAGAGGAAAAAGGCAAACAAAGCCCCGCAAGCGCGAGACGCACAGTTGTAATATTTCCCCCATTCCTTCGACTGCGGCGGTTCCTCCGGCCATTGTCTAGGGGACGGGAGTGATGCACAGATAAGCAACTATAAGGTAGTGCAACAATTTAAAATGCAATATGGCATGTGAGGTGCAACAGATATTAATTCAACAGTCAAAATGTTTCCTAAGTTCGACCAAGTTTGAAATTGGGTTGGTGGCTTGCCTTCGGGTTCAGAGACAACTCCTACTCCGTCGGAGAGGTTCGAATCTATCCAAACAAGACAAACATGCATCAAACTCCCTCCTAAATTATTTAAATAAATGCCAAAAAAATAAATTCCAAATAATTCTTTTCTGGTTCCATTTGAAAGAGAAAATTCAAACAAAGCCAACAAAATTGGTTTCATATTTTTCTGACCATTTTTCAGAGAGATATTGCAATTCAAAGTTTGGTTTAATTTCTGCCCTTTTTTTAACAGAAAAATAAAACAGAAAAACGGTTCAGGAAATGATTAAAAATCTGACTAATGGGTCCCACATGTCATAGACACTACTCGAAACGTTATTCCGCGCGGGAAAGAAGAAGAACAGGGCGCCGTCTCCGGCGAACTCACCGGCGGCGGTTCCAGGGAGCTAGGGCGACGGGGAGGTGAGGGAGAGGAAGCAGAACGTCTCGGGGAGGCCTGCCGCAGCTAGTTCGAGCACCCACGCTTGACGGGGAGGTCGGGATGGAGCGGAGCTTCTCCTCCCCGGCTCCGGCGATCTGTCGATGATGGATACGACGGCTCCGGCCACCGTTCACCCTGGCGAGCACGGCATCGTCACCGTGGTGCTCTGTGGAGCGTCTGGGTGGAAGGAATGGATCAGGAGAGGGCTAGGGTGGTCGAATCGAGGTGGGGGCAGTGCGGCTCGGGCTAGCTCGCCGCCGGCGATGTGGTGCTCAGCTGGCTCGGGAACTGCGTGGGAGAAGGATTGGAAGGGCAGGGGAGGTGGTGCGGTGCTCAGTGGTGGCCGGGGTGCCCTTCTTATAGCTCCCCGCGAGGTGGCCGCCATTGATGGCACGGCGAGGTGTCGTTCACGGCGTGGTGGCGCAGTGGACGGTGCGTCGCGAAACCGGTGGCACAGGAGACGCACGCGGCACAGGAGGAAGCGAGTGGATGAGCTCGGGGCGGCTGGGTCGCTGACGAGCGGGGCCCCGGCGGCGCTGTGCTGGACGGCGCGTCGGCTAGCGGTCCGGGCGCGTGCGGAATCCTCCTCCGGCGACGCGTGGTGGCCAGGAGGTTCAGGGAGAGGAGGGGAGCATGCTGGGCGTGGTGTGGGGCGCGGGGAAGCTGAACGGCGACGACCAAAACGTGGCGGCGCCGTCTGGCTCGGTCTCGCCGGCGGTGATCACCGTTCTGGCTATGCCAGAAGCGGCAAGTGGACGTTTCTCTCAGCTCCGATATCCAAATGAGGTGGGGTTTTCACCACTGTGCGCCAAATTCAAAACCCTGCAACTTTCCTGACTATGGTTTGCTCAAATTCAAAAGTAGGTCCGACTAGAATTTGTGAAAAACAGTACTGGCCAAAATGGCAATTTAGAGTTTGGAGGGGTAGATGGTGTTAGATGGATCTGCCCTTTTGTCCTGAGGTAGGAGTGATGAAGGAGAGCTTATCCATGCCTTGGATTCATCCAGGAGAAATGTTTTTGCTAGAGTTAAAAATGTTTTGAGAAAATGGGCAGAATACAAAAAGAATTGTGGGGGGAAATTTTCCAAGGCATGGCCCCATATTTTTTCATAAACGTGATCCACATCAACTAGGGGAGGTTCCCTAATTTTTGCAGAATTTTTGGAGACATAAAAGTAGGGGTTCCTTTGTAAGGTCAATAAAAGGGGTAATTTTCAAAAAGGAAAAAGAATTTCCCAATTAAATATTTATCCAGGGTTAAAATCACAAATGCAAGTGCCAAGTGGGAGGAAAATGGGAAGCACAAGATCCCACTTGAATTATCATGTTTGCAAAGGTTCAAGATTTTAAAAGAGTTTTCCGGAGGTTCAAGTCCGAATGCACATGAAATAATGAAACAATGCAATTTGGGAAAAATTTCAAAAAGGCCAAAATTCAGGGTGTTACATAAACATGGTAAAAGATAGCTCTTGACAACTCACTTGCAAATTAACATTCATTCAAAGCACATGAATTATGCAACTATATGTATCTTTTAAAATCAACTCAAACATCCCTATCCCAATATATTTAATAGCATCCAACATAATTCAACCCAAACTTCCAATAGCTCTCTCATATATAAATGATGGTGGTGGTCTTAAGAAAATAAAAATCAAACCGAAATAACAAAAGCAAAAGAAAACAGACGCTCCAAGTTTATACGATAAAGTGCTTTGATCGAAAAACAGAAGTTAGACATGTGCAAACCGAGAGTGTGTTGGTCCAGTGGGTTGTCTTGACATCCCCAAGCTTATGGTCTTCACCATCCTTAGATAGCTCTTGGTGCAGCTCCTCTAATCCCTGTGAAAAAACTTCAAAACACCGTTTCTCCCATTTCTTTTCTGTGGGGTGATATTAGTAGTGATAAACAAATATGTTCCTTGCTGCATAAAATCCTTAGGCAAAACTTCATATGAATGTCCAGAGAGTATATAATGTTGTATGCCTACAATTGAATAAAAAAGATTCAAGCAAAAAGCTCAAAGAATGCATCAAACAATATCAAGACAGAATCTGTCAAGAAAAACAGCAGCAGAAAAACGCATTTTTCTACCCTACTTAAACTCGTCAGAAAAATCTGCAAAAAATCACGTGTGTAGAGGATGAAAAGTTGAAGCTACTGGTCAAATTATAGCTCAATCGGAGTTACAGATAAAAAAATGAAAAATCAAACCGTGCACAGACTTTGTGCAGGAAGAAAACTCTCCGAAAATAAATAGCAACTTTTCAAACCCAAAATAGGTAAAACTTGGTTCTTTATTAAAAATTCCAGAAACAAAACTAACAAACTACTCTCTTGTTCCAGCAAGAGGACTCAAAGAAAATCTCAAACAAAAACAACCGGGTTGCCTCCCGTAAAGCGCTTTCTTTATAGCCATATAGCTAGGCTTCTTACTTGATGTTCATGAAGGTTGAAGCTCATGACGGAACTTATACTTTGATGTGTCCCTCTTCCTTGGAAAGTGTTCATGCATAATACCAGGATCCCATGGTATTCTCGAACCAATCAAAATAATAGTAAAGTTGAACCCTAGTTGAGTGAAAAACAAAACACAAAAGTAATAACAACGAAGTCTTACTTTCTTTCTATGCATTGGCATTTTGTATATGAATGAATCACCATAAATAGAAGTTTTCCAATGCATATTAACAATAGTTACTTGCAGCATATAATTATTAGTAGTATAAAGAGGGTCATTAAATTTATTATGGAATTCATTAGCATGCTTCCCTCTTTCAAAATAGTTATTAAGATCAATATTAAGTTTAATATCATGGTTGCAACAAAGATTTGGAGCTAAAAGTAATTGCAAACCACATAAGTATTTCTCAACATAAGCAAATTTCTCCTCCATGGTGTAACTAGGAGAATTTAAGAACAAAGTAGGACTCTCATGAGTAAGAGTACCATCACAAACAGCAAGTATATCATTTTTATCCTCACATAATTTAGTAACAACTAAACATGGAGGTTTATCAATAAGCATAGGATCATCATCTAAAGCATTATCATATAGCATATTTAAGCAATACTCCTCATTATTATCAATAAGTTCACTAGTTGCATTAATAGAAAGTAAAGGAGCATTTTTAGTTTCACACTCATCATAACATGGATTCTCATAAATAACAAAAGATTTTTGAGTTTGAGTGTTACTATCATTTGTTGATGGTGAAGCTGGGAGATCCAACTCTTCCCCAAGCTTAGGTTGGAACACATCCATTTCAATCTCCTCTTCACATACTTCCTCTTCCAAGCTTATGTTTTCAACATCCTCTTGGGGTTGCACGGGCATCCCCAAGCTTAGGTTTTTATCCTCCTCTTCCTGCAAAATATTAGTACTTTCCATGGCAGCAAGAATTCTTTCTTTAGGAGTAAAATATTTAAGAAAAACCTTACTCAAACTACTCCATTCAATAGTAACTTCTTCATCCAAAGACTTGAACCAAATACGACCATTATCAGATAAAGACAAATATAATAGCTTCCTTTTTACCTGATCATCAGAAATACCAGGAAGCCTAAATAAACCACATATCTCTTCAACTGTCTCCACGTGTTCACGTGCAGACTTAGTTCCATCCCCTGTAAATGGATTTTTCATAACTCTTTTAACATGACCAACGGGAATTTTATATCCCACTTTAGGTATCTCAGATACAGTAGTTTCAACCACTTTAGGAGCATTAGCATAAGCACTTTCATATAAAGCAAGATGCAGCGAAGCACGATTCATAAATGCCATAGTAATAGTATCAATAGTTTTTATGTATTTTATGTTTTTAATGAAAACTGAAAATAAAACTAATGAGAAACTCACAACCAAACAAGTTTAAAGGAACCTCCCCAAGCTTAGATGATTGCAAGATATAAAGCAAGATAAAATAAATCTAAAGTCTAGTGCACACAAGAATAGAAAATTAAGCGCTACGCTCCCCGGCAACGGCGCCAGAAAAGTACTTGATAACCCCCAAGAGCAGGGGATCACTGTAGCACCTCTCAATGTGGAAGTAAGGTATCGATCCGCAGGAGCAAGAAGGAAAAGTTATCTATTCCCTACAACTAAAGTGTCACAAGTTTTAGTTGATTATGCACTAAACAAGTTTAAAGAACAAGGTGGTTGATTTAATGGATGAAGTTTAACGTAACAAAACAAGAATGTGAAAGTGTCCCAATCCTCTTTAATGCAAGAGGACAATACAAAGATTTTCTCTTATAGGAACAATGGACATGGGTTCATGGGTTCACTTAATCCTCTCTATCTCATCTACGGTGATTATCATGTTATAGATAAAGTATACACAATTGTCATGTTTTAATGGTACCTTTTAATGACGGCTATATGTCCTAAAACACATAGTTGAAAGAAATACTCATTTGTGTGCTATGTCACCCCCGCAAGGCTAGCATGGCTACTGTCACTCCCACATCATACTCTTTCTTTTTACCCCCAGATAAAGGATGTTGGGCTGTATTGCACATGTCACTCAATACATATGCCGTTGTCACATCGGCCATCCCGTACCTACATACATCATACTTCATAATGGACAATATTCTAAACACTAGTGCAATGATTCATATTTCGTGTGCATGACCACATCTCTCTCATCTATCCACACTTGGTGGTGTCAATCACCTCATGACAAGGATAAACAAGGCATTATGCATAAATCAAACCATCACATGCATCATAGAATATCTCTGAAGTATGACAAATCATAAAAGCTCCAACACAATGGTAAATGCATAACAAATCATCTCATACCACAATATCCACCATAGGAATTACATAGATGACCGTAATCATGTTCAGCAGCTCATACGGTACTAATTAGTGAAGCTCAAAGAGAGGAGAGATACATAAGTTACCACCACAAACCCAAGTCCAGGGGGTGGACTACTCCCCCTTCATCATGGAGATGGTGGAGAAGTCGTTGGAGAAGATGGAGACCACCCCGGCAGCGCCTCGCCGGAGTTTCCCCCTCCAATTTGCAGCTCCAGGTCTCTGTTTCATGGTTTCTGTGTTTCGGCGGCGCTCTATTTCGCGAAAGCCCTGGGGGGGGGGGGGGTCTATATATAGTCGTTTTTAGGTCAAGACGAAGCTTCAGGAAGAAAGATCGACGGCAGCGGAGGCCTGAGGGCCAGGATGGGGGACCCCACGTGGCCAAGGAATCTGGCCGCGTGGGCCCACCCCTTTTGGCCTTCTGGTCTCCGTTTCTTCGATTCCTTTGCGCCTACGTTTCGTTCCTTCCAAAAAAATGATCCCCGTAAAGTTTCAGGTCATTTGGACGTCGTTTGGGTCCCTGAAACATCAAAATATAGAAAAAGGGGTTTTCTGACAGCGCAGGGTTAATTCCAGAAAAATGGGGAAGTTGTTAATTATCCCAAAACTCAAAAAGGTCACTGGTTTGACTAGCCCTCTAACCCTAGATGTTTAAGTGACTAAGCAAGGTGTCAACAATCAACCAAAGTCCTGATTTGCAAACAAAGGTGACAAGGATCAACTTGGAGAAAAAGCAAGTCAAAAACAAGTCAAGGAATGCTTAACATGCTGCCCTGGATTTGCTAAGTCTTAACAACCATGAAGATCACCCCAAAAATAAAATTGAGCTAGCAAAAGAGGTAAACTTGATACTACTAGCACCAACCAAGCCTAAAGAGATAATGCAAAGGAAGTAAGTTCACAATGAAAATTCAAGCAAGGTTTATCTAAGTGCAACTAAAAGTTTTTGCTAACTCTGAAAATTCTAACTTAACACCACAATTCTAAGTCTAGAAAAATTGGGGTGTTACAAAAATGTACCAATGACGGAGAAAATATTACCATTGGCTCACTATTTTACAACACGGTTAATCACACATCCTCACATAAACATAGATAAGTAGATAAACGGCACAATTATTTAGTTTAAGTAAGGTTAAGAGTACACCACTCAACAGAAAGAGCATGACCCCACTTTAAAAGAAGCCTACACTCAGTTAGACGATTAGGATACAACGACAATTATACTAACAACAACGGTGACAGCGGCGGCCGATGCCAGAGGCGACATAGGTATTCATGTACAACTACTGCGAGGGTTGTAGGAAGTCTTTCAGCTCACTGTCGTTGGGTGGCCACCAGAGGGAAGCGCAGGTGGCGTGCAAGTTAACAATGGAATTGAGGCCCGATATCAGGGATGGAGGTGCCCTGTAGTCCCAGGTGCTTGACGGAGCCAGAGGTGTGTACGGAGAGACGGGCAAACTTTGCATAGGGACGGCTGTTTTCGATAGAATACAACTCGAGGGAGGCGCAGGGAGAGAAATGGTGTCACGTCGCACAGGCTGCGCAACGCTATGGTGGACGATGGCATCAGAGATAAGAGAGAGAAAGTTCACGGATATAGCCAGTAGCTCCAAACTCACCGCATCTCCTTTAAAAAAAATCGAAACGACTTTAGGTTTCAATTTTTGAAATAAAACATACAACTACATATATGTATTGTACGCACTGTGGAAGCTTTTTTTGTATTTCGGTCTACACAAAAAGAGTAATTTTAAGGGGAAATGGAGCTATTTTTTACAGCCACAATTTTCTTTTTTTATAGATGGGAATCCCTTTTTATTTCACCAAAAATTTAGCATATGAGTACAAACATATGTATATATCCAATAGAATTTTTTTCAAACTATAATTAAAACTGTGAACTATAAATAAATATAACTGAATGGGGTCCACCATGATGTGGACATGTGGGTGAATGAGAGGACACCAATTCTAGGGAGCTTAGTACTTAGAAAGATTTCTACATATGCCTCTTGGATGAGAAGAATAATAAATATATATTTTGCTAGCTTCTTTCATGGCATTGTTTTTGCAGTTGGATGATATAAATAAAATTAATCCAGGATCAAACCTAAGAATTCAGTGTGGCACAAATTTGGTGAGTTGGTGTCTACAACAAATAGGAGGACATGTCAAAAGGAGAGGGGCTGGGATGGGTGGCTCCGGTGGCAGGGACATTGATACATCAGCTATGTAAGTTAATCTTCAAAATATTTAGTCCTAGATGAAACTAAGTAAGTAATGTCACAGAAGACCATAATACATATACGGTGGGGAAAGATAGATAGAATATTGAATGGATAAGATGGCAAAAGAGCAATTGATTAAACAGTAGTCATGCATGTATAACATTTTAAGTTCGTCTCCAGTTAAACAATTATAATTCAACGCTGGTACAAAATTTAACCTGTTTTCAGTGTGTGCTTCCAAACAAGGTAAGGATGGCGTTTGAAAAAAAACGCAGTTCATAATGACTGTTAAGCATGGTACCAACGCTCCACATTCTTAAACACCTAATAGGAAACTCTAAAGGAAACTATGACATATTTAGTATTCATATTTCCAATTTATTTTAGCAGCATCAACTACCCAAAACATAAATAGGTAATTAACAAGTACTTGATAACCAGTAACAATGTCCAAGGCATGGTTTCTGGTATACTTACATAGTTATGCATACTTGGTTGTAATATCAGTTGTATGTGCATCTTCAATTCAGCTACTTAAAAATTTTAGTTCAGCAAAATTGAAATTTTAGCATCCGAAATGTGCAACATCAGGTGACTAGGATTTACCCAAGGATCAACAAACTTAGCATTGACATAAGTGAACTAAAAATAACTAGTGGACAGCAACCCTGCTTAACCGGCAGCCACGACCAGAAAATAGCAATGGGGCATGCAAACATAGCAAACAAGAACCGAGATGTATATAAAACTTCACCATTCAAGCTCCTCGGCAACAAGGATCAAGGATCAGGGAGCTTCCACAGCCAAAATGGCGTTGAGGAATGTTGCGATCAGAGTCTTCTTCCTGTTGTTGGTGGTGAGCGCGGCGTACGCGAAAGGCAAGGACGCAGAGAAGAAGGAGGAGAAGGAGAGTGCAGATGGCGGAAGCTTTGACATCACAAAGCTCGGCGCCAAACCCAACGGCAACACGGACTGCACCAAGGTATGTAACCAAGGAGCTAGAGACGATAGATCGAGGATGCATGCATGGGTACGTACGCTAATCGATGATCATGTGCTGGTGGTGCGCAGGAGGTGGAGGAGGCATGGGCTTCGGCTTCCCCAAGGGTGATTTCCTGACTGGACCTATTAATATGACCGGGCCATGCAAGGCCGACAGCGTCACCATCAAGCTGGATGGCAAGCTGCTGAGCTCCAACGACCTGACCAAGTACACGGCTAACTGGATCGATATCATGCGCGTCAAGGGCCTCACCATCACCGGCAAAGGCACGCTCGATGGACAAGGCAAGGCCGTCTGGGGCAAGAACAGCTGCGCCAAGAACTACAACTGCAAGATCTTGCCAAACGTAGGTGGTGCATATGCATTTCTGGATTGTCCATTTGAAACGTATTTGAATCAATCGACCTCGGACATCGTTGGTGCAGTCATTGGTGCTGGACTTCCGTGACGACGCTCTGATTGAAGGCATCACTCTCCTAAACACCAATTAAGTTCTTCCACCTGAACATTTACGAGTGCAAGGGAGTGACAGGCAAGGACGTGACCGTCACCGCGCCTGGGGACAGCCCCAACACCGACGGCATCCACATGGGCGACTCGTCCAAGATCACCATCACTGGCACCACCATCGGCACCGGCGACGACTGCATCTCCATCGGCCCCGGAACCAATGGCGTCAACATCTCCGGCGTGTCCTGCGGTCTAGGCCACGGCATCAGCATTGGCAGCCTGGGACGTTACAAGGACGAGAAGGACGTGACCGACATCACCATCAAGAACTGCGTGCTCAAGAAGTCCACCAACGGCCTCCGGATCAAGTCGTACGAGGACGCCAAGTCGCCACTGGCGGCATCCAATATAACCTACGATCGAGAACGTCGATATGCAGGACGTGGGCTACCCCATCATCATCGACCAGAAGTACTGCCCCAACAAGATCTGCACCTCCAAGGGAGACTCCGCCAGGGTCACCGTCAAGGACGTCACCTTCCGCAACATCACCGGCACCTCCTCCACCCCCGAGGCCGTCAGCCTGCTCTGCTTCGACAAGCAGCCCTGCAGTGGTGTCACCATGAACGACGTCAAGATTGAGTACAGCGGCAAGAATAACAAGACCATGGCTGTCTGCACCAACGCCAAGGTCACCGCCAAGGGTGTCAGCGAGGCAAAGAGCTGCGCGGCCTGAGCAATTCTTCTTTTTGTTGCGATCCCGGTCTTTTCTTTGTCAAGAGGCAATAGAGACCGTTCCAGGAGATCATCCATTAGTTTAATTTCTTACTGGGTTGATCGCTCCCCTTTTGTTAACAATCATGTATGTGCCGGCTCAGAGCCAGCCAAAGGCGAGGTGCTTGACTATTGATCTAATTTTGACGACTTAATGTCTCATTTTTGATTCGTGTGCTGGCACAAACAATCTTTTTCAGGTTGATCGAGTAGGCTGTTCATGCCTAATTTATCTGGCTTTCGTATAAGATGGATTTGTTGGTATTGTTTGCCGATTTTAATTATAGACACTGCATCTCTATCTTAATCCTTAAGGGCCTCTTTGGTTCAATGCATTTTAAGTGAATATTGTACGATTACACAGGAATATTTTCAATATAGTTTATTTGGTTCAGAGAACGAATCCTTCAAAATTTCTATGGATTTCTTTTCTACACCAAAGTTTAATAGAGTTTCTAGCAAGAGGTTTAGTCTCGTGGAAAATTTCCTGTGCTTCTATGAAAAATATGATATGTAATTAATCTCTATAGGACTAGATGATACCCCTGTATGCAAAATGAATCCCTCGACACCATGTTTATACTAATATATTTCCTTTATCGAAAAAAACCATGGTTATATTCAGCACTTGCTCTTGGTTTACTCATCCATTCTCGATCCATCGACCTTCAGTATGCTGTGGTATAAAAAAAAGCAAAGTCAGTCAGTTACTATATGTCCATATGTTCTCCAAGACGCCTTATATTCTCCAAGAATTTACAGATTTGCTATGCTGGTGGTATTTTTGCTTTACTCTGCCCCAGCCTGGCTGTTGGAGCAAGTTATGCTTGAATCTTCTATACAGGAAAATAGGTGTCTGGCCCAAGACACTCGCGGCAAAGGGAAGCAGTGCATAACTGCAGAGGTGGATAACAGAAACAAAAAGAAAAATAATAAGTTTGGACGAAACCTATAATGGCTTGGGCGAAATTGAATGTTTATGTCAGCTTCAACATGGAAACATATACAGGTTCATGGGGAGAACTAGTGCAGGTAGAAAGTGACTGTCCTGCCGTAATCCAGGAGCAGGCTACTGTAGACCATAGTATGTCTGCCATCTTGGGTCCTGCTGAAGCTACAAGACGCATGTTGCACAATCTGATGGTATTCAAATTATGCAATGTTGAATGACGTGGGAACTCTGCTGCTCACGAACTTCCAAAGCTGCGGTCGAACGATCGTAATCTGAATGTGTTTATTTAAACCTTAACTACCGGATAGGATTAGCAACCTTTTCCCTTTTCATCCTTCTATAAGCCTCCTTCTTGTTTTCTACTTGTTCATATTGTCGACTAAAAAGATGAACTGATGACAGAGTAAATCTCGTTTTGTTTCTCTACTTGTTTATATTGTCATCCGCATCAAAGCTTCAGTATAAAGACAACCCAGACTAAGAAGATAGAAATTAACCTGTGAAAGTCGAGCCGCGAGGTCAGGGAGGACATTTCACGCAAGAAGAACCTAGGTTATTTTGCAGCACCAAAAAGCTTGGATTGCGTGCGCCGGCGTGGTAACCTTTTTTAGGTACAACCAGATCATAAGCAAATCAATCGGCGGTTACGTAGGGTCCTTGCTTTGGCGGCGTATCTGGCATAGGAGCAAAGACCCTACGTAACCGCCGATTCACCGGGCTTCAAAGTTATAAAGCTTTGGCGGCGTGGTAACCGAACATCGCAAAGAAGAACAATTGATTCACCGGGCTTCAAAGTTATAAAGTTTTGTTGCCCGCCTCCTTTGCCATCGCATCGGCCCCTCCACGATCTCCAACCTTGCAGGGTCCATCTCCGTACTCAAATCACGTGGAAAGCATGTTAGCGAGGACCATACCTCACGGGCCGCTTCCAGCCAGTAGAGAAGAACGCAATATCGACCTATAGGTGGCGGCAGGGTAGGGAAAAGATTTAAAGAGAGACACGAGAGCGATAACGGTAAGGTCGTCTATCAATTGGGAGTTGACGGTAAAAGACAGCAACGAAGGCCGGAACAATGGCTAGAATCAGGGCTGGCGCTGCGTGGAGGGGGCAAAGGAGGGGAGCAACAAAAAATTGAAAAAGAAACACAAAGTACGACATCGAATCGTTGAACGTGGTGCATGCGCTGTCTAGTGATGACATAGTAGGGCATGACTGTAAGGATAACGGTCAAAAAGACTAGCTCGTCCGCTTGGTGGGTCCCATAAGTCATAGAACGAGTCAAACATACCGCAATTGGCCAGAGCTAATAACCGTATCCGGTATCAAGTGCGTCTAGTGGTGTAGAAGTAATGAAGCTCGAGTTAGCCGCGTTATATCAATTAAAAAACAAACTAGGGGCAAAGTTCGAATTTCGGCGAGAACTAGTGACATAATCGTAATTTGCCATATCTGACGATTGAAATTAACTATGACGACTCTTTATAGTATAGATGTACAATATTTGCCAGGTATTTGTGTCGTGTACTTGTTCTCAAGTACTTATATCGTTATCTCATTTTATTGAGATGGATGGGGATTTTAAGTTCTGATTTGAGACATATAACCTAACAAATAGTATTTGTGTCGTGTACTTGTTCTCAAGTACTTATATCATTATCTCATTTTATTGAGATGGATGGGGATTTTAAGTTCTAATTTGAGACATATAACCTAACAAATAGTAAGGGATGTTCAGTAACAAGACAACCAAATATTTATAAACCAAATAAGACATTGTTAACCTGACTGCTCAAGAAGTGGATTATGAGAACCCCTTGTCGAAACCCTTTATGAAGATTTCCTTCATCTGGGTTCTGAGCTCGACCACTGAGGAGAAGAGTAAAAACCCGTAGTCGAGACATTTAGCCAGCTAACATTTGCTTTTCTTCCTTGAGAATTTGTTTGAGTATTTATTTTTAACGAGATTTAACCAAGTATATTTTCTATTTTTTTGTTAAAACAAATTAAAATGAGTTTAGTTGCTTACAGTTGAGCCAAGCTAGAAACTAGAGTAACAGTTCAGCAAAACTGAAATTTTAGCTTCCAAAATGTGCAACACCCGTGACTAGGACTTACCCAAAATCAGCAAACTTCGAATTGACATAAGTGAACTAAAAATAACTAGAGGACAGCAACCCTGCTTAACCAGCAGCCACAACCAGAAAATAGCAAATGGGCATGCCACAAACATAGCAAACACTTGTCCCCAAGAACCGAGATGTATATAAAGCTTCACCATTCAAGCTCCTCGGCAACACGGATCAAGGATCGGGGAGCTTGCACAGCCGAAATGGCGTTGAGGAATGTTGCGATCAGGGTGTTCTTCCTCTTGTTGGTGGTGACCGCGGCGTACGCGAAAGGCAAGGACGCAGAGAAGAAGGAGGAGAAGAAGGATGAGAAGGCGAGCGCAGATGGCGGAACCTTCGACATCACCAAGCTGGGCGCCAAACCCGACGGCAAGACAGACTGCACCAAGGTATGTCATCAAGGAGCTAGACACGATAGATCGAGGATGCATGCATAATCGATGATCATGTGCTGGTGGTGCGCAGGAGGTGGAGGAGGCATGGGCTTCGGCTTGCGGTGGCACCGGGAAGCAGACCATCGTCATCCCCAAGGGTGATTTCTTGGCTGGACCTATTAATATGACCGGGCCATGCAAGGCCGACGGCGTCACCATCAAGCTGGAGGGCAACCTGCTGGGCTCCAACGACCTGACCAAGTACAAGGCTAACTGGATCGAGATCATGCGCGTCAAGGGCCTCACCATCACCGGCAAAGGCAAGATCGACGGCCAAGGCAAGGCCGTCTGGGGCAAGAACAGCTGCGCCAAGAACTACAACTGCAAGATCCTGCCAAACGTATGAACAAGTACAAGTGCATATGAATTTTTGGAAACATTTGACTGATTTTGCCTAACTTTAACGGACGTGGTGGGTGCACTGCAGTCATTGGTGCTGGACTTCTGTGACGACGCTCTGATCGAAGGCATCTCTCTCATAAACTCCAAGTTCTTCCACCTGAACATCTACGAGTGCAAGGGCGTGACGGTCAAGGACGTGACCGTCAACTCGCCCGGGGACAGCCCCAACACCGACGGCATCCACATGGGCGACTCCTCCAAGATCACCATCACTGACACCACCATCGGCACCGGCGACGACTGCATCTCCATCGGCCCCGGAACCAGCGGCGTCAACATCACCGGCGTGTCCTGCGGTCCAGGCCACGGCATCAGCATTGGCAGCCTGGGACGTTACAAGGACGAGAAGGACGTGACCGATGTCACCGTCAAGAACTGCGTGCTCAAGAAGTCCACCAACGGCCTCCGGATCAAGTCGTACGAGGACGCCAAGTCGCCGCTGTCGGCGTCGAAGATAACCTACGAGAACGTCGAGATGCAGGACGTGGGCTACCCGATCATCATCGACCAGAAGTACTGCCCCAACAAGATCTGCACCTCCAAGGGTGACTCCGCCAGGGTCACCGTCAAGGACGTCACCTTCCGCAACATCACCGGCACCTCCTCCACCCCCGAGGCCGTCAGCCTGCTCTGCTCCGACAAGCAGCCCTGCAGTGGTGTCACCATGAACGACGTCAAGATTGAGTACAGTGGCAAGAACAACAAGACCATGGCTGTCTGCACCAACGCCAAGGTCACCGCCAAGGGTGTCAGCGAGGCTAACACCTGCGCTGCCTGAGCGATTCTTCGCCACCTTGAAGAGATACTTAATTAGCTAAACCGCGCGTGCATCCTTGAGATCCCTCGAGGCACTCTCTTGGGCGCCATGATTTTTGTCCGTATTTGGAATCCACCACGTACACTCATTTTCTCTCTTTTTTCTTTGTTGCGAGCCCGGTTGTTTCTCCTGTCTAAAAGAAGATGCACACCGCTCCAGGAGATCATCCATTAGTTTAGTTTCTTCCTGGTGTGATGGTTCTCCTTTTGTTAACAAATCCATGTACGTGCCGGCTCAGAGAGCCAGCCAAAGGCCAGGTGCTTCAATATCGATCTAATTTTGACGACTTAATTTCTCATTTTCATGATTCGAGCGATGGCACAAACATTCTTTTATCAGATTGATCGAGTATTGGTTTTCATGCCTATTTTATCTGAATTTCCGGTATAAGTTCATAAGGTGGATTTGTTGGTATTGTTTGCCGATATTAATTATGGAAACTGCCTCTTTATCTTTATCTTCAAGGACCTCTTTCGTTCACAGGATTTTTTTTCAATAGAGTTTATTTGGTTCGGTGAACGAATCCTTATTTCAGATTTCTTGTCTACACAAAATTTAATTAAGGTTAAATCGCAAGAGGTTAGCTCTATTGGAAATCTTTCTAAACCTGTATGAAAATAATGATATGTATTCCCTCTGTTTTTGTATACAATGCCACTATCCCAAATTTCAAATACCAAGAAAAGTAATCCAACTATTAAATATCATAATTAATTGTATGAAAAGTCTCTCGTGTTCCGAGCTAATTAAGCATGTTGCATGTGGTGCTTCTTTCTCTATGGATGCATGCAACATTCACATTAATTAGCACCATATTAGGATGTAGAAACCTATTTAATACATCTTGGGAAGAGATAGTGGCCTTACATAGAAGCAAAAATATATATTTGAAAGTGGTCTTGTATACAAAAACAGAGAGAGTACTCAATTTTTATAGAACTATATGATATCCGACACATTTTTTCTGAAATTAAATAATGAAAATCAGAGATATGGCTCGCTGAGGAGTGGGGACGATGACACATGTGAGGAACCTTTATGATGGTCTTCATTCCGCGGTATGTCTGCAGTTTGTGTTTGTAGCCAGGTCGGCCGGTGTGCCCTTGAGACTGTCGTGTTCCATGATGACTGGTTGATAGTGGTGGTATGTGAGTTTTGTCCGGTTCAATGCAAATAAGCTGGTCAATTATTTCATCGTAAAAAAAATGAGGCAATATTGCTTGTTTGTTCAACAAAATGCAAAAAAAATACCACATCAAAGCATTCCCCCCAAACCAAAGAAGTAACTAGAAGTTATTTGTCAAATTGTACAACACTGTGTACATATTCAATATACATAGGTTTGTTGTCGACACTTTTTTATTAAACAAAAATTTAGCAACAATGTCCAACCGTCTTGTGCTGTTCTCCGCAGAAACATATATGGGACAATGTGCACACTAAATTAAATATATTTGCCATCACACAGGGAAACTTCAACAAAGATAAGTGTGGCGATTTGCATAAATGGAGAATGCTAGAATGAAGCACAGAGAAACAATAGAAAAATGACAAACCATAAATTGTTGTGGTGATTTGTTTCAATGTGTCATAAGCGTCTTCATTAGATATGAACTTTCTTGTTTTTAGTTTGTGTCGTTATTTGTTCCCTGAGCTAGCACTAATTTTTGGATCCACTTGGTCCAAAACTATGTTATGTTTCTACCACAAAATATTTTACTTGGCCCAAAATGTTGTTTCGGTTGTTGTTAGAACTTGTTGCAAGGGATTTAAAATTGGTACAACTAGTCTAGATTTGTTCCTCGTGAAATCACAATTTTTCCTCGAGCATTAAATTTTTCTTTCAGTTTGTCAAAGATTTTCTTCATATAGTTTTGATTTGTTCCACAAGCAATAAACTTTTGTTCCACCATATTTTAAAATTTATTCTACACTGTAGCTCTTTTTCACGAGAACTAATTTTGTTTTGTTCCGCCATGTCTTAACGCTAACTGGGCTAGCCCAATTAGATCACAAGCAGGCGGTGACTCCTTAGTGCACGTAATAAGCGGCAAATAGGAGCAGCCTACAGGTAAATCCATCTCTTTTGGACTGGGCTTTTCACTGAGAGGCAGATGGACCAGATGAAATAACAGGACAAAGACGGCATAGCGCCTCACAGGCCGGCGCCCCTAATGCCACTACCTCTTCCTTTCTCTCTGCGGCAGATCAGATCGACCGGATGAAGAATATTTGCGCTTTTTGGCCCAGCAGCCCTTGCTGGTACACCGAAATATATTCCACGTACGTGCACCCAGCCATCAGGGCAGGGCACGTACGCACGATGAGTTCTGCTGGTGTACGGGAAAAAAATCACATTGGTACGGCATGTGTAACATGGAATGTAGGACTTTGTACGCGCGTGAGAGCATCTCCACTGCACTCCTGAAATTTTGTCCGGCACACCTCAAAAGTTGTCCGGTCTCGAGGGTGCCCAACACATGTCGGCATAATCGCTGGTGGTGCCCAGCGACGCACCAAACAGTTTGGAAAAGTGCTGGATTACCGTATTCCCTCTGTAATTATTTTTTTAGCCGGTGAAAAACATAGCACATGGGCACACCTAGTCAGGTGTGAATGGATTGCTTTATTGTGGGCAGACCGCGTGGATCTTTTTTGGCTATATAACACTCAAAAAATATGACACGCCGACGCACATTGGCACGGAAAATTCTCAGAGTGAGTAGGTGACACGTGGGTCAGTCCGACTCACTGGCGTGTCCGGCGCCTCCGAGCATTCCCCACCTATGGGGTTTCGCTTAGGGGTGCCAGACTGATGGCATGTCGCTGAGTCGTTATTTCTCGAGACCCCATTAGGTATTTGGGGGTGTTTTGAGGTGCTGGTGGAGATAATCAGCGGGTTTGTCTCATAAATTTCTTAGGCCTATGCCAATGCAAGTCTCTTAGCACAGTTTCATAGGCATTTTGCTTATGTGGCACACCAGTTAATGAAGAGAGATGGTGAGGTTGTATCTTAGCTAACATACAACCTTTGCACGTGGCCATAGGCCAAAAATTGTGCTAACCCAATCACATGCATGCATGAGCTCAAAATCATTAAATTAGATACAACTTATAAGAAACAATGCATTGTACTAGTTGTTTCTTAAGTTTTTATTACACCTATGATGACGTGCTAAGATACAATGCATTGGCATAGGCCTTAGCAACGGTGCTGCACTGTGTTTCCTTGCTAGAGGAATTCTGCGCCACGGCCTTAACGGCCTAATATCATTTACATCAAGGGAAAGGATTGAAGGAGAACTCCATATGCAGGGGTAAATGCAACAGCAATGATTAAACCATCTGAAACGGCACGCGTGGTATAACTACCGATCCCAGCATTAACCGAACTTGGCAGTGATCAGTGACATGCTGCCGACCGGGCCGACGGCATCCATGGATGCACGTAAATGCTATTGCTACGTACTACGTACTACTACAAGCACATGCGTCCACGCTCTCCAGAAACCAGCACTATTCCCCATCCATCATGGCGATCAGATCGGAGCCGATCGATCGGCAGCGCTCACGTTGGCTGGACACCCCCCTCTCGCGGCGTTCGTGCCGTCGATCGGCCAGCGCCGGCCTGTTAACCCACAGTGGCCGGAGGCAATGCGCGCATGCAGACATGCATGCTGCAAACCGATCGAGGCCGGGACGAAAGTACTGTGCCGGCCTGCCGAGATCCGGGGCAGGCGGCCGCCGCGCATCATTCTGTCGCGCCGTCCTCCGTCTGCCGATCGGCCGGCTGCAGGGATCGAGCATATTGCTGTGCGCGACGACGACACGCGCGCGCGCGGCAGCATCCCTCTCACAGCTGTGCGGTCACAGTGCCGTCCTTGGAGGTATCCATGGCGGTCTTCGCCGCGTCGGTCCAATCCAATTGGACGAGCGATGGCCGATGGATTGAGAAGTACGTGACGGCGACTCGAAGAGACAGCGGAGGAGCCTAAGCTAGAGCTATAGGTATTAGGTGGCCGTTTCTGGGATCATAAGACTTGCAGACAAAATAATGGAGGCTCGGAGCAAGAACAGCCTCATCGACAGTGTCGAGGATGGCATTTTCTTGGGGGTTTAATCATTGATCGTAGTACATGTCCTTGGGAGACCTATGGATGATCCGATCCACTTCTAGGGACATGTGATCCAGGACACATACCCCGGTCAGCACGGACATACTACAGTGATATTATTGGCATCCATGAAGCTTTTTAGAAGGATATACGGTGAAGCTTGTGAGTTTGCATTACTTCAGAGTTCAGACATTATAGAGTTGCTCAAATTACTGAATCCACACAGCCAATTCCAATTGTCCTTTTGTGAAAGATTAAAATGTGGACGTCTTTATATATGCGTGTAAGCTGCGGAAGCCAGAGACGGGTTACTGATTAGGGGAAGCAAATGGACCAGTATTGGTGTCCAAGGGGCCACTGCAACAGTGAACTTCGTCATTAGATTCTTTTTGTATGGGCGGACCACTCGCATGTAGTTTTCCAATGCCAACTACAACACTTCAAGGCATCAAGATCTCTCTCTGTACTGCAACTCTATCTCTCTGCGTCCATCTCCCTCCCCATTTCGATGTGCTCATAGAATCTCCCTGTCCATTCACTGCATTGTGTTGCCCTTGCCTGCTTGATGTAATCAGGCCGAAAATGATTTAATGCGTTGGTGACTTCCAAACCACTTGCTAGTACTACTACTATGGTTAACTGCAAAAGAGGCTCTCGCATTGATTCATGGGAATCGGGCAACAAGGTAGAAACAAGGACGAAATTAAGTTTATTACTTAAAAAAAAGGAAATAACACTCACATCTCAGCATCAAAATAATGCACACAACTTTCATTGCTTGCATAGTTTCAATTCAGAGTTTACAACCACGGATCGCTCAAAGTAGCAACATGAATCGACCCACCAAAAAAAGACACAAAAAGTTCCTATACATCTTGTAATCTATTGGACCGTTGTCAGCCACGCTGGCTGAATCAAATCCTAATGATCGTCATCATTCGATTGCATCCAATATCCATACGTTCTCGTTGCTGCATAGGAAGCAGGAAAGACCCCGTATGTATCCACTAAGCACTTTTGTGAATAACTTGCAACAAAGTAGCATATTCATGTTTATTAGAAACAACATTCCGACAATCCCAAATTGCTCAAACAATGGTACAAACACCCACACGTATATGAGATTTTGTTCTCTTATCTATCCCATGTAACCAACACCCAAACATATTTGGAATACTAGTTGGTGGTGTACCCATTGAATTGAAATGAATAACTTTACAGGCTGAACGAACAAAGCGACATGAGATAAATAAATATTCAGTAGACTCATATGTGTCACAAATGAACCATTTTTTTGCACCCATGCTATCGCCTTTTGGCCAGGTTATTCCTGGTGAGAACTTTTTTATTCAGGAAACACATAGACAAAAATATCTTTAGTGGAACCTTCAACTTTCAAAGGTACGTAAAAAAATAGTAATGATCGTTCATATATTTTTGGGAACATAGATTTAATCGAGAATACCCCGTAGAAGATTAATTCCAATTGAAACAACCGGGTTCGTGTGAAAGTTTATTACACATTAATCTTACTACAAGGTTTAGCCAAGGTGTCCACTTGTCCCCTATTAAATGCCATATAAATATTCAGAGGTGCTTGAGATAGCACTTGCGCAAGTGTAATATCTTTATGTCCCACATATTATACAAAGATGGGTATTGAGATGATAACGGGGATGTCCCTAGCCACCTATCTGCCCAGTAACGAGTACTTGTCCCATCACCGATGACAGAAGAACCACGATCCAAGAACTCTTTCTCAACTCTTATGAATTCTTTCTGAAAGGGAGAGCCCGTAGGTTTGGCTTGTACCTGGGATAAAGTATTATCACATAGGTATTTATTACGCAGCAGCTCCTGCCACATCCCGTCTTCCTGCATTATGTTAAATAACCACATACTGAGTAAAAACTCGTTGTTTATCTCAAGCACCTCGATATCCAACCTCCTCCTACCCCCCCGCGATGTCGCCCCTTATCTTTCGGGTGTAAAAACATGTACCGTTTTGTGAGGCGGATTTTTTTCACATGGTCAGCAATAAGACTGAAAAAACAACTAGAAGTTGAGAAATTCACTTGGAATAACAACGGAATGGATTAAAACAACAAACTGATATAGAAATGCAACAACACACACAACATGGTAAGTTCTTATTCACGTTTTTGACCTGAATAAGCTAGCAGCGTCTTAAAATGAATTTGGGGATGACACGACAGTGACACGCTGCACCCTGAAGAATGACCGACGCCTCATTATTCTTGAGCTTTTCGGTACGAGTGGTCCATGTACTTCCTGTACTTGATACCCTTGAACTGCGGTGCCTCCCATGCTAGTTCTGGTATCGGCTGGACGACGACGTCCAGGCACGGCCCGATCATGCTCACGAACGACATCCTCTCCTGCTCGCCATTGACCATTGCGCGGTGGGGCGCGGCCTTGTACTTTCCGTTGCTAACAATCTGCAAGCAAGTGTCGGGAGTTACGCAGAGTTGATGACACATTTCAAAGAAGGTAATAGCTCAGTTCAGTTGGTCGGTCACCTCTAGCTGATCACCAACAATGACGAAGAGCGAATTGGGAATGGACTTCGCGAGGAGCCAATGGCCGTCTTTCTTGACCTGGAGGCCATCGACGTCGTTCTGAAATAGGAGAGCGAGGAGGCCGTGGTCGGTGTGAGAAGGCAATCCAATTGCCCCAACTTCCCGGGCAACCGCCGGGTATTGGTTCCAGACAAGGAACTGGAAGCAGTCCTGAAGGTTTAGCGCTTCAGCAATGCGACCGTGGTCAAGCCCCAGGCTCTCGGAGATGGCCGTAGTGAGCTCCAGCATCAGGCCTCTCGTGCGACTCGCGTATTCAGTAACATTTTCCCTGGTAAAATTAAGCAACTCCTCTTGCGAGTGAGTGATGGTCAAAGCAAAAGGTGCATTAGTTAGAGGAAATCTTAATTAGTTTTCCTACCTTAGGTTTGCGGGCTTCTCAGGGCAGTGGAAATCGGGTGTGAAAAACTTGACGTAGTTCCTATTGTAAGCTGTATTGGAAGCCGTCCCGAGGCTAATGGGGGCCATCGGTGCAGGGGCCATGTACTCAGCGTTTTCCTCCGCTGGTAAGCTGAACATCTCCTTGCACGCATCCATTGTCGCTGCTTGGAGAGACTCAGGAACACCATATGGTTGATGACCTTGTTAGTTGTCACACACACAGGTAAGTATATATATGCTTTGAACAACGCTTACTTGAAATGCAAATTTGAATTGCACTTACCATAAAGAAGCCCCACTCTTGGCACGCCCGACCGAGGTGCTGGATCGCCCTTGACCGTTCACCATCGTCGCCATTGACGAGGACGTCGAGGTCGACGACGGGGATACAGTCCGTTACGGCGCTGTCACCCTTGTCCAGGGAGTCTTGGAGGTCCATGATTGTGGAGGAGAGGGAGGGCTGGAGGCAGAGGCTAGAGGTTAGTGTTAGAGACGAAGCACAGATTAAGACGATCGATGGAATTTAACCATTTCGCAAAATCGTCAGGTCATGTTAGGTGCGATCTTTTTCGATCGACGCGATCTTTTTTCACGTGAGCAGACCCGATCGATGCAATCTTCCTCGATAAACACACATCGTGTTGTCAGGATTTAACACGTGAACGGGCTCCCAATATTCCATTTCTTTTATCATCAGTGAGCCAACGATTCGCTGCGGATTTCAACAGCTGGAGCAGCGATTTCATAGCATCATCGTTCGCTGGTTTGGCGGACAGCTGCTCCTGTAGGGCAAATGCACGGTCAAAGCAAGTAGAATTGCTCTGCTTCAAGCTTTTGCTTGTATTTTTTCAGGTCGGAGAAATTAGCGGAGGCCGCATGTCATAGCGCCCTGACCATAGCGACCTCGTGTTGGGAGGAGGCCTGGTATCTCTTGTACCCAGCGCTCTTGGGTGACTGCTTGCTCTCCGTCTTGTTGGTTTGTGTTTGTGTTGTGTCTTCGGGTATATAGCCGTAAGTCTGTTGCTCTCTACTCAGATTATCTGCTTGATATTAGCGTACTCCTAAGCTCGATACTTATCTCCACGGCTTGTTGATTCGCCGAGCGTGCGCGCATGCATATCACGTACGCGTACGTCTGACCGTCTCCTTACTGTTTGCATCTCATGCTAGCGTTAGACTCCAGCGAGCATGCACCTTGGTTGCTCTGCGTGCATGCGACACAAATTTGAATTACTCATGCATGATAACGCTGATAAAAAACGGAGCACGTGAGAAACCTAGTAGGGCCATGCATATGCACCTTCAAAACTAATAACACTAGCTAAATGCCCGTGCGTTGCTACGGAATAACACAAAGTAATACATAGACATGACAAATAATTATCCAAACTTCATAAACCAATCATCAAAATACTTCGACTCTGTCCACAACATAGCAGCTCGTCTATTCACAGCGATCTGTAGAACCAGCTTACAAATATGATATGGAATTAGGGCTGATGAGTAGTTGGGGAAAGAAAAAAAGAAGTATAAAGCTCAACAACCGGACACACAAGAAACTCAGAGTAGAGAACAAAATTAAAAAGATAGGTACAGAGCTAACATTCGTGTAATAATAGGCCTTCTCTTACATGTTCTTGCGTACTAATTGAACCTGCTTTGTGATACATACAGTATACATCTCAAGATTATATCTAATAATACTCAAGAACAACTACTCGGAACAGCCTAGCCTATGCACTTTGACTCTAGCATATCAATTGAGTTGTTTTAATGTTCTTCCATTGGCCTTCTCAAACTGGACTGGATTGCCAAGTTGATCAGAGACAAATCGTTGATGTAAAAACTGAGACATTATATAAATGAACATTTTGAGGATCTTGAATTTTTGATACATATGCACCGGTTGTTTCCGCTATTTTTTTTGCCAGACAATCTTTTATCTGCTCATTCCATATCCTCGTGCTTGCCATCGGGCGTGCCATCGTGGGGATCCTTGTGTGTAATGTTGCGGTTGAAGGAAGCCACATCAAGGAAACTATCCTAGAAGGTGAGGTTCACCACAATACCCACACGCACCCTCTTGCCGTACAATCAGCGATAGCACCAAAATAATCATCTGCTACATGCTGCAAATTATTGATTGGAAATATCAAAATTGAACAACAATATACCATATGGAATACCGGAAGCATTGCATATACACCCAAATCGTTGAGGAAACAAGGAGAGCACACGAAGTGTTTTAGTTCAAGAAACTATAACAGCTCCAATAACCTTGCTGAGGAAATAATAAACCAATAATGCAATACATTACAAAACTAACATCACATTTGCAATTTATGGCAGTTCACATATGGACCTCGATAATGAACCAAGAATGTGATTTAAACAACTTACTGAAGGCAGGAGCACGTCTAGCATTTATCTAGGGACAGTAGGAGATACAACAAACCTACCAAAGATAGATTCTATTAAGTACCTATTGAGAGACAACATGCACACTTTTGGAATTGTTGACTGCAAGAGAGTGCACGTGAAGCAAAGAAGCAGTGCTGGTACAGTAGCCAACTTAAAATAAGTGCAGGCAGGATTCTATGTATGCACCTCACTCACATAATCTCTGAAACGACAGTTATCATCGAGTAACTGAATAAAAACAAATAAATGCAGAGTTAGATAAGTACCTGCAGAAATTTGTTCTCGAAGTCGCCAACAAGTCTTATGAAGTGTTTAGTCCAGCTTATGTAGTAGCGCTTAAATCCATGGGTATTATCCTACTCCAAACTTGTGAAGGAAATAAGTTTTCTATCAATTGCCTGAACCAATCACATTGCAGAATATGGAAGAATCATCAACCAGATTTTCCAAAAATAACTTTGAAGTAACAATCGTCAATCAGAAAATCAGCTCTTCGAAGAATGAAAATAAAATGTAAAAGGAGAGGCCCATCTACCTTTCCAGAGGATGCGTCGTCAACTATGATGGTCACTTAACATGTCCGGAGGTAAATCTCTGTTATAACTTCACTGAAAAATGTTAACGGGCTCTGCAGTAAGGGCAACGAATGAGTGTACATCTCAGTAAACTAACCTCTACAGTATGATCTTTTAATGTGTGTTTGCAACCATATCTCCCAACAGAAGGAAACACTTGTGGCTGCTACAAAAATACTCATGTTGATGGCAGAAATTGTGAATCGAATGAGTGTACATCTCAGTAAACTAACCTCTACAGTATGATCTTTTAATGTGTGTTTGCAACCATATCTCCCAACAGAAGGAAACACTTGTGGTTGCTACAAAAATACTCATGTTAGTCGAAGTTAGGCTTCCCCTCTTAATAATTATGGTATACCGTTTTATAAATAGAGAACACTCAAAGCACGGTACTCCAAGTGAGATATCAAAATTGTGCATTTACACAGTTGTGGGCCATACACTGTAGCAAATGATATATTTCTGCCGTGTATCTAGACATGTTTTAGATGGGTCATACACTGTGGCAAAAGGATATATCTAGACGTGTTTTAGATAAGTCCGATTGAGCAACAATTAATATTGACTACTATTCATATTAATTGTTGGTCAATCAGACATCTAAAATCTGTCTAAATATATCCTAGTCAACGACAATTAATATACATTAGAGGGAGTACCACTGAGAATCTTGGACAGAAGCAACGGCGTAGATCTCAGGTGCATCTACACATGGGAGCCAAAATGAATATTGGGATTATAAACAGTTTAGAGAAAATAGGAAGACAAACTGTCCCTAACATCTCAAGGCTATCACTTACTCCCTCCGTTCGGAAAAGGATGTCACAAAAATGAACTATAGATAGACCATTTTTGTGACATCCTTTTCCGAACGGAGGAAGTACAAGAAAACATCCTATGGAAGATGAGCCATACGAGTCACTCTAGCAAGCCGCCCCCACCACTATTAATGGTCCTTGATATCGATATATACGTCATCAAAAAATTGTTGCGTCCAATCCCAAATTAGTGATGCGTGTATGTGGAGCTTGAGTTGCTTCATATCCACTAAATTGGAACGAAATGATTAATCCGTTTCACTGTAGATGTCCATGCATGCGTGCTCGATCTTATATGTCATCATTTAACATATGCCAATGCGGGAATGTCATAACATGGTGTGGTTGTTCGCTGCAGCGATGGCATCAAGCTACTGTCCTTTGAGAGATAACGGTGTTGAATTATGGTGATCCTGACACTTCGGAGATGAGAAGCCATCTCTACAATATCTAAGCTCCCTAGGATTTGAGCTCCTAGGTTGAGCCACATGGCAGCCTCTCATTGGTTCATGCTAAATACACTGGTGTACATCAAATTGAGGTCAAAATAATAATATCTGTTGGTTTAGTTGAACACACAAAATTTAGAGATGAATTTTCTAACAACCGCACACGAATCACGAGCCGCTCTTCACTTAGACCATCTCCAATAGCTTATATAATTTAGGGTTTAACTATTTTAGGACATATGACGCAAAAAAAACGTTTCTCCAACAGATGTAATTGATGTAAATTTTGTTCAAATTTATTTCGAGCAGTCCAAAAAAATACCTTATGCTACAAAATACAACACTTGGGTTGCTGCTAAACGGAAAAAGGGCAACGTGGGCACGCCAACTGCTAATTGAAAGTTTCATGTCGGCCTCCCGCCACTTCTTTGGTGACCGCGCTGCCTCCTCTCCCATCGCTTTAGCCTCGAACTGGCCGCTCTGTCACACCTTATGCTGATTTGGCCGTGAATTCACCGCCTTTGATCGAAGGCATAGTAGGATTTGACCTTGAGGGTTGTCGTTGCTCTCCTCCCCCACGCGCTACCATCGCTTCCTGGTTGTCCATAGCTTCAGCCGACGAGCCACCCGAGCAACCCTCCTCTCCTCCCCTCCTCACCGTGCCTCCTCCTTCCCTACAAGCACGCGCATGAGCGGCACATGCAAGCTCTACTCCTCTGCCTCGATACACCAGGCGCAGGGCTCGCCTCGTTCGAAGATTAAGAAATTCAAAGTTGTTACTTTTGCATTATATGGGTTATATTGCAGATACCTGGCCACCTACAATAGTTGCATGCAAAAAGGTTATGCGAAATGCAACACTTGGGTTGCTATTATATGGAAAAAGGGCAACGTGTGTACTCCAACTGGTAATTGAAAGTTTGATGTTACCCTCCCGCCTCTTCTCTAGTGACCGCACTGCCTCCTCTCCGATCGTTTTGGCCTCGAACTTGCCGCTTCGTCACAACTCTTATCGATATGGCCGTGAATTTAGCACCTTTAATCGAAGGAACAGTAGGGATTCGACCTTTAGGGTTGTCGTTGCTCTCCTCCCCACGCGGCCACCATCGCTTCCTGGTTGTCCATAGCTTCAGCCGACGAGCCACCCGAGCAACCCTCCTCTCCACCCCTCCTCACCGTGCCTCCTCCTTCCCTACAAGCACGCGCACGAGCGACACATGTAAGCTCTGCCTCTGGCTGCACCTCGACCAACCCCCGCCTCGCTAAGACTCCTCTGCCTCCATGCACCAGGCGCAGGGCTCGCCTCGAACGGAGATTAAGAAATTAAAAGTTGATACTTGTGCATTATATGGTTTATACTGTTGATACCTGGCCACCTACAATAGTTACCTATAAAAAGACCCATCGCTTTGGGCTCGAACTTGCCGCTCCGTCACAACTCTCATCGTTTGGCCGTGAATTCAGCACCTTTGATGGAAGGAACAATAGGGATTCGACCTTTAGGGTTGTCGTTGCTCTCCTCCCCACGCGGCCACATCGCTTCCTGGTTATCCATAGCTTCAGCCGACGAGCCACCCGAGCAACCCTCCTCTCCACCCCTCCTCATCGTGCCTCCTCCTTCCCTACAAGCACGCGCACGAGCCACACATGTAAGCTCTGCCTCTGGCTGCACCTCGACCAACCCCGCCTCGCTAAGATTCCTCTGTCTCCATGCACCAGGCACAGGGCTCGCCTCGAACGGAGATTAAGAAATTAAAAGTTGATACTTGTGCATTATATGGTTTATACTGCTGATACCTGGCCACCTACAATAGTTGCTTATAAAAAGATTATGAATTTGTACCTGATCTGAGAGACTAATGTTACTCAAATAACATGTCATGTATTGATTACCGTAATAGTACCTTTGGGCGCAGCAAAGCGTGCCATCCTCTTCTAGTTGTTAGCTATTCCGAGAGGAAACGGAAAGAGATGTGCCCGCGGTAGGATCTTCAGCGTGCCCACGGTCACCCGCTGAGGAGCTAATATGTACTTTCAATATTTTGTTTTATTTGACGGTATGTACATTCAAAATTAGAACCTAGTTTCTCCTCGGGATTAACAAGAAACATCCATACTGATAAATTTCAAAAGGTAAAAGCGACGAAGTTGGCACTGCATTTGATGGTACCTAGTTTACTCGGTGACGGCATAATGTAGGCAAAGGCTATGGCAGCAGATTACTGCTCCACACAGCTGCAGTGTCGTACAAATCCAACGCTGCATTCCTCTCGACGAAAGGGACGTTACACTCATTATATATGTATAGAATTTTTGTTTTGGAGAAACTCGTTAATTATGTTTGGCTAGCATGCCTCGCGAGTTAATAGCACTGGCAGTCACTGAAGTCGTCGACTGGGTGCACTTAAGTCACCGTTTTCAAAAATCTTCTGAACCCGTCACTCAAGTCGACATCCATGTGCACTTTGGTCACTCGGCCGTTTTTGATCGGTTTTTGACCGAGAGTGACAGAAACTTTTGCAGATAACCCCTCACTCGCTTCGTGCTCTCCACAGGACCGCCCCCGGCGACCCCTTCCGCGTCACGGCCATCTCCGACGGCTTCGACGCCGGCGGCATGGGCTTGTGCGAGGACCCGGTCGAGTACTGCCGCAAGGCTGAGTCCGTCGTACACGAGCACCGGGCCACCGGGACGTCGTCGGTAGCAATCAGGAGCCGCGCCAGCGTGTCTGACCCGGCGGCTTCCATCCGGCGCAGGTACTCCGCGGTGGTAGCGTACGCCGGCGTCCGCGTTCATGACTCAGATGTGCGCGGTTGACGTGGTCTACGGCGAGGCGTGCTCAGCGTGGACCTTGGGCCCGAGGATGTCCCGCCGTTCATCCGGAATTAGTTTTTCCGGGCGGATTCCAAACCAGGCAGCACGTGAAGAAGACACGGCAGCGACGAGCCTCTTTCCGACAAGATTTTGCAAATTCAATCGCGTCATATTGTTTCCCGTGGTTCCCTCCTCCGTCCTGACCAAATTTCCCCAAATCTTATGATGTAATCGAAGAGATCGACTTCATCTTCCTCGAGTCCGGCCATCACCGCCGCCACTCCTCGTGAGCTCATGGTGCAGCAAATTAGTTCGATTCCTTGCAGCCGAACACTATATTCTACGTGCTAGAGTCATTGCGCACCTTTCCACAACATTTAGATTACGTTGGCCATGGGGACGGCGACCAACGTGCCTGCTCGTGCGCCGCTCGTCGTCGACAGGTCGTCTACTTGTGTCTTTGACCAAAGATAAGCGCGTCATAAGGATTGCCTCGTGACCGGCAGCGTCATGTGGCCCTGCGCCGGCAGCGGCACCAGGAGGACGCGAGCGCCGCCGTGTCTCCGTTCATCGCCGGAGACGTTTGCATGGCCTCTAGTTGACTTTATGTACACCAAAATGAAAGAAAGAAAAGCGAGTGAGGGGTTATCTACAAAAGTTCCTGTCACTCTCGGCCAAAAACCGGTCAAAAACCGGCCGAGTGACCAAAGTGCACATGGATGTCGACTTGAGTGACGGGTTCAGAAGATTTTTGAAAATGGTGACTTAAGTGCACCACTCAACGACTTCAGTGACCGCCAGTGCTATTAACTCATGCCTCGCAGTATGCATTTGGTGAGCCAAAGATACACTAGGATCCAGATCATAATTTTCATAGGGTGTGGTGGTAAGTGCAGTGATAGCCATGGCTAACCGGCACGATAAACATTTCTTGACGATCACCGTCAGCTGGAGGTTTTGGAGACGCTTGAGGCCTCTGAGTTTTTTATTTTTTTGTAGGTTGGGGTCTTGGATCTGTAAATCTTCTGGTGGCTTCAATTGTTTCTTCTCCCAGCACTGGTCCGGCAGGACCGTCCGCGATCAACCATGAGTGGCTGGCTCCAATGACGGAGGAGGAAGATAATCAGCACCTAGCGACCTTATGATATTTTCTTTATTTTTCAACAGTGCCTGTAAAGCCGGTCTGATCAATAAATCTGAAGGTCTTACTCGCGAAGAAAGGTATGTACCTAGGCGTACTATAACAAAACAATAGGGAATCCCTTTTGTATCGAAGCAAAAAACTAAAAGCCCATTGTCGTACTAACGGATCTCGACAGATGCACGTACTGGCTTAAATTTCTGAATTCCAAACACCCACCATCAGGTTCTCACCCATGCCATCCATGGCGCTACCGCACAGCACGGAAAGCATGCATGAACACACAGACACACACGACATGAAGGAGGGAGGATCGGAGGTAGGGGCAAAGCGAACAGTCCCGATCGAGGCCATGAATGCCCTAGCTCGGTGGAGGGGGAGGAACAGGATCGACAGGAGGAGCGCATATATGCAATTATACCTCTTCCTTCTTCCCACAGTACAATTCTCATGCATTTAAACGCACTACTGTTCATCGTCTGCCTTCGTTCTATTACACCGCCTTCAGTACCTGTCGATCGTTGGGCGGTACCGCACCGCATATGCAAATGAGCATATCTCGCATGCCTGCCGTTGCTGTCCATCACAAGCAAGCCCTCACCGTGTAGGACTTATCAGTAGTATCCCTGGCATCACCGGATCTGCACTCCGTTTCTCCAGAAAATTGAGGTCATGCTTTTGCTTCCGGCCGATCCATGCACTTCAGCCAACTCGATTTACATATGGAAAATAAGATGCAACCATACATGCATACCCCCCCCCCCCCCCCCCCCCCCCCCCCCCCATTTCAGGTGTGGGCAGATCCAGCTGCACACACATAAGATATTTCTGTGTGGGTCGGCATGTCAGTCCAATGTGGCGAAAACATCGGAGCGGCACCAAATCCACCCTACATATGGCCTAATGACTAATGAGAGTTGCCGCATAGTCCAGACATTTGGCTAAGTATAGGGGGTCCAATTGGGTATTTATTTTTTGTCCGTGTTGTGTCCAAGACTGTTCGTCGGGTCGTAGTGGAAAGTGAGGGGTCCGGTTAGAGATGCTTTTAGTCCCTCCCCCAACGGCCACAACTCAGTACAAGAGATTTTTTGGACATCGACGCTAGTTTTGATACCATGGAAAAGAGGCCGTGCCATGACATTTCATGTTTCCGCGTATGTGTAGAAGATTACGCAAATAAAAGCATGAAAACAAATCGAAGTGATCTTATCCATGTACAATGTGGAGTTGTGGACTGATTACATGCTATACATGGCGCTAAGTATGGAAAAGAGTAACTCCATGCGTGTGGCATTCAGTCGCCTAACAGCCATGATGATGCACTCGTGCCTACCGATATCTATGTTTTTTTTTCAGGGAGAGAAATACCTAGCTATGAGCTATCTATGTGTGCATAGACGGACGGAAAGATCGACGGTATGGCCCCACCGTGCATGAACAGCTGGGCCTTGTTTAGCTAGGCTCCGATGGGGGCCCATGATGATTTTGGTGGGCTTACGGAATGCAGGAGCTGGATGTATTTGGACGCTAGCTCGTGACTGGGGGCAGGTCCGCCTGTTCTAACTGTTCATTTGAGTCGGATGAGTTAACTGAGTGTAGGTGCTGTCCCTCTCTCGCCTTGCAGAATTGATGTTCATAGCTTTCAGATCGATCCTATAACTCTCTGCAGTAATTGGTTTCTACCAACTTACCTGAGCAAATTAGAACGAACCATATAGAAGATTAATAACATGCTGATAGTAAGAAGATTTGACTATGAATGAATCACCGTTGATGGAAGACAGTGTCCTTCCTTCAGGATCTTCTGAAAACGATCGTTGGTCCATGCGTCACAGGTTTATACGTCGTCAGGCTATTTCAACGCAGAACAACCAGCTAGCTAAAGAAGGTAATACAGTATATGGTAGGTGGTCCGACGAACGAGCTCTATGTGAAGTTGAGAGTTCAAACTATAACCTACTAGCCGTCGCATTATTTTAAAATGTATTTGGACGCTAGCTCGTGACTGGGGGCAGGTCCGCCTGTTCTAACTGTTCATTTGAGTCGGATGAGTTAACTGAGTGTAGGTGCTTTCCCTCTCTCGTCTTGCAGAATTGATGTTCATAGCTTTCAGATCGATCCTATAACTCTCTGCAGTAATTGGTTTCTACCAACTTACCTGAGATCAGTTTTCAATAAAATTGAAAATTGGGGCGTGGCCCTTTCTTTCAAAAAAAAAACCAACTTACCTGAGCAAATTAGAACGAACCATATAGAAGATTAATAACATGCTGATAGTAAGAAGATTTGACTATGAATGAATCACCGTTGATGGAAGACAGTGTCCTTCCTTCAGGATCTTCTGAAAACGATCGTTGGTCCATGCGTCACAGGTTTATACGTCGTCAGGCTATTTCAACGCAGAACAACCACCTCGTCAAGGACCATTTCTATGCTGATACTTTCCCTCAACGAATTTCACTCCATATATGTATTATCCTAAAACAGATACAACAAAACCAAAACGCCAAAACGAACTGAAGCATACATACTTAGGAGTACGTTTCTTTGTCTCTACGTGCACTCGACTAGGTCTTCATAGTTCACATGTAAGAAATAGTCAAAGTTTCGTCGGATATATAAATTTCAAATTACCAGCTAGCTAAAGAAGGTAATACAGTATATGGTAGGTGGTCCGACGAACGAGCTCTATGTGAAGTTGAGAGTTCAAACTATAACCTACTACCACCTAGCTAGCTAAAGAAGGTAATAACAGCGTATGGTAGGAGTATATCTGTATTTTTAAGGTCTATACTTATGAGCAATCAAACTTTCATCATGATCGATATATCTTTCACATAGATTTGATCAATTCTTATGTATGGTTATAAATAATGATAAGATGAGGCGTGCTAGATCAAATACACATGTAAATATCACCGGTAGAGATACTCTAGGGAATAGACGATGGAGGAAACTGGACCACACAATCGAGATCGGAGGACAACAACCGCGTTCGAGAGTAAACTTATTTTCAAAACGTTCTGAAATATAAATGCGAAAAATAAATGATGTGCCGTTCTCATGGAAAAAAGTACTGGTTTTCATGAAGTAATCACATGGACAAATAACGAGATCACGTAGATTTTGTCAACTGTGTTGACATGGTTAGAGTAAGACTAACAGACGAATCCCTTGCGTTCTGATTACTAATTTGTCGTTAACTAAATTAGTCCAAGTGCCGCGGGCAATGCGTATTGACTGACAGAGTCTTCGTGTCCTTGACACACGGGCCTACATGTTGGTGCACGACGATGCATACTCATAACATGGAGGACTTTTGTGTACCCTTTTGCATGACTAGTTTGCCACCATGTTCAGAGCTTTTGTTTCCTAGCTGGAGTTGGCGTTGCTAAATTTCGAATCAGCCTCTACCCTTCCTAGATCGAGTCTACACATCTATCATGCATGCATATTTGGATCAAACAATCCTCGCATTTAAATGTACCCGATTCTATATATATTGGGCCACCCAAGAAGTTTTCTCGCGTAAAAATTGCTTTGATATGTGGATAACTATGCACCTAAAAGCAGGTGCTCTTTGGTGAAAAGACTTATTTTAGTGTAAAACATTAAACATATTTTCATATCTTCTTGTTTATTATATACCTGAAGATTTCCATGAATTTAAAAAGGCAACTTTACGTTTTCAATAAGACACATTTAGTGTTTAAAGTTGCTTCTTTGGAACTCTACAAAAAATTACGTTAACTAAACACTCGTTTCCGCTGAAAAATTATGGCCATACAAAGGACTTGAACAATTGCATGTTTTTTATTAAGATTTTGTTGATGACCGAAAGTTTTTTTGTTCACTGGGGGAGCAGGTACAAAAATCGGCTTGGCAGTCACTTCCCCGCCCATTAACTTACCTTATTTATAGTTAATATATTGAGGAATTGAGCTTCCCCGCTGTATTTCTAATGCAGTGCCTACTTTTTCGACAAAGGGACTATCAATACAATACCAATTACTCACGGCAAAAAACATAATGTAGGGATCTAATTGAAAACTTAAGGATGCACACAGCCAAAATAAGAACAACATGGCTCGCCAAAGTGATCTACGACTCACCTCAGCAGGAACCAACCCCTATCCATTGGCAACACACGAACTGCGAAACAAGTGTATCAATAGCGATGCCTCTAAGACATGAATAGTCCACAACCAATATCGCCACCAAATCTAACCACCAAGTTAGATCATGGGTTTTCACACCGAAAATAGTCTGACCACACGCACCCTCACCAGATAGAAATTCGTCATTGCTAGGTACTCCCTCCGTTCCAAATTAGATGACTTCCATTTGTCCACATACGGATGTATCTAGACATGTTACAAGTATAGGTACATCCACATGTGTACGAATGGAAAGTCATCTAATTTAGAACGGAGGGAGTACAACCCTTACAGGTTAGAGTTACGGTTTTGACCCTGAAAATTGGGAATGGTACTCGATGAGCACCACCAAAAAGAAGTCAATCAGTGTGGCCATCCCCACTTGTGGAGGATACTGCCGCAATTCACCGGTCACCAGGCACATACTCCATCCGTTCGGATTTAGTCTACATCCTGACTCCAAAATTTGTTCGTCTACATCATGGGTAGGTCCTCGGTAGTTAAGACGGGAGAGAGTCCACACACCATGCATGCACCAGTTTGTTGTTTCCCATGCATGGATTGCATTAATTAAGCTTGGTTTAACCAATGGAGTGCTTTGTTTCTTGTGAGACCGTAATTGTGATCATGGTGGGGTGTATAAAAGTCGTACTAATAAATCATAGCTTAATTTGTTTGGATGTTTATAAGATGTAGGCTAAATCAGAACATAGGGAGTTGTCATCACACACTCCTAGTATATATTGACATGGTTAACGCCCTAGAAACGAAACCGAGGTCGCATAATGGCATGTGAAGCACCGTCTTCACCCTGTCAATTTCTCACGTCTGCCATCACTTAGAAAATCTCGAACTCAATGAGACATCAAAACCTCTGGCCTTCCGAGCGTAATCTCCTAGACACCCACGCCTCTGCCAACACAATGGTAATCACAACAGAAATGCCTTGCTTGATGTGCCCAATGATGACAGTGAAAAGCAGGGTCTCGCTATGCGCCACCTCCAAGCCGCGGTCTGAGGCAAGTGGATGCGCACGACCGGATCCCATTTGATCGAGAGGACCAGAAGCGCCATGCACATGGCCGCGTAGGCCATCGACGGAAAAGGTCTAGATCATGGGCAACATAGTGTTGGATGTATGCCCAAAAGGCAATGTATTTATACATCTGATATCATTAATTATGATTTGTATTCTCTATGCTATAACTACGGTGGTTTCTGAATACGTGGTGATTCAGGGGAAAGCTGATACGTCTCAAACGTATCTATAATTTTTGATGTTGCATGTTGATATTATACCAATTGTTACATGTTTTACATACACTTCATATCATTTTTATACATTTTCTGGGACTAACCTATTAACAAGATGCCACAGTGGCAGTTCCTGTTTTCTGCTGTTTTTGTATTTTAGAAAATCCGTTAAGAAAATATTCTCGGAATTGGACGAAAATCAACGGAGGTCCCTATTTCACCGACACGTCCACGGAGTCCAAACGAGAGACGGAGAAGCGCCAGGAGGCGGCCACGCCTGGGCTCGGCGCGGCTCCACCTCCTGCCGCGCCGAGGGGTGGTGTGGGCCCCTCGGGTGGACTCCGACGCCGCCCTTTCGCCTATTTATTCCTCCCGTATGGAAAACCCTAAATACCCGAGTCATATTCCACGAAAAGTTTCAGAGGCGCCGCCGTCGTCAACCCTAGCTCGGGAGGGTTCTGAAACTCTTCTCGGCACCCTGCCAGAGAGGGGAATCATCACCGGAGGGCTCTACATCGTCATGCCTGCCTCCGGAGTGATGCATGAGTAGTTCATCCTTGGACTACGGGTCCATAGCAGTAGCTAGATGGTTGTTGACGATGTGGATCACACGTTCGTTGGGAGACCCCAAGAGGAAGGTATGAAGCAGTGTAGCAGCATTTTCCCTCAGTATGAAACCAAGGTTTAATCGAACCAGTAGGAGCAAGAAATCACTTCTGAAGGTTGTCAGTGGCGCGCTGACGTGGAACCTGCACACAACACAATCAAACTACTTTGCCCCAACGAAACAGTGAGGTTGTCAATCTCACCGGCTTGCTGAAAACAAAGGATTAAACGTATGGTGTGGAAAACAGTAGTAAATTGCAGAGAATGAAAAGGAACAATGTTTGCAGTTGGTTGTATTATCAGTGTAAAAGAATGGACCGGGGTCCACAGTTCACTAGTGGTGTCTCTCCATAAAAGATAACTAACATGCTGGGTGAACAAATTACAGCTGGGCAATTGACAAAATATTGAGCGCATGACAATGCATATATATGACATGATGATTACTATGATATTCATGTGGGCATTACGACAAAATACATAGACCGTTATCCAACAGCGTCTATGACTAATAATCCACCGCCAGGTTGTCATACCGAGTTCCCCGTTGGTATTAAGTTGCAAGCAACGGATAATTGCATTAAGTAATGTGCGTAATGTAAACAAATGCATTAGACCTAACGGCGCACCCTTAAGCTAAGCATCGGTTATTTTATCCCTAGTGGCAACAGCACATCCACAATCTTAGAAGTTATTGTCACTCTCCCAGATTACCGGAGGCATGAACCCACTATCTAGCATAAATACTCACTCTTGGAGTTACAAGCATCTACTTGGCCAAAGCATCTACTAGTAACGGAAAGCATGCAAGATCATAAATAACATATAAGATAGATTGATAATCAACTTGACATAGTATTCAATATTCATCGGATCCCAGCAAACACAACATGTAGCATTACAATAAGATGATCTTGATCATGATAGGCAGCTCACAAGATCTAAACATGATAGCATAAAGTGGAGAGACAACCATCTAGCTACTGCCATGGACCCGTAGTCCAAGGATGAACTACTCACGCATCACTCCGGAGGCAGGCATGGTGATGTAGAGCCCTCCGGTGATGATTCCCCTCTCCGGCAGGGTGCCGGGAAGAGCTTCTGAACCCTCCCGAGCTAGGGTTGACGGCGGCGGCGTCTCTGGAACTTTTCGTGGATAATGGCTCGGGTATTTAGGGTTTTCGCGTCGGGAAGAATAAATAGGCGAAAGGGCGGCGGCTGGAGACGCCCGTGGGCCCACACCACCCCACGGCGCGGCAGGGGGGCCGCGCCCCCATGGTGTGGCTGCTCGTGGCCCCCTCCGTCTCTCCTTTGGACTCCGTGTACGTGTTGGAAAAATAGGAGGTTCTGTCCAAGTTTCGTCCAATTCCGAGAATATTTCCAGACTAGCTTTTCTGGAATACAAAAACAGCAGAAAACAGGAACTGGCACTGTGGCATCTTGTTAATAGGTTAGTCCCAGAAAATGCATAAAAATGCTATGAAGTGTATATAAAACATGTAACAATTGGTATAATATCAACATGGAACATCAGAAATTATAGATACGTTTGAGACGTATCAAGCATCCCCAAGCTTAGTTCTACTCGTCCTCGAGTAGGTAAAACGATAAAAACAAAATAATTTCTGAGGTGACATGCTACAATCATAATCTTGATCAAATAGTATTGTAAAGCACATGTTATGAATGAAGTGATCCAGGTCAATGGTCTATAGTTTGCTAGCAAGTAGATAATGAGCAAACAACTGAATCATATAAGCAAAAACTTTTCATGAATAGTACTTTCGAGACAAGCATCAAAGAGTTTTGCATAAGAGTTAACTCATAAAGCAATAGATTCTAAGTAAAAGGTATTTAACCAACACAAAGGAAGATTTAAGCTTCAGCAATTGCTTTCAACTTTCAACATATATATCTCATGGATATTTGTCAACACAAAGCAATATAATAAGTGCAATATACAAGCATATAAAAATTGTTGCACCAAAGTTGACACTAGTGTTTGCTTCTAAGATAGAAAGAAGTAGGAAAACTGACTCAACATAAAAGTAAAAGAAAGGCCCTTCGCAGAGGGAAGCAGGGATTAAATCATGTGCTAGAGCTTTTTAAGTTTTTGAAATCATATAGAGAGTAAAAATAAGTTTTGAGAGGTGTTTGTTAATTGTCAACGAATCAGAAAATGGAAAGTACAATATGACCCCTGCCAACCAGACTTTTAAGAGCGGCTCCCATGAAGGACGTTATTTCTACCAGCAAGGCAGATCATCCCTCTTTCTCTTTTGTTTACACATGCAGATATTTCACTGTTTGTCATTGCTTGACTGATAAATCAGGGCAAAAATGTGAAGAGAATTAAGCGGTTAAAGTTGTAATTAATTGGGACTGGGCACCCCATTTGCCAGCTCTTTTTGCAAAATTAATGGATAAGCGGATGTATATGCCGCTAGTCCGGTGGTAAAGTCTGTTTGACAGTTGACATAAAGACATCCACCCCGTCCTCATGAGCTTGGTAAACATTGACACAAAATAGGAGTAATAATTTTGAATAGTTTAAAGGTAGCACATGAAAAATTTACTTGGAATGGCAAGGAAATACCACATATAGGTAGTTATGGTGGACACAGATGGCATGGATTTTGGCTCAAGGTTTTGGATGCACGAGAAGCATTCCCTCTCAGTACAGAGTTTAGGCTAGCAAGGTTATTTGAAGCAAACACAGGATATCAACCGACACAGCAAGACTTATATGAAAACATATTGCAAGCATTATAAGACTCTACACTGTCTTCCTTGTTAACCAAACCCTTTTACTAGAAAATATCTAGACCTTAGAGATACCAATCATGCAAACCAAATTTCAACGAGCTTTACGGTAGTTCTTCATTAATAGGTTTTAACTACATGATACAAAAGCTTAAACATGAACTACTTGATAACTCAAAACAATTGACAAGTATCAAATTATCCAATACAGTGATCTACAAGAATATGTAAGCTTTTTCCATTATACCATCTACCACATGCAACATTTTCTGTTCCAACCAAACACCAATCAATTTATTTCAACATAAACTCTCCAAACAATTATAAGTGAAGCAAGAGAGTACTTTCTTTAAAAGAACTAACAGCTCTGAATAAGAGATGCATGCAAAACAGGAGCTAAAAGCATAGCAATAGCTAGATAAGAATACTCAACAAGTATAAGTGAAGAATAGGAGTATTCATATGAAAAAGCGGAGCGTGTCTCTCTCCCAATCAAGAATGCTGGGTCCAATCAAGTTGACCATAAGAAAAATAAAATACTGAAAATAAAAGCACACAGACGCTCCAAGTAAAGCACATATGATGTGAAAGAATTAAAATATAGTTTCACTAGAGATGACCTGATAAGTTGCTGATGAAGAAGGGGATGCCTTGGGCATCCCCAAGCTTAGACGCTTGAGTCTTCTTGAAATATGCTGGGGTGATCCATGGGAGCATCCCCAAGCTTAAGCTCTTCACTCTTCTTGATCACATTATATCATCCTTCTCTCTTGACCCTTGAAAACTTCCGCCACACCAAACTCAAGTAATTCTCATTAGAGGGTTAGTGCACAATCAAAAACTCACATGTTCTATAAGGACACAAACATGACCGTTACTTTTAACATTAACTACTGCCACTGATGTTATGTGAAGCTCTTCACCCTAAAAAAAATTCCACTCAACACTAGTAAAAGAGAGAATGCGAAAAATAAAAGACAGAATCTGTCTAAACAGAACAGTCCGCAAAGACGAATTTTTTAGGCACTTACGTTGCTCAGATCGAAAAACTTTAAACTAACGAAAGATGCGTACATATCTGAGGATCACGCACAAAAATTTCAGATTTAAATAATTTTTCTGTGATTTTACAGAATAAAACGGTGAACAGCAGAAATCTGTTCCTGCGCAGAAATCCAAATCTAGCATCATCTTCCTATTAGAGGCAATACTTGGCACAACAATGCGATAAAATAAAGATACAAAGGAATTGTTACAGAAGTAAACAACTCCTTGACTCAAAAAGAAAAGAAAAATTGCAGAAATAAAATAATGGGTTGTCTCCCATAAGCGCTTTTCTTTAACGCCTTTCAGCTAGGCGCAGAAAGTAAGAATCAAGTGTTTCCAAGTGATGAAGCATCAACAGAATAATTTGCTCTAACAATAGAATCAAAAGGTAACTTCATCTTCTTTCTAGGGAAGTGTTCCATACCTTTCTTGAGTGGGAATTGATATTTAATATTCCCCTCTCTCATATCAATAATAGCACCAACAGTTCTAAGAAAAGGTCTTCCCAAAACAATAGGACAAGAAGCATTGCATTCAATATCCAAAACAACAAAATCAACGGGGACAAGGTTATTGTTAACCATTATAAAAACATCATCAACTCTCCCCAAAGGTTTCTTTATAGTATTATCAGCAAGGTGAACATCCAAATAACAGTGTTCCAAAGGTGCTAAATCAAGCATATCATAGAGTTTCTTAGGCATAACAGAAATACTAGCACCAAGATCACATAAAGCATTGCAATCAAAATCATTCACCTTCATTTTAATGATGGGCTCCCAACCATCTTCTAACTTCCTAGGGATAGAAGCTTCATGTTTTAATTTCTCTTCCCTAACTTGCATGAGAGCATTAGTAATATGTTTAGTAAAAGCCATGTTTATAGCACTAGCATTAGGACTTCTAGCTAGCTTTTGCAAGAACTTAATTACTTCAGAAATATTGCAACCATCAAAATCAAAATCATTATTATCAAAAGTAATGGGACCATTGTCTCCCATCTCGAAAAATTTCAGCACTTTTATCAGGAACAGTTTCAGTGTTTTCAGGCAATTTTAAACGTTTTGCAACAGAAGTAGAGACATTGCCAACACCAATTACTTTACCATTGATAGTAGGAGGTTTGTTAACACTTGAGTTTACAGCATTTTCAGTAGTAGTAATAGTATAAACTCTAGCAATACTATTCTTTTTAGCAATTTCATCCTCTCTTGCCCACCTAGCATGTAAATCAGCTAACATCCTCACATTATTATCAATTTTAACTTGAATGCATTGGCAGTAGCAAAGGTATTGTTATCAATAGTTTCAGGTTTAGCTGCCATTCTATTAATCAAAGAAGCTTGTGCTTCAGACATGGATGAAATGCAAGTTTCAGCATTAGAAATCTTAATCTGCAAACCAGAAATTTCCCTATTTAAGTTCTCAAGTTGATGTCCTATATTCTTCAACATAGCAGATTGTTCATTCATAGTTTTAGTAAACAATTGGTTTTGCTCATATTGCGTTTGCATAAAGTTCTTAGTAGCCTTTTCAACTTCTAACATCCTTTCCTCACTAGGCATTCCAGATCTACCATAAGAATTAGCATAACCATTGCCACTATTAAAGGATAGGGCTTATAATTGTTATTACCAAAATTATTCCTATAAGCATTGTTGTTGAAGTTATTATTTTTAATGAAGTTCACATCAACATGCTCTTCTTGAGCAACCAAAGAAGCTAAAGGAACATTATTTGGATCAACATGCATTTTTCCATTTGTAAGCATAGACATAATAGTATCAATCTTATCACTCAAGGAAGAGATTTCTTCAACAGAATTTACCTTCTTACCTTGTGGAGCTCTTTCGGTGTGCCATTCAGAATAATTTATCATCATATCATCAAGAAGCTTTGTTGCAGCACCCAAAGTGATGGACATAAAGGTACCTCCAGAGGCCGAATCCAATAGGTTTCTTGAAGAAAAATTTAGTCCTGCATAAAAGGTTTGGATGATCATCCAAGCAGTCAGTCCATGGGTGGGACAATTCTTTACCAATGATTTCATTCTCTCCCAAGCTTGAGCAACATGCTCATTATCAAATTGTTTGAAATTCATAATGCTACTTCTCAAAGATATATCTTAGCAGGAGGATAATATTTTCCTATGAAAGCATTTTGCATTTAGTCCATGAATCAATACTATTTCTAGTCAAAGATAGCAACCATTCTTTAGCACGTCCTCTCAAAGAGAAAGGAAAAAGTTTCAGTTTAATAATATCACCATCTACATCCTTATACTTTTGCATCTCACAAAGTTCAACAAAATTATTAAGGTGAGCAGCAGCATCATCAGTACTAACACCAGAGAATTGCTCTTTCATAACAAGATTTAAAAGTGCAGGTTTAATTTCATAGAATTCTGCGTTAGAAGCAGGTGGAGCAATAGGTGTACTAATGAAATCATTGTTGTTCGTGCTAGTGAAATCACACAACTTAGTGTTCTCAGGGGTACTCATTTTAGCAAAATTAAAACAAAACAGAAAGATAACAACTTGAAAATAAAAGTAACTAATTTTTTTGTGTTTTTGATAAATAAAGCAAACAAGACTAAATAAAAATAAACTAAGCAAGACAATAACAAAGTAAAGAGATTGGAAGCGTGAAACTCCCCTTGCAGAAATCCTCTTGCTCCCCGGCAACGGCGCCAGAAAAATGCTTGATGCGTGGATCACACGTTCGTTGGGAGACCCCAAGAGGAAGGTATGAAGCAGTGTAGCAGCAGTTTCCCTCAGTATGAAACCAAGGTTTAATCGAACCAGTAGGAGCAAGAAATCACTTCTGAAGGTTGTCAGTGGCGCGCTGACGTGGAACCTGCACACAACACAATCAAACTACTTTGCCCCAACGAAACAGTGAGGTTGTCAATCTCACCGGCTTGCTGAAAACAAAGGATTAAACGTATGCACACTAGTACAGAAAAGCCTACCAGTGACGCACGGAAAATAGCTACTGCTGACGGGCTTCCGCCCGTCAGCGCTATTTCGTCAGTGGAAACGAGTTACCACTGACGGGCGGCCTGCGCTCAGCGGTAGCGATGTTACCACTGACGTGCCTATTGCGCACGTCAGTGGTATTTTCACTACCACTGACGCACAAGCCGCCCGTCAGTGATAGCTCAGCGACGCACGCCAGCGGTTGTCCGCCTGAATATACAGCGTCCGTCAGCAGTACCCCGTACCATGCGTCAGTGCTATAATATTCTGAATTTTTTTTTCTGTCCCACGTATATACGCGTATACAGGTGGCAAATACAGTATAAATTCATAGTATGAATAATTAAGTAGTACAAACAGACAAGTGGACAAATTGGTAGTTGGTGTTCACCGATCACGCATGCATTACGAACCGACAAATATACCACAAAGTGATCAAATATAATATTGTATCACTCACAAATACATCTCGAGAGTCGATAGTTTAAACTCGCAAAGGTTTCAAAAGCAAGTAGTGTCATCTAAACTACAGCCACCTACAAGAGAGCCAATGACGATGAGTAAGAAGGAGATGACGACGAAGTTGGACTTCATCCGTTTCTCCCTCTCTTCCTCTAGCCGGTGGTTCAACCACCTAGCTGCCGCCTCGGCTTTAGTCCTGTAGCCCTTGTAGCTGTTGCCCTTGAACTGTTCACTTGCTTCACACAGCCTTCCCACTCATCATAGACCCCTGGAACCCTACCTTTGTACACCACTACCACATCTCTCTATACATAAGACACAAATAAAAGTGTTAGCCAAATAAAAGCAAGAGTTTTAATTAAGGAAAAAGACAAGACAAAACAAAGAGGATTGGATTTATTGCCTCATACTTGAAGTGTGGCACACGCCAAATTACAGGGATGGAGTGAGCGAGCCAAGTAGGATGCATGAAATGCTATGTTCATGCATATTACAAGGATCGCAAGCACCATCCCTGTATCACGTAGTGCCACAACATTCTAATCATGGCATTTAAAAGTAGATGAAACGAAACAAGTTCAAACGAAGCAAGAGTTATAAGAAAGACCAAAGCGAACGGAAATGATTCGGATTTGTGCCTCATATTTAGGTCGGACACACACAAGTGATGGTCCCGAAGAGCAAGGCCTTGATACCTGCAAAAGTAAACGGGATTAGCTTGAGACTCCAAGTGCAGAGTGTATAGTAAGTGGAAGACAGTTTTTCCCCACGAGGGGTGACTCGAGGGTTTAATATCGAACTCTCGGGGAATCTGAAGTGGTAGATTTATCTTCTTATCCTTCTTTTGGTTACCTACAAAACAAGGTTAGATGTTTTGGTCCTCAACCTCACATGTGGTTGTCAAGCACAAGGTGTAAGAATGATATCAGGATAGTTATGCAATGCAAACAAGAAATAAATATGCAATGATGGTGGATGCAATGGTAAAAGATATTTTTGGGTTTTTGAATGATGTACGCAAGATGAAAGTATTTTTGTATTTTCGGATTTAATGATGGCTGAGAATAGAAAAGTGGTATATGGTTGGAAAGGTGTTTCTTATGATTAAAAATGGACTGGGGTTCATGGTTTCACAAATGCACTCTCTCTTTATAAAAAGAGACAATGGAACACACACAGTTAACATATGAGATTGCAACACAGGGTTTGATAACAAGTTACTTAGATATATGGGCAACACGTCCTAACATAGAGATCTTTTTGTTATTAACCTCTCTTATACTCCACCAAGATGCGAACTAAATCATAACACCTCAGTAATTAAGATAACTCAGAGTATAGCATTAAGTATCATGACATGAAGTGAAAATAAGAACATGCTAGATCTAGTCAAGGAGTAGTGGCAATGGTCACGCCCACATCCCCGGTAGCATGGTATTTAGTTTATCCATAGTGAGGCAACAAAGTAAGGTAAAGATACCAAACTGGATCGCAGAACTTTCTCTCACGTTCACTGCACTAGCCACCCCCCGTTACTCCAACTAATGCACACGTTCCCCCACACACGCTCTCATAAACATGCTTGATCAAAACAAGTAGACAAGAACGGGGTACATAATATGCATCTATACTCATAACTGAAACAAACATTGCAATCTCAAACATATATTAACTCATAAAGATCCACCACAAAGGTATTACAACGGTGACCGTAATCATGTCCAGCAGCCCATACGGTACTAATTAGTGAAGCTCAAGAGAGGAGAGATACATAAGTTACTTCCCAAACCCATAGTTCAGAGGTGGACTACTCCCTCTTCATCATGGAGACGGTGGAGAAGTCGATGGAGAAGATGGAGACCACGCCGCAGCGCCCCGCCGGAGTTTTCCCCCTCCAATCTGCAGCTCCTGATCTCCGTTTCGGTGTTTCTGTGTTTGTGCGCGCTCCTTCCAGAGAACGTCGGGGGACCTTTTATATAGGCGTTTTTAGGTCAAGACGATGTCGGTGGAGAAAAGATCGAAGGCAACGGAGCCACGAGGCCCAAATGGGTGGGTCCCACGCGCTACAGTACCAGCCGCGTGGCCCCCCTCGTTTGGCCCTTGAGCCTCCGTTTGCTCGCTTCCTTCGCCCACAGGTCTTCTTCCTTCCAAATATTGACGCCCGTAAATTTCCAGGTGATTTCGTTGACGTTTGTGGTCCCTGAAACATTACAATAAGAAAACGGGTTTTCTTCCTGTGCAGGGTTAATTCCATAAAAATAAATTATAAATGAATATTCCCAAAAACATTATAAAACATTGATGTAACCCTTATATGCAAATATGATGGAATATAAGCAATTAAAGTGCAAAGTTCATGTATGCATTTTACATGCATCAACAAGCAACCCTCAAAGCTCCGTTGAGCCAAGTAGGATGCACACAGCTTATACTTGTGCATATCACAAGGCTCAACGGAGCTTGAGGGTATCACTAGTGGGTCACAACATTTTAATCATCGGCATTCTAAAAACGAACACATATTACAGAGATGGTGCCTCAAACTTAGAAGTGACGCACACAGGCTTCAGAGACGAAGCCAGTGAGCCAAGTAGGTTGCACGAGATGTGTCTACTCGTGCATATCACAAGCTCACTAGCCCCGCCCCTGGATCACATTGTGTCACAAACATTTTTTAATCATCGGCATTCTAGATAATACAGAACTATAAACAATAAATGGTGCCACATACTTAGAAGTGACACACAGCTTCAGGGATGGAGCCACGAGCCAAGTAGGATGCACGAGATGTGTGTACTCGTGCATATCGCAAGGCTCGCTAGCCCCACCCCTGGATCACACGTGTCACAACATTTAAATCATCGGCATTCTAGAAGAATACAAACTTATAAACAAGAATGAATTGGAACATGTCTGCAATAATCAGAAGCAACATAATTAACTAAGCATGCATGCATGATTCATAACCCTGAATATATAGCATTCACTAGTATGGATATAGTTTACGAACACTGATTAATTGTTGCTCAACTTCTCTTCTTCAACGGCGGAAAGGGAGACCACCCTCTAATGAGTGGAATAGCCTGTCATCACCCGACAGTCTTATGCGCCTTTCTATCTCGTCGTTAGGTTGTGTTTTGGACCGAAGTGGAAATCCCCTTCTTTCTCTAGACATCATGGATGATGAATTCGCGCGATCATCTTCTGGATGTGACGGAACTCATCTCTTATCAGCATCAGTGACGTCCTTCAGTCTCTCGCGACCATTTGTTGATATCACCTATAAATTACTGGCGTCATTGATACGTCAAGAACCACCGCATTGATAGATGAGTACCATGCCTCCATCCTACTGTTTGAATCCTGCTTGATGCAGGGAAGTACGTTCTGTGGGAGAACTAAACTTTCCTTCATAATCCTTTTTTTTATCCGACCGCACTTTAAGGCGTAGCCGTTTAGAGCATCATTCAGAACAACCTTGATGTAGGTGTAGTCCCTAGTAGTCCCCTCGCCATAACGATCCCCGCTATCGAGATACACGGCAGTCGAATCTTGCATCTCCAGCCAGATGAGGGTGCCGTGTGTGCTAACGCAAAAAAGTTTAAAGAGACCATGCATCATCCTCAAATTCACTATTGTAGATGCAAATTTAACGATGGAAATCTACGGAAGCATGTTATGGCGGCTAGGACTGATCGACTTACTTGGGAAAGCAAGGCAGGAGAAAGATGCAGTTGGAACTATTCGCGAGGAAGAGATCTCTGAGTACTGTGTCGCGCTTGCCTTACCCCTAGGGTTGGTCAGGAACGACTCTTGCATATAGTAGGGTCAACTATCACGAGGTCCTGGATATCATCCATTTTGATCTGGTGTGCCATCTTGAGCGCAACAAGGCGGACCATCGATGGGTGGAGCGGGTGCATATGGAACACTCCGATGATGTCATCAAATTTCACGAAGAGCGGGTCTCCGTGTAGCGGTCTCCGTGTAGCGAGCCTCCGTGTTCTGCTTCAGTGACAAAGCCCAAGCACTCTGGTACCTTTGCAATAAAAACCGGGAATGTCAGATCTTTTTCCTTGAGAAGATTCTTCTCTGCAAGAAGAACAACCTCATGTAGCTCCAATAGATCCCCAGTCAACTTTTCCACCAACTCGTCCGTAGGATTAATTCACCCAAGTGATGTGTCTTATGCCAGTTGTTGATGGATATCTTGTCCACAAACGGGGATTGTTGTGTCTTCGAGTCGTCCAAGGCACGTTTTTGCTTATATCTTTTCCGTGCCTTCTTAGGCTTCTTCGGCAGCGCATCTTCTGACGTATCATGGTTTTGCAAAATAGGCATCACATTGCTGATCGAGTTGCCGTAGCCGTAGCCGATCATGGGGGGAGGCCCTTGATTGCCTCTCTTCATCCAAGTCTCGGCGAACTCACAAATCTTAGGAAAGAGGGAGTCGAACGTCTTTGTCACGTCATTTTCGATGGACGCCTGCATCGAATCAATCGGATCCTCTCCTCCTTGCCCTGAACCCCCGGCTTCTCCTACTACCCCTAAACCCCCGGCTTCATCGTTGTCGGCCATGTCCATGCTAACAATAAAACCTCGTAGTTAGTAAAACAAATGTAAGTAAATTTCACTAAAGTATTAAATATTCACTAAAGTAGTTAAAAACCACTTAAGCATTTAAAAACCACTTAAGCATTTTAAAAACCACTAAAAGCATTTAAAAACCACTTAAGCATTTTTAAAATCACTAAAAGCATTTAAAATTCACTAAGTATTTAATATCCACGAGGCACTTGAGATTGCCGGAATGCTATTTAACTTTCATTCCGACAAATCACGGGTACTCCATATATCTTTTTTTACAAGTCATGCCAAAATTCACGAAAAATTTCGGCATGACCTTTGCTAAAAATATGATATATGGAGTACCCGAAATTTGCCGGAACGGAAGTTAATCGACATTCCGGCAATCTCAAGGGCCTCATGGGTACCTGCAGACATACACAAATCACCACAACATCATCATCACCACCACAAATCATGGGACTCATTCCACCACCACCACATCATCGAAACCAACCACAAATCATTTTAAAAATTCAAACCCCGGCCGGCATCTCCGACCAGCAGCATACACAAATCACAAGAGTATCATCACCACCACCACAACATCATCGACAAATCTCACCTGAAACTGGATCATAACAATTTGATTATTGCTCGGAAATTTACAAATAAAGTATCAAAATGATCACAAAACTATAATCTACCTCTTTGTATCAAATTCATGTTCAGACTTAATAGTAGACTCAAAAAATCTCACCACTACCATAATCGACAAATCTCACAAATTTTTGTAGGTACCTATCTGAATTAAACCTAAACAGTAGCAAAAAATTGAACTAACTAAACCTAAACAGTAGCTAAACCTAAACCTATTTGAACTAATTGAAATTCAAATAAACTAAACCTATTTAAACTAATTGAAATTCAAAACAGTAGCTAAAATAACTAAAATTGAAGAACTATAATATAGACAATTTTCAAACAAATTCCTTAGTGGCAGAACATGAATTTGACAAGTTTTAGTATGCAAATTTCTTATTGGAATTTTCACAAACACGTTTGCTGCAGGAACGGAGAGGAGGAGAACCGCGCGAGATCGAACCTGCAGGAACGGAGAGGCACCGAGGAAGTGGAGGGCGGTGGCGTGGGTGCTCGCGTCCTCGACGGCGTCAGCGCTCGGGGCCGTGGACGGTGTCGGCGCTCGCGGACGGCGGAGGCGTCGGGCCCGTGATGGCGGAGGCTCGGGGCAGAGGGTGGCGCGAGAGGAGGGAGAGGAGAGGAGGAGGCGCGAGATGCGGCCGTGCACGGCGGAGGCGCGAGAGGAGGCCTGCGGCGAGGGGCAGAGAGGGCGGCGGCGCTCGGGAGAGAGAGGCGTCACGCGGGTGTGTTCAAATCGATTTGGGGATATTTGGCATGCTCACGCGCGAGGACGAAGGGTTAAGCGGTAACCCGACGTACCGCTGACGGACGGCCTTTGGCGCGCGTCAGTGGTACGTTTGGCACCACTGACGGCCGCCGTTGTGCGCGTCAGCAGTACAGAGTACCACTGAAGGTCGTTAGGGCGCGCGTCAGCAGTACTACTACCACTGACTGTCCCTAACGGCGTCCGTCAGTGGTAATTTTTTTTCTTTTTCTTGTTTTAATTTGTTTTCCTTATTCTTTTGTTGTTTTGCGTATAATAAGTGCGTCATCGATTCTTAAATTGAAAGATACATATAATAAGTGTGTTATCGAGTATTATTTGATCGATTCAAGTCTGTATTTGTAGAAAAGAGGGATATATAGTTTCGCCGCACATTGAATATTCGTTGATCGATCGATACAAGTTGCATGTAATTGTACAAAAGAGAGAAGATACATGCATAGTCTCGCCGCACACATCGAATATTAGTTGATCGATACAAACAGCGCATAATTATACAAAAATATGTGTTGATCGATAGAAGTAATTATACAAAAGAGAGTACATGCATTTAGTTTCTCAGCGTTTAACAATCTTTTTGCCTTTTTTGTCGCTGTTGAATAGTTTTAGCCCCACATCATGACTTCTTCTTTTGAACGGACGACCTGACCTCGTAGTGTGGTTCTGCTCTTCTCGTGTGTATCTTGTTGACTCGACGACGTCTTCATCTTCTATATTTGGTTCACCGTACATGTCGAAGTCTTCCTCGTTGGCGACTCCATCCATTCCGACGATGTTCCTTTTGCCTCTCCTCACGACAACACGGCTAGGCCGTGCCGGGTCGGTTATGAAGAAGCATTGGACACGTGCTTAGCCAATACCCCTGGCTCATTTTGTGCGGTGATGTTCACGCTTGTTGAAGTGCCGGCTTCGGGCATAACCATGGTGGTGAAGTATCGGTCTTCTTCAATGCTCGATCTCCTAGCCCATCTGACACGGAACATCGCACCTTCTCTCCAGAGTAGTTAAGCTCCCAGATCTCCTCGATCCTTCCGTAGTATCTTAACTTCACGTTACCGGTGTAAGATTCCATCGTTACCCCTGAGTTTTGATAATCTGATTTCTTGTCCTTCTCCTCGGTGTAGAATGTGAACCCGTTCATATCATATGATTGAAACGTCGCGAGGTTGGGCGCAGGGCCATGTGCCAAGGCGTATAAGAGTTTACCGTTCGTGCTATCCATTGGCGGGGATTAGCGACAAGGTCATATTTGAACCAACACAAGAAAGAGGAGTTGTGCTCTCTGATTATTTCCCTTTCGGTCCTCTGCTTGCCCTTGTCAGTGTACTTCTTCCTAATGATGTTTTTGTGCTTTTCCAACCAAGGATCGACCATTTCAAGGTGTTGTAGAGCTATCAAGTTTGCTCTGTTAAAGTCGACGTGTCGATTGTCATAGTCCACATGCAATTCCTTCCGGCCAGATTGTGACCTACTCCCTCGAGCCTTCCAAGGTGCTTGTTCCTGGGCAAGCCAACAGGGTGCTCGACGTCCATATATTTTGTGCAGAAAGAGATGCACTCCTCGGTGAGAAAGCCCTGAACGAGGCTTCCAACTGGACGGGCCCTGTTACGAACAAAACCTTTAATGACCCCATTCATCCTTTCAAATGCCAGCATGTTGTGCAGGAATAGCGGCCCGAGATGCTTGATATCATCCACGATATGGACCAACAGATGCACACAAACGTCAAAGAACGCGTGCGGGAAGTAAATCTCAAGCTCGCACAGTATCACAACGATCTCTTCCTGCGCCTTGAGAGTTGCTTCATGGTGATCGACTTTCGAGAGATCACGTCGAAGAAGTTACAGAGGCCAAAAAGGGTTTCACGTACGTGCTTGTCCATTATCCCTCTGATCGCAACCGGAAATATCTGCGTCATCATCACGTGACAGTCATGAGACTTCATCCCGCTGAATCTTTTTTCTTCGGGTCTAGATATCTGCTTATAAGCCCCGAGTAACCCAAAGGCACTTTGACTCCTAGAAGGCACTTGATGAATTGTTCGATCTCGTTCGGACTGAGAGTGAAGCAGGAGGGGGCAGTAATGGTCATTCATCTTAACCCTTTTGGCCTTGTGACCGCCCGTCTCCTCATCTGACTGGTCACCCCCATTATTCGGGCGTCCCCCCTGAAGCTCTTCCCTGATTCCCAGAAATATCAGGTCGCCTCTTGCTTTTGGCCCATCTTTGGTCCTCTCCGGCATGTTGAGCAAAGTGCCAAACAAAGCCTCGTACACATTCTTCGTGATATGCATTAGATCAAGGCAATGAGGCGTACCGAGGTTTTTCCAGTATGGCAAGTCCCAAAACGGACACTTCATTTTCCATACATTCAGGAGCGGTTGTGTTGCCTTTTGCTTCTTTCCTGGCGCTGGGCACTGTTCCCAAGCATTCAGCAACTCGTAGATTTCTTCGCCGCACCTCGTATGTGGTTTATCCCGGAGCTCATCTTTGCCGTTGAAAAGGTCTCCACGCCTTCTCCACGCGTCATCCGGGTCTAGCCACCTTCGGTGCCCCATGTACACGGTTTTCGAAGACCCGGTATCTCTCGGAAGCTGGACAAACGTCGGATCATCGATGCACCTCACACATCCGTAATGCCCGTGGGTCACCTGGGCTGCGACATATCCGTAGCCGGGCAAGTCGTGCACCGTACAAAGCAATGCTGCTCTCATAGGGAAATATTCTTCCTCGACGGCGTCCCATGTCCTGACCCCTTCCTCAGCCCATAACGTGTCTAACTCATCTTTCAGCAGCTTCAGATACATGTTGATGTCGATGCCTGTTGTTTCGGCCCTTGAATTAGCATGCTCATGTGTATATACTTCCTTTTCATGCACAACCGGGGGGGGGGGGGGGGGGGGGGGGGGGGGGAGGTTGTATATCCACACAAACACGGGCCATGTGCTATGCGTGCTGCTCTGGTTGCCAAACGGATTGAGTCCGTCAGTGCTCACACCCAACCTGATGTTCCTTGGGTCTGCCGCGAAATTTTTGTATTCACAGTCTAGTGCTTTCCACTGTGCTGCATCCGAAGGGTGTGTCAGCCGTTTTGGTTTGTCGACGGCCTGCTTTGGATCTTGCATCATTACCTTCTTTTTGTCATCGTGCCATCGCATTAGCCTTGCTTCCTTTCGGTCCGCGAAATACAGCTGCAGACGGGGAATGTGCGGAAAATACCACACAACCTTGCGAGGAGCTTTCTTCCGGCCTGTCTTGTACCGATCAGCCTTCAACACTGGACATTTGGTCTTCTCCGTGTCGTCTTCCCGATAAATGTAGCAATCATTGATGCACACGTGGTATTTTATGTGCGTTAGATCAAAGGGGCACACGACTTTCTTGGCCTCATTTAGACTCTTTGGACACTTGTTGTTCTGGGGAAGGATATTGTGCCAGTATTGCAGACTAGCCTCGACGCTTACGTCGCTCAAATTGTATTTTACCTTCATCTGCAGAACATCGAGCGCTACTTTCAACCGGAGTCCTTGCAACCAGCATACAACGGAGTATTCGAGTCTATCTCTAGTTGCGCCAGCTTAGATTGCTCTTTAGCAGCACCTCTGGAGGTAGTCGTCTTCTTAAGAATCAGTTCTCAAACGTGAGGGTCCCGCACGACTGAAGTTAGAGGTGTCTGCGTGTCCTCGTCTGACGTTACACCATCGTCGTCGTCCTCTCCACCATCATCATGTGTGAGAGGCTCTTCGCCATCTTGCCCGTCATCATGATCACCACCTTCCTGATGATCATGTGCTGCTGCCGCCGCCTCAACGACTTCATCTTCTTCATCATCATCTATCCACTGAGTATAGCTATCCATGAAACCATGCCTCAGCAGGTGCTCTTGCAATTTTCCGGAAAAGGGGCTGAGCCATTCATGTAGTTTGCATTTTCGACACGGACACAAGATATCTTTCAATTTATTTTGAAACATGTCTTCCGTCGCGCGTTGCAAATATCTATCCACCGCCATTTCGCCCATAATGACCATCTTGTCGCCTGCACGCGGTGTACATTTATTAGGACCATGCATCATGCATATATATCGGTGAAAAATTTCGGCATGACCTTCCTACAAATAGGACCAAGCAGAGTGCCAAAATTTGCCGAAACGGAAATAAATCAACATTTCGGCAACTCATTTTCTTAAAATTTCATACACAACACAAGTTTACATGCATATATATGCATCATGCATCCGGAAAAATTGCGCGATCGTCCATCAAAATTTCACATATAAATTTCCATCGCGATCATTTTTATCCTTTTTAGTCACCTTAGCAACGATAAGCACACGCCACAAGAGAACCGAGGCGACGGAGAATGGATAGAGAGGAGTATAGTGGTAGATCTAGATCCACATGACAAAGAGGTGTGTGTGGGTGGATTTTTTGGTAGATCTTGATGTGGGAGGGGAGATTAGGTTAGATCTAACAAATTATGTAGGTTTTGTCGGTAAAAAAGGCGGGAGGACATGGGGGGAAAGAGCCATTAAGGGAAGGGGTTCGAGCTAGTAAGAAGGGGGTGAAATGAAGTGCAGTGAAGAGAGTGGTAGGTGGCTGGTCGGGCATGTGTGGATAAAATGCTAGGTTACCACTGACGGACCATCCTATGCGTGCGTCAGTAGTACATATGACAACACTGACGCACGGTCTACTATACCCGTCAGTGGTAAGTGGGTCCCGCTGGGGAGTCGTACCCCTGACTTGCGCACCAGTGCATGCGTCAGTGGAAACCCACAGAACACTGACGCACGGTAATTCCGACCGTCAGCGGTACGCCTTCCCGCGCTACATCTGCGGGACCCACTTATCACTGACGGGTATAATAGGACGTGCGTCAGTGGTATTTCTCCACTGCTGACGCGCCGTTAATTTGCACGTCAGTGCTATATAGCACTGACGCACGCATGTTTTGTCCGTCAGTGATGGGCTTGCATCTATAAGCTTTTCCCTACTAGTGATGGTGTGGAAAACAGTAGTAAATTGCAGAGAATGAAAAGGAACAATGTTTGCAGTTGGTTGTATTATCAGTGTAAAAGAATGGAGCGGGGTCCACAGTTCACTAGTGGTGTCTCTCCGTAAAAGATAACTAACATGCTGGGTGAACAAATTACAGCTGGGCAAGTGACAAAATATTGAGCGCATGACAATGCATATATGACATGATGATTACTATGATATTCATGTGGGCATTACGACAAAATACATAGACCGTTATCCAACAGCGTCTATGACTAATAATCCACCTCCAGGTTTTCATACCGATTTCCCCGTTGGTATTAAGTTGCAAGCAACGGATAAATATCGCATTAAGTAATGTGCGTAATGTAAACAAATGCATTAGACCTAACGGCGCACCCTTAAGCTAAGCATCGGTTATTTTATCCCTAGTGGCAACAGCACATCCACAATCTTAGAAGTTGTTGTCACTCTCCCAGATTACCGGAGGCATGAACCCACTATCTAGCATAAATACTAACTCTTGGAGTTACAAGCATCTACTTGGCCAAAGCATCTACTAGTAACGGAAAGCATGCAAGATCATAAATAACATATAAGATAGATTGATAATCAACTTGACATAGTATTCAATATTCATCGGATCCCAGCAAACACAACATGTAGCATTACAATAAGATGATCTTGATCATGATAGGCAGCTCATAAGATCTAAACATGATAGCATAAAGTGGAGAGACAACTGATACGTGTTGGCACTGTGGCATATTTCCAGACTAGCTTTTCTGCAATACAAAAACAGCAGAAAACAGGAACTGGCACTGTGCCATCTTGTTAATAGGTTAGTCCCAGAAAATGCATAAAAATGCTATGAAGTGTATATAAAACATGTAACAATTGGTATAATATCAACATGGAACATCAGAAATTATAGATACGTTTGAGACGTATCAGTTGTCTCTCCACTTTATGCTATCATGTTTAGATCTTGTGAGCTGACTATCATGATCAAGATCATCTTATTGTAATGCTACATGTTGTGTTTGCTGGGATCCGATGAATATTGAATACTATGATCAAGTTGATTATTAATCTATGTTACATGTTATTTATGATCTTGCATGCTCTCCGTTACTAGTAGATGATTTGGCCAAGTAGATGCTTGTAACTCCAAGAGGGGGTATTTATAGTAGATAGTGGGTTCATGACTCCAGTAATCTGGGCGAGTGACAGCAACGTCTAAGGTTGTGGATGTGCTGTTGCCACTAGGGATAACATAACAATGCTATGTCTACGGTCATATGTATTTGTTTACATTACGCACATTACTTAGTGCGATTATCCGTTGCTTGCAACTTAATACCAACGGGGGACACGGATGTTAACCTGACGATGGATTATTAGTCATAGATGCGGTTGGATAACGGTCTATGTATCTTGTCGTAATGCCCAATTAAATATCATGGTAGTCATCTTGTCATTTATATGCATTGTCATGCGCTCACTATTTTATCAATTGCCCAGCTGTAATTTGTTTACCCAACATGTTATTTATCTTTATGGAGAGACACCACTAGTGAACTGTGGACCCCGGTCCATTCTTTTACACTGATAAAACCACCAACTGCAAACAATTGTTCTCTTTTACTTCCTGCAATTAAATACTATTTTCCACACCATACGTTTCATCCTTTGTTACAGCATGCCGGGAAGATTGTCAACCTTCCTGTTTCGTTGGGGCAAAGTAGTTTGATTGTGTTGTGTGCAGGTTCCACGTTGGTGATCGAGCAACGGCGCCACCAACAACCTTCTGAAGTGCTTCTACTCCTCCTGGATCTGACAACCTTGGTTTCTTACTGAGGGAAAACTTGCTGCTGCACTGCTTCATACCTTCCTCTTGGGATCTCCCAACGAACGTGTGTTTCACGTCATCAAAAGCTCACTCGTACGTGTAGGTAATATGAACACGTAAAAATACCCTAGTTCTTTTACGGACTAATTTTTTGATTGCTAGATGACACTGGTTTCCTCGTACGTTTATGTCAGCATCAATGAGTGGCATATTATTGGATAATAATATGCCCAGGTAAACCCAAGTTTTGGTATGCTAAGAGATTCCGTTAAATTGTCTTTTTGTCCTTAGCTTTATCACAGTAAGGTTATTATATAACATGTCCTGTAACCATGAGGTTATTAGGATTATGCATACTGGAAGAGTTACTTTGGTACTGTCAACACCATGGCCGTAACTGGGTGGTAAAACGACAGTCACAGGGTGACTTCAAGGTGTGTGTATATCCTAATGTTCTGAGATGGGAAATTACTCCTCGGTGATTAGAGAGATACGCCCTGGGCTCTCTCGGTATTATAAGGTATCCAATATGTTCTGCAGACAATGCATGGTGAAGCTACACCGTGTGGGATATCATAATACGGAAATGAGTAAAGGGAACTTACCGGTTAACGAGATAGACAAAGATGTAATGAATCAAATGAGTGATTCATGGTGTCATCCACGGATCTATATCTCGGGTGAAGTTTTGGTATCGCGAGTAATGGGAATGATATATTAAATAGCCAACAGGTTCAACAGAGTGTCTTCGCATAACGGTACCAGTTATTCAGGTCGTCCTCGGATCTGACCCTGGCCGGTGATTGGATGGATATCCAATTATATCTACACGTTATCGAACCTGTAGGGTGGACATGCTTAAACTAGGATTGGTTAGTTGTGTATATTGGTTGGTCTGGAACATGGAGAGAGTATCACCGACATAGTGTCTGCGTGATAGATATGGTTTTATCGGAGAGATTGTATTGTGATAGAAGTTGCTATCACGGTCGGAATTTATTCCGAGGGTTTATATAAGAAGGAAATATTTATCCGGAGTATTTTATCGGCAGACACTGGGTGTCCCGGATCATATAAAAGTGTTTTATATGATAGGTAATTAATTCAGTGAAATATTTTGTAAAAGGAAATATTCAAATAATAATTAATTAGACAAAATATTATTTAATTAAATGTTAATTAAATATTGATTTATTTAATTAATAAATAATTATGGAAAATATTATAATAAAATTGGAGCCCATCATGGGGCTACCAAGATGGACCCTAGGGCCCACCAAGGTAGCCGCACCACCAAGTGGTGGTGGTGGGCCAAGGCGCCGAAAGGGGGAAGCTCCCCCCAGCCGAAAGCCTAGTAGGCCTTGCGGCCCATGGGGGGAGGCGGTGGTGGCCAGGGGCGGGCCGGCCTAGGGCGGGCCCCACCCCCTAGGTCGGTGCGGCACGGGTGGGCCCCACCCGCCTAGGTCGGTTCGGCCTAGGGCGGGCCCCACCCGGCGGTGGTGGTTGAGTCGGTGGAGGGGAGGGGAGTTGGAGTCCAACTCCAACTCCTCCTCCCAAGCCGAATTGGGCAAGGGGGGCTTTCCCCTTGTCCAAACCGAGTTGGACTAGCGGAAAGCTTTCCCCTTGCCCAAGTCCCTCCACCCCTTGGGCCATCTATATAAACCCCACCCCCTCCTATTTGGAGGACACACAAGTTGACGCAAGTTCTCTCAAGTTTAGATCCCTTCTAGTTGGATTAGAGGAACCTCTAATTAGAGGCAGCCTATCTCATTAGACTAGATCTAATCTCTCTCTCTCTCCTTCTCATGTGTTGAGATCTCCACCTTCATATACACCAGTAGTGATTCAAGCTTGGACGGCGAAGCTCTGCTGAACCTTTCCCGGCGTACGCGTGCAAGCTCTCGGAGGGGTGATCAGTCGATCTTGACGGTTGACCCTCACGCTGTTGGATCAAGGTGACAAGGCGAGGAGGAGGAGACGCCAGAATCTCTCTAGCAGGCTTGGTTGAGAGAGACGGCGACGAGCTACGTCAACTACGTCATCGACACTACTTCCGCAACTTCGGTGTTGGTAACGTATTCTATCTAGATCTTTGGATCTTCGTATTCGGATGTATCTTCGTAGTAGATCTTGGCAGTTGTTGCGTAGCTATACGAAAAAAATTAATTTACCGTACACGCAACCCAATACATAGCTGGCGGGGGACGTTGGCGGCGAGGCACGCCACTGGTAGCATTCAGCCTTCTAGGCCTTGAAGCACTATGAGTTGTTGACGTCAGCGCACAACATGGTTACCAAATATAAGAACAGTGATGGAGAAATGGGAACACGCTAGGGCATAGAAACGAACTTGAGGAGACGTCCCATCGCCGCCTTCCGTCGTTTACGGCCTCCCCCGGTGGCAGCGGTGGAGAAGGCGGAGTGCGGTCGGCGATCTAGATCGCCTCATGTGTGAGTTGGGAGGTACTTGCTCGGCATGCCTAGTTATTATGTATAGGAGTATCTCCTGCCAATTAATTAATGTAATGAATAATGGTTCATCTACTATCACATTTTTTCAACATAATGTTGCGAGCTCGTGTTTTCTGATTCTGGCTGGCATCTTTCAAATGAAGTAAGATCATTTATTGTAAAGGCCTTATTCATGTATAGCATTTGTGTGTGATGTTCCATGCAAAATAGACATGTGTTATGTCCTAAGCATAAAGAATTAAACACGGTGCTCTGAAAAAAAGCATTGCACCAAAAAAAAATCTCACGTGTCACAATGCTTATCCTTTGTCCATTAAATTTTATATGTATACACAGAGTATGGACATTTACATGTATACTAGTTTCAAAGTTTTGTGACGCCGGGAATGCCATTTTAAATCTGGGAGTGTATGCTCGTCAAAGCCATTTTGAATATCCGGACACATGAATGTGTGGTGTCTAACTATGCTAAAAATCATCATTGTACTAACAAACAAAGTACGGTTCTCTGTACCTATTATAACAATGAGAATATGATTCCTTTAACTATTGGTTTATTTCATACTTGTTCCCTTGCACATACGAATGAGGGGAAGCAGATGTGCCTTAAATGCCTCATTGTAGTACACACATTATTGCATTAATCTCACAATTATAAAATTTAGGAAAAAATGAAATGGTGAACAAAACAAATAAAATTAGAGAGAAAGTAAAAAAAAAAACATACTATATGTCTAGAGTATAAGATAAATAACATAGACATTCTAAACAAAATTAAATTCAGAACTAGTAAGACGTGGATCCAAGCTTTGGAAACATCCAAGAGATCACAAACTCTTTGGAATACTTATGACTTTTGCTCTTTTTATAAATCCTTGGTTTTAATTAAATTCAATTCTTGTGAATTTTTCAGGAACATATCTACAATTTTTGGTTCTCATGGTTTTTTATATAAAATTATATAACCGAAAGAAAGAGGTTTTCTTACTTTTTTTTTCTAAATCTAGATTTGTTTTTTCTAAGTTTTCGTTCAAGCTAAGTTGCAAAATGCTAAAAGCATGTCCATTTTTACTAACAAAATACATCTAGTTATGCGTCCAATCTATATTATTACATTTCTATTTTAGGGGTTAAATCCAAAATCGATTAACAACTTAGGATCAAGTAATATATCTCCCATTAAAAATTAAATAATTCAAGTGATATCAAATAATGCATACAACCTCTGTCTGCAAATATATGTCGTCCTAAAAAGTGTTCTAACTATTAAATTTTATATCCACTTTTGCTAAGTTCAAAATAATATGGTTAGAATTATCGTTATAAATACTTTTATAATATGTATTTATCTTCTACCAACACGTGTAGTACAGTCAAGTGTTTGATGGATACCGTGTCAATTTATAAATAACTAATTTTTACGAACAAAGGGGTATTATAATGTATTTTCAAAGAATCGTCATATACGAGTTAAATAATGTGCGTTGTCCCACTCGTTGTGCAAAAAAAAAAAAACAACTCACTTGATAAGGAGAACTGCTCCCTCACCCGAACTAATTAAAACAGGAGTCCTAATTAAGCATACAAAGATACAAGCAAACAACCAACATGCAGCCACACACTCATTATTTAATCACCAAGGCAATCTATGACTTAACATGGTAAAGCTACAGACATAAAAAGGTTATGCTTTAGTATCCACTACACAAAGCAAAAGCTACAGCGGCGTGGCTAGCTATAGCCATGCAGTTGCTTGGTTTGATTGTTTTTCTTGGCAATACACAAGCAACTTATATGATTAATTTGCACCTATGGCCAAGGCAGAACAGTGTTGTTTGTTGGTACTACTCCATCTTCCTCTCTCTATCTCTAACCCTTTCTCTCTCTAGATGGGGGCACGGCATGCATGTCGCTAGCGCAAAGCGTATGCGTTGGAAGCTTGTCTTGGGCCATCTAAGGGTGTGTTTGGTTTAGGTGATATGGATACGGGATGAGGGCACCCCCAACCACCTGGTTAGGGATAGCCAATTTTTTTGTTTGGTTGAGGGTGGGGGATGAACCACTTTTTTGTTTGGTAAATGAGAGGATGAGACGTGGTTGGGGACATTGCTCTGCCTCGTCAACGCCTGGTCCATTCCAATCGCCACCACCACCGCCGCCCCTCGCCGCCACATACACAACAGACCAATCACCATCCCATTCCAATCGCCACTTCAAGGTCGTCACAACCAGCACGCCAGACCACGATGGGAGCGGAGGCAGAGCGCGACCGGACCAGGGGCCCGTGGAGCCCGGAGGAGGACGAGGCGCTACGGGCACTGGTGGAGCGGCACGGGGCGCGCAACTGGACGGCTATCGGGCGCGGCGTCCCCGGGCGGTCGGGCAAGTCGTGCCGCCTCCGGTGGTGCAACCAGCTGTCGCCGCAGGTGGAGCGCCGGCCCTTCACGGCCGACGAGGACACCGCCATCGCGCGCGCGCACACCAGGCTCGGAAACCGATGGGCTGCCATCGCGCGCCTCCTCCATGGCCGCACCGACAAGGCCGTCAAGAACCACTGGAACTGCTCCCTCAAGCGCAGGCTCGCCGCTGTCGAGGGCGAGCTTGAGCGGCCGCGCAAGCGCCTGAGCGTCTTGCCGGAGAGCGGCCCGTCCGGGTCAGGATCTGGTTCGGACCGCAGCGACCTCAGCCACGGTGGCGGCGGCGTCTTCGGGGGGCAGGTGTACCGGCCGGTGGCGCGGGCCGTTCCGCACCGCGCGCCCCATCTCGCCATTCTCCTACCCAGGCCGGGACAGAAACAGGGCAGCACCCGCTGCCGTCCATGGTCGTTGTCCAAGGTCGAGCCGCCGCGCTTGTGTCACCCGATTTGGCGAGCGAGGAGGGAGAAGCCCGCTGCCGACCATGGATTGGAGGGGAGAAGAAGATGGCTACCCGCCGCCGCCGTCTCGGATTCGTTCCGACGAGGTCCCGGCGCCGCCTCGATTCTTGGTCGCCCTCGCCTCTGGTTCGCGAGAGGGGAAGTGTGGAGAGACGAGGGGCGGTGGGAGGAGCTCAGCCAGCGGTGGTTAGCGATATCCCACCGATTTGGAGGGACGAGCTCAACCACCGTTTAGCAGGAATATTCCTGGAATCTGGATACCCCTGCCACCCCCACCCTCCCAACCAAACATATGGCAACCACTAAAAAAGTGGCTACCGCTACCACTTAGGGGATACCCCCTCAACCAAACACACCCTAAGCCTCTTCTTCTCTGTGATCTAGTACCTCTCTGTTTGCCTTTGTCTTCGGTTAGTTTTTTTTTTTTTTGAAACGGTTTTCTTCGGTTAGTTTTGTACTCCTACATGGTGTATGCATGTGCACGTCTCACTGCTTTAGTTTTACGAGGTTTGCTTCAGTGCTCCGCCCCTGGCGAAACATGAAGGGGTAAGTTTGTTTCGGTTGTTTTTTTTCCGTTGGGCCCGCGAAGCCCAGATCCAAGCCCCATATTATCTAGCGTATTCATACGCTACAAGTACAGAACCGGGAAAAAAACTGTAGCACACGACCAATAAAGTGTGTGCTCGTCTTTTCCGTTAGGTAAGTCGTACAATCTCCGTGATCGATGCACCTCCCGAAGAGAGCTCTGACATTCGCGTCTCGTCGTTGTGCGGCGGGGCCGTGTTCGTCTCCCCTGATCTCGTCTCGAGAAAATGACAAAAAACCACCACATTTGTACATGAGTTGTCACATAACCACCACCTTTGTCTTTTTTGACACATAAATACCTCTTTTGGGGTCATGGTGTGGCGCGGAGCACTAATTACTCGTTGTTAGCTGTTTAACCTTGTTTCTGGCAGGTGAGACCCACCAGTCAGGTCTACGTGCCAAAAAAGAAAAGAAAAAAGAGCAGGTCAACATCGTCTCCTCCCCATCGCGCGGGCGAGCTCGAGCCCCGGCCAGGCGTAGGCGCGGGCGAGCGCCGGCCACGTCGCGGGCGAGCACCGGCCACAGCGCGGGCGCGGGCGAGCTCGAGCCCCATCCAGGCGCGGGCGCGGGCGAGCGCCGGCCACGGCGCGGGCGCGAGCGGGCGGACAGGAGTCCCCTGCCCACGAGCACGACGCGGTGGAGTTCATGCCGGCGTCGGACGCCCAGCTAGAGCGCCGCGCGGGTCGTCCGCCACGGACGCACGCTTGAAGGCTAGCAGAGTTGCCGCCTCGCCGGCATCGCCAACAAATCGTGGGTCGCCTCCGCCTACCTTCTGGACAAGGTCCCGGTGAACTCGCCGGCCAGGCGTGCTAGCTCGAGCTGCGCGTGCGTGCTCGCCCGCCGGTCGGGCGTGCTAGCTAGCTAGGTGCGCGTCCGTGTCGCGCTCGCCGGCCGGGAGTGCTAGCTCTAGCTAGCTGGCTATGCGCGTGAGCAGCGCCGGCGTACAAGCTGCGCGTGCTAGCTCGAGCAGGAGTGTCCACGGCCTCGCGCGAGGCACCCACGACGGTGGCGCTCGGCCGCCCTGCACGCGCGCGTTGACTTGCTTTTTTTTGTTTTTCCACATAGATCTGACAGGTGGGTCCGAGCTGTCATAAATGTGTTAACAGGCTTAAATAGACAAATTAGTGCTCCGCGTCACAACATGGACCCAATAGTGGCATTTATGTGTCAAAAAAGACAAAGATGGTGGTTATGTGACAACTCGTGTGCAAATGTGGTGGTTTTTTTTGTCATTTTCTCTCTCGACTTAGCTGATATCGTCTGCGTCGATCCCGGCCGACAACGTCTCCCCCGCCATCCTCCTCGTCAGCGTATTTGTATGACGTATACAATTGTGCGGGCTGTACGGGCTTTCTAAAGAGTTGTACGTAATTGTCAGATTTTCTAAAAAGACCATCGTGCCCCTGGTTATGAAGATGTAAGGGAAGATCGTGGCCGTCCTTGTGCTGTTCGCGCCCGAACTTTTGCCAGGGGCGGAGCACCGGAGCAGAAACCTAGTTTTACTACTTTTTACTTGATCATGCTCAAACAAACATTAAGTGGCCGAAGAAAAATACAGTCATAGGGTAACTGTTTCAGTATATGCTCACTGATTTTCTCGCGGCCATACTGTTGAGTGACATAAACAGTTGTCCGTGGTCAATTAAAGAATTGCAGGGGGGATATTTGGTTCCCATACTTCCATGGGAATAACAAGGGAAGGAGGGAGAATTCCTGCTTCCAAGTTCCAAGATTTTATTACAAACGAATCACCATTTACTCACTACAGACATGCTAGCAGCACTAGTAATAAGTGTAGTATCCACTTCTTCCCTTCCAAACCTTTTGCTTTTATTCCTGCTCACCATCAAAACTTTTCCCGTCTCGCTATGCTGTCAGCCAGGAGATCCTCATCTCCCTCCCTCTCCCTCTCTCTGCTACACGCGCACACAACGCGCCTTTATCTCCATCTCTCTCACTCACCCTTCCTCTCTCGTCTTCTTCTTCCCGTGGTGATCCATACACCGAAGCCTCTCTCTCTCGCTCTACTTATATCAGCTGCCATTTCCCCTCCACGCCTCTCTCCTGTCTTGAGCTCCATCAACAATCGACCGATCCTTCCATGGGAGATCCCTACGCCAATTTCTTGAGAGGCTACAGCCTCCGCTACTCCAACCCAGCTTCTTCCTCCTTCCCCAGCTACGCCTCCTACCTCCACCACCCACCTCCCTCGTCCCCTCCCATCAGGGAAGCCCTCCCCCTCCTCAGCCTCACACCCTCCTCCTCCTCAACCCACCACCAGCCCCATCAACACCATGACCAAGAAGATCACAAGGTTATCACCACCGCTTCCTGCAGAAAACAAGCGGAAGCTGCTGATCAGGAGGCAGCGGGGAGGTCACCGTGGCCCTGCATATAGGCCTTCCCAGCCACAGCCCCTCCGATGCAGCAGCCGCCGGCAGCGGCGACCACCACCAAGAAGAAGCTGCAGCAGCAGCAGCAGCAGGAGAAAGAGGAGGTGCTGAGGAGAGAAGCGAGAAGCAGCAGGAGGACGGAGAAGAGGAGGAAGCGGAGGAGGGCGATGTGAGCACGATGGAGCTAGGGGTGGGGTGCGCGTCGCTGGGGATAGGGAGGCTGACCAAGGGGCAGTACTGGATCCCCACCCCGTCCCAGATCCTCATTGGCCCCACGCAGTTCTCCTGCCCCGTCTGCTACAAGACCTTCAACAGATACAACAACATGCAGGTGAGGTGATCGGATCAATCCATCCATTGATCTTTGATCAGTTGCTTTGTCCATGCATCGGATTTCTTTTTGTTTGGTCTTTGACTTTGTAGGGGGTTTTAGCTGATTTTGCGTGTTTGGGTTCTGAATTTTTTGCATCCTTGGTGGGTGAATTGGAGCAGTGCATGCATGCATCTCTGGCTTCATTTCTTCTGTGCGTGGTGCAGTGATACTGGATCTAGGAGCAAGTGCCGCTGCTCTCTTGTACTCCTAGTATTTCTTTTGATCCCTCTCTGTCTCTCTGCCGTACCCTTGATTTGACTGAACCTGGGAGGGGGACAGAGAGAGAGAGAGAGGGCATGCACGCACTAATGACTCTGGAACGAACGACACGGCAATTGACATGGCCAATTCTGAGCTCCTAGCTGGGTGCTTGTTGTGCCTTTTCAATTCGCCGCGGGGTGGATCGCAGAGACCACAATCTTACAAGAAAAGAGAGATCTGAGGAGATGAGAGAAAGATCTAGCAAAAAAGCATCTTTATCTTTCCATGATCAGTTCCTTCAAGGTTACACAGATCGCCCGGTGTGCGTCTCGAGCAAACGCCGGCCACAGACATCACCTCCCCCCTCTCTGCAACAAACCCCACCACGAGCAATCTCACACAGTCCATTTGCTCAGACCCCTTCTTGATAACATCCCTTTTGCTCTACCCTCTCTCTCTCCCTAATTGATGCGTCTACTATGCAGCTAGCTAGGCGTCCGAGAGAGAGAGAGAGAGAGAGAGAGAGAGAGAGAGAGAGAGAGAGAGAGAGAGATGGTCCCTCTGCAACTTAAATTATGCGCCCATCCCCCGTTGCGCCGAGCACGTGAAGATGGAGAGCCATCACTTCGTCTTGCACCTTCGTAGCTCTTCCCCTCCTGACTAGCCATAGTACCGCATGCAGCAGCAGCAATGCCGTTCGATAGCTCCGAACGGCTCAGTACACTCGCAACGAACTCCACCACTCCATGTCCATGCATGCCAGTTGCAAACTCTGTCTGATCTAGCAGTTTCTCCGTTGATATGATGCAGATGCACATGTGGGGCCACGGGTCGCAGTACCGGAAGGGGCCGGAGTCCCTCCGCGGGACGCAGCCGACGGCCATGCTCCGGCTGCCGTGCTACTGCTGCGCGACGGGGTGCCGGAACAACGTGGACCACCCGCGCGCCCGCCCGCTCAAGGACTTCCGCACCCTGCAGACCCACTACAAGCGGAAGCACGGCATCAAGCCCTTCATGTGCCGCAAGTGCGGCAAGGCCTTCGCCGTGCGCGGCGACTGGCGCACCCACGAGAAGAACTGCGGCAAGCTCTGGTACTGCGCCTGCGGCTCCGACTTCAAGCACAAGCGCTCCCTCAAGGACCACATCCGCGCCTTCGGCCGCGGCCACGCGCCCTGCGGAATCGACTGCTTCGACCTCGACGACGACGATCGCGACCCTTCCTCCGAGGTCGACCACACCGTCAACACCGCCGCCGCCTGCGCCAGCGTTGGCAGCGACCATCGCCACTGGAAGAGCAACTAATGGAGCCTTCATCGAACTCTAGGGCTATGGCCTTTACTGGGTAAGTATATATGCATGTGAGTTGAGGTGTGGGAGCACAAAAATACCTAGTTAGCCATTACTACGTACTATCTGTCTGTATACTTGAAGCTGCAAGCAAGCGTACATAAGGGTCGACAGTAAGAACGGTGAAGGGTTGTGTTTTAATTGAGAGAAAAGAAGATGAATTTTACATATATGCAGCTTGATTAATCAACGATCGATCTGTGCATGTATTGTTATGTGAGAGATGTGTGCATTTCTAATTGTTTGGGTAGCCTTAGCTAGCTTTCATTGTATGTGTAGACTTTAGTTTGTTATACGGACTATGGAATTTTAATTCTATAAGGAATTCTCAAGCATGCATGAATGCAAAGGCCGGTGGAACACAGACATATACTAGCTAGTACTGGTCTTATGTCTTTTATGTTCATCTTTTTGTTGAAATGATCTTTTTTATGTTCATCTGACGTTTAACATGTTTCCCATTGTTTCCGGCACTAATTGTGGGATGTTGGCATCTTGCATGTTATTAGATGGTTGGATGTTCTTAGATATTTAGAATCTTTTTCGAAGATCAATAAGAGGTACATTTTTCGTGTCGACAACTCAACATTGAATTAATGCAAGCAACTCTAAGCTATATCTATATAGCTGATAAGCATAAACTTTTTTCATACTCCCTCTGTTTATAGTTATCCTATGTTCAGGGTTTAGCTAAAGTCAAATTTTGTAAAGTTTGACCAAGTATATGTGAAAAATATCAAAATCTATATTACGAAATTCATATCATATGAAAATATATTCTATGAAGTTTCGAATGGTAATAGTTTTATTTCGTAGATGTTGTTATACTTTTTTAAATATTTGGTCAAAAAATAAAATGACTTTGACCAAACCCAGAACGCATGGAAAATAAAAACCGATGGAGTACCGCTACTAAGACCCCATTTTTCAACATGGGATTCTTCTAAATTCACTAAGGATTGAAATTTCTAATTTCCATGCAAACCCTAAGTTTCTTACAAGGATCATATATGTTGGATTCATTAATGCCATAAATTTCTCGAGATGAAATGCCTGCAAAGTTACTACTTCCTCCGTCCAAAATACAATGAAGATGAGAATTTCTAGGTTTAGCTTCAATATATAAATTACACTATACAAAATTGATATTGTTGGATTGAAATCGATTTTGAATGAGATTACCTACATATAGCTGGATCAATCTTAAATCAAGATATACCTTCAAAATTCTCGTGTCTCACAGTCCTCACAAATTCAAATCTTTATAAGTAGGAAAGAAGTACAAAGAAATTTACTTTCGTATGATCTATTTTGTGTGTCGACAATATGATTGGATTTAATCCTTTTCTTGTTTCGGCAACAAATGACTAGAGAAAAATATTTAAAGACCTTTTGTGTAGTATGTCATGGATGGGACTTTTGTCTTCCTCCTTGAATTAGGACATGGAAAAACCGACATTGGGCACGAGAGAAACAATTTTTTTGTTTGCAAAGCTAACGCCGGAATAATATAACTATTGGTGTGTGTGCACACAATGGGCATGCGAGTGTATTCCATTCTTTGTGAACACTTGCAAAGTTTTTTTTTTGTGAAATGGTTGGCGGTTCTATAGTGGAAACCCAAACATCTTAAAAAGACGTAGTAGATTTATTTCATTTTGCTTTGAAACTTTGGAAGCTAGGACTACTGCTGATTTACATGCATACTCCTTAGGACTATGCTGGACCGATGGTTGGATGCATCCGAGTGAAGCACAGGGCAAAGCACATGTAGTACATTTGGTCTACCGTTTGGACCCAAATGGGAAGAACGCACCAATCTAAACAGTAATATAACTTGAAAAGTCGCTATGCTAATGTTTCCTCCAATATTTTATTTTTTAGATAAAGAGTATATATTAATATCGCGGAGATACCAATTACACCCAGCCTCTGCAACAACGCATTGCCCTATCGACAACATGGATGCACACAGCCCAGAAAAAGAAAAAGAATTACAAAAAAGAAAAGTCCCGCTACAATGATCTATTCCTTGTAGCAGCAGGCCTACCACCACCAAAACAGCACCAGAAGTACAGCTTCTCCAGAAGCGACGCCTCCAAGAAGGGAACAGTTGTAACACCCTGGATTTTGGCCTTTTTAAAAAAATTCCAAAATACATGGTTTTTATTTATTTAAGTGCAGTTGGATTTAAACCTCGGGAAAATCCTTTTAAGTCTTAAACCTTTCCAATATTATAAATCAAGATGGGATCTTGTGCTTTTCATTTCCCTCCCACTTGGTACTTGAATATGGGATTTTACCTTGGACCAATATTTAAATTGTGAAATTCCTTTTCTCTTTTAAAATTTAGCCTTTTAATTGGCCTTCCAAAGGAACCCCTATTTCTATATCCCCAAAAATTCTGCAAAAATTAGGGAACCCTCCCTAGTTAATGTGGACCTCATTTATAAAAAAAATATGGTGCTATGACTTAAGAAAATTTCCCTACACATTTCTTTTTGCATTCTGCCTGTTTTCTCAAAACATTTTTAAGTCTAGCAAAATAATTTTTCCTGGATGAATCCAGGGCATGGATAGGCTCTCCTTCATCACTCCTACCTCAGGACAAAAGGGCATATCCATCTAACTCCATCTACCCCTCCAAAACATTAAAACCCTTTTTGACCAGTATTGTTTTTCTCAAAATCTAGTCGGACCAACTTTCCAATTTGAAGAAACTTTAGTCAGCAAAGTTGGAGGAATTTGAATTTGGCGCACAGTGGTTCAAACCTCATCTCATTTGGATCACGGAGTTGAGAGAAACTTGCTGATGCCGCTGCTGACATGAACAGCACTGTGGTCACCGCCGACGTGGACGTGCCAGGCGGCGCCGCCCGTTCTGGGTCGACGCCGTTCTGCCCCTCCCCTCTCCAGACCTTGCCCAACGGAACCCCCCTCTCCCCTCTCCACCGTCCAGAGGCCACGCGTCGCCGGAGAAGGCCGTCCCCCCCTTGCCACCGACGAGTCCTGACGCGCCGTCCAAGCACTGTGCTCGCCGGGCCCCTTCGTCAGCCTCTCCACCGCCGCCAAGCCTATCCACCCCTCCTCTCCTGTGCCGCGTGCGTTTCTGTGGCAACGCTCGCGCGACTCGCCGTCCACCACAGCTCCACGCCAAGCTTGACACCTCGCCGTGGCATTGATGGAGGCCGCCGTGCGGGAACCTTATAAAACCACCACCCCTCTACCTCCAGAGCACCGCATCCACCTCCTAGCCTCTCCAAGACCCTCCCCTGCTCCAATCGAAGCTCGACGAGCACCGCAACTCCGGCGACGACCTTGCCCTAGCCGTCACGGCCGTGGACAAACTCTTCGCCAGAGGGGCACCGTTCGTCGATTAAACCTACCCGTAGCCTCCCTAGATCATGGCGATGACGATGCCGTGCTCGCCGGGGTGAATGGTGGCCGGGAACGTCGAGTCCATCATCGACCGCAAGCTCCCGCCGCCGGAGAAGACGCACTGGTGCCGCCCGAGCTCCCCGTCAAGCTCGAGTGCGCCGACGAGCTGCGCCATCTCCCTCTGATCCGCTCTGCTTCCTCTCCCTCCCCTTTCCCTCGCCCTGGCCGCAGGGGATCAATGCCGGTGAGTTCGCCGGAGCTCCGTCGGAATCCTTCTGTTTTCCCGCTTATTAAAAAGAAAACGATTCGGCCCCTTGAGTCACTGACCAGTGGGTCCCACTGTCAGGTTTTTAAACATTTCGAACCGTTTTCCTGTTTGATTTTTCTGTTTTATTTTTCTACTGAAAAAGGGCAGAATTTGGAGCCAAGTTTGAAATGCAATATCTCACTCAAAAATCCTCAGAAAAATATGAGACCAATTTTGTTGGCTTTGTTTGATTTTTCTCTTTCCAATGGAACCAGAAAAGATTTATTTGGAATTTATTTTTTTGGCATTTATTTAAATGACCTAGGAGGGATTTTTGATGCATGTTCGTCTTGTTTTAATAGATTCAAACCTCTCCGACGGAGTAGGAATTGATACCGAACCCGAAGGCAAGCCATTAACCCGATCTCAAGCTCGGTCGAACTGTAGAAAATTGCTTGACTGTCTGATTTGATATCTGTTGCATCTCATATGCCATGTTGCATTTTAATATTACGACACTTATATATCTGTGGATCATCGCAACACTTTTATTTTCGTCAAACGAGACGGCCCTTGTCAGCGGAATCGCTGCCACAGTCATCCGGTTGACATTTCTTTTATTTTTGTCGGACGAGACGGCGCTTGCCAGCGGAATCGCTGCCACAGTCATCCGGTTGACATTTCTTTTATTTTTGTCAAACGAGACGGCGCTTGCCAGCGGAATCGCTGCCACAGTCATCCGGTTGACGTTTCTTTTATTTTGTCGAACAAGAAGGCGCTGGTCGGCGGGTTCGCCGCCGTAGTTATCCGGTTGACGTTTTATTTTGCTATGCTTGGACTTTGGTACATGCCGGTGGATATGTTTATTTACTGTTGATATTATTATGTGGTTATCTTGTGTTGCTTGTATCTTGTTGAAAACTGGAAATTTAAATTTGACTAAGAAGATAATCACCTCCCTCGACTAGATTGAGTCACATAGTGCCACTCACCAAGCACAACCACGCGTCGTTCACATGGGCAGACCATAGCCGATTGTTTTATCCAGCCTCCTTTGATGCCACCCATTTGGCAAGTCTAGTCGGTTACCTTTGTGGTCGGGGCTAGTCTTGCGAAGGTTCCGGAGCTAGGCGTCACTCATCTGTTGGGGGCGTGCCGGATTCACTTCGTCATATGACTTGGTCCCTTGGACGTGTCGGTGGCTACACAGGGAGTGTCCGGGTAGAACAACAGCTGTGGAGGTATGGGTTTGTGCTGTCGCCATGATCGGTTCTAGTACTTCGGTACCGGCGGTACAAGCCTAGACCTCAGCGTGTGGATAAATGTTGCCACCTCTCGAGAGTGTAAATCTAGATTCTAGACTTGTCCCTAGGTTATGGGACGATGTTTGGGTCAAGTCACACTTTGTGTCAGTCCAGTCGAACCCGGAGAAATTAAATAAGACGAGACCCAACGGACACGGAAATCTGAAAGTCTAGCCAGAGTTGGCTAAGGACTTGAGAGTTGTGAATTAAGGCAGAGTTGGCTAGAGTCTTGGTAGCCTAGTTGTGATTATGAGTTGTTGAGTGAGAAACGTGATCTCACTTGATAACACGAAACAGCCCTACTAAGGTAAGTAGGTAAGTTAAGTCCAACCGTTAAGCTTGGACTCGCACTTAAATACCTGAACACATGCCATGCTACTTTCTGAACTTATGCCATGCCATATAGATAGGCCTTGTTTGATTTTAGGCTAACGTCTTGCGAGTACATTCAAAGTACTCACCTGGCTTTTCATGTGGCCAGACACCGCTGCACCCGTCGCCGAGTACCCGCTGTACGAGAACTAGAAACCCGTATCCCAGGCAGGACCCCGTGGAAATAGGCCCGCTGTCGCCACACTACTATCTACGTTTCCGCTACGACTTCCGCTAGAGGCTTGATGTTAGAAAAATAATGTACATACTGTTGTGTGCGCATGTTGCGCAAGCGCTGGAGCCTCACCCGTGTTGTAATATTGTATCCATCCGAACTCGGAGCCATAAATATATATTTGGTTATGTCTTTGTTATCAAGTTGTCATATATCCAGTGTTTCTGGGACTGGTATATGGGGTAGCTCGATCATCTGGATCGGGGTGCCACAACAGTGCTATAGCGCCATCGTTGCCCTGATCATAGATCATAGGTTTTCACCCAGAAAAAATCCACACTCGCAAAAGCAACGCCTTCAACAAGGTCATTGCCAGGCACAACCAATTAAGGTCAGACCTTGGGTTTTCACCCTGAAAGTTTGGAGTCTGTACTTCTCCTGTGTTGTTGCCCCCCGTTGCTCCAAGTTACAAATCACCAAGCAAATTCCTTATCGCCACCAGAAATCGAACCACCATTACTAGTCTTCAAATCTAGGCCTCCATGTCATTCTCTGCACTCTGACTTCACCGTAAACAGAAAGGCATGTCCCCAGTGGCAACAGACTGCAGAGCTTCGCGACGCTTCCTCTGAAACCAAACGGTCAGAAAAAAACATGGCTGCGCGCGAACGAATCCCACCCGATCCGGCAATCTCCGGGCTTGATTGCCCAATGGAGTTCGTCGACGGAGCCTTCCGGAACTCGACAATCCGGCCAGATCGAAGAAACAGGTGTCAGGCAGATCTTCTTCTTGGCGCAATAGAAACCCTAGGACCGCCGCCGTTATTCAAGCCAGCAGGCCCCCACGCCGCCAACCTGCTGTAGAGGAGAAGGCGAACCAGACCGCACCTGACCTCCAGCGCAGATCATTCCGCGCCGCCGGTCGTCGGCAACTCTGGTCGACGCATGCAGAGGCTGCCGCAACCCGCCGGCCCAGATCGGGCCCAGGACGGGCCCGTTGCCGCCGCCGCCGCGCGCCATGCCAGCAGCGCCTCGGATGGCGTCGCCGAGGATCGCCTCGACCGATCTGCCCTCCCCCAGCGCTGCCACCACCACGCCTTCTCCTCCACTACCACCAGTCGCACGCGCCCGCCACCATACATCTCCGCCCCGACGTATCGCCGCTGCGTGCGTCCACAGCCCTCCGCCATTCGGCGAGACGGGCGCCGCCACCGCCGCCAGCGCCGGCGGCGGCGGCGTCCAGGGGATCGGCCTGTGGGAGGCGCTGGCTAGGGTATCGGGGGCCTCCGGTGCCGCCCGAGCGGGGGGGGGCGACACGGGAGGAGCGGACGATTTTAGTTAGCACTTGCTATTGTAATATTAATAACGATTTCATGCATGCCTGCATATGAATCGTGAAAATGCACACATTGGGCTAACGGAGAAAAGAGAAGAGAATTATCAGCTAGCTAGCTAGACCTGTGTATATGCTCCATGTCTTCAGTGCATGCATGCAGCGCACCCTGGTGGATCCCAATCCATGGGAATCTCACAGCTAGTTTTGCTTTAATGCCCCCTCATCTTTTGCATAAAGACAGTCCTAGGCTTTATCTCTTTGAGCAATCTCCCTAAGCCCGAGAGAAAATCCGTTCATGGATGTGTGTGAAGCCCATGAGCTAGGCTGGCTTTTGCCCCAATGGCAAATGCAATGTGCTTTGAGCTAGTTAAGAATCACGGGATATGGATCTATGGCCCCCTTCTTTTCAGCTTATTTTCCAGATTCTCCCAGAAGCTACCCTCCATCAGCTTCTCCCAGAATCTCGTTTTTTAAATTTGTTTAAACTTCTAAATAAGTATTGGGAAGACAAATTTAGAAGTTTAAACAAATTTTAAAAACGAGATTCTGGGAGAAGCTGATGGAGGGTAGCTTCTGGGAGAATCTGGAAAATAAGCTAAAAAGAAGGGGCCCTATATATCTATCAACGTCCTATTTGCATGGATTAACATGAGAAAGTTGTAGAGGAAAAGGAAAAGATAAAATGATTGCCCAAATCGGATTAATGGCCTATATCAGCTGGTGAACTATGCCTTGTCCTTCTGGTACAGTTTCCATAATCTTTGCCCGCCGCTGATTACAGCTGCAATCATCAAAGTAACAACAGAGGTGCTTAAAAGTTTGCTCTTTTCCTCTTGCCTGTTACCCTTAAGCTAGCTTTAGTTCTTTTGTTAGCCTTTAATAGCTTGGCTACCTTTTTTAGGTTAATTTCAAGATCATCTCCTTTTGTTTGGGTAGATTATATACAAGATTAATACAATTATGGAACATATTTTGTAAAAAAATCTTGGTAGTGATGCTACTAATGGTCTACTCCGTATTAGCTAGGATCATTAGTCCAACCTGTAACATTGGTCTATCCGATAATGACGATCTGCCAGTATGTCAGTTGAAATGATGGTTTCATAGAAATGACTCGTACTAGATTAACTGTATATTCACACAGGTGGAGACCTGTTTACTTGTCAGTCATATGACGCAGCAATGCCAACATACAGTTTTAAGTGTCATACATAAAATGGTCCATGGCAACCTTTTTGTTTGTTAGCTTTCAACAGTTTCTTTCTTATGGCCGTGCCTGCAGCTAGTCTGCATACCTTGTACTGCTCTGCGTTGTCGCTTATTCTCTTCCAAAGAAAATAAAAGCCTCTAGCTGCGACCAAATTAATTGTACGTATACGTGCGTGTATAGGCGTTAATTGGTCCTATGGGCTTGGTGGCTAAGCTGCAGACTAAGGGAACTAGGTCGCGGGAATGTAAAGCTAACTTCAAATTAGGGCTTGATAACTGAAATTGTAGTTCTTGAGCTTCATTATTTTCGTACTTACATAGACATATCATCATAAGATAAAATGATACAGCATCGTTAATTGATCTTCCCTTAGAAAATGATCATTGATATAAAAGTTTTATCACCCCGGGCTTCTACACCAATGGTGCCCATAGCCCAATTTTATTACATAATCATGGAAAGACCAAGTAGATTTTTCCATCTAGCATCTTTTGACCGGATGTTCAGTTTTCTAACCGCTATATGAAATAATGGAAGTTTAGTATACTTGAAAAATATCTAGAATCCTTGATGCATTAATAATCCACCTTTAGTCCCTCAACTATTCAAATAATTATATTTCATTTTGAAAATTCTATTATGTGTTCTTGAAGATTTATGAAACATAATGTAATATTTTAATTGTGGTTGACAGACGAATGGTCATATTTAGCTTGATGTTGCTCTATTTATAGGTTGTACTTTTGCTGGAATTTTTTCCCTCTCCTTTTATTTTTGAAAAAACTGTAGCGAAAAACGCTAGGACTTAACCTAGGTGGCAGGGTTGTACATCTGCTTCCCGACCAAGCAAGTTAGGCTCGCTTCCTCTTTCCCATGTTCTTTTTGATTTTTTTGGTACTTTTTCCTAAATCTTTACTTTTCTGTTTTGTATGACTCGATATAAGTTTTTTATTTTTTCAAAATTATCTATAAATAAAATATTAAGAGAGATGAGTCAAACAAAAGAGTTAAATATTAGTTCGGTAGATAGTATTGTAAGCATTTGTTGTTTGAGAAATTATGAACACAATTTGAGTTGGCAATGCAAGCGTAATATGTTGTAGGTTAAGGTCAGAAAAGCATTATGCCGTGATAAATTTTTAGTATAATTGTTTTTCGTAAATATGGAGAGAATGAGAGCTCTACCATTGAGCTAGACGATTCCTCTGATGATACCAGCCGACGCTTTGTGCGGCGTATCCAGGAGGCTGAGGTTAGGGAGACTTTGAAGAGGATGAAAGGAGGCAAGGCAATGGGCCCTGATGGTATCCCCATCGAGGTGTGGAGAGGCCTTGGAGACATAGCGATAGTATGGCTAACTAAACTTTTTAACCTCATTTTTCGGTCAAACAAGATGCCCGAAGAATGGAGGCGGAGTACATTAGTGCCAATCTTCAAGAACAAGGGGGATGTTCAAAGTTGCACTAATTATCGTGGAATCAAGTTGATGAGCCATACAATGAAGCTATGGGAGAGAGTCATTGAGCACCGTTTAAGAAGATTGACAAGCGTGACCAAAAATCAATTTGGTTTCATGCATGGGAGGTCTACCATGGAAGCCATCTTCTTGGTACGACAACTTATGGAGAGATACAGGAAGAAGAAGAAGGATCTTCATATGGTGTTCATTGACTTGGAGAAGGCGTATGATAAGATACCACGGAATGTCATGTGGTGGGCCTTGGAGAAACACAAAGTCCTAACAAAGTACATTACCCTCATTAAGGATATGTATGATAATGTTGTGACAAGTGTTCGAACAAGTGATGGCGACACCGATGACTTTCCAATTAAAATAGGACTGCACCAGGGGTCAGCTTTGAGCCCTTGTCTCTTTACTTTGGTGATGGATGAGGTCACAGGGGATATCCAAGGAGATATCCCATGGTGTATGCTCTTTGCGGATGATGTGGTGCTAATTGATGATAGTCGGGCGGGGGTTAATAGAAAGTTAGAGCTGTGGAGGCGGACTCTAGAATCGAAAGGTTTTAGGCTTAGTAGAACCAAAACTGAGTACATGAGGTGCAGTTTCAGTACTACTAGGCACGAGGAGGAAGAGGTTAGGCTTGATGGACAGGTGGTACCTGAGAAAGACACCTTCCGATATTTGGGGTCTATGCTCCAGAAGGATGGTGATATCGATGAAGATGCGAGTCATCGAATCAAAGCTGGTTGGATGAAGTGGCGCCAAGCTTCTGGCGTCCTCTGTGATAGGAAAGTGCCACAAAAGCTAAAAGGCAAGTTCTATAGGACGGCGATTCGACCTGCGATGTTGTATGGCGTAGAATGTTGGCCGACCAAGAGACGACATATCCAACAGTTAGGTGTAGCGGAGATGCGCATGTTGAGATGGATATGTGGCCACACAAGAAAGGACCGGGTTAGGAATGATGATATACGTGAGAGAGTTGGGGTAGCACCAATTGAAGAGAAGGTTGTCCAACACCGTCTAAGATGGTTTGGTCATATAGAGCGTAGGCCTCCGGAAGCGCCATTGCATACCGGACGGATAAAGCGGGATGAGAATGTTAAGAGGGGTCGTGGTAGGCCAAACTTGACATGGGAGGAGTCTGTTAAGAGAGATCTGAAGGATTGGAATATCACCAAAGAACTAGCCATGGATAGGGCTGCGTGGAAGTTAGCTATCCATGTGCCAGAACCATGACCTGGTTTCGAGATCTTATGGGTTTCAACTCTAGCCTACCCCAACTTGTTTGGGAAAAAAGGCTTTGTTGTTGTTGTTGTTGTTGTTGTTGTTGTTGTTGTTGTTGTTGTTGTTGTTCGTAAATCAGGACCTCCATGGTTCGTATGATTCTAAAACCAGACAAGTAAAAAATACATAGAATTGTATGTAATGGCACATTTAGTGCTACAGAAACTGAAACCACATAAACAAATGAAGAAATTATTTTGTTTGTACTACGTGAAGAATTTACTTAAATCATTTAGTTGACATGGTTTTTATATATATAAAGGCAAATCTTCATGAGGTTTGACGCACTAAATATTTAAAAAACAATCGCGTGCAAAGTAGACCAAATTTCCTATGGTTTGAGTGTTTAAAAACAAAGAAGATGCTTTGAATTAATTCTCAAACATTCGTGCCTAACTCCTTTGAATCAAATTACCTCTACACTTTACTATACAAATGCTCGAATAATAACAATATGGTACCAGTTAATGAATACACATGTCAATGTAGCAATAATCCCATTTCTAGTTAACTCAGCCGTGTGTAATCTTGTATGCTATGGCGGACGGACCACCTTTTCTTATCTAATAAAGAACTCTAATACTAACAACGTCTCATATTTATCCCATTTTGGCTCTACCAAATTGGTGGAAAAAGTATGCTAAGTAGCATGCATGTGTAATCCAAGAACAAATAGAGTAGGGAGCCAAATGCCTCTATGAACCCCTAGACTAAGGCAAAAACGGAAATGCTCCAATTTTAGGCCCTCTCCGATCAGGTTCAAAGGAACTTCATACCCTTTTTTTTAGGAACTTTTGGTATGGAACATGTTTGGTTTGTTGGATTGGAAGTGACAGATTTTGTATATGGTATTCTTTGCGTGCGGTTCCAAAGGAAAATTTCATTTTGCCCAGCCAGATAAAAATCATATATTTCATTTATATGAAAGTACGTGTCAATTTTTTCAAAAAGTGAATCATTTATATATCCATTAGTGCAACCTGATAGCTTCTACTGATCACATTTATGTGCATTCCAATTCCTGCAGGACTGAACGTGGCATATTGTCGACTTCTCAACTTGTGTGTTTTTGGAATTTGGCGAACCAAAGAGATCTTTAACCGAATCACACCGTGCATGTTACTGTTTATGAGAGAGAGAGAGAGAGAGAGAGAGAACGTCAAAAGATATGAAACCTTCTATATGTAATATTCAAGAGAGAGAAAAATGATACTCGAACTATGGTACTCCCTTCGTTTCTTTTTGCTCACATACGGAGTACTAGTTTCTTTTTAAGTCAAACCTTTTAAATTTTGACCAAACTTATAGAAAAAAAGCAACATTCACAATACCAAATCGATATCATTCGATTCATCATGTAATATATTTTCATGTTAAATATATTTGATGTTGTAGGTACTGATATTTTCTAATATGAAATTGGTCAAACTTTAACAAGTTTGGCTTAAGAAAAACCTAATCTGAAGAGTAAAAGGGAACATGGGGAATATCTACATCCATAAATACAATAAATTTCTCTTTGTCCAGAAAAAAAAGAATACCCATTGCCCCTGCCGGAATGCTCTCTTTTGGTAACTGCAAGCAGCTCCCTTTCACTCTTTCCACTGCCCTATCTACAACTCTACTTGCCCATTTGATTGTTTCTTCCGCGATCAGTCACTAGATTCTTTCACCCATGACCAAGCAGTAAGCAGTGCATCATGATGATTAGCTACAGCTATCACAGCGGAAGAAAAGGCAGTCCATGAACCATGATAAAATAAATCAAAATACTCTATTGCTATCCATTTCTCTGTCTCTGTCTCGTCCCTTCCCCTGTTGAGCAAAACAGGTGAGCACTTTCACCTTGTCAATGCACATCCCCTTCTGTTCCCATGCTTGTTTCTTCCACGGCATGCACAACACAGTAGTGTCAGTCAGAGTACCGGGCGCAGCTTTATGGGCCTTTTCAAACCTTCTGCTGCCCCTCGGCGCCATTGATGCAAGAGATGGCAGCAATGGAGCAGCTTTGTTTTAATATTCTTGCTGCTGCTTCCTGTTTGTCTTCTGCAGGACGTAGTAGAACTCCCTGTAGCTTCGCTTGTGATATGATGATTCGTTTCCTTCAGATTCAAGCTCTTTGTTTCTAGCGCGACAGGTGGAGCAGATGCCCATTGATGCGATATTAATCGAAAATCAAATTATTAGCACGCTGTAAGGAGCATGAGATATCACTAGTCACTGTGATTATGAGAATACAGAATCAGTACATCACATCCTCAGGGTGAATATGGGGATTCCCATGTTGATCTTCGATACCCTAATAATGTCAGCAAGCTAGCTCGAAAATGATGTGATCTGAGAGGCGTAGTAGATGCATGAGTGTTAGCTGCAGGCTCCAGAGACAAGACACACTGGCTACAGAGTCAAAAAATAAGGATTCGCTTGACAAGTCACATCACGCTAGAATCCGCACACGTTGCACTTCACGTGTTCATGCATGGGCAGTGAGCAAACGAGTGCCTTTTTCTGGGAGATAGATATGGGTATCATCAAAATGACCTGGGCTGTACAAATAGAAGTACAACCTTGACGTGTTTTGTTTTTGTTTTGCAGCGGAGTTATTACATGAAACTTGAAAATAATAGAACACTAATGTTAACAGGAGAGGAATACCTAGAAACAAATCGAGTGGTGCATAGGACGAGGAGTAGGGGAGATTTTATTAGTGAAATATTGTTACGTTCAGATTGTTAATCATGTATTCATACTCTCATACCTTAGTTGGTAGATTATACAACAGTTAAAAAGAAGAGGAGTAGGCCACGAGTCCTAGAGCACGAAGGCTAGGTCCCCCTCCCATAAAATTTTAAGGTACGAGAGTATGAACACATGATTAACAATCTAAACATAACAATGTTTCACGAATAATATTCCTAAGCATCACTATAAGAGACGATCAACACCAAAAAGTAATCTCAATGACAGGTATGAGCTAGTTACAGTTCATAGATTGAACAACGAAACGAAGTGAAGACATCGGTGGATTTAGGTGGTCATGGAGATGATGATTCTGATGTTGCACGGCGTGATGACAAATGGCGATGGCCTCGATTTCCTTCTCTCGGAGGAAAAAATCCACGACAGGATAAGCATACCGGAGCCCGGAGGTCAATATGTTTTTGTGTCTGTTCCACCCTTGAGACGACGGCGCAAAATATGTCGAAAGGCTCCTTGATGTTTTTACGTCAAGGAGAACATAGGCAAAGGACGTCGTGAGGGAAACTACGAGGCTGGTTCACGACCCTCATCGCTGCCAGAAGGTGGGCCGCAAGGCCAGCCTGTGACTCTACGTGGCAACCCCCCGATGGTTCATCTTCTCGCTCCTAACCCCTTTTTCACAAAAAAAATGTGTTTGTTCTCCACTTTTTGGGGGCATTAGGAAATATCCTTCTCTTCTAATGAATTTTTGCTCATGTTTCTAGATATCTGGTAATTTCCATCTTCATGTAAATCATGCAAAATAAGTGAGGAAAGGCATTAGAATTGAATTATCATATGACATATATCATTGAATAAGAGTCAATATGATAGGAAATAGTTGATGCAAAATGGACGGATAACGCACCGGCTAGAACCAATAACATAACATTGACCATTGGGGATCCACCAGCTAGACTATAACCCGGTTATGCCACACAACTGTTAACACGGTCGAATTGGCGGGTGTAAGAGTAAAAAAGTACATTAAAACCAATGACGGGTATCAAAATAATCAATCGTAGCAAATGTTTATCTTGTGAAGACAATGACATCATGGACCCACCAACTTGAACATGTCCAGAAATGCCCATCGGAGACAATTTGCTCGTGCAACCATAAAAAAAGCCCACCATCAGCAATCCTAAGTATCAAATAGTTCAACATTACACATGTTTATTGTATGGATACACTAACATTATGTACCCACCATTATGAAGAGACCCCGTGAATGCCGACCAGAGTAAAATGTGTTCACGCAATAAAAAATGTCAAGTTCACTTCTACTATGAATGCCTTAAACTATTTTGTACTGTCGTTGTAGAACAAGCGAAAACTATGGTAGGTGCCACCAACCATGGACCCCCTTCACCTGTACCATGGATCGGGTCGCGTATCTACCATAGTTCACTACAATCCGCGGCAAATTTAGGGGTCTCCAAAAGTATCGCGCGCAGTGAGGCCGTAATCATACAAATTTGTGTGTATCTAGTGAATGGGTACCTGCAATAAAATATCAGACCTTAATCAAACAATTTTTTGTGCATTCCTCTATTGGCAAGCTCATGTTTGATTTCCTTAGTTGTCTCTTTTCCTAGTTGTATGTTTTGCATGTAGCAGTTTGTTGCTGCTGCATGCCTATGTGTAAAAACAAAAATGTCCCGTAATGGCCCAAGCTTTGTGTGCGGTTGATTTCAACAGTTTCCCTTGTCGGAGGATGCTCCACAATTCCATTATTCAACTTTTGAGACGAGATAGATTCTCAGAGATTTTAGCAAAGAGGCTTGAGCGAGAAGAAAGCGTGTGGGCGACATGGGGATCAAAGACAAAAGCAAAAGATAAGAAAAGGAAAGTTGCAGAGAGAGAGGAAAGAGCATTTCTTGGCCTCTTCTTCCTCTTTCCTCTTTATATCAAGGACCATGGATTGGAGGAAAAGAAAGAAAGCCAGGGTACGTGGAGCACACGGCCGGAGATCCTACTAGTAACGAATCAAATCATGGGATCACGTAGGCAAGGTAGGTTCTGTAGGATAATACAGGTTGAGCTAGAGATCAGAGAGGCTACCAAAAGGAAAACATCCAGACTTATATGCCTGGTCCTATCCAATCCACCAAAGCGCGCCCATTTTGAAAGCAAAACCTGTGCACTGGCATCTTTGAAAAGACGTAACCTAGCCGGTGGCAATTGGTTGTTCTCTTTAGCATGGAATTTCTACATTAGTGGCATGCTGTTTAATAAATTTAAACAGTCTCCAATAGAATTTTTTTTTTACAGTGTACGCCGGTAGACATACATTACTTGTATTCATTATAGTAGCACGGATACAGATTTAAAACAGATAAAAGCAACATATAAACTAGGAAGATACAAACGGTTGTACCGTTGCAACTCGCCTTCACCGCAAGAATCAAGCACACAAATCCTTCGTCGTCGCCGGAGAAGAAGAGCACCAACAGCTAGTCCACATCTTGATGCTGAAGAAACCCCTTGCCATGAGGCGGTAATGAGCCGCGATAGCCACCAACCTCGTAAGACTAGATCTAACTCGATAAAGAACATCAGCCGGAGGAGCCATCCGAGCCTCTTCATCGCTGGATCCGGGGCCAACGCCACCCCACCTTTCATCAGGTGGCTGAATCCTCCACCATCTTCCGCATGTACGCAACAGTCACCGTTGCACTCAAAGAGCAACCCATATGTCTCTGACGAAGCCTTGGCTGAAATTTAGGCTGCTCTTAAGTGCCTTGTTGAGGGCTTCCCCCAAACCTATCTTGGTTTGCCCCTATCATGTCACAAACTCAAAGTGGATGCCTTCTCGTTGCAGATCGTCAAAACTGACAAATGTTTGTCGGGTTGGCGCCCTCTCCTGTTGTCATTTGTCATCTGGTGGATGGATCATTCTCCTGAATGATGTCCTCAACGAGTTGCTGATCTACGCCGTGCGTGCCATGCCTCTGCCTCCAGTTGTGGTCAAAGCTATCTATGCCCTCCGTGGCGATTTCCTCTAGAACGCTGGGGAGCGTGCGTTAGACGCAAAGTGTCTAGTAGCCTGGGACCTGGGTCTGCCACCCCAAGGTTGAAGCCTTGAAGCGGGGCTTGGTATCTGAACCCTCCGTCTTCAGAACGACTGCCTCCCCCTCAGACTCCCCCACCTCCCGCATGCCGTCCAAGACTACCATGGGTGAGCTGGGTATGTGTGTCTCTTGCGGCGCTTGTGGATGATCTGAGACATGGCTCCCTCTCTGGGCACACTGGAACTATCTTGCGTCGTTGATGCCGCTGTACCGAGGGGTGTCTTCTGTCATGGTCGGAGAAGAATGGACCACCTCCTTTTGGTTGGATCGATGGTTAACCGAATATATGCAACATGTGATTCACAAGATTAATTTGTTTCACATAAGAAAATAAGGTTTTAACCGAAGGCAAAAAACCAGAAATTTATGGTGTATTTAACTCGATTTTCACATGAAGTGAAAGAGACGAAGCTTTCTTACATAAGAATCTTTGTGGCGACGGTCAAAGACAAGAATCTTTGTGGCGACGGTCAAAGATTCAGACGAACCTTCCTAATAGAGGCCTCTACATAACACTCTAAAAGTCAAAGGGGGGAGTATGTGCTCAACCACCAAGAATCTATCCGTGGCTGAGCTTCGTACCATGATCAATTCATTCACACACTCGCGAATCTTCATCTTCTATGGCGCTTCTACATTGTTCTTTTTGTTTTGACCGCTCCTGAAAACTTTCTGAGCGTTGAACTACACAAGAAGGTGCGCATTTTCGTCTAGCGCATAGTCATGTCGAAACCGATGTTGATCTAACCTTGCTACCTTGATTGTACTATATATTGGATAGGAATATGCAATGTAAAATATACTACATGATTATGATGTGGCTTTGTTGCTCGTGTTACTTGCCCAACGCCAGTCCCACCATGAAATACGTTTCTGATTTTTTTCCATTACAATCAAATATGCATTTTCTCTCAGTTATAATGGAAGCATAGCAACCCGCCCTTTCCTTATGGTCAAAAGCTATATTCAAGTTTTTTTATTTGAGAAGGTACGTACCACGTGGATACCAAGTACGGGCGCTCCTGTACACCGCGTTTTGCAGCAGTAACTGCTTGTGCTGCGCACCCCCTCGCTCTGATGGGCTCGGCCCATAATAGATGTATGTCCGTTGTTCGGTTTCTTTGCTACTGCGTATGCTTTCTCCATATACCACGTTCGCTCTTCTTTCGTGTTTCTTTGAAAATTTGTTACGCCCATTTCAGTCCATTTGTAGGATGTTTCATACGCACGGTCTAGTGTTCCGTAAATAGTACAAGCTTCTACGTTTTCTCAAAAATATGAACATTTTAAATTTCAAATTTGAATTTTTTCAAATTGAACACTTTTTGAATTCGAACAATTTTCAAACTTGATTTTTTTTAATTTGCCATTTTTATATTAACATTTTTCAAAATTCAAAAGATTTATAAATATCAACATTTTTAAAATTTGAACATTTTTAATCTGGACAATTTTCCAATTTGAACATTTAAAAATTTGAACAATTTTCGAATTTGAATTTTTCAAATTTGCAAAATTTCAAAATTTGATTTTTTTAAATTGAACATTTTTTAAATTTGAGGAACTTTCAAACTTGAACAATTTTTAAATTGTCATTTTTAATATGAACATATTTCAAAATCTGAAAGATTTTTAAATTTCAACAATTTTAAAAAGTGAAGAGAAAATGCGGTGAACGGAAACTATTTTTGAATGATTTAAAAGTGAACAGAAAAGTTCGGTGAATGGAAACTATTTTTAAAATATTTATAAAAGAGATTATAAACTATTCTTGAATGATTTAAAAAGTGAACATAAATTTTCAGTGAACAGAAACTATTCTTGATCGATTTTAAAAAGTGAAAAGAAAATGGTCGATGATAGAAAACGTTTTTTGAACGATTTTGAAAAATGAACAAAAAATAGTCGGTGAACAGAAACTATTTTTAAACAATTTTAAAAGTGAAAATGAAAGGTCGGTGAGCGGAAACGTTTTTTGAACAATTTTTAAAAGTGAACAGAAAAGAGTCGGTGAAGAGAAACTATTTTTTAATGATTTAAAAAGTGAACATAAAATGTCGATGAACGGGAACTATTTTTTAACAATTTTAAAAGTGAACATAAAACGTTGGTGAACAAAAACTATTTTGAACGATTTAATAGTGAAGAGAAAATGTCGTTGAACGGAAACAATTTTTGAACGATTTTAAAAGTGAACAAAATAAGTCGCTGACAAGAAACTATTTTAAAATCGTTCGTACAAAAGTGCACATAAAAATATTGTTGAACGATTTAAAAAGTGAACAGAAAATGCGGTGAACGGATACTATTTTCGAACAAATTTAAAAGTGAACATAAAAGGTCAGTGAACGGAAACTATTTTTTAAAATATTTCTAAAAAGGGAATCAAAACTATTTTTTAAACAAGTTTAAATGTGAAACCGAAATATTGAGTGAATAGAAAATATTGTTGAACGATTTTAAAAAGTAAACATAAACTATTCTTGAACGATTTTTAAAAGCGAGCAGAAATGGGATGGTGAACGAAAACATTTTTGAACGATTTTAAAAAAGTGAATAGAAAAGAGTCAGTGAACAAAAACTATTTTGAACAATTTTAAAAGTGAACAGAAAAAGGGTCGATGAACGAAACGAGAACAAAAACTATTTTGATCAATTTTAAAAGTGAACAGAAAATTATCGGTGTACGGGAACTATTTTCTGACAATTTTAAAAGTGAACAGAAAATGTTGGTAAAAAAAACTATTTTTGAGCGATTTAATAGTAAACATAAATTGTCGTTGAATGAAACTATTTTTGAAAGATTTCTAAAGTGAACGAAAAGTTTTTTAAAAATCGTTCATACAAAAGTGAACGAAAACTATTGTTGAACGATTTTAAAAAGTGAACAGAAAATGCAGTGAGCGGAAATTATGTTTGAACGATTTAAAAAGTGAACAGAAAAGGTCGGTGAATGAAAACTATTTTTAAATATATATTTTAAATGAAATATAAACTATTTTTGAACGATTTTATTAGTGAAACCGAAATTGTGAGTGAACAGAAACTCTTCTTGAATGATATTAAAAAGTGAACATAAATTTAGTGGAATAACATGAACCAAGTTTTGAAAGATTTTAAAAATATTGGGATAAGAAATTCTTTTTTGAAAATCTACAACAATTTAGAAAACTTTGCGGATGAACTAAAACTATATATGGACGATTTTGAAAAATGACATACAAAGCTTGAGCAAGAATAGTGGGTGAACAGAAACTTTTTTTTTGAAAAAACAACATAAAATCCCAATGTTATTCAAATTTGAACAACTTTAAATTGAAGATTTTTAGAAACTATTTTTAATTTGAACATTTTTTTAAATCTTTAAAAAATGTGACAAACAAAAGTAAAATGGAAAAACTGAAAAAACAAACAGTAAACAAAAAAGGAAAAGGTGACAAAAAATATTTTGAACGAAACGGAACATAAAAGAAAAAAGGGAAATGAAGAAAAAAGAAAAACGAAGGAAAGGAGAAAATGGAACGAAAGGAAAACGAGTAAAGTATAAAAAGAACAAAACAAATAAATGAAAAGAACAGAAAGGCGAAATGACTTATTTTGAACAATTTTTAAAAGTGAACAGAAAAAGGGTCGGTGAACGGAAACGAGAACAAAAACTATTTTTGATCGATTTTAAAAGTGAACAGAAAACTGTCGGTACGGGGACTATTTTTTAACAATTTTAAAAGTGAACAGAAAAGATTGGTGAACAAAAACTATTTTTGAACGATTTAATAGTAAACAGAAATTATCGTTGAACGAAACTATTTTTGAACGATTTTAAAAGTGAACAGAAACTTTTTTTTTTAATCTTTCGCACAAAAGTGAACGAAAACTATTGTTGAACGATTTTGAAAAGTGAACAGAAAATGCGGTGAGTGGAAACTATTTTTGAACGATTTTAAAAGTGAACAGAAAAGGTCGGTGAACTAAAACTATTTTGTAAAATATATATTTTAAATGAAATGTAAACTATTTTTGAACGATTTTATTAGTGAAACAGAAATTGTGAGTGAACAGAAACTATTCTTGAATGATATTAAAAAGTGAATATAAATTTAGTGGAATAACATGAACCAGGTTTTGAAAGATTTTAAAAACATTGGATAAGAAATTGTTTTTTGAAAATCTACGAAAATTTAGAAAACTTCGCGGATGAACTGAAACTATATATGGACGATTTTGAAAAATGACATACAAAGCTTGAGCAAGAATAGTAGGTGAACGGATTTTTTTTTTTGAAAAAACAACATAAAATCTCAATGTTTTTCAAATTTGAACAACTTTAAATTGAACATTTTTGGAAACTATTTTTTCATTTGAACATTTTATAAAATCATAATAGAAATGTGACAAACAAAAGTAAAATAGAAAAATTGAAAAAACAAACAGTAAACAAAAAAGGAAAAAGTGACAAAAAATATTTTGAACGAAACAGAACATAAAAGAAAAAAGGGAAATGAAGAAAAAAAAGAAAAACGAAGGAAAGGAAAAAATGGAACGAAAGTTAAAAGAGTAAGGTATGAAAAGAACAAAAAGATAAATGAAAAGGAAAGAAAGGCGAAAAGAAAGAAAAAAAGTGAGAAAAAAAACCAACTACAGTGTAGGCTGCGTAGCGAACTGGCGATACGTGCAACGAGTACACAGCAGCCTAGCGATCGAAAAAAAAAGGAACCACCGTGCGGATAAACTAGGCCAGGCCCACGAACCTGATGCTTCAGGCAGCGCGAGGCATCGGCGCCGCTAAAGGCGGCAACCAAGTACTAGCAGATACACACGCAGCACCGAGAAAACACTTCAAGTCCGGTACTTTATCCAAAACACCCTCAGGAAGCGTGAAAAAAAAACAAGGAGCAGTTAGGGCGTGTTTCGTGGCCTGCACCGATTTCGGCCCCTCCATGGGCCTGCCCCCAGGGGCCAGGTCTGGCGATGTAGCCTCTGGGTCTGGTTGCGCACTCTGTTTGGTGGGCTGCATCGCACTGCAGGCAACTCAGATGCAGTTCGTTTGGTTGCCTGCTTTTTCATTTCAGCCTCTCCACACGCAAAGACATGCTGTTTGGTTGACAGCAATATTTCCATGTGTGTCACAGAAGTGAGATCCCCTCACCACATTCAAATTTGGTGAGGTTACCAACACACAGAATGAAAGAGAAGCACAACAACATCACATAGAAACACACATCAGAGGGACTTAATTAACAGCTACTTAGATAGAGTACCAGGTAATGGAACAGACTTAGCCTAATTAGGTTTGTATCAGGTGCATCCCATGCCACCTGAATAGTTACCAACTGCTAGGGATACACACCCCCTGTCCCAAAATATGAGGGTTCGAACAACATCTCTACAAACCACATCTTCTTCTACTTGAACTGAACTGCTGGAGATCATCACCTGTGATGGAACTCACACTCGAACGAGGTGCCATGCTGGAAGACCTTGATGTCGAAGCCCCCATCGTGGTACTTGAACACCACGACGTCTCCAATGTCCAGGTCCTTCTCCCTAGCAAAATCCCTCCAGCCCTTGAAGATGACGAGTCCTCGTGGAACCACTGAACCTGCACGAAGTACTCACAACAATTGGACCACCGGATTGGCACGGAGGCCTTGGGCTCAGGCTGAGACTTGGTCGGCTTCAGTTGAGCTTCTTCATCAGCAGGACTTCAGTTCAGGAGGAAGGATTATGGCCCTCATGTCCGAGTAACTGAGCTCGACATAGAAGCGCCGCGGCATCACCTCGGCTGGATAATTTCCCAGGCGTGGAGGACGGCCTTTAGTCTTCTCGCCTTCATAGTTCTTGCGCTCCATCTCCATGACAGCATCCTCCAAGACTTGCACAACTGCCCTTCGAACTGCAGTATTGTGGTAGATCACGTCCTGAAGTTCTTCAGGTGGAGTAGGCGTCATCTCGCACAACGCCTCCCAGCTCTGCGAATAAAGAACCACGACGGTTAGTCAGGCCCTAAACGACCAATGCAAGGGTTGTATGATCAATGGCATTGTCAATGATCAATGCCACTGATCATTGCAAGCATTGCAACATCTACTACAACATAAAGTACAAGTACTACTTCATCTACTCGAGCAAGGATACTACAAGTGCTCGGATACTACTAGTGCAAGGATCTACTCGACCAAGCTTACTACACAATCATCTCGAGCAATATCTACTACAACAGAATGCACTAAGTACTACTAGATCTACTCGACCATGAGAAAACCCTAAGCTAGGATTGGGGGAACGAATACGTACCAGCGTAGACGGCATAGGTTCCTTGCCCTTCCTCTTACTCGAGTTCGTGTTGCCGAGCTCGATGGCACCGTTGCCGAAGGCGGTGTGGCCGTGGCCGGAGATGCAGACGCCGGAGTTGGAGAAGGTGAAGGTGAAGAGGGCGGCGGAGCGAAGATGACGGCCGTATCCTCGTAGATCCGGGTCCAAGGGGAGATGATACGTCTCAAACGTATCTATAATTTTTGATGTTCCATGCTTGTTTTATACCAATTGCTACATGTTTTGCATCTACTTTATATCACTTTTATACATTTTTTGGGACTAACCTATTAACAAGATGCCGAAGTGCCAGTTCCTGTTTTCTGCTGTTTTTGTATTCCAGAAAAGCTAGTCTGGAAATATTCTCGGAATTGGACGAAACTACACGGGGTCCCTATTTTTCCAGAACTCACCTGACGGAGCGAAGGAGAACAGAGGAGGGCCACCAGGGGCCACACGCACCTAGGGCGCGGGCCCCCCTCTGCCGCGCCCTAGGGTGGTGTGGGCCCCTCGGGGGTCTCCAGCCGCCGCCCTTTCGCCTACTTATTCCCCCCGACGCGAAAACCCTAAGTACCTGAGCAAATATCCACGAAAAGTTCCAGAGACGCCGCCGCGTCAACCCTAGCTCGGGAGGGTTCAGAACCTCTTCCCGGCACCCTGCCGGAGAGGGGAATCGTCACCGGAGGCTTCTACATCGCCATGCCTGCCTCCGGAGTGATGCGTGAGTAGTTCATCCTTGGACTACGGGTCCATAGCAGTAGCTAGATGGTTGTCTCTCCACTTTGTGCCATCATGTTTAGATCTTGTGAGCTGCCCTACATGATCAAGATCATATTATTGTAATGCTACATGTTGTGTTTGCTGGGATCCGATGAATATTGAATATTATGTCAAGTTGATTATCAATCTATCTTATATGTTATTTAAGATCTTGCATGCTTTCCGTTACTCGTAGATGCTTTGGCCAAGTAGATGCTTGTAACTCCAAGAGAGAGTATTTATGCTAGATAGTGGGTTCATGCTCCGTTTAACTGGGACAGTGACAGAAAGTTCTAAGGTTGTGGATGTGCTGTTGCCACTAGGGATAACCTAACGATGCTATGTCCACGGATATGTGTTTGTTTACATTACGCACTTTACTTAATGCAATTATCCGTTGCTTGCAACTTAATACCAACGGGGGACTCGGATGACAACCCGGCGGTGGATTATTAGTCATAGATGCTGTTGGATAACGGTCTATGTATTTGTCGTAATGCCCAATTAAATATCATAGTAGTCAACATGTCATGTATATGCATTGTCATGCGCTCACTATTTGTCAATTGCCCAGCTGTAATTTGTTCACCCAACATGTTAGTTATCTTTTATGGAGAGACACCACTAGTGAACTGTGGACCCCGGTCCATTCTTTTACACTGATTAAACAACCACAAACTGCAAACTGTTCCTTTTTCATTCTCTGCAATTTAATACTCATTTTCCACACCATACGTTTAATCCTTTGTTTTCAGCAAGCCGTGAGATTGACAACCTCACTGTTTCGTTGGGGCAAAGTAGTTTGATTGTGTTGTGTGCAGATTCCACGTTGTGATCGAGTACGGCGCCCAACAACCTTCTGAAGAGTTGCTGCTCCTACTGGTTCGATAACCTTGGTTTCTTTCTGAGGGAAAACTTGCTGCTGACTACATCATACCTTCCTCTTGGGGTCTCCCAACGAACGTGTGTTCACGTCATCAAGCTATTTTTCTGGCGCCGTTGCCGGGGAGACAGCAGTCTTCTGCAAGGGGAGTTTCACGCTTCCAATCTCTTTACTTTGTTTTTGTCTTGCTTAGTTTATTTTATTTTATCTTGTTTGCTTTCAATTATCAAAAACACAAAAAAATTAGTTACTTGCATCTAGTTTACTTTCAAGTTATTTTCTGTCTGTTTTTATTCTGCTAAAATGAGTACTCCTGAGAACACTAAGTTGTGTGATTTCACTAGCACGAACAACAATGATTTCATATGCACACCTATTGCTCCACCTGCTGCTTCAGCAGAATTTTATGAAATTAAACCTGCACTTTTAAATCTTGTTATGAAAGAGCAATTTTCTGGTGTTAGTACTGATGATGCTGCTGTTCACCTTAATAACTTTGTTGAACTTTGTGAAATGCAAAAGCTCAAGGAAGTAGATGGTGATATTATTAAACTGAAACTTTTTCCTTTCTCCTTGAGAGGACGTGCTAAAGAATGGTTGCTATCTTTGCCTAGAAATAGTATTGATTCATGGACTAAATGCAAAGATGCTTTTATTGGAAAATATTATCCTCCTGCTAAGATTATTTCTTTGAGAAGTAGCATAATGAATTTTAAGCAATTTGATAATGAACATGTTGCTCAAGCATGGGAGAGAATGAAATCATTGGTTAAAAATTGTCCCACTCATGGACTGACTACTTGGATGATCATCCAAACCTTCTATGCAGGATTAAATTTTTCTTCAGGAATTTATTGGATTCGGCCGCTGGAGGTACCTTTATGTCCATCACTTTGGGTGCTGCAACAAAGCTTCTTGATGATATGATGATTAATTATTCTGAGTGGCACACCGAGAGAGCTCCAACAGGTAAGAAGGTAAATTCTGTTGAGGAAACCTCTCCTTGAGTGCCAAAATTGATACTATTATGTCTATGCTTGCAAATGGTCAAACACATGTTGATCCAAATAATGTTCCTTTAGCTTCTTTGGTTGCTCAAGAAGAGCATGTTGATGTGAACTTCATTAAAAATAATAATTCAACAACAATGCTTATAGGAATAATTTTGGTAATAGCAATTATAGGCCCTATCCTTCTAATAGTGGCAATGGTTATGGAAATTCCTATAGTAACTCCTACAACAATAATAAGAGTGTACCCTCGATCTTGAAGTTATGCTTAAGGATTTTATTAGTACACAAACTGCTTTCAATAAAACTGTTGAGGAGAAATTTGGGAAAATTGATGTGCTTTCCTCTAAAGTTGATAGTCTTGCTCTTGATGTTGACTTGTTGAAACTAAAGAACATGCCTCATGATGTTAAAGAGAGCAAAACTCTCAATGCTATACAAGTTAAAATTGATAACAATGTGAGGATGTTAGCTGAATTGCATGCTAGATGGGAAAGAGAGGATGAAATTGCTAGAAAGAATAATATTGCTAGAGTTTATACTATTACTACTTCTGAAAATGCTTCAAACTCAAGTGTTAACAAACCTCCTACCATTAATGGCAAGATATTGGTGTTGGTAATGTTTCCACTTCTATTGCAAAATGTCCTAAATTGCCTGATAACTCTGAAACTGTCCTTGATAAAGATGCTGAAATTTCTAGCAATAAGGAAGATAATAACTCCATTACTTTTGATAATAATGATTTTGATGGTTGCAATATTTCTGAAGTAATTAAGTTCTTGCAAAAGCTAGCTAGAAGTCCTAATGCTAGTGCTATAAACATGGCTTTTACTAAACATATTACTAATGCTCTCATGCAAGTTAGGGAAGAGAAATTAAAACATGAAGCTTCTATCCCTAGGAAGTTAGAAGATGGTTGGGAGCCCATCATTAAATTGAAATTGAATGACTTTGATTGCAATGCTTTGTGTGACCTTGGTGCTAGTATTTCTGTTATGCCTAAAAGATTATATGATATGCTTGATTTAGCACCTTTGGAAAATTGTTACTTGGATGTTCACCTTGTTGATTCTACTATTAAAAAACCTTTGGGAAGAATTGATGATGTTCTTATCATGGTTAACAACAATTATGTCCCCGTTGATTTTATTGTCTTGGATATTGATGCAATCCATCATGCCCTATTGTGCTGGGAAGACCTTTTCTTAGACTGTAGGTGCTATTATTGATATGAAAGAAGGGAATATAAAATATCAATTTCCTCTCAAGAAAGGTATGGAACACTTTCCTAGGAAGAAGATTAAGCCACCTTATGATTCTATTGTTCGAACAAATTACAATGTTGATGCTTCTTCACTTGGTAATACTTGATGCATGCTTTGTGCCTAGCTAAAAGGCGTTAAAGAAAAGCGCTTATGGGAGGCAACCCATTTTTTTTTCTGCAATTTTTCTTTTATTGAGTCAAGGAGTGTTTACTTCTGTAGCAACTCCTTTGTATCTTTATTTTCTCGCATTGTTGTGCCAAGAGTAGCCTCTAATGTTAAGATGATGCTTAATTTTGATTGCTGCGCAGAAACAGATTTTTGCTGTTCACTGTACGAAATTCCTAAAATCACCAGATTGTTAATTAAATCTGAAATTTTTGTGCGTAATCTTTATGAATGTCTGAAACTTTCATTAGTTCAGAGTTTTCGATCTGAGCGTCGTAAGTGCCTCGAAAAAATTCGTCTTTGCGGACTGTTCTGTTTTAGACAGATTATGCCTTTTTATTTTGCATTCTCTCTTTTACTAGTGTTGAGTGAAATTCTTTTTTGGGTGGAAGAGCTTCACATAACATCAGTGGCTGTAGCTAATGTTTAAAGTAACAAATCATATTGCGTCTTTATAGAACATGTGAATTTTTGATTATGCACTAACCCTCTAATGAGATCTACTTTGAGTTTGGTGTGACGGAAGTTTTCAAGGGTCAAGAGAGAAGGATGATATAATAGGATCAAGAAGAGTGAAGAGCTTAAGCTTGGGGAGGCTCCCATGGATCTCCCCAGCATATTTCAAGAAGACTCAAGCGTCTAAGCTTGGGGATGCCCAAGGCATCCCCTTCTTCATCGTCAAAATTATCAGGTCATCTCTAGTGAAACTATATTTTAATTCTTTCACATCATATGTGCTTTTCTTGGAGCGTCTGTGTGCTTTTATTTTCAGTATTGCACTTTTATTTTCAATAAAGCTTGACTGGACCCTAGCATTCTTGATTGGGAGAGAGACACGCTCCGCTTTTTCATGAGAATACTCCTATTCTTCACTTATATTTGTTGAGTATTCATATCTAGCGCTGTTCAGCTTTTAGCTCTTGTTTTCATGTATCTCTTGTCAGAGCTATTAGCTTTCTTTTGTAGAAAGTACTCTCTTGCTTCACTTATATTTGTTTGGAGAGTTGATGAAATAAATTGATTGGTGTTTGGTTGGTTCAGAAAATGTTGCATGTGGTAATTGGTATAAGGAAAAACTTGCTTAATCTTGTAGATCACTAATGGATAACTTGATGCTTGTCAATTGTTTTGAGTTAACAAGTAGATCATGATTAAATTGTGCATCACATGAGTTAAGCCTATTAGTGAAGAACTACCGTAAAGCTTGTTGAAAATTTGGTTTGCATCGGTGGTATCTCTAAGGTCTAGATATTTTCTAATAACAGGGTTTGGTTAACAAGGAAGACGGTATGAAGTCTTATAACGTTTGCAATATGTTTGTCATATAAAACTTGGTGTACGGGTTGATATTCTTGTTTGCTTACATAACCTTGCTAGCCTAAACTCTGTACTGAGAGGGAATGCTTCTCGTGCATCCAAATCCTTGAGCCAAAATCCATGCCATTTGTGTCCACCATAACTACCTATATGTGGTATTTCCTTGCCACTCCAAGTAAATTTTTCATGTGCTACCTTTAAATTATTCAAAATGTTATTATTCCCTTTTTGTGTCAATGTTTACTAGCTCATGAGGAATTAGTGTGGTTATTCTTTATTCTATTTGTCGATGGACTTTTACACCTGGACTAGTGGCATATACATCCGCTTATCCAATAACTTGCAAAAAGAGCTGGCAACGGGGTGCCCAGTCCCAATTAATTACAACTTTAACCAATTAATTCTCTTCACACTTTTGCCCTGATTCATCAGTAAGCAATGACAAACAGTGAAATACCTGAATGTGTGTAAACCAAAGAGAAAGAGGGATGATCTGCCTTGCTGGTAGAAATAACGTCCTTCATGGGAGCCGCTCTTAAAAGTCCGTTCGACAGGTAGAATACTGTTCTCACCCGCTACCATTCGTTGACAATTAACAAACACCTCTCAAAAATAGATACTCCTCCATGGTATGTGATTGATGGAAGGCACCCGAGGATTCGGTTAGCCATGGCTTGTGTTAGCAAGGTTGGGAGGAGTATCAAATATTTTATGCAATCTCTATATGCTTTCAAAAACCTAAAAGCTCTAGCACATGATTTAATCCCTGCTTCCCTCTGCGAAGGGCCTTTCTTTTACTTTTATGTTGAGTCAGTTTTCCTATTCTTTCTGTCTTCCACAAGCAAACACTAGTGTCAACTTTGTTACAACATGCGTTATATGCAATGTATTGGACTTGTTATACTACTTTGTGTTGACAATATCCATGAGATAAATATGTTGAAAGTTGAAGCAAATGCTGAAACTAAATTCTTCCTTTGTGTTGATTAAATACCTTTTATTAGAAACTATTGCTTTATGAGTTAACACTTATGCAAAACTGTTTGATGCTTGTCTCGAAAGTACTATTCATGAAAACGTTTAGCTTGTGTGATTCATTGTTTACTCATTATCTATTTGGTAGCAAATTATAGACCATTGACTTGGATCACTTCATTCATTTACATGTGCCTTGCAATATTATATGATCAAGATTATGATGTAGCATGTCACCTCAAAAATTATTTTGTTTTTATCGTTTACCTACTCGAGGACGAGTAGGAACTAAGCTTGGGGATGCTGATACGTCTCAAACGTATCTATAATTTTTGATGTTCCATGCTTGTTTTATACCAATTGCTACATGTTTTGCATCTACTTTATATCACTTTTATACATTTTTTGGGACTAACCTATTAACAAGATGCCGAAGTGCCAGTTCCTGTTTTCTGCTGTTTTTGTATTCCAGAAAAGCTAGTCTGGAAATATTCTCGGAATTGGACGAAACTACACGGGGGTCCCTATTTTTCCAGAACTCACCTGACGGAGCGAAGGAGACAGAGGAGGGCCACCAGGGGCCACACGCACCTAGGGCGCGGGCCCCCCTCTGCCGCGCCCTAGGGTGGTGTGGGCCCCTCGGGGGTCTCCAGCCGCCGCCCTTTCGCCTACTTATTCCCCCCGACGCGAAAACCCTAAGCCTGAGCAAATATCCACGAAAAGTTCCAGAGACGCCGCCACCCTGCCGGAGAGGGGAATCGTCACCGGAGGCTTCTACATCGCCATGTCTGCCTCCGGAGTGATGCGTGAGTAGTTCATCCTTGGACTACGGGTCCATAGCAGTAGCTAGATGGTTGTCTCTCCACTTTGTGCCATCATGTTTAGATCTTGTGAGCTGCCCTACATGATCAAGATCATATTATTGTAATGCTACATGTTGTGTTTGCTGGGATCCGATGAATATTGAATACTATGTCAAGTTGATTATCAATTTATCTTATATGTTATTTAAGATCTTGCATACTTTCCGTTACTCGTAGATGCTGTGGCCAAGTAGATGCTTGTAACTCCAAGGGAGAGTATTTATGCTAGATAGTGGGTTCATGCCTCCGTTTAATCTGGGACAGTGACAGAAAGTTCTAAGGTTGTGGATGTGCTGTTGCAACTAGGGATAACCTAACGATGCTATGTCCACGGGCATATGTGTTTGTTTACATTACGCACTTTACCTAATGCGATTATCCGTTGCTTGCAACTTAATACCAACGGGGGACTCGGATGACAACCCGGCGGTGGATTATTAGTCATAGATGCTGTTGGATAACGGTCTATGTATCTTGTCGTAATGCCCAATTAAATATCATAGTAGTCATCATGTCATGTATATGCATTGTCATGCGAACTGTGGACCCCGGTCCATTCTTTTACACTGATTAAACAACCACAAACTGCAAACTGTTTCTTTTTCATTCTCTGCAATTAAACATCATTTTCCACACCATATGTTTAATCCTTTGTTTTCAGCAAGCCGGTGAGATTGACAACCTCACTGTTTCGTTGGGCAAACTAGTTTGATTGTGTTGTGTGCAGGTTCCGCGTTGGTGATCGAGTAACGGCGCCACGAACAACCTTCTGAAGAGTTGCTGGTCCTACTGGTTCGATAACCTTGGTTTTTTTCTGAGGGAAAACTTGCTGCTGAACTGCACCATACCTTCCTCTTGGGGTCTCCCAACGAGCGTGTGATTCACGCCATCAGGAGACGGCGGCGCAGGGGAGTAACGCGGCCTTGATGGGAATCCAGGATACGGGCCACGAGGCTGGTTGCTTGCGGCCGCCTGCGCCACCAGCATCGCACTCCTCCTCATGAGGTAGGTCCCCTCCTACAAGATTCCGGCCCCTGCGGTGGAGCTTGATGGCGCTGCCGCCCGAGCGGCGGCGCTCGTCCACCGGGGAGGGGCGATTCAGAGAAGGCAGATGGGCGGGGTCAATGGGCGCCGCCGCGCTGCGACCCAACCCTGTCTCGAACTCTTGGATTGCACGGGCGACCGTCGCTGATGGTCGGGGATGGGCGACGACGGCGGGATCCATGGCAGGCGGAGGCGGCGGAGGAGGAGCACCGGCCATCCGTCTCCTCGGTCTCGTCGGTCAGAGCGATGGGACGTGAGAGGGGCAGTTGGGCGGTGACACGAACGAGTGAGAGGAGAGAGAGAGTGGTGCGGATATTGATGCGGCGTCTCCCGCCCTTCTCCACGCGTGCAACTGCTGGGCAGTTTCGGGGCACGTTGTGCTCGCCAGAGCCTGGTTCCAGAGGCACGCTCGATTCAAGCGTGTCTAGCAGGCCTGGCCCGACGCTGCTTTGCAGTTCGCGCTAGCCTGGCCCAGTCGCGGAAGCAGGCCACCAAACGCCGCGCCGTCGCAGCTGGCGGGCCTGGTCTGGGCGTGTGCAGGCCACCAAACGCGCCCTTAAGGTCCTTCCGTGAGATAAACTGTCTCCCGTTCCCATGTGCAGCGGAACCCTAGACTCCAATCATCGAGACTCGGCGGCAGCGTCGGCGGCGGAGCGGAGACGAGCGAAAAAGAAATCAAGGAGGAGGAGGCGAAAGAAGAGGCAACCATGTTCCGGCGGGCTGTCGGTTCTCTCCTCGCACGGAGGTTCTCGCCACGCGCGACCCCCCAAGGACGGCTCCTGCTCCCATCAGTGAAGGCCTCCTCAATGCTTGTATTTTTGCCGCGGGTATGGTGGCTGGTGGTGCTGGGGCGTTTGCGATTCGGATTCTCAACAGAGGCACAGGTGTTGTCGACTAACCAGGCACGTAGGATCCTCCTCGATCATCGATAGCTCCGTTTCATGTCATGTCAGGAACCACCACCTCATACCGGCCTGCCTTCTTGCTGCGGTCTTCTTGTGTAGGTGCTGGCATGGTGACTTGGGCCAGAAACCACCTGGTCAAGTTTAAGAAGCCGGACATGGAGGAGAGGTTTTTACAAAAAAAAATTAATTTTTACAAAGACATACCGAGATGAGGAATAGAAGGCTATGCGGTTCCAGCTGTTCAAGGCCTCTGTCGAGTTCATGGAATCGATGCAATCGCAGCCCCCGTCTGACCACGAGCTTATAGAGGTTAGCTGTTTCGCAGACCTTACAAAGGAGGAGAGACGGATGATGCATTCCTATCCCGATGGAAATGACAGGACCGAGTACAACGAGAGATGATCAAGTCTGCCTGGGCGAAGCAAGAGAAAGGTCTCTTCTTCTGCAATTTATTTATCCTTGAATACATACATGATGCGCTTGCTAGCTTGACTCGCGTATGACTTTTTGTTGTCTTTGCTTTCAGGAAGGAACCATAGTTGATCTTGTGCATTCAGGAAGGCGCCAATATCAGTCTTGTGCATACTCGCCAATAGCTGGTATAGGTTTTTATGGCGTTACCCCATTTTTGGATGTCAAATTGGACTACACTCATCACTAGATAATTTTGTTCCCTCCCTCCACCCCTGTAGTACCACTAGCTTGAACATAATATTCTTCCTGTGCCACCCTTGCCATATCGGATTGTTATTTTTCTGCTGAAATAGTATCTTGTTATTTCTATGCCTGGTTCTACCTTAGAAGTAAGTGAATGTATAAATTGTTGAGTTTCCAGTGGACTTGATTCATTGGCCATTAATCGGCGAAACAGATAGCAACTAGGTTTGTAATTGCATTCCACTCATAGGCAGTAACAATTGCGCAATACGAGCACCGAAATCTATCCTGGTTAGTGTTCAGTTTGAAGTTTTATAGCCATCCGTCGGGCGTTCCACTAACTGTGAATTATGTATGACTTTACCCTGTCCGTTTTGGACGTTGAATTGGACCTGTGGGTTTTATGGTACCTCACCTTCCAAGGACCCATACACTCATCACTAAATAGTGTTTGTTTTTCTGATGAAGTCAGATCTTGTTATTCCTATGGTTCTTCCTTATTAGAAGTAAGTGGATGGATGTATATTGTATTGTTGAGTTTCAAGTAAGACTTGATCCATGTTCAATTGATGAAATAGATAGCAACTAGCTTGATGAGCAACTACCAACTGCATCAGGAGGAGGTGGAGGAGGAGATTGGAAGGGCGATGTTCTGCATCACTCTTCACGGTGGGGTTACTTTTCTGCAACTTGTGGAGTTCCTCAATGGTGGCGATCCAGTGCCGCCATAATCCACAGCTGATGTGGCTACTCCGTGCTGCGATACCCGGGCCAGCGGGTATCGCAGCTTCTTCAAACTCCAGGCCGGTGTGCCATTGAGGCCTTCTAGAGCTTCGTTGGAGTCCAGCGCCTTCTCGTCGCCAAGTGATGCATTCCTGGTGGTGTCAAGGCGGCCGGCAATGGAGTCCACAGACGTCATAATGAATGCAGCTTTCTGGGTCCAAAAAAAATCTTGGATAATGCCTTGAAATCTGAATAATAAACAGGTGATCATTATACAAAGCATCAGCAAAACAATGGTACATTCGCAGGATAAATCCTCTATTGTATGCAGTAGGAGCTGAAGATGTCATACATAAGGTGGGCTATGAAAGAACAAATAGAGTGGAGCTTAGCTCAACTGGTTGGGGGAGTGGATGTACAAACCCAACACCTAGGTTCAAGTCCCCAGGGACGCGAATTTAGGTTCCTATTTATACTTGAGGACCAGGCCTTCCTGGTACTCATGCAATCTATCCTGAGGATCAGGCTTGGTTATTAACCAAGATAAAAATCCTGATACTCATGCTTAAAAGGCTGTGTGCATCCCTAGTTGGTGCAGAGGCCGGGGAAGTGAAATTCTCCCCCAAAATTTAGGCTGCACGGTTTTTTGGGACAGTTGCCTTGTCCTTGCGTTCTTTCTCCCTCCCCTCTCCCTCTCGCGCCGCCCCCGCGCGGCGGCCGGGAGGGAAACCCTAGCTGCCGCCTAGCCCTCCACCTCCCCTTCCTCCTCCCTCCCCCGCTGCCACCACGGGCGCGGCCAGGAAAAGCCTGGACGCGGCCGCGCGGGGGGGACTTCTTCGTCCTCGAGTTTGATGGGCCGGCGCGGGTTGGTGCCGCCGATCTCGGGCGTGGCGCGGCCGTCGGGCGCCACGGCGACGTCGATCTGCTTCGGCGGCGTGGCGGAAGCCACGGATCTCCGGCCCTCGAGGCGCAGAGCGGCAGATCCGGTGGTCTGGCCCTTGCGGGCGGGCTGCGGGTGGATCCGGGTACGGTGACAGATCTTGGGTGTGCTCGTCATGCCCGGATCTGGTCATTGCTCGAAGGATCTGAAGGTGTGGATGATGGCCGTGAGATCCGGGCTCCGCGATCGGAGCCGACGATGGTGCCGCCCGCGGGCGTCGTTTCCTTGTTGAAGGCGTCGTTGCTGTGATTCTCCTACCTCCCGCTCGTTTGTTCCATGGGGAAACCCAAAATCTGGTGCTACCGGATCGGACGATGGCGGCACTTTCGGTGTCGCTTTTCCCTCTTGAGGGCATTGTTTTGGAACACGTGTTGCCTGGAGTGGTCTACCGGTGGAGTGGAGCTTCACCGACCATGACGAAGACGGCTGGTCTTGGCGGCGTGGTGCAGTGGAGACTCGACGATGGTCCTGTTTGGTGGACTTGCACAGGGTGAGGGCGTTGTCTGGTGTCATGGTGGCATCGGTGGCAGGACTGGCGAGAGTCTTTGCTCCGATCGGCATGCTGAAGTTGGGTTCGAGGAAGAGGATGGAGGCGATTGCCGGAGCGTGTGCACAAGGCGCTATCTCTGAATTAGCCAAGGAGCCGGCGACGGTTGTGGCCGGGGAACAAGGCCCCGTTCACCCTGTCGTTTTGTGCTAGTTGTGGTGTTTCACCGTTGGTGGGTTCAGCTTGTATTCGTTCGTTGTAAGGCTTTTGCCAGCTATGTTGAATAAAATTAATAAAGCGGCCGTATGCATCATTTTGATGCAGAGGCTGGGGTGACCCTTTTCTAAAAAAAATGAAAGAACAAATAGAATTGTTGTGAAGTGCACCACCATAAGTAAACAGGGTTGTAATATGAGTTGACCAGATCGGCATTATGTTTACACAACGAAGGTTTATGAACCGAGATTTGAGGCTCCTTTTCTATTTAGTTATTACAGGAAAATGATTGCGGCATATGTAATTTCCAAATCGTCTCCATAAAGTCCATATAAATTCCAATAAAACAAAATGTATTAGAGAGAGGAAAGGTTTCTCCTAGAAATTTCGTCTGATTTCCTGTGTACTTTTATTTTCAAACGGAGTTACGGGCACCGCCACCGCTTCACGAAAAATGTTCGGTACAAACCAAGGGAACGGATGAACTCCGTCGTCGGTCGATATCAAATTACCAACTTAGAAATTAGACTTGACTAAGATTCAACTTCTTCCTCAAATACAGGGAATGTGGATTCAAGTATGATATCACTATTCCACATATCTCAAGAAAACGAATTGAACAAATTTGATGGCTGGAAAAAGATAGGAAATATTCAAACATGTATTGCATTTCATCAATCTCACTCTTTGTTCAGTGCCGCATAAGACCAATACAACGCCGCATCCTGTATCTGGGACTCTGAGATTTCGGGCCGACTTGATTACCATGTTTTTGTTTTTTTGCACATGTCATGCAATTGATTTCTAGGCATGTTGTGCCGCTCAAGACCACGTTGTGAGCCATCAACAAGTTCGGCACCAAGCTCAACATAGTAACGCCCCACATCACCGGAGACGCCCATTCACAAGCGTCACTCAAGCATTCGCCATGGAGATGACCATGTTCCCTTGTGCACCAGTTGTGGGGCCGTTCAAGATCAACTACTGTGGGAGCAATATGGGGAGCACCCGCCTGAGGTTGGCCATGTCGACCGTTCGCGCCGGTGGTGCAGAGTGAGGTCACGCCGTGGGTCGTGTACTGAATAAAATCAATCGGTAACAATGCACGTGCATTTTTGGTAGTAATTATAATGGGCTTAGTAATTCTACTTCCTACCCAAGTTTAATTTTATAAAATCATTTTTTTATGAAACATCCACATAGATCTTAATAAATCTCTAAAATGTATTTATAGGGTTTATTAAATCCTATAAATTTTTGGAAGATCCAAATATGCATATGGAGCATATTTAAATCATTTCCAAAGTATTATATTGAGAATTTCATGTTATTCTCTTCTCTTTATTTCTATTCGTCACTTGGAAATGGATTGAAATATATGAAAGATGCAAAAATGCATTAAAAACATTTCAATAACACCCAAGTATAAATTTTCCAGCATGTTTCTTATATTTGGGAAAGTCAAATTATTCCCTCTCTTAATTAATTAAAAATGTTTGGGAAAATATCAAATGCAACCACATATCATATCAAATCAAATTCACAAGTTGAACCTGCTCATAACTTTCCAAACCAGGATTTTTGGATAGTCATATTAATCGACTATTAAATATTTTGAATCAAGGTTTGAGAAAAGTTTAAACAAGCCCATAAATTTTTTAAATCCTTGAGAATCTCAAGAACTTATTTAATAAATTTAACATTACAAAATTTTATGATGTTACACCCCATGGAATCTAATAAATGCAATGAAGAAACATTATGACATATATAAAGAACTCCTTTGCATTAGATTGCAAGTAAATAAAATGACTGCGGATGGTCTGATATCTTCTGACTAATCAAACAATTAGGGAGGGATTGGGAGGGAGAGAAAAACACACTCTAGAAGAAAGGGAGATGAATTGCATATCTATACTCAGCATCACTAACGCAGCTGACCAATTCCAATTGTTGAAACATAGCAGGAGCCTTTGGCATCTGCAACCCTTCAAAAGCACAAACCTCATATTTGAAATCTGAAGTTTTATGAGGTTCTAAGCAATGCCTTTGTATACCTAAAAAATAAACTATGGCGGTCCCATATAGTATGTTTTAGTAGTGAAAAACTAAGAGAACCCAAATTAACAGGGATGTGAATGATGTGGAATACAGGAAGGGAATGAAATATGACACAAAATGGACAGAGAACATGAGAAATTACCTTCTTCTGGTCACGGTTCGCCAACACGCCCTGTGAACATCGACGGCACGGGCTACACGGGCAGCAAAATGGATGACCATGGGAATGTCGCCCCTGGCTAGCACCCGAAGCCCATCAACATCTCCTAGCTAGGTTGTACCTCTCTGTGTAAGCTCCTCCATTTAATTTGATTCATTTTTCAGTAGCTGTGGGATGATCTGTCGGTGCAGATGTTCAGTGACGTGCACCGTCTATGAAGGTCCCATTTTCAGTGACCTCTTATGCGCGCCGCATCACTGGGAGGAATTGGTGACGATAGATTCTGTGAGGATGCTTGTGACACTCGAAGAACGTCATAGAGCAGTTTTCTTTGACGTTTTTAACTATCACTTGACGATTTCGACTTGTTACACTATATGAGATCCCTGTAGTGAATATGCGCGTCGGCGAGTAGGTTCCATTCATGTGCTCGGTTTCGAGTTTCGTCGACACTGTAACTACTCAATTTGAACAGATGTGCGGAACATTTTTAGATGAATTTTGTCAAATTCATAGCGTTTGAAATATCCTTTGACGAGCAGGTTAATCTCGACACTTCACACAACTTCTGTGTTGTAATTTTTTTCGTTTCGATAGTCATATACAAGTTGTACTGAGGGATGCACTATTTAGAGTGCGGCCAATGTACGTGTATCTTTTTCAACCACTGTCGGCACCGCTCACCGTTCTCCGCCGCTCTGTGCTTGGTGTATGTGTATGTTTTAACCTCTCTGCCGTCTCCGCAACAGCTATTAGGTTGTGCTTGTTGTACGTGTGATTGTTCATAATCTTCACCGTAACCTCCACCCCCGTAGCGCCAGGGCGCCGTATTGTCGTCCTCCTCATCACCGGTGGTAGAGGTAGTGTGAGGTAACTTCGCCAAATAGACAAGAGGTTAGAGTATATGAAACAAAAAGTATAGATCTTGCCAAACAGATCTGGGTAACCAAATGGGATGAACAACATGGCTCAAAACTCATTTTTTTCAACGTCAGGCCTGACGAGTCACGGATGAAAAACGCGAAAATTGATACAGGTAACCAAACACACTGTAGTTATTGGCTTTGTGGGCCACTGATCTACATGGGCTGTAATGTTCAGCTACACAGGAACAATGGCTTGTAGGAAGGGCTAGCTTTGGATGCTGATCTTCTTATACAACGCTTCTGGGCAGCGTCAGACTGCAGCAATGCAGTTCGGAGCATCAGAGGAGAAGGTATGGGATCGTATGGACATCAGGACATGTTACCCAGAAGATTAAGGCAAGATCAAGGCATTCTGATCATATAGAATTTGTCCATGAAGGGAGGATGGCAAACACCGATGCACACAACCTGGCGCGGAGTTCCATTTATCTTACTATAGGCAGGCATGTGTGGTTTCAATCGCCACCTGATGGAGTTTGTGTAACATATCAGAACAATAATAATGAATAAAGGGGTGGAGAATTCTCAACAACAAAAAAATCACAAACAGGAACACACATACTACAAATATACAATGAACAAGGTCCATATCAACTTGAGAAAACAAAAGAAAAACTGCAAAATTCCGTTGAGGCAGAGAAACTGGGAACAAAACACAGCGGAATGAAACAGTTCGATTTAAGTATATAATATATGATTAAACAGACGCTACATAATGAATAAGCAAAACACGAAACAGATCAATCGATAATAATATAATAAAAACAGCCCCGCATTGTTCATAATGCGATGCTGCTCTCTCCTCCTCACTCTCCCCCTCCATCACAGCAGCAGACCACCTAGAACAAACAAACGAACGAATTCGACGACGCATTTGATCAGTGGAGGTAGTAGGCGAGGAAGGAGACGACGAGCACGACGGGGGTGGCCACGGCCGTGACAGAAGCGCCGCTGGTTGCCGGGCCGGGCGCGCCGGCGGGGGCGTCGGAGGCGAGCACCGCGGTGGCCGAGGCTGCGGCGGCGACGAGCGCGGCGAAGGCCATCTTCTTCATCTCCATTGGGTAGTACGTACGGAGACTGATCAATCGAGCGAGCGAGCGGCCGAGTTCATTGATTCCTCTCCGATCGGGCAGCGAGCGAGACCGAGTTTATTAGGAGTGCTCCTGATTAGCTTAGGCGTTGGCGAAGCGTGGAGGAGGGAGGTTTATTAGTGCGGGGAGGTTGGGAATTGGTGGTTAGGAGAGGGATTAGGGGGAGTGATTGGTTAAATTTGGGGTGGGTTTACAGCTAATTGTGGCTGGAGATCGGCGAGTTGAGCGCGCTGCTGGACACGGCCGGCGAGCTGTTGGTTTGTGAGGAGAAGTTTGCGGGCGGCGGATGCGCGGTCGGAGAACGTGTGAGCTGGATCGGTTGGGAGACCGTTACAAGGAACAAGATGCACAGAAAAATAATCATCACCTCATCAGTGTGCGTGTATATGTTGCGATGGAAGGCAGAGGAAAGACAATACTCCCTCTGTATAAAAGATGAATCAACTTTGTCTAAATTTGCATGTATGTAGACATGGTTTAGTGGTTTGAAGGGAGTACATATCTTCTAGGGCTGGATACACATTTAGACAAAATTGAGACATCATTTTATAAACGGAGAAAGTATATATCTTCTAATGCTTGAAGAGGAAAAAGCTTCAGTTCGGATAAAATGTAGCCGTAGCCCGTAGTAGTACATCTTCTTTAGAGGATAAATGTAATATTTTTTATTTTTGCATGGTGTGGGGGGATTTGATAGCACACCTCACCTATTTCAGTTCCGAAATTACTCTATTGCAGGTCTACCTATATGGATTAGTAATTGTGCACGTGTAATACACATGTTGTCCAATCTAAATCAAACCATGATTCGGAAATGCGCACCCAACAGATAATGTTTTGCCACTTTTTTCTTGAAATATTGCTTCAACCCTACTACAAAGTAGGTAATAATGCAAGTGGAAACATCACCGATAATTATTATCATACAATTTAAACCCTAATACGAAATGGAGAAACTTCCTGAAAGTTATCATTTCTCGGAAGTTGTCTTTATTAAATTTGCAAATACATAATCACTATCTTCTAAATATCATACATCAACTAACCACGGCGCTCTCAAGTCTCAACATGAGGAACATCAACATGTAGGTTCTTGTAACTATTCACATGTGTTTTCTTATGAGTGCTCCTGATCCTCTGATTGACAGCTCTTCCCTGCTAGCTTCTTGTTCATGTGTGTTCTTTGATGCGGCAAGATTGAGCGAGTTATTGTAGTTGTATGCCTTCTCAAACTGCCGTCAAAAGTGGTGTTGATAGTACAACATCCCGTTTAGGGTGCCATGAGGCAGCCACCAGCACTTGAGAGAGGGGGGGGAGCATCGCCCCCTCCCAGCCTAATTGGTTTTAGCTTAATGACATTCTCATACCCATTTAATGTCTTTTCTAGTATACTTTACTCATAAATCAAGTGTCGTTCTTGTCACAATCGAGACGGACACAACTTTTTAACTACTGAAACAACGTCTCATTGAAAGCTCGACCTCCGCCGCCACTTGAATCCAGCGACGACCGTGGCGATCGCCCTCGTTGTCGGCATCTTTGTCACGTACGTCTTCTGCTGCCGCACGCCCAAGGAGGAGGATGATCGCGCAGTGCGGCCTGGCGACCTCTAGCTGGCTGCTCTCCGCGCGTAAGGTAGGTTTCTCTACTATGTTATGATGACTCCAATCCGCAAGCATCCACATGTTTTTTCGCGTTATTTTCCTATTCTTAACCGGAGGTGAGTTAGAATTTTGGTGAAATTTTCGTAATCCAAAAATCTTCCAAAAAAGTCTTTCCTTGTTCAGTGTTCTTCATTATTGGTTGTGTGTCTCTGTAAATCTCTCCTTCTTTAAGCATGTTCATCATGGTCCTCATGATTTAGCAGTTGGTGCCTTTGTTCATGTTTCTGCTTGTTTAGTTTTGTAGCTGTTTCGCTTTTGTCCTGCCATTTTTGTGTCATGTGTGGAATGTTGTAGATGCTGGTTTCATGACAAGTATTGCTTGTATGCTAGTTAGTTATTTTTTCTACTACTTGAGATGTCGGACATATGGCTAGGAAGTATGAAATGTTGATTTTTGTTGGAAAGATCTGTGTGTTTAGTTGTTCAACACCAGAAAGATCTAGGCCGTTGATAGGATACTGAATGGCTAAGATTCGATACTCTTTGCCGCGGATATGAATTTTAGCCTATGAAACCTCTGCAACATTCTTGTGAACCACAAAACAGTACAGATCCGAGAACCTGATCACAAAAACAACATTCCGTTGCCAAGGAAACCTGGCAGCTGTTCTACGATCAGCAGCCTCGTGTGGCCAGCGTCGCCATGTCCAGTCTGATCATCAGTGAATGGTGGAGACGAACCTGTTGGGAGGCTCCCAAGGAGTGACCGACTGAATAATGCAGACTTGCCGCCGATTGGCGTGGCACATTTGGAAAGAGAAAAATCGCAGGACGTTTCAGGGATTGGCGCTGGACATAAGAGTGGTTTTACAACTTATTAGAGACGACATTGCTCTCCTGAAAGAGGCCTTTTGAGAGTAGTTTTTGCTTTGTTCTTTCGCCCATCGCTGGGCTTTTATTTTATCTTCTCTAAAACCTGCTTACAGGATTGTAAAGTTTCTCTCCTCAGTATAATGCAATGGCAGAGCTCCTGCTAGTTACGGTAAAAAAAAGACCACAAAACAGTAGAAGTTTGAGCCACGCAAGACAACCGGTCGGAGTTTGCAGCGGCCCAATAGTCAGTCTATGGATCAGGCTAATCCAAATAATCGGCCCGAGCTCTACTTTCCATACGTGGGCCTAAACCAGGCTGAACTTGACCCAAAAGAAATGATACGGGCACGATGCGGGAGCGCCTACCTATCGACCTGTGCGGAGGAAAACACACTCCGCGCAAAAAAAATTTAGTGTCATTTAGGATCTCAAACATGCACGGAGACATCAACCAGATAGACACGAGTACAAGCCACAGTGCATGTAAGAAAAATGGTGCGATTTGTTACCAAATCGGTTCCCACTTTCTAACTCGCACGATATAAATCGGCCGTCTCTAATCTACAAAAATATTTTAATTTAAAATAAAATGTACACAAAATTATGCATCCACGGGTTGGTTCCATTCCTATACTCGGTTTCGATTTTCGCCGATTGTAACTTCTCAATTACGAATCGATATTCGAAACCTTTTTAGCCGAATTTTATCAAATTCGTCGCGCTCGGTTGACCGTTTGAAATATCATTTGACGAGGAGGTAAATATCAACGTTTCACACAACTTACATGGTGTAATTATTTCGTTTCAACGGTCATATACTAGATAATATTGTACTGTAGGTTTGTACGTATTTACACTCCTCAGTGTACACATCTTTTCCAACCTGTGTCGCCGCCGCTCGCCGCGGTTAACTCCGTCATCGTGTGCACTGCCGCCGTCGTGTACACGAAAATGAACAGAAAATGACGGTGAACGAAAACTATTTTTGAACGGTTTTAAAAGTGAACAGAAAAGGCCGGCGAAAGAAATCGATTTTTGAACGATTTTAAAAAGTGAACAGAAAAAAGTCGATGAACGGAAATTATTTTTGAACGGTCTTAAAAAGTGAACAGAAAAAACTCTATGAACGAAAATTAATTTTGAACGATTTTTTAAATATGAACAATTTTCAAATCTAATCATTTTTTAAATTTGAACATTTTTCAAAAAATGAAAATTTCAGAAAAAAAATAATATATAAAAAGAAAACATAAAAGAAGAAAGAAACAAAAAGGGCCAGTGAATGAAAACTATTTTTGAACGATTATAAAAGTGAACAGAAAAGGCCGACGAAAGAAATCGATTTTTGAACAATTTTAAAAAATGAACAGAAAAAATTCTATGAACGGAAATTATTTTTGAACTACTTTTAAAAAGTGAACGGAAAAACTCTATGAACGGAAATTGTTTTTGAACGATTTTTGAAATATGAACAATTTTCAAATCTGAACATTTTTTAAGTGTGAACAATTTTCAAATCTGAATATTTTTAAATTTGATCATTTTTCAAAAAATGAAATTTTAAACAAAAAACTAAAATAATATATAAAAGGTTAACATAAAAGAAGAAAGAAACAAAAGAGGCCGGTGAACGAAAACTATTTTTGAACAATTTTAAAAGTGAACGGAAAAGGCCGGCAGAAAAAATCGATTTTTGAACAATTTTTTAAAAGTGAACAGAAAAATTCTTTGAACAGAAATTGTTTTTGAACGATTTTTGAAATATGAACAAATTTCAAATATGAACATTTTTCAAATATAAACAATTTTCAAATCTGAACATTTTTCAGAAATAAAAAATTAAAATAATATCTAAAAATAAAACATGAAATAAGAAAGGAAAAAGAAACAACCAAAAAATATAAACGAAAAAGAAATAGAAACAGGAAAAAACGAAAAGGAAGAAAGAAAAAATGAAACAGGCAAAAAAAAGAACATGAAAAAAAAAAAACGTGCGCCTATTGTTCACCTATTGGGCAGGCCCATAAGCGATAGAGGTGTGCGGTGCGCATTGCGCTCCGATCTGGTCGTCAAAAGCAGACTCTTTTAAGGTTCAATCAAAGAAAACGCACTTATCCTCTGGTTTGAGGGAACTGCAACCGCTTGCAATGACTTCCCATCTACTTTTAATGGTATTTTACCCTTGATTTAGTGTGCAACTCCACTATCCCCAAGAAGTATATTTAAGTTAAGGAACAAGATCACCTTACTATTGCCGCCTCAGACTCAGCACACAAAAAATGCTAGGACGCGCTGGTCGTCTCCCCTCCCCGTTCTCTGTAGTGGAAGGGCGTTTTTTGCTTCCACCCGGTCGATCCACCTCCTCGCCGTCGATCCGTCGGATCCCTCGCCCTCCGGCGGCCGCCTCGGCGGCAGGAGGGTGGGGGATCCCCGCCTCGCGTGTGTAGATAAGGTAGGTTCTTTTGGGGCAGCCGGCGGCACCGTGGAGGCGGTGGTGTCGCTGGTGTGGTTTTTGTTGCAGGCGCTTCTCTCTCCGGCGGTGGCGCTCGTGGAGCTCTGGGCTGGTGCGTCTGCTCCCCTGGCACCCGCGGATCGGTGGATCCGCGCCGTGCCTCGATCTACTGCCAGATCCAGTGGCGGTCTCCGTCCTGGCGGTGGATTCGTTCGGAACCCGGGGCTCGCCGGGATCCACGACTTCGTCCAGCGGCGGCTCCGAAGACGACTCCGGCAAGGAGGTGTGGTTGGGACAGGGGGGCGCTCGCCCCCCGTTCATCGATTCAAGCCCCGCCGCGGCGCGGCGGGCGGGCACGGCGGCGTCTCTCATAGGGCAAAAGCATCCCTGACAGCGCAAGATGGAAGGTGGTCGTCTTCGTCTCCGACGCCGGCGTGGTCGGTGCTCCCGTAGCTTCTGGTTTCGATTTCTTCCTCGTATTGTACGTTTCCTGTTCTTCCGTGTACTCTGTATGTGGTGTTTGTTGAATATACGTGGAAAATTGCAAAAAAAGACTCAGCACACAATCTTCGCGGTCCGGTTTCCAAAAAAGGCGTGGGCCCACTTCTGATTTCTGAGACCGCCGCAAGCTGCATGCTGCTGTCGCCGTCGGCGTCGGGTTCGCTTAAATTTTACGGGAGGCGGCCAGCGCACGAGCTGCCCACGATTGCTCGTCGCGAAGACTGACACGTAGGACCCTCTGCAATCGCTGAGCTAGTAGTAGGTTATGTGATTCCATGAAGAAATTTTAAGAGCGGCTTATCAAGGAATCACGTGTCAGTCTGTGAGCAAATATGCGTGTGTCAGGATTCAGAAAAGCTAGTGCAATAATTAATCAGTGCAATCTCCTACTTCGATGTGCAAGGCAAAAAATCAAGAGATGGATGAAGATATAAAACGATCCAGGACTAGCCCTTAATTATAGGACGAAGATATAAAATTAATCATGTTAACCGCGATATGCAAGAGACCGATCGGGAAGACTTGGTTTGCCGAGAAAGGAGAAACGCGAGCAAATCAGGAAATCAAGGACGAAAGAAAGATTTTATGCGTTTAGATGATGTATTTGACCGAACGGGGAGACTTGGTTTGCCAAGAAACGAGAAACGCAAGCGCATCAGGAAATCGAGGACGAAAAGAAGATTTTTATGCATTTAGATAATGTATTTGATGCCGAGCTTGGTGGTCAAAAATGTTGTTGCGCGAGACTTTAAACGGATTATCTAACTAGGGGGACGTGCCCCACGAAGCGCTCCCGTCCGGCGTTGCAAGATTCGCGCTGCGCGTGATCGGACGTCGCGCGCGTCGTCGCGACCGTCGGCCGCTTTTAACGGGCGCGTGGATGGATGGACCCGTTTTCTATCCGACCGCGTAGCTGGTCCCACCCGTCAGCCTCTGTTTTTTCGAATTTGGGGATGCGTGCAAATCACCTGGTCATCGCTTCGCCGCCCCCATTCCCCACTTCTCTCCTGGGCGTTACCGCTCTCTGCTCTCGCGGCGGAGGCAGCGGCGATTTGGGCTAGGGTTTGCGAGCTCGCCGGCGGTCCGGCGAACAGAGGTTCGGCGCGGTGAGTACCTCTTCTCCGGCTCCTCCTCTCGCACGCGCGCGTTCGAATTTTTTGCTTCAAAACTGCTAGAGCTCCGTCGTGGGTAGAGGGTTTGCGAGCTCGCCGGATTTGGCCGGCGGTCCGTCGAACGGGGGGTTCGGCGCGGTGAGTACTCCTTCTCCGGCTCCTGCTCTCGCACGCGCGCGTCCGATTTTTTTGTTGCGTCCTAACTACTAGAGCTCCGCCGTCAGTAGAGGGATTTGGGGGTGGTGAGAGATGGTTCATGCGCTCGCCATGGACGGGCAGAGCTCCGCCGTCAGTAGAGGGATTAGGGGGTGGTGAGAGATGGTTCATGCGCTCGCCATGGACGGGCAGAGCTCCGCCGCGAGTGGATCTAGCTCGCTATGGTGGGGATTCTGGTTTTGATTTTTGTCTCAGGGGTGGGGTTTCGCTTTTTTTGAGCGGTGATGTGCGTGCTGTGATGCACGTCGAACGGCGGGGAATCGGGGGTGATGTTATGGGATTTTTGGGGCAGCGTTTTTTTGGTTTCCGATAGCGAGGTGAGTTTTGCTGTCGTGGGGTGAAGCTAGCGGTGGTTCTCCAGTGTTCAAGCAGCGTGGCAATTTTTGCTTGTGCATGCGGCAAGCAGAGAGGAATTTCTCTGTTTTTTTCGGCACTAGCGATAGGTTCCTGTATGCTGAGTTCCTGAATGTGTTTTGTTTGTGCTCACGGTTGGTATGATTTTTTGCAGAGCAACAGTTGAGGCTGTGACATAATGGGTAGACGCAGGAAAGCTCCGAGCAACGATGAATGCGATGGAAGAGTCATGGGTCCAATGGTGAAGAAGGTTTGTGCACAAAACCTGCATAATCATGCAAAGATGCATACATAAGTTACCTGTCTACCTTGGTTGTCCATAATTTTACCATGTGAACTTTCTGACAGTAAGATTTTTTTGACATTAGTTATGTGACCATGTAAATTCAGCATGCCACCTAATTGGTTTTTTCTGGTAACTAAGCACAATGTGTCTGGCAACGAAGGCGCAAGTGATGGCAACTGTTTTATTTTACGCTAGTTTTCTGGCCTACCTTTGTTTTTCCTGTCACCTTTTCCTTCTTGTTACATGGTAATTCAGTGTACAATATGTGGCAACAGTACATACATTTTTACCGGGGGGGGGGGGGGGGGGGATTTATGTTAGTAAGATTTTTTTACATAAGTTTTTTTGTGACGATGTAAGTTCATCATGCTTACCTAATTGTTATTTTCTGGTAACTAAGCAACCATGGGGTGGCAACTTCCTATCATAAATGCTAATTTTTGTGTATTATACGGCAACAATAGTATTCATATTTTTTTGTGGCCATTTTTTCTGAGTAGGTAGCCATGTTATTTGTAGCATATCCTTCTTTAAATTCTGGCAGTTGTATGCTTTTTGCTTTAGGTTTTTACTTACCTTCCTTTTTTGGTCTGTTTTTTTCACCCATGTGTACATAGGCGAAAGCTGGCGTGAATAGGAATAGGGCTTCTTCATTTGGACTTGTGAAGCTCTATCCTCATTTGGAGGATAAACAGAAGATCATGATTAGAGATGATCTGAAGCAGGGTACCCTACTGGATATAAAATGTGATCAGCTGAGCAATGCTTTACTAGCATGGGTGACCAAGTTGTATTGTCCTAAGGATAGGGCTCTTATTATCCCTGGGCGTGGAAGCATCCCTCTTAACGAGCAGGTTGTCTATGAGACCACAGGCTACCTAGGGGCAGACTCACTGTCCCATACTATGTTGACTATAACATAGAGGATGGGTTAGTCAAGGAGCTATTCCCAAATGACGGCAACAGGCCAAAGTTAACTAGGGTTGCCGAGCTTTTAGCTGGGTACAAGGAGGCAGATGACAAATTCAAGAGGTTGTGGATGGTATATGTTACCTGCGGTTTTCTGGCACCGACCACTGGAACCAGAATTAGCAACAAAGTTACCCCATGCTGGTGAGCATTTTTTCTTTTGCCAGTGAACATGTTTTTCTTCTTAATCTGCATTATTTTTACCCCAAAGTTATTTGACAAGTGTGTTCAATTTTTTTTTAGGTAAACGTTGCTGGTTTTGGAGAGTATAATCTATGCAAATTTGTTGCCGATTACATGCATGAGAGTTTATCAAGTGGGAAGTTCAACAATGCATGCTTGCTTTGCATTTTGGTAATGCAATCTCACACTCAGTTATGTCTGTGAAGATTTTTTGCATGGGGCAACTTTTTTTACTAATCATGATTTCTGATGATGTTTTCAGTTAAAATACATCTCCTCCCTCAATTGCGATGATTACGTAGTTGACTTGGGGGAATCAGAGTTTGGGATTAATCTATGGACGAGGCAGGCAGTTGAGGCAATAGCTGCTTTGGACACACAGGACGATGATCCTAATTCATTTGGCAAACTTCAGGTAAGGATGAGGCGGAGCACAACTTTTTTGTGATACTTTTTTTTGAGTTTCATCTGTTCACACTGCGAAATTTCTTTTCTGTAGCTAAAGGAAGAGTTCGCTGCGAAGCTAGAGCTTTTTGGTGGACCAGCTGGGTTTGAGAAGTGGATGACCCACAATACACACCATAGTTGCAGCGCGGAGGTAGGTGCACATAATCTGGCAACCATCTATGCATGTGATGGCAATTAAGCATTTTTTTAAAACTGGCAACTAGTTTTCTGCATGATGTTACCCCCACCTGTGTGTAAAACTGGTAAAACCTTTTTTGTGTTCTGTGAATATTTATAAACTGGCAACCAAGTTTTCATGTGGTGGTAATTAATGAGATTTTTAACTGGCAACTAGGTGTGTGTGACGGTAACCCCCGAGTAGGCATTTAAGTTTTTTTAAGCTGGCAACCAAGTTTTCATGTGGTGGTAATTAAGGAGATATTAAGCGGCAACTAGGTGTGTGTGTGACGGTACCCCCCCCCCCCCCCCCCCGAGTAGGCAATTTTTCATTTTTGTTTTGTCTCTTTCTGTGTGCATCCATAAGCTGGCAACAAGTATGGGTGTGTTGGTAATTAAGTATATTTAAGCTGGCAACCAAGTTTTCATGTGGTGGTAATTAAGGAGATATTTTAAGTGGCAACTAGGTGTGTGTGTGTGACGTACCCCCCCCCGATTAGGGCAACTGGTTCTTACTTTTTTGTTATCATCTTCTGTGTTCGCAGGAAAAGAAAAGAATTGGCTCACTGCTTTTTGATCACGCGGTCGGGCTAAATGGTCTATTGAGCAAGCTTGCGCAAGGGTGGACAGCTCTAGGTCCAGCTGCAAGCGCTTGTATGGAAGATTCATTCAACCTTTTGTCTGTACCGAGAGCAAGGCCACCACCCAGATTGTCAACAGCAGGGGAAAGATGATTCGCTTGCTGAAGAATCGTCTTCTGATTCCGAGTCTTCGAATGAGAGGACTGATAGAACTGAAACGGTACGAACCAGTTCTATCCAGAACACAAGCCGTACCCCCCATATCACTCGTTCCTCAGGAAGACAGCCTTCTGGGGCATCACCTAGGCGTAGCCCCCGTCTCAATCCGGCTTCACCTAGGCGTAGCCCCCGTCTCAATCCGGCATCAGGAGAAATGTCTATTGGGGCATCAACTAGGATTACACCCCGTTCTGCTCGTTACTCACGGGAGAAGTCTGCTGGGGCATCACCATCCCAATGCAACAGTACCAAGCATACTGAAAATGCAGGCAGCTTTGGTACCAGCAATATGAACTTGGGAGAGGGGGCTGATCAGATCGACATGGACAGAGGAAGCATTGATGGCGGCATTCAGTCATCTGAGAACAGCAGACATCAGGATACGGATTTTGCAACAATGCCGACTGACAACACCGGGTCGCAGATGATCCCTCTTATGGACAGTGACGCTTCTTTGTCTGAAACTGCTACTGGCGTCGACGATTATGTCATTACTGAGTCACAGACGAGCAGTCAACATGTTGACAGCAAGATAAGGAGCGAGGCTGCATCCATGGCCATGAGGTTAAGTGGTTTGAAGGGCCGTCAAGCAACTGCAGATAAAGCCAAAGGACACATCCATGATGAGCAGATACATTCAGAGGTGAAGCGTATGGTAGCATGCGAACTGGGATTGCTGAAGGATACTCCAAGCACGCCGCCCTCAGGACTAACAAGAACAGCAGGGTAAGAATTTTTTTAGTTTTGGCAGTTCTACATTTTTTTCCTATTTTTTTTCATGGCAATTAAGTATGTATGTTCTGGTAATTGATTTTTGTTTCACACCTGGCAATCAGATGCTTGATACTTGGTAATTTTCAGAAGGCATTCTTCATCTGGTTGCTTACACCTTTTTTTTTTTGCTTTTTTGTGTGTGCATGAAAACAGGGGAAGCAGCGGGACACCTAAAGGAACAAGACTGAAGAGAGTTTACCCAAGGGGATCCCCTCAAGTAAATGCTGAAGGCCCTCTGTATAAGCAAGCTAAAAGTTCTGATGCCGTAATAGATGGTGGCCAAGACCAGGCAAATAGGTTGAACAATGTTGAGGAGGCACTGACAGAAGGACAAGGTAACCCTGCTTCAGCTGATGCACCAATTGGCGGGGGCAAAGCAAACGACATTGCCGGGTCAAGCTACAGCAGTGCAATTCTGTTGTCACCAACAGCAGATATTACAGGCAATGGAGGTGAGGGAAGAGCATGTGAGGCTGGCAAGAGTACTAGTACAGCGATCATTATCTCTCCCACTGTCCGTGCAGAATCAAATTTGGTGAGCACTGCATTAAGGGAGAATGTGTTGGCATCATTATATCGCACACCTAGTCCGCATGGTCCCTTACCAAGATCAAATTTAGCACGGAATGCAGATGGCTCACCGTTTGTAGTCTCCAGCGAGCTACGAAGAATTGTTTCTGAACTTTCGGCAGCGGTCAAGGCCAAGGAAAAAGGAAAGACAGTTGTTTCTGATTCTGCTGCAAGTGGGTCGAAGAAAAAGAAGAAGCGTAAACCAAGGGATCCGCGTCCGGGCATGTTTACACCTCCATCATTCCATTTGTTGTCACAGTCCTCACCATCTTCCAGCGAGTATGATGATATGAATGTCGACAGCAGCCCTGACAGAGATGGCTTTGTATGTGGTATATCAGCCCCAATCAACGCACCCCCGCTTGCCTGGGCACGAAATGAAGGTAATTTTTCATTTTTCCAACTTTTGGGTTCCCCCCCGACGCTGTAGTTGGTTGTTTTGGGTTACTGTGTTCTTTACCTTGTTTCTTTCCCTCCGACAGATCCCGTGGACAAGCTTAGGAAAGAGGAGAAACTTGGGGCCTACTTGGATGGAACCATCGAAACAGTCGACGATGAAGTAGGTGAGTTGCTTGACAAGATGGAGAATGATGCAAGAGAAGACATAAAGAGGATGCGTGAAACTGCCGCTGCCAATGGAGGAGATGCTGAAGAAGGGGTGTGTTGAGTGTAACACCAAAACCTTTTGCAAGGAGAACAAGAGTAATGAAACCATCTCGGTTCAAGTCATCGCCTTATGATGAGTTTTTCAGTGTATCTGAAGATGAAGATGATGTGTACAAGAAGCTGATGATGAGTACCACAAACTCAAGGGCATCCAATATCAAGAAGTAAGTACGCACGAGTTGACTATCGTTTTCTCTTTTTTAGGTTTCATTTTTTTCTTAAAGTTTCTATGCACAAAACAGCTTCAGTTTTGTAACCATAAAATCCTTTATCTACATATTTTTTGTAGGCTGGACATTGTTAAATATCCACAGAGCTGGATACACACTGTTGAGTTGGCTGACTCTATGAAGCCAAGGGCTCAGCTGTCAACACGAGTGTGCGACGTTGCTGTAGAGTACATAAGGAATAACTGCAGAGTTGAAAAGAGGGTTGTCTTCCCTTATCTGGTGGTCGACCATTTGCTTGCCAATGAGTTCGCAAAGAGAATTGTAACAAAGGCTTTCAGGAAGCAGAAAGATTACTCACTGACTGTTCAAAATCAGGTATAATCCCCTAACACTTTTTGTCATGGCTGTGGCAAACTCACTTGGTAACTAGGAATATATCATTGTGGCAATTGCTATAACCAAACTGGTAATTGTGAGTCACTAATCTGGCAACTGTGTTTTAAAAAAAAAATAGTTGGCAACTGTTTGTGTCTCACCTGGCAATTAACTGTTATGAATTTGGTAACCACATTTCCTTTTTTCCATTTTCTCATGTGTTGGTTTATGCCTTTTTAAAAGATTTTTTATGCATGCAAAACTGCTTTTACTCCATCTGGTAGTTGAGTTTTCATAATGTGGCAACTATCTTGTTTGTCTTTTTTTTGTCCCTTCCCCATGAGGCATCACATGTTCTTTCTGAATTTATCTTGGCAACTGCTACTAACCCCCCGTGGTAAATAAGAAATAATTATCTGGTAACTCTGTTCTAGTATCCCGGCAAATTTCTCTAATGTTTTTGCGTTTTTTTTGTAGGCGTTGTTTGCTGTGATGGAGAACTTCGGAACAAAACCAGATGATCCCCATCATTGGTATGTTGTGGGTATTAACATGGTGGCCAAAAGATTTGAGGTTTTGGACTCACTGCGTGGACCCAACAGTCCAAGCCTTATTCGGCATTCCGGTAGGGTTATAAACAAGCTGAAGGAAGCATGGGATGTTTTCTACGAAAACGCAAAGAACAAGATTGAAGCTTTCGAGACCAGGATAATCGAGGTTCCTCTCCAAGGAACGCCGTGAGTAATGCGACACACAGCAGTTCATTTTTACGCCGTCTGTTCATATTTTTTGTTTTTTTGAGTCCCTAAAGTGTTTTGTCCCATCCTGTTTTTAGGAATGATTGTGGATTCCACATGCTCAACATTCTTGAAAGGTGGTTCGGTCAGGAAATACCAGACATGCAGCCTCACCATGTTGAATATGCAAAAAAAAAATGGCCACTCAGGCTGTTATCTTCGCAGTTGAACGAAACAAGGAAGTGGAGATTCCACTTGGACAACAACAAGCTATGAAGGTACAAGCTCATACACCATGCTTGATAATTGCATAAGAGATAGCTTTTTTGATGTGTGCTTATAAATAAGCTAGAAAGCAAAAGGCATCCAGAGTCACGCTCAGTTAAATTACAAGTTTCTGTTCATTTATTCAGAGAAATAAACATTAAGATCAAGCCTCCTTCAATCTTTCCGGGCAGTTGCGCGCGTCGTGGCGAACAGAACCGCACACTTTGCATTTCCTCTTGGTTTTAACTTGTATGTCCAGAGGATTTTGGAATGCCGTTGCCTTCTTTCTACCCTTTGTGTTTGACATGGGCGGATCATGTAGCACTACTGTGTCTGAGCTTTCTGACACTGCTGTATCTGCATTAGTATCCTCGACCATAGAATTGTTAACAAGCACAATAGTAGTGCCAGTCGGGCAAACTGTCTCAACTGGACGTGACGCGGTAGCTCTGGCATTGGGCCGGGATGCATTAGATCCCTCCTGCCTTGGGGCTGTTCCTGCAGATGGTACAGCAGACTTGCGCACTGACACCGATGGCCCTCTGGTCCTAGACGGGCCTGTAGATCGTGCAGCCGCAGCTGCACGCTGTTGTCTTTTCTTCAGTGCATTTAGCTCAGTCTTAAGTTGTTTTATATGCATCGACAATATGCGCTGACCATCATCCGATTGGCATGCAACCTTTGCTAGGCTTGTTAGGTCATTGCAGTATACCGCATACTTCATCTTTCTTCGTGATTCATCCGGCATCTCACCTTGTCGGGCAGCTGCAGTCACGGTTGATGGTTGAGCTCTGCATTAGGAGTCCACCTTCTAAGGATGTAGGCATCCGGCATCTTGGTAACTCCCAAATGGATCATAACCTGTGGTAAATATTTTTTGCTAGTTAAAACGTGGCAACACCTCTGTAAAATACATTTTGGAAAGATGGGGGTCTAAAAATCTGGCAACTTACATTGTGTAGGTTGGCAAGTTGGTGTAAGTAATATGGCAATTTAGTCTTAGTAGGATGGCAATTACATAAGCATTTTTCTCGTACCTTTAGTATATGGCAGCAGACCATGCCATCCCTGTCCATTTTACTACATTGACACTCATAGTGTTCTGCACCGACATTTGCATGCACAGTATATGTCCTGTCACCATAGTCAGGCACAAAATCTGTAATACAAATCGTCTCGTAGATGTCGCCCATGATATGTTTGCAGTTGTAGGACATAAGCTTCTCCATTTCATGTTGGAACCTATAGAATATTTCACGGGTATAAGTTTGCGACATTTGGAACTCTATTGGGTGGTGACACCATTTTGATGCTTTTGTAATAAGTGTGACTGCCTCCTCCCTGTTTTCAGCATTATGATATTTCTCTTGTATGTCTGCATACTGACGAACAAAGTCGGAGATCGAATTGTTGGGGTTCACATACTTTTTCAGCACTGCATTGAAACCCTCACTCCTTCCTGTTGTTTGGAGGAATGGATAGAAGTTGTGCATGAAGTATGCTGGCACCCAACAATCTCTCTTCTCATACAGAGCTGCTAGGTCTTTGTTGCCTGCAACGTCATGCGTTTGTAGCATTGCTAGCCACTTAGTCTCAAATTCTTGCGGAGTTAAGCTGTTATTCAGGCAATCTTTGAACTCATCGTTCAGTTCGAGGTTCCTTGCCATGAGAGGCCCAATCAGTTCCTGCGCTTTCCTGATGATGTGAAGTCTGCAGTTCCTGTGTCTTGCTTGTGGGAAAACTTCATCAATGCCAGCCCTCATAGCAAAGTCCTGGTCAGTGATAATGTTGAGTGGTGCCAGCCCATCCATAGCTTCTAGGAAAGTTTGGAATAGCCAAATGAAGCTATCTGTTAGCTCGTTCCTCAGAAACGCACAACCAAACTGAATTGACTGACCATGACTGTTTATGCCTATAAAAGGAGCACATGGCATCTTGTAAGTGTTAGTACAGTATGTCGTGTCGAATGCCAAGAAGTCATTGTAGTGCTTGTATTCCCTTCTTGCAGGACCATCTATCCAGTACATGCATTCTACCATGCCCTCATCATCCTTTAGGAATTTACAGTAGAAGTCCTTGTCCTGGTCTTTCATCAGCAGGAAGTACTCAAGCGTGCCCTCCATGTCTTTGTATTGATCCTCATGGCGGAAAGAAGCACGTAGGTTGGCTATTTCCTTTGGTCCATACGTCATATTTTCAATGCTCCCAGCCAATCTGCTCATTATCTGCATCTGACGGCTTGTTTCTAGGTTGCATGAGTGCAGCAACCTCAAGAACTCAACCTCATCCTCTGGGATGTTCTTGTGTGATCTTAGGTATCGAGTCAATGACCATTTAGGTAGCAGAGGGTGGTTATGGTTGTCATTGAACTCGGTAACTAGCCATCCAAACTGTCTACGCTTAACAAACATCCTGGCTGGGCACTCACATCTTTCCACAATGTTCCTTTTCCTTTCTTTAAGAACTGGTTTTTCAGGGTTTTCTTTCTGCACTTGTTTCTTGCCTTGCTTGTGGCACACAATTGATGCTCGTGCATACTCACCATCTACATCTGACTTCCTCCTGTAGTCATACCTTATGCCAAAGCCCTTCTTTTTTGCATACATTCTGTAATGCATTTCAGCTTCTTCTAGTGTATCAAACCTCATCATCACGAACGGTGGCTGAGCAGGCGAATTCACCTCTGCGATTTCTTCGATGGCTGAATCATCAGCAGCGTTAGGTGTGTGACAACTTGATTCACCTAGGGTAAAAAACGACTCGGCATTCTGGCTTGAAGCCCCAACAGACACTTGTTGCGACACTGAGTTTCCGCTCTCTGAATTAGTGTTTCTGACCAATGTACTAGTAGCACCTTGGGCAGAGGAGGCAACAATAGTAGTGGGGCCAGCAGGGCCATTACCTGAATTTTTGCAAAGAAAAGTTTTGAATTCTTTTAAGCAACCTGGTAACTCACTTTAGTATAATCTGGCAAACAAATACAAGTGTTCTGGCAAACAATCCAAAAGGAAATCCATACCTGTGCTTTGGAGTAGCGAAATTTCTGTTGTTGTTTGTTTGCTCAGTTCAACCATTACTCTTGAAGTAACTGCAGCCATCCTGGATTTCTGTTGTTGTACATAAGGTTGGGTTAGATGCAGGGAGTAAATGTACATGCATAGTACTTTTTTTCACATTTTTTCATTGTCCAACAACTCACCTTGATTTTTGCTTGTGCAAGTGTATCCACCCCATTGTTGTGCTGCATGTCGCCAGCCGAGAGAATGATTGATGCTCTTTTAGTCCCACTTGTTGTTTTCCTAGCCTCTATTTTCGATTTTGTTCCATCGATAATTGAAACTAGTCAGGTTTTATCTTTTTTTTTGGAACCATGAAACTAACTGATAGCTGTGCATAAAACTGAAGATGAATTTACCTTGTTGCTTCAAAACACTACCATTGCTGCTTCCATTGTTTCTTGTTATACTTTCAAACACATTTGCATCTGGGATAGACATATTACCTTGAACCTGCAATATTTTTCATAAAGTTAGCCACTTAACAAGTAGTTATCTTTTTTTGTGTGTGTTTTTCAGAGCTGTTTTCGGCACTGTTGATGAGGTTCATAAGGTGGAGATCAAGTACAAAGAGAGAATACGTGTATGTATGGATGGGAGGGTGTGCAGAAGAGAATCCCTACAATGCAATTTGCCAGGTCCACAGGTGCTAGTTGCCAGATTTTCAAGCACTTGGTCATCAGATTTCCAAGTTTGCAGTTTGTCAGGTTCCAAGTTCATAGTTGCCACATTTGTAGTTAGTAGTTACCAGGTTTCTAGATTCTAGTTTGCCAGGTTCCAAGCACTTGGTCATCGGATTCCCAAATATGCAGCTTGTCATGTTCCTAGTTTACAGTTGCCACATTTGCTGTAACTAGTTACCAGGTTTCTAGATTCTAGTTTGCCAGGTTCCAAGCACTTGGTCATCGGATTCCCAAATATGCAGCTTGTCATGTTCCTAGTTTACAGTTGCCACTTTTGCTGTCACTAGTTACCAAGCAGGGAATTTTTAGTGTTTTAGCCAGGTTCCCAGTTCACAGTTGCCACTTGTGTTACTACTTTTTCTTCTACTCTATCTATGGATAATCTGCTAGTTTGGGTTTAAGCCTACATCTCAGTGTTTTTGTTTTTCTACCTTGTCAATATGCATCAATTTGGTCTTTGTTCATCACTTATTGCATATATTTTGCATTTTTTGGTGATTTCATGCATGGGGAGAAACTGGTACAGAGTTAAAGTAGGTTTTTGAAGTTTCAACCAAAGTTTGTAGCAGAGATGTAGCAAGTTTCTGTAAATAATGTGGGGGATGAGGGGAGGGGGTGGTGATTCGAGGTGTAGTTACATAATGTAAAGAATCTGGTGTTTTTGCCAGTACCTGCTGGTGTTTTTGCTGCAGGGCGTCCGGATCTCTCCCCTGTTCGTTGTCTGCCTCCATGTCGTGAGGAGGAAGAAGATACCAGATCGGATCGGGGGTGGTGGGGGTGGTTGTGGTAGTTGGAACAGGTCAGGTGTTTTATGGTCTGTTCGTAGCAGTTGGATCGAGCTGGCCGTTGGTGCTGGGCCAGGTTTGGGCTGTGTGGTCGATGGTGCGCTAGTGGGCTTTATTCCCGAACCAAGGCTTCGCTGGTCGTTTGCTTGGCTGGCACCAGTGGGTTGTTTGCTTCGCTGGCACCAGCGGGTTGACGCGCGCGACGTACGTAGCTGGTTGGTGTTTTATCGGGCGCCGTACGGGGGAGGATTCCTGGGGCACGGTCGCTTCGTAGCAAAGTCCGACTTTAAATTGGTGCCTATTATGATGAGGCAGGAATATAATTTTTTAATTTTGTGGCCTAACATTTTGTTGGCGTCATCATAGTTTAATTTTTCTGAATGCAAAAAAATGGACAAAAAGGATATAGCAGCTTCGAGTTGGCGACACCCAGTAGCGTAAATATTTTGAGTATGCTCTTATAGGTAATACACATACCAGAGTGGCGGAAGTAGTCTGGATACACATAAAAGAATTATCCTCGCTTACATAGCTTCATAATTTCATTAGAGACTCCTAGCTACGTGACAAACAGTTTGATCGATGTGATTTCAGATGAGAATTACGTCCCTAAGATCCAAGGGCATTCAACAACATTAGAAGAAGAGAGGAAAAAATACAGTAGAAGGGACGGGCGAGGCAAACTCGGTATGAGACGATTGACGGGGGGAGAGGAGAGGATGTTTATGCATCTGCAAATGCAATCAAAGTCGCGTTGTCGTGTTCGGCAGCCGAAAGCAATACCCGGAACACGTAGGCACAATAACAGAACACCGGAAAGAAGGAATACACGAACCTGTCCTTATCATGGCCACGTGGATGACTCTAGATAGTACAACTTCATCATCCTTGACTGCGATCCAGCCACGCAAGCAAAATCGATGAGCACCGCCGCGTGGGAACCATGCACGGCTCCTTCCCTCGCGGCCCCACCATAGTGCTGCGGCCGAACTGAGACGCTGACCACCTGCCGCCACTGCTGCCGCTCTCCTACCTGCGCCGCGGCCAAAAGCAACGCGCCCGTGCCGTGCCTCCTTTTACCTGCCAGCCATCGGACGGTACGACGGAGACGGTGGCAAAGTGACTTGGGTGCTACGAATTCCGGCGTACCAGAGTTGGTCTTGGAGTATCATCTATCTCAGCCGTTTCTTTAATAAAAAGTCGATCCGGCGCTTCTGGAGGCTGAGGTACAGGGAGCTCGTTTTTGAAAAGTTGAATAATCCGCATTTGGAAGTTTCAGGAAAAAATGGAACAAAATCCAACATGTAGATGATGATGCAATACTAGCGTGGAAAGATCATGATGATATAATATCGGATCGGTATCACCATAACAAATATCTACAACTAGTTAGCTTGGAGTACAAGAGATAATCTACAATATCCGGACCATAAAACCCCTAAACTCTAAACTACAAAGGCCTCATCGACAGATCGTACAAACTTCTCTACTTTCGATTAGGTGTAGCAACAGATAAATAAACTTCACCAATGTCCAGCATAAAAATATTCCATATTTTTTCGAGGAAGTAAGCTTAAATCGTGTAAGACCAAGTTTATATAAGAAATATCAACAACTAGAATACCAAATGGACACCATTGGATTCATCATGAAATATATTTTCATATGGTATATATTTAGTATTGCAGAAATATATTATTTTCTCAATAAACTTGGTCAAAATTTACACGGTTTGATTTTAAAAAAATCTCATATGCACTATATTATGGCAAGAGGGCATAGGTTTTGGAAAAATTCTAAGGACCCCAATTCAGCAAATCAAACTACATATGAACGAGAAATTATTGAGGGTTTAATTATTTTAAAAATCCTACTTCCTCCGTTAACTTTTATAAGGGCTCCTTTGCTTTAAAGGATATGAAAGTGTGAGAATAGAAAACTATAGGATTGGGATGACATGTCTAAATGAAGCTTATGGGAAAATAGATTCTCGTTGATTGTGGCAAAAGATGTTTCCATGTGGTTGGACCTCATGCTTTTTTCCTATAGAATTTACACTATAGGATTTCTATGTGATTAATTTCTAAAAGATATGATCCTACGAATTAAACAACTTTTATAGGAAAATTTATATAAGATCCAATTCTATAAGAATCCTATCAAGGAGGCCTGAATCATTCTGGAAAGCTAATTAACGTTGCCAAAACGTCTTATAAAAGGAACAAAGGAACGGAGGGAGTACAAAATTTAATCGAATGCTTTAGGCTTTCATCGATCACTAGGTTGTCACAGCTGCCAACACCATGATGGGTTGTGCCGCGACAGAGGAACTGGAGCAGAGGGCTGTCGTGCCAGGGAAACGTAAACTAAAGAAAGGCGTTGCCGCGGCAGAGAAGCAGTTGGAGACGTTGCCGCAACAGCGTGTTGTCGAAGCATGACGTTGGGCCAAAAGTGGCGTGGGTTGTAGCCTCGTGTCATAGCAAGTGGCGTGGAGTGGTTGGACGAGCGTTGTTATAAGCTCGAGATCCCAGATGTAATCGCTATGAAATTAATGAATGAACTATCTCCCCGAACCCTGCCTTCTCTTCTCTCTCTTCTACCCCAAGTTCCTTCTTCTCCAAGTTCCACCTATCGTCCCAAATCCGTCGGAGCAATCCATCGGCAAGGACACTACACTTGGTATCAGAGCCAGGTCGGTCCGATCCGCGCTCCGCAACTCGAGATCCGCCCTGTAACATCGACCGATCGGTTGTGAATACGCTTTCGAGAAATTCGTTGTAAATCCGAGATCGGCGTGAGGGTTGATTCAGGGAGGAAACGCGACGGCTCCGTTCAAAGCGAGTGCGCAGACAAGGCACATCGTAGGCATCATGTCGTCGTTTGAAGAGCGGGTGTTGAAGGAGTTCGAGTCCCTACGCGCGATCCAGACGCAGATGGAGGGGATCACGACGATTCAAGCCAGACTCGATGATCTGGATGCAAAATTCGCAGAGCAAGTGCAACGGCTGGACCAAGTACAAGCCAAGGTGAACCTCTCTGCGAGCTCCATCGGGCAGAGCCACCAAGAGCAGGTCCAGGCGGCTCGAGCGATGAAGGAACCAGCCACGAGCACTGTGCCAGCAGTGGATCGGCACGCGGACAAGGGGCTCCTCGCTTCGTCCCCGTCATCTGTCGGGAGAACATCGGCGGCCCTCACGCCAGGAGCTCCGCCGGTACCACCACCGCCGCCACCACCTCACTGGCGACAGCAAGGCCGTCCGCCAGATATTCATAAGGTATCGCAAAATTCCACTGTGGCAGAGGATAGTGGAGGTAGCAGTAAGAGGACATGGATGACTAAGATGGAATTCCTAGGATTCGATGGTGAGGGCGTGAGAATTTGGCTCGACAACTGTGAAGCCTATTTTCTGTTATATCAGATACCAGAGAATTTCAAAGTCATCTCAGCATCATTGCACCTACATGGTAACGCCGCTCATTGGTAGCAGTCTGTGAAATTCACAGAGGCGTGCACAAATTGGAATACATTCAGTGAGGCAATTCTGGGGGAATTCGATATGAATGTGCACAGAACCTATATGCGAGACATGTTGTTGCTCAAGCAGACAGGAACAGTGCAAGAGTACCGGGTGCTTTTCAATCAGCTAGTGTATGAGATACGGCTGTATGAAGGCAGTGTGAGTGAAACCCTCTTGATAACACAGTTTGTGCTGGGCCTGAGAGAGGACATCAAGGCGGCAGTAGAAATGCAGCTGCCCAAGTCAGTGCAGGCAGCCACTGAGTATGCTCTGGTGCAAGAGGCATTGTTACTTCGGGAAAAACAGCACAGTGGACAAGTCCAGAGGTATGGCATGAATAGAGGGCAAGCAGCTAAGGAAATGCATCCTGCAAGGCCTCAGTTTACGGCTGGTGAGGTGTGGAAAGCCAAACAACTAAAGGAATACAGGCGAGCTAATGGTCTCTGTTATAGCTGTGGAGAAAAGTATGCACCAGGCCATGCTTGTGCAAATAAACAAGGTGCACAGGTAAAAGCTATTGAAACTGAGGAAGATGGTGTAGTTCTGAGTGATGCAATACTGGATGCAATTACTATCAAAGAAACTGTGGAAGATGTAGCAGCATTCTTGACCGTAAATGCAATAGCAGGCACAACTCATACCAAGTCCATAAATCTCAGGGCATTGGTGGGGAATCAAGTGATGTTGCTCCTAGTGGATTCTGGCAGTTCTCACACATTTATTGACCAGCAGTTGGTGGACAAACTCAAGTGCAACACAAATTCCTTAAAGAGAGCTCTTAAGGTGAAGGTGGCTAATGGGCAGCTGATGGTGTGTGAGCAAGAAGTGCCAGGGCTAGAGTGGTGGATACAAGGACACACTTTCAAAACTGACATGAAGGTAATACCCTTGGGAGGATATGATGCCATACTTGGCATGGACTGGTTATCAGAATGGGGAGAAATGACAGGCCATTTGCAGGAAAAGTGGATCAGATTCCAAAAACAAGGTCAACCTGTGCAATTGCAAGGCTTGAGAGATAACACTACACAGCAACTCCAGGATATTTCAGTAGAGCAAGTGGAGAAATCCTTTAAAGGGAATGACATCTGGGCCACAGCTGTGATTACTTTTGGTGCAGAAGGCACTCATTCACAATTGCCCACAGTGATACAAACAACACTAGACAAGTACCAGGATGTATTTCAGGACCCGCAGACACTGCCTCCACACAGGGCTTTTTGATCATGCCATTTCACTTCTACCTGATAGTGCCCCTGTGAACTCAAGGCCCTACAGGTATTCCCCACAGCAAAAGGATGAGATCAAAAAGCAAGTAAATGAGATGATTGAGGCAGGACAGGTAACACACAATATGTCACCTTTTGCTTCTCCTGTGCTATTGGTGAAAAAGAAAGATTGCACCTGGAGATTTTGTGCGGATTATAGAAGACTGAACAATATAACCGTGAAGAGCAAATTTCCTTTACCAATTGTTGACGAGCTCCTAGATGAATTGGCTAGAACCAAGTGGTTTTCAAATTGGACTTGAGAGCTGGGTATCACCAAATCTGGATGGTGGAAGGAGATGAAGCAAAAACTGCCTTCAAAACACACCATTGCCAGTTTCAGTTCAGAGTTATGACTTTTGGGTTGACAAATGCACCGGCTATATTTCAATGCTTGATGAATTCTGTTTTTTCCAAGTGCATTCCAAGTGCATCAGGAAATTTGTGCTGGTTTTCATGGATGATATAGTTGTGTACAGCAAAGATCTGGAGACCCATGCTCAACACCTGCAAGAAGTTCTAGAAATTCTAAGGGATAATAAGCTATATGCTAAGCTAAGCAAGTGCTCATTTCCTCAGCCACAACTGGAGTATCTGGGCCACATTATTTCGGATCAAGGAGTGGCCACTGACCCTCACAAAATCATAGCAATGACCTTGACTGAATTGAGAGCATTTCTGGGTCTGACAGGCTATTACAGAAAATTTGTCAAGAATTATGGTATTCTTGCCAAAGCACTCACTGATTTACTTAAGAAAGGGGCTTTTCACTGGACTCCAGAAGCACAAACAACATTTGAGGCTCTCAAACAATCTATGATAACTACACCAGTCCTAGCTCTACCTGATTTCACAAAACCATTCTGCATAGAAACTGATGCTTGCCACTCAGAAAATGGAGTAGTGTTGAGCCAAAATGGCCATCCGGTAGCTTTCTACAGTAAGGCACTTGGGCAGACCAATAAGAAGCTGCCCATCTATGAGAAACACTTTCTGGCTGTTATGATGGCAGTCGACATGTGGAGGCCTTACATTTCTAGAGGACCATTTGTGATAAAAACATATCACAAGAGCTTGTGCCATTTGGAAGATCAGGTACTCTGCTCGGATCTTCAGAGAAAGGCTATGACCAAGTTAATGGGCTTACAATTCAAGTTCCAGTATAAGAATGGGGTAGATAACAAAGTAGCAGAACATGAGCATTGCAAATACCCTGCAAGCCACCTCCACTGCCCAACCAATTTGGTTACAAGAAATTCTCAATTCTTATGTTGTGGATACAGAGGCCCAGGCATTACTACAAAAACTGGCAATTACACCTACAGAGGTGCCTGATTATTCACTGGTGAATGGTCTGATTAGATACAAAGGGAAAATGTGGATTGGAGCTAACAGTGGGCTGCACACCAAATTGATTGAGGCTTTTCACAGTTCTCATATTGGTGGGCATTCTGGGTTTCAAGCTAGCTATCAGAGGCTACACAAGTTGTTCCATTGGACAGGCATAAAAAAGGCAGTGGAGAATTTTGTGCAGCAATGCCAAGTTTGTCAGCAAGCAAAACATGAGCATTGCAAATACCCTGGGCTATTGAGTCCCTTGCCTATACCTGAAGGACCATGGGAGGATATTTCCATGGATTTCATCGAATGCCTGCCCAAATCTCATGGATATTCTGTGATTCTGGTGGTGGTAGACAGGTTTACCAAATACAGTCACTTCATACCACTTAAACATCCATACAAAGCTGCTACTGTGGCAGAACTGTTCTTCAACAATGTTGTCAAGTTACACAGCATGCCACTGACAATAACCTCCGACCGAGACAAGATCTTCACAAGCAACTTTTGGAAGGAGTTATTCAAACTGTGGGGCACCCAACTGCAAATGTCCACGACATATCATCCCCAAACAGATGGACAAACAGAGAGAGTCAACTAGTGCTTGGAAATGTACATGCGCTGTGCTGTTCAGGATTCTCCCAAGTAGTGGGCAAGTTGGTTACCTCTGGCTGAGTTTTGGTACAATACATCTCACCACACATCTCTGGGTTGTACTCCTTTTAAGGCAGTATATGGCAAGGAACCACACATGGGGCAGTTTGCCAGATCAGCTACAGTAAACAGTCCAGACCTGCAGAATTGGCTACGGGAAAGAGAGCAGCAATCCAATTTCTTGAAGCAGCACTTGTGGAAAGCTCAACAGAAAATGAAAATGGATGCTGACCGCAATAGATCACCATGGGAATTCACAGTGGGAGAGTCAGTGTTCCTAAAGCTACATCCATATGCTCAGTCCTCATTGGTGAACAGGGCATGTCCCAAGCTAGCAATGAAGTATTTTGGGCCTTATGTCATTTTGGAGCGAATTGGACAAGCAGCTTGCAAATTACAGTTGCCAGAACATAGTTTGATTCATCCAGTGTTTCATGTTTCCCAGCTGAAACAGCATGTGCCAGATCATACTCCTGTATACACCTCTCTACCGACACCATTGGCACTGGATACTGAAGAACTACAGTCGTCAGAAATTCTGGATCGCCGGCTGGTGAAAAAAAGGTAATGCAGCTATATTACAAGTCTTGATTCGTTGGTCTGACTTACCGGCTGCATCGGCTACTTGGGAGGACTACGATGCCGTGCATCATCGGTTCCCAGATGCTCCAGCTTGGGGGGCAAGCTGGATCTGCAGGGGGGTACTGTCACGGCTGCCAACACCATGATGGGTTGTGCCGCGACAGAGGAACTGGAGCAGAGGGCTGCCGTGCCAGGGAAACGTAAACTGAAGAAAGGCGTTGCCGCGGCAGAGAAGCAGCTGGAGACGTTGCCGCGACAGCGTGTGGTCGAAGCATGACGTTGGGCCGAAAGTGGCGTGGGTTGTAGCCTCGTGTCGTAGCAAGTGGCGTGGAGTGGTTGGACGAGCGATGTTATAAGCTCGAGACTATCTCCCCGAACCATGCCTTCTCTTCTCTCTTCTACCCCAAGTTCCTTCTTCTCCAAGTTCCACCTACCGTCCCAAATCTGATCGGAGGAATCCATCGGCAAGGACACTACATAGGTTTTTCCTAGCCGACTAACAAGTCGTGACCAAATTCCAGGAAATTCCTAAAAGCAGAAGCCCCGAAAGAAACAATGCAGAAATTGGGGTTGTTCTAGTTGCTGTCTCAGAAAGAAAATAGAGAAAAATCTGAGAACACGAGCCCGATTAGAAAACCGCAAGGCGGCAACCCAACGGCGAGGACCTCAACATAAAAAGAAAAACAAAAACAAATCAGCGCGGCCCCCCTAGACAGGGGCATCCCAGTCATTCCGCGCTTCTCTTCCTCCCTTTTATCTCTCTCCCCACCTCCCCTCGTTTACGCCCCCATTTCGAAGCCCACCGAATTGCTCGCGATTCCTCTCCCCTCGCCTCCTCGTCCTCCCCACCCTAGGGTTAGTACCCCCTTCCCGGATTCGACCACCGGTCGCCCTCTCTCCCGGATCCATCTCCAGCTTTCAGAGCTCCGGCTCGGCCGATCCGGGCTGGTTTTCCGGAAGAAATGATTTTTTGCTGATTTTTTTCGGTGTCTATGTGCAGGGATCGCCGGAGAGGAATCGCGACGAGGGCCTTCTCGTATCAGGTCCGTGGCTCGCAAATTCTTCTGCTCCCGTGATTATAGTATCTGGTTAGTCTGTGTAGTTTACCAAGATGCAAAAGTTGTGATTTTTATCGGCGGTGGTTGTCCTGGTTACCGTATACTATGCCGACCCGCCCCGATTTGTCGATTCCATGTTTAATTCTGTTGAGCGGCGACGAACCGTGAGCGGATTCGGTGCTCTGATGTAAAGGCGCCGCCCTCCTTTACGCGTATTCGTTCGGTGTGTTTGTGTGTGTGTTTGTTGCGGCTAGAGTCGATGCCGCCCGCGGGTGCTTTCGCCAAAGTTAGTGCGCAGATATGGTTTGCTACTTTACGGATTTGTTGCGTAAAGCGGCGTAAAGTTGGGGCCTTTCTTTGGAATTAATTTCCCCTCTTCTGTTGTGATGCTGTTAGGTGGATTAGGCTGCTGCTGTTGGCTAATTATGAGGCAGGCAGGATGCATCCTCCTAGTGTCTTCAGTTCGGTATTTGACCAAGCAGCTGTTACCCTTTTGTAAGATGCTTGTAGAGTAATTTTACTCGATTCGAGTCCGGTTCATTAGGCCAGAACGAAGATTGAAGATTACCCATCATGTTTACCTGTAAATTGCCACTTACTAACGGCACCGTGATTGTTTGAAATACAATTGTGCCTGTGCTGCTTACTACTGTGAACTCGTTGAAGTTTACTGTGTGTCGTGTCTGATCTCCAGTTAACCAAGCTATGGAGCACAAGGAGACCGGCTGCCAGTCTCGGGAGGGCCCCATCCTTTGCATCAATAACTGTGGCTTCTTCGGCAGTGCGGCTACCATGAACATGTGCTCCAAGTGCCACAAGGAGATGGTGATGAAGGAGGAGCAGGCCAAGCTGGCCGCCTCCTCGTTCGACAGCATCGTCAACGGTGCTGATGCCACGAAAGAACATCTTGTTGCTGGCAACACGGCGGTAGCTGTTGCTCATGTTGAGGTGAAGACGACGCTTATTGCACAGCCTGCTGATGTTGCTGGTCCCAGTGAGGCACCGATGCCGACCCCCAAAGGCCCAAGCCGGTGCGGCACCTGTAGAAAGAGGGTCGGGCTTACCGGATTCAACTGCCGATGCGGGAATTTGTATTGCGCGCTCCACCGCTACTCTGACAAGCATGAGTGCAAGTTCGACTATCGGGCCGCGGGCATGGATGCCATCGCCAAGGCCAATCCGGTGGTGAAGGCGGAGAAGCTTGACAAGATCTAGGTGTCCCAACGGTCGGCAAACGAAAAGGTCCCAGTCTGTGCTCTACCTCACTGTGCGTCTTTGCTGCATTATCCTTTCATGTTGGCTGCTACAAATCTAGTTGTTCGGCACTGTGATGCATGGCACGCCTCGGCAGCCCCAAGGGTTCTCTCCTCTCTGGCCAGTCCGAACGGTTTCCATGTTGGCTATGTTGTGTAAGCTTTATTTTATGGTCGTCTTTGCGAGGCGGCGGACGGTATCGTGGCTTCGCATTTGGCTAGCACTCTGTATTGTACTGTTCTGTCGTGGTGTTCTACGGTTGCAACCGGCAATAGTAACCAGGAATCGTTGTCGTCTGTTATAGCTGTGCACATGATCATTCGATCATCTGATACTTTCTCACCTTCCTACCAGTAAACTGCTGAGAAAATTTGCATGCCTTTGTTATCTCAACCATAAGTTGAAGTTCAGTGTCAGGTGAAATGTTGGTGGAATGCTGTTGCGAGGTTGGTTTGTGCTGGCCTTCCCTTCCTCCTGGTATGTTGTGAGATGGTCTCATCTGCGGAGAATTATGGCATGTTGTGTTCGTCCTATGTAAATGCTTGGTCTGACTAGGTCGGAATACGATCAATACATCAGTCAGTGTGTGCGGATTGGCTTCTGCGTTTGGCCGGTGGGATGGTTTTGGTTTCTTCCTACTTCGTAGGCGCGATCGTCCATTTTTTTTGGCGCAACATGTTTGGCTCTGACGATCATGGCTTGGTGATCTACGAATTTGTTGCCATTGTTTTTGAGTCTCCGTTGGTGGCACGGTATCCTGGATGGACCTGCCATTGAATTTTTCGACGGGCTCCTCCTCGCTGTCACCAGCAGCACTCGGATCTTGGATCTCGTATCCGCATCACTAGTCGAACATATATTTACAAGGTTCAGATGTGTTGTATATTGTCCTTCGCTTGTTTCTGCTTCAGTGTCCACTGTCCACTGACGCTTCCCTGCAATAATGGACTCGTACCCTGTCATATGATCATTCGACACGACCCTTCTTAATTTTTTCGTCACCCGAAACTTCATTGGAAGAATCAGGAGATTCCTTTTTTTATCTCCTCAGGCAAAAGAATGGAATGATCAAACCCACAGTAAAAAAATTCATGGAGAAAAGACTGCATCAGTTCACTTGTCTGTCAGGCTCCAAGGTTGAAGTAGACGGTGTAGAACTCATCCCTCAGCGTGAACAACGGCTCCAGGAGGAAGCTCCTCCTCGCCCCCTTGGCGGCGAAGCTGATCGGGTGGTACCGCCGCAGCGGGTCGGTCCGCGCGAAGCTCGCGGCTTTCAGGAACACCTCGCTGCCGCTGCTCCGGCAGCCGACCTGAACCTTCGCTCCGGCGGTCACCAGGAAGCACCCTGGCCGGGTCCCGAGTTCGAGGGACACCGATCCGGGCGCCCCGTCGAGCCCGGTATGACGTTGAACAGAGAAGCCGGGCTCTTATCGCCAGACACCGTCAGGCTGTTGGTGATCGCCATTCCCGGCAAGTCGAACGGCTCGATCATCGCCGAGCTGGGCTCCGTCGTCGTGTCGGCGGTGCCGTTTTTCGCGTGGCGGCGCCAGGTCGTCGTCATCGAGGAGCCTTGGGGCTCCAGCCGGAACGTGGCGTGTACGGCGGCGTCGGTGCCGCCCCCTTGGGGCCGCGGCTGCATCGTCAGGGAGGTGGTGTTGGCCGTCGAGAGGACCATGGTGTTGCCGCCGGATTCTTGTGTGAACGTCACCAGCTGGGAGTTGTATGATGTGGCGACAGGGGTGATCCAGTCTGAGATGGCGGCCCCCGGTTTCGCGTCCCAGTCTCCGGTGGTGAGGCCGGCGAGGAGGAAGGGTCCGAACAGGACTGCTTGCAGAGATGCATACTCTGGCCGGTCATCTGGAAACAGATCACTTAGTGAGTTTGGCTTGATGATCTTTGCTCAGTTTATCATGTTTGATGCTGATTTCAGGGTACTAATTTATTTCAGTAGACTAGGTAGCCAACTACTGTAAAGTATATGCACTCTGTAAACTAAATGAATTGTCATGGATAAGCTAACACAGCAATTCAAGCTGAACTTTGTTGATGTATAGTAAAAAGGGTGGAAATTCAGACCCTTTATTGCTTCTGTTCTTAAGTTAATAGGTAACTGGAGTGTCAGGTGATCACCGCTAACCCACTGCTTGGTGACCGAGAGGAAAGTCCCTGATAAAATTCAAGAAGTAAGAACAATTATCCCTAGGTTCATCAAACATTCAGAACATGGAATGTTCAGTCTTTTTTACATGCTTGTGAGCATACCTGGAGATGCTGATTCCAAATCTTTATCATTCAAAGTTGCTTTTGCGCCGTTCTCAGATGTCCATGATGGTATTCTCACATTCACCGTTGCATACTGACCATTTGTCTGCAGGACATAATGCAAACTGACCAAACACCTATCCCTTTACAAACAATCGTCATCGAAGAAGTTTTGGCTTACCTCTCCAGATACGGAGAATGAAACCTGAAGATTCTTATCCGACGATCTAAGCATCTTCAGTTGCAGAGTAACAGTAAGACCTGTAGATTTCCAGTTAAATGTGCTTGGTATGTACTGAACGACATATAACGCCGGCTTGCTGCCTTTATCCTCAAAGTAGATCGAGTCCCCAAGCTTGGAGAATGATTCAATCCCTGCAGATGACATATCAAACAGTTGAGAACCTTTGCATTTTCATTTGCAAGTTCTGAAACTTCAGACCCGTCAACTTACCAGTCCCATAACAGCACCAAAATGAATCATACTGTGTTCCCCAGCCATGGTAGCTCACTGCCTTTGATCTTCCAGGTCCCTGGGGCAGCATGTAGATCATGACACCAGGATCCCTGCCCCTCTGAATGCTCAGGACACCGTTTATCAGCGCGCGCTCGTAGTAGTCGGCGTACGCCGTCTCCTTCGTCCATCTGAATAAATGGTGAGAAACCTGCATAGATTCTTTAGAACACTGATTCTTGAGATGAAAAGTTAGTCTGATTGTCATGAAGAGGTAAATCACCTTGAGCATGTTGTAGGTAGTGCAGGACTCCTCATTCTCAGTGGTCAGAGTCTCGGCTAAACGCTTTGGATTAGACCTGACAATATCATTTCAAACATGAAAATTCTGACAGAAGGCAGGTGTAAACTCCTCCCATCATTCTAGAATCCGTTACCAGAATTCACTGACAGATGTGCCACCGGTTGCGTAGCTGTGAGAAGAATTCACTACGTCCAAAAAGAATGTTGCAATATCCTGTTCCATGAATGTTATTGTCAGTCTCACTCACCTGGATTACACTAAAACTCTACAAATCAAGATTCGAAGTAACTTGTACCTTGTAGAGAGGATCACCGGTAACCTCATATCTCATTTGCCCGCCGATGACAACCGGAATATGCGTGTTCGCGTGGAAGCCAGAAAGACTGTCAGCCTGAAAGAGGAAATGCAACCAAGATATCATTCAGAACAACAAAATGCAGAGCAAAATGAGTCCTGAACAAAATGCAGAGCAAGGTAGCATAAACAAAGGGGAACGAAGGAAGCTTTTCTTCAGACCTGAACTGCAAGCAACCCCAGGAAGCATGGCTTGTCGAAGAGATGGGCGAGCACCAAATGCCTCTGATCATTCTGGCAAAATAAACAAATTGGCATACATATCAGCTTCAGCAGCCTCAACACGCACAACAATGCTAAATGATTACCGTGATGGCGTAGAGCTGGTAGAGCACGTCGTTCATGCCCCCGGTCTCCTCGTTGAGGGACGTCCAGTGCCGCTCCATGCTGTGCCGCTGGATCACGCTCCGGACGCGGTCGCCGAAGTAGCCGGCCATGGCGACCACCATCGTGAGGGCCTTGCCGTTTCCCGCCACCGTATGCTGGTCAAGGAGGCCCTGCATGACCTGCCATCCCACCGCGCGAGCAGCCGAGGAGTAAAGCGAGAGAAAAGGTCAGTGACCGACGCAGCACAGCAGAGTTGCTCAGAGACTGGCCAGGCCATATGGTTGGTAGTTTGGTACCTTGTGGATGGTGTAGTAAGGAGCCCAGACGGGTTTGATGGCCTCGAAGCGATCGAAGAACTCGGCGGGGAAGGCGGAGAGGTAGCCCGTGCCCGCCGCCTGCTGGCACTCGTGCAAGGCGTCCACCACGGCGGACATCTTGCCGGCGAGCGTGCCGTTGTGCGTGCTCGCCCACATCTTGGCCGCCGCGCTCATGTAGTGCCCTGCAGTGCATGCCAGGTGCCGTTCAGTTTTTCGCTCAGGATTCGCTGACTTGATGAAGCCAAGTCAGCGAGCTACAGTGCCCCGCTGACTTTGCTCATTTTCGGCCACCGGATCGCGAACCGACGGTCCAGAACAGGGGCTACAGGAGGCTCTCTACAGTGTTCTGTGAACAGTGCTCGCGCGAACAGGGTTCTATGAACAGTACAATGTGAACAGTGCGTGCCGATCTGGGCTGTCCGATTTCGATCCGTCAGTACAATCGGACAGCACATGTGAACAGTGCTGAACAGTGCTCGCGCGAACAGGGTTCTAAAAACTGAGGGCGCGGCTTGGCTGACTTTGAAGAGCCGTCAGCTTCCGGCTGAGCGTCGGTCGGGATTTGATCCGCCTCTGTCGCTCCGTTCCCTCTCCAGCACCGGTCCGTCGCCTGACCTGGAGGCAGCTGTAGCACCAGCCCGCATTTTGGGTAGCTATATTTATAAAATATTTTGAAGATGCAACACCAGTCCGCATTTCAGGTAGCTATATGTATAAAATTTCTTGCAAAATGGTCACATTTGAATGTCTAGTGTACAGATTGTTGTTCTGCGATCAATTAACATATATGTAGTGTCTCTCGGGCCCACATGGGCATTACAGATATTTCCTATCGAATTCACAGTTCACATTTATTCCAACCAAACAACTTCCAGATTTCCCACAGTTGTCAGCTCACAGCAGGTTTTTCACAGCCGATTCTTCACAACTGGTTTTCAGAAATCTACAACTCAACCAAACACACTCTAAGCCCTATTGCCCAGTTGACCGTTGTCACCTTCAAATAATACCACATTTTTTAAACTCTAGCAGCCACCCTCCATATCCACTCGTTATTCCCCTCCACCACTGGTCGCTGCTTCGGCGCCATGGAACAAGGAGAGTGGGTTCTCATCTCTCGCTTGTGTGTAGTAAGATTTCCTATGTTCGGATTTTGTGTTGCGACGTCGCTCATGTAGTGATGCATTCGGCGATAATTTTGAGCCCTAGGTTGTTGGTTGTATTTTGAGCCCTAGTGACGTCGCTCGTTATTTCTAGATTTTTCTGTTTTTGTGATTTACCACATTAACTGGCTGTATCTTATTTTTAATGTAATATGTAAGACAAATTAAAAATTCCAGTGCGTTTTTTCTTTGAGTTGACTATAGCCTAGCGTTTTTGTTTTCTTTTTCTTTGAGAATCCCATAGCTTAGCGGTTTTTTTAGGGAACATAGCCTAGCGGTTGACTATCAAAATATTGGAGAGGGTTGAGACAAACTAAGCCCATATATTCTTCATGGGCCAGATCGTGTCTCACCCTTGAGCCCACCAGCCATTAGTCGCAGTCAAAAAAATTATTTTCAGGGCCCCGTGAATAGGCCGAAACCATGAACCGCCTCGTCCAACCGCATGTGCGGTAGTTAGGGAACATTTCGCATCCCTCGGCTTTTATCTCACAGGAATTTTACAGAGGGCTTTCGACGATTACATTCCCGCGAGGCCAGCGAATTAATGGTGAGCGTCAGTAACTGGGTTGGTCCACTCCAGACTCGAGAGCACAAGTGGGGTGACGAAGACGTACGTACCTACGAAGTGGCCCCGGAGCTCGACGTCGGCGCCCTCCCAGCCGCCGTATGGCGCTCCCGGCGCCGGCAGGCCGGCCTGCCTCCGGAAGCTCCATACCAGCCTGTCCACGTCCAGGAGCAGCAGGTACTCGAGGTTGGTCTGCTGCGCGCGCCCGTACACCTCGTCGCCGGGGTCCAGCCGCACGTCGTGCAGCGACACCTCCTCCAGGAACGACAACGCCCGTTGTTGCTGCGCCGCCGACGAGCTCACGCCACCGCCCTTGAGCGCCCGGTACAGCATCGCCCAGTCGAACTCCTCCGTCGGTGCCGCGGCGGTGGCGGCGAGGGGGAGGAGGTCCATCCACGTGGACTCCTCGGTGGGGTTGACGTGGTCGTGGAAGAGCTCGCGCAGCCGCCACTCCTCCGCGCCCGACGTCCCCTGCAGCCTCGCCCGCACCGTGTGCGACGACAGCTGCGTCGGTATGTTTGTGCACTCCTTCGCCGTCACCACCGCCGCCGGCGCCATTGCCAGCACCAGCGCCGTAGCTATCGCCGTCGCCAACAACCACGGCGCCGACGACGCCATTGCCAAGAAAAGAAGACAATGAGCTCGCTCGCTCGCTCAGTGCGGCCACCAGCGTGCTACCTACTACAACTACTATTACTACCCAAGCAAAGAGCGGATGTGGGCAAGAATATCAGGGATCCCAAAAGCTTTTATCGCCTGAATGTGGTATGTGCGTGACCACCACAGGCACTGTTAGGAAGAAGACAGCGTTTAAGTCTCGAGAAAATTTATCTATTGCCTGTCTACGAGTGCTGGTGAACGAGCGAACGACGATAGGCACGACACGAGACGAGTGAACAAAAAAGATTTGGTTCATCGGTTACTCGATCGATCACGTGCCGCGCACTGTGTTCAGTGCTTTGTGCTTGTCACATTGCGTCTTCTTCTTGTCACGTTGCATTCCCGTGAGGGAAGAGAAGTAGCTAGCTTGTGGGAGAAAACGATATGGATGGCCATCTCGATCGGCTCTGCAAAAGCGGATTCACAATCGCCTTGTTTACTTCCTCCATCTCGGTTTATTAGGCATATTTGGAGTTTCTGTGCGACCTAGTCAAGTGAGGATTGGCCGAGTTAATTAGGAAAGACCAATAAGGTTTAACCGGAAGCGCATACATTGACCTAATTAAATTGAGCATTGGCGAAATCACATGCAAATTGGGGAGAGGAAGGGTTGAGAGCATTTTTTAGAAGACCATTAATGCTACTTGTGCCTAATAAATCGAGATGGAGCGAGTATTTCTTTTCTTGATCTTGATCTCTTCACCTATCCTCTGCGGTTGCGAATTAAAGATTATTGGGCAAGAAGAACCGTAGAGACCAAAAGATATCGTCTCGTGACCACACCGCGTGCATCACAAAGGACTACACTATGGAGAAAAATAATGGCTCTACGTGCGCCTGACTGGACGACATTCATGTCACGCGCACATGAATGCAAGTACAGGTGCATGGATCAAGATCTTAACCAACCTCCAGAAAATCTCAACATTACTAGTATCACGCTCACTCACACATGGATGCTGCTTTTATTTGACATCAAGATGCAATACTAGCATTGTTTTTCATGAAAGCAAGAAGCAAGAGCATTATTGGTCATGGGTGATTCGATCCTCCTGCAACAGTACACGAAGTAGTAAATGTGCATCCCGTGGCACATGTGTCTTGTCTGCCCGCCACCACCCTCTGATTCTGAAGCTCTGCTCCGTCGTCCTCCCAGTCTCACGTGGATGGATCAAGCAGGAGCAACATCTCAGCTGTCGGCGGCGGCGGTGACCAGGTTGAAGTACACGGTGTAGAACTCGTCCCGGAGGCTCCGCAGCGGCTCCAGCAGGAAGTTCCGCTCCGTGCCCCTCGCCGCGAAGCTCAGCGGGCAGTAGGTGCGCAGCGGCGGCGCCTGCGCGAAGCTCGCGGCCTGGCGGAACGCCGCGTCGTCGCCGTCGTTGCTGCTCGTCTGACAGCCGACCTGGGCCTTGTCGCCGGGGCTGTAGCCGGCCGCGCCGCCGGGGGCCATCACGAAGCAGCCTGGCCTGGTGCCGAGCTCCAGGGACACCGTGCCGGGGAGCCCGTCCAGGCCGGGCACGAGGTTGAAGAGGGCGTCCGGTCCTGGCAGCAGGGTGACGTTGAGGGAGTTGGTGATCGCCATGCCCGGCTTGTCGAATGGCGCGATCGTCACGTTCGGCCCTGGCAGCGGCAGAATGCGGCCGGCAAAGGTGCTGTCGTCCATGAACGCGTCGACGAAGAACGTGGCGTGCACGCACGCGTCGCTGCCCGCGACGGCCATCTCGTCCATTGTCAGCGTGCCATCCGTGGCGGACACGGACAGGACGAAGGTCTGCTCGCCGGATCGCTGCGTCAGGGTGACGAGCTGCGAGTTGAGCGACTGAGGGAGCGGGACGACCCAGTCATTGATGGAGGTGGTGTTCCTGGTGTCCACTTCCCACATGCCCGGCGTCAGGCCGTCGTTGGAGTGCTCGCTGGCGTTCACGGTCTGGTTGCCATGTGTCAGGCCGGCGAGGAGGTGTGGCCCGAACAGTACTGCTTGGATGGATGCATACTCCGGCCGGTCATCTGAAAAAAAAAGACAGCAATTTCAGACTCTACCGGAGCAGCAAGGTATCGTCACCCCAGAGTTTGGTCAACGTGAGGAAACCACCTGCAAGAGAACGACAAGCATGAAGCAAGGGATCTCTCCATTCTGTAAGAAATATCAGTAACATCATTTTTCACTAGTGAAGTTACCTGCAAATGTCAGGTTGAGAATTTGGCCATTTAGAGTTGCCGATGCTCCATCAATGGATGTCCATGACGGGATCCTCACGCTCACCTTTGCTGGTTGGGCATCTCCCTGTATGTACGAGAATACAAAAGAGATGTATAAAAGATTCAAAATTCTTCAATCCAACTATAACACAAACTTGCGAGGGTACCATGGCTGAATTTGTTATTCACAAGTTACCTTAGCAGAAACAGAGATTGTAACTTCAAAATGAGAATCAGTCGAGAACACCGGCTTGGCCTGCTGCACCACAGTAAGGCCTGCCACTTTCCAGTCAAAAGTGCTGGGTATGTGCTGAACGATGTAGAGCCCTGGTATTTCACCCTCCTCCAGGAAGTATATGGTATCCCCTAACTTTGAGAATGACTATCCCTGTCAAATTGTCGATGTAATCTAGATTTCAGAAACAACGGCAACAGCAAAAACATCACTTCCGCAGGTACTCAAGAATTACCTGTCCCGTAGCAGCACCAGAATGTGTCATTTGGACCTCCCCAGCCCCCTGGCATCTTTGGGGGAAGGCCGGAAGGGGGGCGCCACTGATGCTCTTGGATCGCCCAGGACCCATGGGAAGGAAATAGATCATGACGCCAGCCTGTGTTCCCCTCTGGTTGCCCATGATCCCATTGATGAGCAATCTCTCGTAGTGGTCAGCGTACTTGACTTCCTTTGTCCACCTGAACAGGTTTCGGGAGACCTGCAATGCAGAGCCAAGGTGGATTCAGAAATTACCTTCTGAAGAATATAATGCCTGTGATGAGAGGCACAGAGAACAAAAGTTCACCTTAAGCAAGTTGTAGGTGGCACAAGTCTCCTCGTTCGAACTGATTTTGATCTCATCTACTAGTCGTTTCGGGTCATGCCTGGCATGTACAAAGAACTTCCGTTAAGCGGTTAATGGAAATGGGAGACTTCCCCCACCTACGACTCCCAGCCCAGTTGGAAATAAAATGTATAAAAAACTTGAGCTGGGAGAAGTCCTAAGACAGGAATATGGTGATTGGTAAGAATTATAACTCACCAGTGTTCCATGGTAGATGTGCCTCCTGTTGCAAATGTGTGGGAGGATGTCAAAGAAGAATGTTGCAATGTCCTGTGTCAAGGGTTAGCTTTTTACTCAGTATTTCAGTTTACTCAAGTTTTGAAAAGAGATGTAGAGAAGTACTGCATCATGTCTCGTTGCAACTTGAGAAGTAACCCAACATGACAGTGGACAAATATAGGTTGAAGCTTATGACGTTGTCCATTACAGTAGGGGTCATTACAGTAGGGGTCTTTGTTAACTGCTAGTACTTTAACTTCAGTTTACCTTGTAAAGATGATCACCGACAACTTCATATCTCTTTTGCGCACCGATTAGGACAGGAATATGAGTATTAACATGCAACCCTGCTATATCATCATCCTGAAATAAAAAGGTCAACATCACCGAACTGCTGCTTAAGTATGAACTCTCAAAACTCAAAATGAAACCCAATGTTCTGACATGAAGGCTGAGTGGCCCGAGAAAGCATGGCTTGTCGAAAAGATGGGCCATCGTTAAGTGCTTTTGGTCTTTCTGCAAAGAGATTACAAACAACTCTAAGTACCACGACCAAAGAGAATTCTACTAAACACTACTAGCTGCAATGGCACTGATATTACCGTGATAGTATACAGCTGATACAGCACATCGTTCAATCCACCAGTCTCCTCGTTCATTGCTTCCCAGTGCCTCTGAATAGAGTACTTCTGTATATAATTCTTCACACGTTCACTGAAGTAATCAGTCATCCACACCACCATCTGAAGACCTTTTTTATTCCCAGCCAATGTGTACTGATCCAGGAGGCCTTGCATAATCTGTCAGAACAGTAAACTGGCATGGCTCACAACAACCCATGGGTTGATTTTCTCTGATGAAACCAAATCACATAACAAGTTGGTAGGAATTCTGTTCTCGTGCAAACGTTGTGAATGGTGTAATACGGTGACCAGGCCTCGGAAAGCTCTTCGTACATGTCAAACATGGTCTCGGGATAAGCTGATAGGTACCCTGAGCCCATCTTCCTCTGGCAGTGGTCGAGGCTGTCCACCACCCTGGCCATCTTCTCCCTGAGGGTGTCGTTGTGTGTGCTTGCCCACATGTGCGCGCTCGTGCTCAAGTAATGCCCTGCGATCAGACACAAACACAAACAACTTTTTGCTCAAATGGAGGAATTAACTGAAACGGGGAAATGAGACGATCAGAAGTGAGCAATAACTGACCTACAAAATGGCCACGGAGTTGGCCGTCAGGCGCCTCCCAGCCGCCGTAGTGCTCGTCGATGGTGGGCAGGCCGGCCTGCTGCCGGAAGCTCCAAGTGAGGCAGTCGGCGTCGAGGTACAAAAGGTACTCGAGGTTGGTCTGCTGGCCCTGCCAGTACATGGAGCCTGGGTCGAGGCGAACGTCGTGCAGGGACGCCTGAGAGAGGAACTCCTCGGGGGCATGGTCGTCACCCCCGCGAGTGAAGCTCCGGTAGAGCGCCAGCCAGTCGAACTTCGCCTTGGAGCCGAGCTTGCGCGGCAGAGAGCCATCCATGTCGCCTCCTCCGTCGGGTTCAGGTGGGGCAGACCGTCGTTGTGCCTGCCCTGCGTGTCGTTGAACAGCCGGTCCACGCACAGGTGCAGCGCGGTGACGCCCTCCAGGAACGCCATCCACAGCAGCAGCACTGCTATCATGCTTCGCGCCATTGATTACTATGAGCCTACACTCCACAGACCACAGGTTATTTGCACGCTCACAAGAGAAAGGGAAGGGGCGCATATATAGGCCATACAGAGATCAAGAAGAGCTCGGGAGCTCTCTGTCAGAACATCATTGACGTGTGGTATCTGAAAACACAGTACACATAAGCTCAACAAATGATTTTTCAAAATACTTGGTGGGATACATTGCTTGCAACGACAGAGTTTTTTTTTTAGGGGAGCCTCCAACGACTGAGTGGGTGAATGGGACAAGGACTGACGAAGTGTGGACCGGCCCATTCTTTGTAATGAATGTTCAGCCCACGTAAAGCCTGAGTCCAACCCTGCACAATCCACCTTTTGTTTGACAACTCCTCTCATGGAATAAATTATATATATTTGATTAGAATGTCTAACATGATTATTGTGTGGCATTTCTGTCTCACTGTTAAAAGGTTAAGTGGAATGGACATCATGAAATAATCTGTATGCTAGTAAATTGGATGACTTACGTGACTTGAAATGAAGCTTCTAATAGTACGCAATCTCTTCAGACAATACCAAATCAGAAAATAGTCCCTCAAAAGTTAAAATATTCCCAACTTATCTTCCAGATCTTGTCTGTTTGCACTGCTGAACCTACCAGATTTGCAGGATGAAACCAACCTGCCCATTCAGGTAGTACACGTGCAATAGAGGTACCATGACAGCTAATGTCAGCCTTTCTCAAAATTTGGCCTTTTGCTAGTTCATGAACAAACACGAAGAATCAATGCATGCTACTGTACAAGGTCCTCTACACTAAGTAACTAAGGTACCTATTTTGAAAACCTCATCAATTTTATTACACCGAGACAAGATAAGGAAGCAGTTGCAGCTACATGGACAAGAGCTTCCACAACAGCTGACCAATGATGATAATTTTTGTAGCGACATGCAACAAAAGCTTCCACAATAGCTAATGCCAACCATGATCTTGTCAGCATTGTAGTTTCATGATCGGACAAACAATAGGAATCAATTATAGCTACACGCAAACAAGTTTCCAGAATAGATAATGCCAGACATGAATGAAGGAGATTGACATTATTGTTTCATTATGAGACACACAATAGGAAACATGCAGTTGCATGAATAATAGCTTCAGTTGTAGCAGCTGCTAACCTTTGGTAGGTTTTATGGGGCCTTCCATGAGCACATCACACAGCCTAAGCCCTGAATTTCTCTTGGTGCAACGAGCTACAGGTAGTGATCAAGAGAGAGTGCAAGCTTCCTGTAACCAAAATGGCAAAACAAAACATCTTAATCATGGTGAGCAACAGGACATGGTTAATTCACATGCATATGAACTCTAGAGAGAACAGGTGAGGTTTAGCTGTCAGATTTAGATCTTACCCACATGCAGCTTTCACTGCCCTGTCTATGCGAAGACTGAAAATATGTCCAAGAGAGAAATTCTGGTTTACTTTTCCATTACCAACTGTGTGAAAGAACATAATTGAAAAGGCAAACTTTTTTTCATTTGTCAACAAGGTATTCACTGTGGAACCTACAGTAAGCAGCAACAGGAGATAGCCTGAAATTATGTGTGCACAGTAAAATCTGGAAAGATCATTAGTAGCTGGATCACAGCATCAGCTGGAACTCTACAATTATGGTGTATGTGTATATGTACTGTCTCCAGATTTCTACCAAGTCCTAAGTCCAGCTAAATAGTTCAACACCGGATATACTTCTACACTTCCCTTTTTATGAAATGGAGGGAGATGTTTGTAATAACGCAAGTGATTACCTTAAGCACGTAATAGGTGATACACCACATTTATGAGGACACGCCGGCAATTTAAATGCACAGCTACAAAACAGCCCACATAGCCCAGGTGTCTGCAAGTGTAACAGCATGTTAAGATATTGGTAGAGAACTAGAGATATCTTTTTCAGGTAAGCAGCTTACAAGAGCAATAAGTACACAATATAACTTTGGATAAGTATATTATTTCCTCTTAAGATATGAATGACTAAAGTGGATTGAAAAAAAGACATGTTTTAGCAACCAAAAGTGTCATATACTGGGTCCATGACCCATGAGTCTGTAAACTCGGTGTACAGCGAGTGGGGCCCAGAGGGCAGAGTGCGTCTGAAATAGGTTAAAAGGCCAACCCATGTACCGTAGAATCTATCGAAGTAAATGAACTCTGTTCCTCATCCTTGTTCTGTTCCTCATCCCAATTCCTTCTTCTACCTCTCATCCCCTCAATTCTCCTCCAAAATCGTGGTAAAGCACCTTATGCGCCGAATCTGTTCCTACTCCCATCCATGGGACACGAAAATTTTTACGTCTCTGTCAGACTCTGGGATCCTGGCATTATACAATTTATCCCTCGAACTGAGGTCATACCTATCACCAAAAGAAGTATGCATGATTACGGTGGAGTAGCACATAGTCAGAAGTCTGGTATTGAGGAGGATTTCATTTTATTTCATCAGATGCTGGTTAGACATGAAACGAATACTACTCCGGCTGCATGCTTCATGTTTACTCGTTGCCTTTCATTGCCTATCACTAGGCCTTGGGATCGGGGTACTTGGCTAACTGGAAGATTAAATTCTCTACTATCTGTAATCACATGGACACAGTTCAACATGTGCGATATGTGTTTCACAGGTTTTACTGTTGCCAGCTGTTATGTCTCCCGCAATGGGTTATCAACAGAGCAACTATTCTGAAAGCATCTCAAGGCTCATCATTGCAGCAGTGTCCACATGTCATCCAGATGTGCAGACTTGGGATTCATTCTTCCCTACAGCGGCAGTCACCTCCTGACTTCATGGGCTTTAGTTGTCAAGATCAGTTGCACTGGAGTGTTGCTCTTGATGACAAGCACAATCTTGAGGGGAGGAAAGTGTCATATACTGGGTCCATGACCCATGAGTCTGTAAACTCGGTGTAAAGCGAGTGGGGCCCAGAGGGCATAGTGCGCCTGAAAGAGGTTAAAAGGCGAACCCATGTACCATAGAATATATCGAAGAAAATGAATGAAGTTTGAACTCTGTCCGTCATCCTTGCTCTGTTCCTCATCCCAATTCCTTCTACCTCTCATCCCCTAAATTCTCCCCGAAAATCCTGGTAAACCACCTTATCTGCCGAATCTGTTTGTGCTCCCATCCCTGGGACATGACAATAAGCTTACAAGTATGGAGTACTAAGAACTAATTGTGGTTCTTTGCAGCAAATATTCACTGAACTCGTCTGATACCTGAACTCAGAATGAGCAGAGCATAGGATATTTCCCTTTCACTCCTCTCATATTCAACATCCCATTGCTTATCCTGTTAGCAGTATTATCTGAAAAAAAAACAGCTCTGCCTATCTGCAAAGCTATATGTATAATATAGAACGACTGTGTCACCAGTAATCTCCACAGGTGCAAGCTCCATCTGCAATTAGATGAAACCGATTTTTGTCCCTGAGAGATATCTCTCTTCCATAAACTTTTGAAACAAACTTAGCAAAATTATGGCAGTCGACACAGATGCGAAGATTCTTCATAATCCGGATAGTCAAGCCTGGAGGAGTGTTCATCAGTCCAAAAGTTATCGCCAGCTTCTCACTGTGACCAAGAAGCATGCGTTCTTTCTGCTCATCATCAACATCATGCAGGACACAGCTCAGGTCGGGAACAAAGCCAGCTGCTTTAAGATCAATATACAGCTCTTTTATCTTAGCATCTATATCTTTCTTGCTGGGATGGAAACGTTCACTTGAGCGGAAGGTGTGGATAACCTTGTCAAGAATTATCCAGCTCTGCCCTGGTTCTTTGGACACTGTCTTCTCCAGCATTAACTTCCTCACTCTGAAAACATCTTTCCACATTCCAGCAGCAGCATAAATGTTAGAAAGAATCACATAGTTGCCAGCATTTCCTGGCTCCATGTCCAGAAGCTTCTGAGCAACAACCTCACCAACAGAAACGTTAACATGAACTCTGCAAGCACCTAGCAATGAACCCCAAATTGCTGGAGTTGGCTCAAATGGCATATTTTCTATCAAATCCAAAGCCTTTTGTAGTCGTCCAGCACGCCCAAGAAGATCAATAACACACCCATAGTGTCCAATGCTGAGGATTGCATTTTGTTCTTTAACCATGAGATCGAATATATCAAGGCCCTCATCAACCAGCCCGCCGTGACTACAACCAGACAATACAGCCAGCAGAGTAACACTGTCAGGCTTCACTTCTTCAGTCATAGTTCTAAAGAGCTGAACAACTTCATGCCCTACGCCATGTCTACCATATCCCATAAGCATCGCATTCCAACTGATGGCTGATCTCTGTGGCATGTAGTCAAATATTCTCCTTGAATACAACAGCTTGCCGCATTTGGAGTACATATCGATCAAAGAATTCTGTAGAACAACAAAAAAGGGCAACTCTTTACGAAGTATTAGCCCATGAACTTGCTTTCCATAATCCAGGGAGGCCAGCCCAGATAATGAAGTCAGAAGGGTCGTGAAAGTAACATAATTGCATTGCATCCCTGCACTGTACAACTGCCTGAATAAGTCCAAGGCTTCACCATCAAGGCCCAGCTGAGCATAGCCAGATATAATGGCGGTACAGGAAACAGTGTCTCTTTCTGGAAGCATGTCAAACACCCTCCGAGCTTCTTGGATATTTCCTGACTTGGCATACATGTCAAGAAGGGAGCTCCCAACAAACATGTGTGACTCAAAATTTGTCTTGGCAGCAAGAGAATGGACTTGCTTGACCTGGTGTATGCTTTGAGAGCCAGAACATGATGTAAGAACAGTTGTCAAAGTGAACTCATTAGGCTTGCATCCTGCCAGTTAAAAGTATAATGGATTGGGTTACATATTTGACATGATGTATGTAGTTTGCTCCTTGCAGGTAAGCGAATTCATATCCAATTGGTTCACATTTCCAGGTGCATGGACACAAATATGAAATGGAGGGGAGAGTGGATGCCGTCATGAAGAAATCAAGAGATATAGAACAGGTTGTTGGTAATTGTGGTGGATTTTTTTTTGTTAAGTTTTGTTACAGGACTGCGGTGCACGACAAATAATAACAGTGATAACGAAGATGGATGTGCTACTGTGCTAGCTCCTGTTGTATGCACAATAGCGATATATTCATTTCAAGGTCTTAACAATGTGTTACTCCCTCCGATCCATATTAGTGGGCATAGCTTTGTCTAAATTCATATGTATCTAGTTACGTATTTAGACTAGATACATGTGTATCTAGACAAAGTTGTGCCCACTAATATGGATCGGAGGTAGTACATCAAAGATATATCCAACTACAGAAATATAGATAATGCATCTAAGAATGTTAGAATATAAATCAGGCACATTGTATAGCAATAATTAGACCAGAAATCATGCTATAAAAGTACGTGTGGTTTCATTTCACTCCAGCCCATGCCAACAAGTGCACCAAAACAAATGACATTGCCAGAGTCCTATGCTGCGCCTGAGTGCTTGTGTACATGGCCATTGTTATTCAGTTGACTAAGATAGACATCAGAAGACGGAATGATTGAAATGATTTACCAGCTCTTAGCATCCGGATGAACAGCTCCAGGGCTTCAGCGTGCTGGCCACTCTGAGAGTACCCCGAGATCATGGCCGTCCACGACACCACATTCCGCTCAGGCATCCCGTCGAGCACGTTGCGCGCGTCGTCCATCGCGCCGCACCTCACGTACATGACGACCAGCCGGGTCCCCAGGTACACAGGCGGGCGGTACCTCGCCATGACCATGTGCGCGTGCACCTGTCTTCCCTCCCTGAGCGCCCTCCTCTTGACGCAGGCCGTGACGGCGGCGTCGTAGTCGTGGAACCTCGCTTCGGCCCCGGGGACCGCCAAACCCGACGCGGCGGCACGTCGAGCCGCCGCACCAAACATGCCGCGGCGCGCGGGGCGGGAGGCCGTAGCATAAAAAACGCGCGTCACGAGCATGATCCTGCTAGCTCCAAGAGCGCCGAGCTCCCGCGGGCATTTCCCCGAGCTCGCGCGCGCCGCCGTCGAGGTGGTGCGCGTGTTACGCCTCTCCGCCAAGGGATGGGGGACGCCTTCGACCGTCCGATCACTGATGAACGTATCAAACATGACGGTACAAGATACCAATGAATATCGGCGTTCAGGGCCTTGGAGCACTCGACCACAAGGTGTTTGGTTAGACTTTTTAATTGAATTTTGGCTTTGACTTATAAATCCAAAAAGCACCTAAAGAGGTGTTTTTGGCTTTTAAATTTTGGCTTATGTTGTACTATGGTATAAGCCAAAAGTCAAAAGACTAGCATCTAATTAGATACTTTTGTGACTTATAAGCCAAAGTCAAAAGCTAAGAAAAAAATCTAACAAAACACCCTTGAAAAAGCGCGCCTAGCCACGCTTCGTCCGGCGCGACCCAGTACTTCGTCTGATGTTACCATGCCCACCCGGCTCCATATGTATCTGCTTGGTGGTGTCACACAAAATCTTGGTCGTCGCAACGCCAAATACCGATAGACGGGCTCTCTCATTCCTTCCATCGAAATTCATTTGACCATCTGCTCTGTTCTCGCGTCATTTGGCCGCCGCTTCCCAACATCTTGCAATGAAGATGAGGATTAGTGAAGCTCGCTTGTCTTGTACTCCCTCCGTTTCTAAATATAAATGTTTTATCTTTTGTCCACATTCACATGTATAGAGATGTATCTATACATGTTTTAGTGTGTATATCAATCATTTTAGTATGCATTTAGGCAAAATGTGAAACGCATAAAACATCTCATATTCAGGAACACAAGATTAACATCTATTGATAACGTCGACGCGCATGTAAGGTATATATATGACGAGGCAATGATAAGAGGATGCGTGCAATCTAGCATTTTTATGCAGCTCTATTAATCTCCAAATGGCAAAACCGACGTAACCAAGCGCCCGTCTGAACCTCTGTAAACCGCCAAGGCCAGCAATACAACCCCCAACACACACACAAACAAACCCACAAATAGAAAATACAGCTCGTGGCTTTGCCACATTTGAAGAATGCAATCAAGCTACGGAGGTGGAAAACCACAAGGCCTAGTTCACCAAACAATGCTGCTCATATAACCTTAAGATTATGCAGCCAGCCAGCCAGCCACTATAGTCAGAAGGAATGCTTCAAGAATACATTGGCAAGAACCAGAAACTGCAGTCTCGCTCGCCCGTCTCTGCAGAGATAGCAGCAGGGAAACCTGGTACGACTCCAACCCATCCAGACCCTTCAGCCTCAGCTCCACCTCACCAACAGTATTTCCTATCTCCATATGTACTTCATCTCAAAATGCTGCCGTTGAAACAAGTCCCTGCGCCGTACCGTCCATCATCGGCGCCCACAGATCATGTCTTGATTGCTTGCTTGCTCCCCATGGCATTCTGCTGTTGCCGTTGCCCACAGCTTATGTTCAACTTGTTGTCCTGGCTTGCAATATACTGATGTAGCTCACAGCTCTGTCTTTAGCTTTGCTTGCTGGCGGCTGTTGCTGTCCTGTAGAAGACATGATATAATCCAAGTCAGTCGTGGGGTTCGGTATTTTGATCTCATGTACTCCGTAGCATTTTCGCCACCGAGAATATGACACCGAAACTAACCAGCTGGTAAATCGGTTAAAAATGTGCAAATCATTAGTTATTTTCTCCAGCTTTTGACGTCTCAGTTTTGCTTTATATAATGATAAGGAGTCTGCTTCAGTCAAAATATCATTATAATCAGAAAGTTCTTCTAACCACACTTTTTTTTTGAAATATCTTCTAACCACACTTGGTAAAAAGTTTGAGAACATCGTCATATAAGCAAAACACCATAGCACGCATATAATAAAGGGAAGCTAGGAAGCTAGATTTGCTGTCGCTGTATCGTGACAATTAGGATTAAATGCAAAGAGAACAAATCAAATCAAATTACAAATAGCCAGACAAATTAGTGAAATTTTCAATGTGATGAGGTCACGAACAATAGCTCTCCACAGCTGCAATGGTGGGTCGCATGATAAAGGCGATGGCTGGGGTTTGGACAAAGCTTGCTGTATGTCACTCAGCTCTGAGCAAGCACCAGTACACGAAGAAGCTGCAATAATTTCTGGCCAAAAACAGATTCTGCCAGCCGTAATGCAGTACATATATCATCTAGTCAGGAGGAGGGGCCCTAATGATTTTAATGATTCTTGAACGCTTTGCATGATTGGGCCTGTACCTCCAACAGCACTTGTCCCTCCAAAATGCACCCTGCTTGGATCCAGAACCTCATATCGATTGCCCCAGATCCAAACGGCAGATCGAGAAGGCCGTCTCTTCCTTTTTTTCTCTAGTGGCAACGCAAAAGCAGTGCATTCTTGACGAAAACACCGCAACATCATTGCGATGTAAACTATAAAGCTGGCTCCCTGGTTTCTATGACATGAGCCAGCTGGTCGTCCACAAGCTATAGAATTGACCTCTAAACAATGCAATTGGTTCATGCTGCTCCATCTTTAGCTAGAAGGATAGTCACACGGTATTAGCTATCGTGGAAGTTTCTGTGTCATGTAAATTCAGTCTAGTGGAACTGCTAGGATTGCGGGAAAATTTGGCCAAATGGCAGGGGTGCATATAATCTGATGTCAAAATCTATAAATTATAGGTCAGTTTATGTGTGAATTGTTTGTAGATGCAAGGGGGTGGATGGGTTTAGGTCCTTCTGCATCTCGAAAAGGTCTACAAAAACTCATAGCTGTACATCATGTTCTAACATTTGCACCTGAAAAGATCATGCAAAATAAGCTCAAATACACTGTTGAAGACAGACAGGATAGCTTTCTCAACAGCGCAGCTGCAAAAAAAACCTCTTGCCTCTTTTGTACAGGGACATTTGGTTGTTGTCTTGCATGATTTTATGCAGACGCTCATGTTCTAACATGATCTACATCCATGATTTTCTTTTTTTTTTAGGGGTACAAGTACCTAAACCCTGGACTCACAAACCATCCTTGCATGTGCCAAATCAACTTTCATTTACTTTTGATGTTTGCACTTCCTTACTGTCATTAATTCAAAAAGCTAGACGTTTGCAGTACAAGCAACCAGTCCAATGCTAGAGATAGTGGCATCGGGGTTAAAGTGATTGTAGCTGGCAGCCTCCATTACAGGAAAGGGGATCCCGGGACATGCAGTGGACAACATACAGAACAGTGGACCCTTCACAGTTGTCCGAGCGGTCAGAAGGGCCGAAGGGACCAGATCTGCATCTACAGGCCTTATGCAGCCAAGCCCAAACGGAAAGACGGGGGTGCTATGGTTTCTAGACATGCATTTATGATTTGGGCCCAGCCACACCAACCAGCTGGGTCCGCTGGTGCCAGAGAGAACAGATCCACCAGACGAACACATCTATGGCCCCTACCACCCAAAATAGTGGTGATGACGGCAATAATGATTGAATGAACAAGAAATAAAACGAGCAAAGATCCAAGAAATGCATTCACAAATCTTCTGTACTACAATTGTTCGGCAAAAGGCAATGCTGGGATATCCGAGATTTATACATGTATTAGCATGTCAACAGGATGCAGCTTAAGCTACTCATAGCACTACATGTTTCCATGGCTTCTTTTTTTTTGCCTAACTTGCATTCCATTTCAATCATGTTTGTCAAACGGAGGCTATGCGCTATGCGAGAGCCATGCTAGGATATTGATATTTATTAAATAGGTTAGGTAACTCTGCCTATGTTGTCTGAACATAGCCGGTCCCAAGCCCGGATAAATGAGGAGGGTTGTGATAGGCTTGGCAAGCCAACGGAAAAAAACCCAGCCACTCTTATGGAGATGAAACCCAAATTAAATAGGTTAGGTATATTGTTCATGCTTGTCTTTTCTAAAGCATAGTAATTTCCCTAGTAGATTATATTATCTGCATTGCATATTTTGAGCTACACCACACATTTCACGTTCACCTATCTATTAAACACCCTGGACAGAGAAAGCGACAAAAGCGGGTGAGAAACTTGAAGTAAATGACAAGCAACTAAATTCAGTCAGGCAATATGCTAAAGGTGTGCTCAACAGTTTTACCAGAGCTTGCGAGATCATAGCCGAAGAGAGAGGAACTGGTGCTGCTAAAGACAGGAGGATGAACATCCCCCCTCTTTTCCCACTGTGAAGCTGGTTGTTGTGGATGTGCTAAATCACCATGCCAGAACTGCTGTTGTAGTTGCATGAGATTCCTTGCTCCATGGACGCCCATGTCAGGCCAGCTGACTTGCTCCAAGTCCATTCCACTCTTACAGTTTAAACCTGTTATCCTTCCACACTATAAACACCATAGTAAGCATTTTATGATAAATAACATGTTGGGGAATGAAGATGAGAAGTGCTGAATTTCTCAATAGCACAAGTAGTACACTTAAAAATATGGACATGGATGAACTTCTGGCCAGGCGGACTTTAAGTACTTTCATCAATTTTACGAGGTAAAGATATAGTTAACAAGTTATAAACATGACAATTTGAAATTTTGTGGGTTATTTTGCAAATGCGACACTGATTCATACATCCTCTCGAGGCAGTCCCTTTTATATATACCGATATAATTTGTTTAAATGTTATCCTTGAGCTTATAACTATTTACTCCATAGCATCCTCAACTTGTCATTGTTTCAAGTTTAAATAATCTATTCTACTAGTCATTTATTATCATCATTTTTTTCTCAAGGAAAAACTAAAAGATGGAGTAACAGCAAATCAACAGGCCGTTTTAGGGAGAATGCAGATACGCACAGACTTCCTTATGGAATATTTGTGAAACCATAAAGCTCAGAAAGCAACAGCAAATGGTTAGCATTATTGATTGCCAATTTAACATTCCCCATTTGTTGTGTGCAGTATGATCATTGGGTGGAGGGCAATAACTGGCAGGTACGTATCATAGTGGTAAAGTTGCTTACAATTATTCAACATTTCCCCATTTGTTGTGTGCAGTATGATCATTGGTTGTAGGGCAATAACTGGCAGGTATGTATCATAGTGGTAAAAGTTTCTTACAATTATTTAGCATTTCCCAATTTGTTGTGTGCATTATGATCATTGGTTGGAGGGCAATAGCTGGCAGGCACGCATCATATCGGTAAAGTTGCTTACAATTGCGGGTTAAGTAAAAAACATTTGCTTTCAACCAGACAAGGACGGTAGCATTTTTCAGTGTCGTTGTGGTGGGTGACATAGGATTCTCTGCATATGCTGAATGCCTCAATAGAAATATTGAAAATGAAGCAAAGAAATGCAGGGAAGAGATTCTGGCATTATGCACAGGCCGAGCCATTAAGATTAGGAAATTTTGGCACTGAACTTCACACAAAGTGCAGTTTACAATGACCTACAATGGTAATCTGGAAAAATATTTGTCTTGCAAAAAGTTGTTTCTAGAAATCCATAGAGGCCCAACATGCGGAAAGCTTCAAGAAAGAAAAAATGACAAAATAACGTACCTCTGTAGTCAAAAAGTTGTCTAGCCCACCAAAGTCGACCCTCGGGTTTACTGCTGCTAGTCTCATTGACAGGTACTGGACCAAAATTACAAGAAAATAACAATTAGGAAGAAACAAAATAACTGGGCATCTTGCATGTTAAGTCTGCGTGAAATAAGTGACATTCAGGATTTACAGGTCTTACAATGGATAACAATAGTTACCTCAACTTGTCTTTGAAGAGACTGAACATGATTGATGATCTCATCCAATACCAGCGCGGTTCCAGATACCTGATACAACTCACAGATGAGGAAATCTCAGTTGCTTAAGTCAAATAATATACTCTTGTAAAAGGGAATCTCAGTTGCTTAAGTCAACGGTGTTAAGAAAGGAAAATGTGACAACCCACTGAACTTTGACTTCAGACTTGTATTTAAGGGCTAAGAGTACCAATGTCAACAACTTGTGAGGGAAATGGTATAGCTAAGGCAGTACCAAAATTCATGAGGAGTGTAAGGCACTGCCAAATTAGGTTGCAGAACTAATATGCAGAAGTTGGTGTCTGGTATTCATTCTGCTTATGATGCGTCATTTTGAACATGATCTCGTCAGTCAGCTTATGATGCTTAATGCAGATGCAACAAAGCGATCATTGTAGTTTTGCTCAACACACCCGAGAGAACCGTCCTCACTCTAATCTCCCAGTGAATTGACCTATACTCCCAATCTTTCACAGCGATTGACCGTTGACATCTCTAAAGCCCAAAAGCGGCGGCCCTCCTGACAGTCAGAAACCACCGAGCCAGGCAAACGGTAGGACACGGTACACCCCAAGCACTTTTCCATAAATCCACACATTGATGAAGCATGAAGACCAACCAACCATCCTTCCCAATGGCAAACCTACCCCGCCGGCATGCACCTCAAGCTCGCAGCCTCTCACATAGGCTTTGCTTCCACAGCCAAGCATGCCGACCTAACCCATGAGCACATTATTGCGTGCTCATTGGGAGGGAGGGGGATAGCAACGTTCCAAAGGTAGGGGAGGGGACTATCTACTCCATCTAAGGCGCGGCGTCCACAACGGCGGCCGAACAAGCAACCTCCATTGGGCTAGCCCTAGCCTCCTCCGGCGCCTTTCGAGGTGGCTGCCACATTCCGCCCAGACAGCCGCGGCCGACGCCAAACCCCATCCGCTTCCCCATCGAGCTACGCGTACGTGCAAGTAACCGAGTGAGCCAACACACGCGGTCCATACCGAACCCAAAACGCAACTCTTCACGGCGTTGGGCCTACTCACTAGCTGTACCACCAAAAGCGGTAAAAAGAAAGCACCGAAGGTGTACTTTTTGCACGTAGGAGTAGGAGCCAAAGTTTTACAGAGGGGAGAGCTCTGCTGTTGCTAAAGTTATTACTGTTGGACTGCGAGAGCGAGGTGCAAAACGGAAGGATGAACAGGTTAAAACGGAGTACCTTGCTGCATCCGGGGACCAGCTCCTTGAGCAGCTCCATCCTCGCATTTATCTTCTCGCGTCTCGCCTGCGGAATTATTTTTGTTCATGGAAACAGAAAACAAATAAGCGCGAGCCAAGCCAAAATGGATGGGTAATTAAGCGATAATATAATCAGCAGCAGAAGCAAACCCCCTGAAAAGGCACCGAAAAGCGACGTCCTAATCGCCCAATCATTACCGGATTTAGCCCCACGGGCGAGAAAATGTAATCTAAACTATGGCTCGGGCGATTTAGCGGGGTTTACGCGTAAGGATTAATCCGGGGTTTAGCGGCGAGCTCACTCACCCGCTCGGCGAGGCTATGGCTGTCCGTCGCCTGGCCCCTCCTGGCCCTCACGTGCACGTACCCCCGCTTCTCGTCGTCCCCCGAGTCCTTATCCTCGCCGCCGGTTGCCGACGTCTTCCCCTTCTTCGCCGCCTTCCCCTGCAGCAGCCGAAACAAGCCAACGATCAGACTTCATTTCCGACGAGAACAGGCGGAGCTGCAGCACGGTACGTACCTTGGAGGCGGGTTCGGTCTTGCGCTTGGCGGCGGAGGGCGGGGGTGGGGACGGGGAGGGGGACGCGAAGGCGGAGAAGCGGGCGGCGCGGTCGACGAGGTGCGGGTCGGAGGGTAAGGCGGGCGCGGGCGGTGGAGCCGCGCCCGGGAGCAGGAGCTCTATTGCCTGGGAGGTCGGGAGACCCAGGAGCGCTGTGAATGAGCCGCCGCCGCCGCCGGTGGAGGAGGCGGAGGCGGGCGGCAGGGCCTGGATCTCGCCCCCGGCGGCGGGCGGCGAGGGGTGGCGCATTGGCGCGGCGCAGCGGGGTCGGCGGCGGCGCGCGTGTGGAGCTGAGTGTGGCGGGGAAGAGCAGTGGCGGTATTTATAGGGGTCGGCGTTCGAGAGCGCGTGTGCGGTGTTGCCTGCGCTCGCTTCGCTTCTGCGTGCTGCCCGTGCTCGACTGCCGGGTGGTCAAAGGGAGAAGAAGAAGGGGTGTGGTGGGGTTAGTAGCTGGGTTTTTACTGCGGTTTCCTTTTCTTACCGTCCGAATGGACAAGAGAGAGGTCGCGTGTAGAGGTTGGCGTTTTGACCTTTACCATTTTTTTTTTTGAGAATTTCTGGTCTTTTACAGTACAGCTGTAGTATCTGAACTCACGCACAACGCACTCCACACACACTCAACACCACACACACGTCACCTGTGCGCAAGCTAGACCTAACCAGACTATACTAAGCTTCTGAGCCTCCGTGAGCCTAGACCTACTGGGAAACCCCTGCGGTGGTGGGCACACCACAATACCACTAACTGAACCACGGTGGAATCGGCCCAGAAGCTAGAACTGGGGCAGACTGATTAAGGGCTCAGCCTTCTGCGTAAACGCAGCCCAAAGACCGGGGACCGTGCGGTGGAGCTGAAGCAGCTTTCGAACTCGCCGGTAAATAAAAGGAAACTTTCGAACCCATAGGCTGGAAAGATTCACCCCAGACCCCGCGCGCCACGTCACCTGCTTTTCCGGACTGTCCGATCCAAACAATCCAACGACCAAGAAGCGTCCACAACAGCCCCGCGTCGCGCACTGTTTACGGCGGATTTTTGTCCAATCACAGGCGGCCACGTTACCTCAGGGTTTTCGCCCGCAACAACTGTGTACATTGTACACCTACTAGGTAAGATGGCGCGTCGACACGCCGCGCCCGTGTGGTTCTATTGATGTAGTTCATTTTAATATTTTGTAATTTGTAGAAGTACGGAAAATATTCATATACATTTGAATTCTCCAAAAAATTAATCACTCTGTGAATTAAGGGAAAGCTTTGACATTTTAAATATGGTTAAGAGTTGATTATTTTTGTTATTCCAAATAAACATGGTTATTTGTTGCGGACATTTATGAATTATCCCTAGATAGTACCTATTGCTATGGAATTTTTTCCAGCCCATTATACAGGTATCCGCGAGAGCACCGCCGATGCGAGGATTAAAAATCATAAACTAAACTATTAAGCAGACAAAAACATCAATTCCCCTTCCTGTTGCCGGAGAGGTATGTGGGCGGGAGGCGAATCCATGGGCTTGCCGTGGGAGTTGGAGGGGTGAGTTTCTTTGGCTTAGCCGCCATGGTGGCAAGAGAAAACATTTTCTTACAACCATGTTTCATCATATATTCTATTCTGTTAAAAGTTTTAACCGTAACACTGAGTAGTAAATCGGCCTACTCTCTTTGGCTTTGTCAATTTATTGCTAAGGTTGATATAGACATTTCATCGTCTTTCCCAAATGATTATAAATGGGCGCATAAGAAAATGCGTAAAGATATTGACCGTAAAGTAAATCATGTATTGACACCCGATTCATATGCCTGCACTAAAAGGCTTCATTAGGAAGATAAAACTTAATGTCATTTTATACGGCACGCCGCATCCGTGAAGACAAAACATGGCCATATTGTTACACCAGGAAGTGAAGCATGGTTCTAATTCATGGAATAGGAAACAATATATAAACTTTATTGATTCAGTGGAAAGAAGAGCGAAAAAGATAAATACCTCAACATTTTTTTTTCTGTTCTCAACAACCACCTTTTGTTCACCATAGATTCATACAAACTGTTTTAGGACGATTATAAGTTCTTTAGTTGAATGCTCAGCGACACTTCTTTCGCATGTATCAAATAAGTATCACTATATTTACATATGAATGATGGTCTGTTTCCTATAGCCTCAAATAGGTACATGATGCTTGACGTGAATATAGCTTGATCATGCATGGTAATAAATTATGATAGCTAGTTAATATGTGCGGAACTAAAATACATATAACAATTCGCTGTGTGATAAATAATGGAGGAAACTTTCTTTCGAAGTTCCTTTAACAAAATAGGCAATTTGGCGCGCCGACACGTCGCACTCGTTGTAATTCGAAATGTTGTGATTCATCGGAATTTGACGTCTACAGTATATCAAAATAGTTAGCGAATTTAAATGTTTGAATATGCTTGTATTTTTCCACAAATTTGTAAGTTAACTCCATAATGAGAGGGAATGAAATATGTGAGTATTTTTAAATGTTGGTATATTTTAGAATATCTTCAGAATTTTTAGCAAATTGTAATGTTTGACTATGCTTCTATGTTCCCATCATTATTTAATTTATGTATGTATTCAGTGAGAATTCACATTTGTTGAATCTAATTTGATAGTAAATAGAGGAAGTGCATTTAGTTTGCATTCAAATAATTATAAATTGTAATATTCAAATATGTTTGTTTTTTTAGCACAAGTAGTTAGCATATATTTTTCTAGTTGGTTCGATATATTATTCATATTTTTCCGATGGATAGATTTAGAGTTATTGAATTTGTAACATTTTTCATTTTATGGAAAATGTGTGAATTTTTCAAACATGTTTTTTTTGTCATAAATAGCTAGTTTTATGTTTTTAAAATGTGTAGTTTACAAAATTTGAAAATGGCGATGTTCCAAAATTATCTAAGTTTGGAAATCATTGAAATTGAAAAAATTGTTCGTTTTAAAAATGGTCGGATTTTGGAGGTTGCTCAAATTTGAAAATTATTGTAATTCGAAAAAAATAGATGTTTTAAAAATGTTAAATTTTTAAATTTGGTTAAAGTGGAATCGTATTAAGGTCTGAATTCTTTTCATGTTCATAGAATGATTAGGTATGAAAGAATTTAAAATTTATGGAGGTATTAAATTTGTAATTTGGATTGAAATGTTTCAATATGATTTTTTTTCTTAAGTTTTTTTTTAAATGTTGACAAATTTGAATTGTTCAATTATGTTTTTTTTTTGTCATGAGTAGCTAGTTTTATGTTTTAAAATTATTTAGGTTTAAAAAATTATTCAAATTGGAAAATTATTAAGTTTTGAACTATTGTCATGCTTGTAAAATAATTAGATGTGAAAGACTTTTAAAATTCTAAAGTACTGAAATTTGGAAATTATTGGAATTTTTAGAAAGTTTATGTTTTCAGAAATGGTCAGATTTAAAATTTGTTGAAGTTAGAAAATTATCACAAATTTAATTGTTAACACGTTTGTAAAATGATCAGGTTTGAAGGAATGCTATAAGTTTTGAAGACTCAAATTTGAAATTTTGGATTTGATTGTTGTAATATGTTTGTATTTTGTCCACAAATTTGTCCAAATAGTGACCAACACAAAAAATTAAAAAGTGTTCAAATTGGGAAGTTGTTAATATTTGAATTCTTTTTATGCTTAGGAAATGGTGAGTATTGAAATAATTTTAGAATTTTGGAAAACTTAATTTTGAAATTTGGATTAAAATGTTTTAATATAATTATAATTCAAATATGGTTGTAATTCAAATGTTGTCCAACTCAAAATTTTCAAACATGTTAGTTCTTTGTCATAAATGTTTTTTTCCTGAGCATTTTTATTTTTTTTTAATATTTATCCGATGAATATTTAAAGAAGTGTCTCCATTTGTTCTCCTCTTTTTTTTAAAAAAAACTGACAACATGGGTCCACCACGACGTCAGGATGACGTCAGGAAGATATCCACGGTGGGCACGGCGGCCATGGTGAGCGCGCCGCTCGCCGGCGACGCATCCGCGCGCAGTGGGACGTGGAGGTGGCCGCGGTGGAAGCACCTGGACGCGGGATGGCTGGACGCGGCGGAGGGAGCAGCCGCATGGCGGCGATGAATCCGGCGTGCGTAGGCCGTCCCAGCATGCGTTCGTCGGCGGAGACGGAGAGGACGCGGCGACGGAGCCTGTGGAATCCTTCGATCTGAGTTTGGAGCAGCGGAGAGGCGGGGCGGCGCGTCGGCGGCGGCGGCGAACTTCGGCATCGCGCGGGGAGAGGGAAAGGAGAGAGACGGGTTTGTGGTTGTTTTTGTACGAAGGTCCCTGTGTTTTTGCGAAATTGTATATTAGTCCTTTGCGGGGTTTTTTTGTAAAAATATGCGCCAAAATTCGTGCGAGAGGAGTTACCTGCTGGCTACCGGCGCGACCGGGTAGCAACCGGCGACGTGGCGGGTTCTGATTGGTGCGGGCGCGCGTTTACTGTAGATGGAACAGTTCCACGGGTTGGAGGCCGTCGTGGATCAATCCTGGCCGCCCGTTCCACCGATCCGACGGCCAGAAGAAAGGGAGCGACGTGGCCCGTGTGAGACGCTGAGGAGATGTCGGGCCTTTATAGATAGTAGGTATATATACGGAGTAGGGAACAAAGTTGTGCACCTCTACTGAACTTCCACGCGTCAGTTTGCACGGACGTTTCGCACTAGCGCCCGATATATATAGTAAACAAAGTCGAGACGGGCACGCACGTGGGAGACTGTGTGTACACCTCGCGGAGTCGTGTGCGGCACGAACCAATGTCGAGGAGTCAAACCCCATGTGCCGCTGTTTTCTTTCTGCCTGCTCACTGTGTGCGTCAACTCAAACGTCCGGGACTCGGGGAGAGCAAAACGCTGGCGACGGATTGGCGGCACCGCCACTTTTTTTTTGAAATGAAATGCACCGCCACTTTTTTGTCACGGGGGAGATTCGGAAGCCTTCTTTCGTCCATCGGTACGTCCGCTGCGCGCACGCTTGAGGAGAGCACACGAGCGCCAGGAGGTTGTCCGGCCCAGTAGGCGTCAGCTACAACTTGTCAGGCCTGCCATGCACAACGTCAGGCCAGCTGATACCTGCGCGGAACTGAGCCCACATGTTTTCTTTTTTTGAGAAAACAGAACGCACACCCTTTTTTTTGCGCAGGGGAAAGAGATTACATTAAGCAGAGGGTAGGGTTACAATCGTTGGCTACAACATTAGCAATTTCCTGGGGAAAATGCCTGAGCCAGAACTCAGTTTTTGCCTGAACCCTACCCATCCTAGCTAGTTCGTGACTTGCACCATTAGCGTCACGGCTAATTCTAGCTACTGTGATTTTGCAGAGCCACCCTCCCGCAGTGCAAAATGGGGAACGCCGTCGCCCTCCTCGTGCGAGGGTTTCATCCCAGCTCGTCCGCGCGCGCAAGCGAAATTGCGGCGGGAGAATTTTCGTCTCATCGCCCACGATTTTCGCCTTCTATATCATCCCCTTCCCTCACCGCCTGGTTCCGCGCCACCATTTCCCCTCCCCCCCCCCCCCCCCCCCCCCCACACCTTCGAGCTCTCTCATCCGGCCGCGTACCAAGATCTGCACGAGCAGGTAAGCAGCGCCAGCTACAACTCCGGCCGGCGGTGGCGACAAGGCATGCATCGGCTTCCTCTTCTTCAACGAGCTGCTAGGATCTGCATCGGCCGCAACCATGCCGGTAAGTTTCATCGAACCCTAGGTGTTCTAGCTTAGATCTGTGAGCACTAGGTATGTAACCATGTCTAGATGTGCATGATGTACTGTTAGCTAGCAGATTAGAGTAGATCTAGCTTGCTTTGAAGTAGAAACGAGCTGATTCGAGTAGGTAGCATGCTAGATTTGAGTAGATTCTTATGCTCTGGTAGACGATGTGGTACATCTTCATGGTCTTCTCTTCGTCGTAACCCTTGTAGGACTTGACCACCGACGAGTTCACTCAGTCCCTGGTTGATAGCCAGAACGAGCTCGCCCTCTCCTTGGTCCCTGACTCTCAGCCTCAGATGTTCGAGGTGCCAGTCACCCAAGAGGAGGACTTCCATGGCACTCGACCTGGTTCCCATATGGTCGATCTGCCAGGAGGTCAGCTCGATTTGGACTGCGGCCAGGACAGGAGCAAGAAGAACAAGATGGGGACGACCATGAAGTGGGCTCCCTTCTTGCTGAAATCATCAAGACTGGCATGCGCACCGACAAAGGGTTTAAGGATGTGCACTTGAGGACTGCTGCCAAGCTGATTTTCCAGTTCTGTGGTCAGGAGGTGACCTCCACGCAGGTGTACAACCATCTCAGGAAGTGGAGGGTCAGGTGGATCTTGATCAGCAAGCTGAAAGACTGAGAGTCAGCTGCTCAGATCCGCACCGAGCAGCCACTCCCGGTCCAAGTTGGACCTCTGCCCGAGCTTGGCGTCGGATCCATGGCGGCGGGGCCGCCACGGCCGCGCGGACGGGATACGCCGCCTCCGGGGCGGAAACTCTGTGGAAACGACCTGGCAGGAGCCGGGGAACCTTTTTCGCGGTGCAGGGAAGCTTCGTTGGCAGCGGCGGCGGGGGAGGTGGAAGAAGGCGCACGGGGGAGGCGTAAGAAGGCACGGTGAATGTTCAGCGCGGGAGGGTTCATGCCAAGAATGCAGGGTGCGGGATATTCGGAGCACGGGAAAAAAAAATTCTACTCCCCAAATTTTTTTATCCGGTAAAGGTTTATCCGGCATCTGTTCTTTCCCAAATTTCACCCTGCACCCGGAAAAAGCAGTTATTTCCGGTCCGGGCTTATCCGGAACAGTGCCTGGGTTTGGAAGCGTCCTTCCTTTTGATTAGAAGGCACGATCGCATGAACGAGCATTTTTTTGGGCGACATGCCCCAATCTTGCTCACATCGGAGGCATTATCGAACTGGGCCTCCAGACTGGTAGGTGGCACTGCTTCTGCACGAAAGCTGGATCTCTCTGCTGCAGCTGCTCAGGCCCATGCCATTATCATTCCAGTTCCATATTACTTTTGACAACTAAAAACTTGGAATCTCCTGATCCTCTAGATTATCATTCAGCATGCGGTAAATAATTCCAGTTCCATGTCTTACTCTTAGGTGTTACTTAGTACTTCATCGGGCATAAGTAAATTACTCCACAAGGAATGAACCTTTTCCTCATTTGCTTACTCTTTATCGGCCGTTATTTAGGTTTAGAAATTCAGGTAATATTTTGCGGTGTAAGAGCATCCCCAGTAGAGTACCTCAAATAATTCACAATTCCTACAACAATCAAAGCTAAAAACTCCCTCCCTTTTGACGGTGGCTTCCGCTGATCGATGTATTTTTTGTAAGGTTTTAATAGTTTTTATCAGGATCTTACTACAGAACTGTTGGCAAGCGCAAACAAACTGACATCGTACAAAGCGCTCTGCTTGGTTTTGACTTTTGATGGCGCGCTTCGGAACACGCCAATCTTTTTTTCCTGCAGGTACGGTTCCTCGCTCACGGCAGCGGCAAGGGGTGGAGGCGCGGCGCGACGGCGCAGACGAGCGGGCGCTTCCGCGGCAGCGTCAGCCCGGGCCCTTCCTCCATGTCCACCTTGTCCGCGCCGCCCGCGGGCCTCCACTCGAAGCACTGCACCATGGCGGCCAGGGTGGCCTGCACCACCAGCAAGGCCAGCGACGCGCCGGGGCAGATCCGCCGCCCGGACCCGAACGGCAGCATGTGGAAGTGCTGCCCGCGCACGTCCGTCCCGGCGTTCGCGCCACCCTCCAGGAACCTCTCCGGCCGGAACTCCAGCGGCTCGGGCCAGCTCGACGGGTCGCGCCCGATGGCCCACACGTTGACGAATACCGTCGCGCCGGCCGGCACGTCGTACTCGCCGACCTTGCACCTCTCCGGGGACTGGCGCACCACGAGCGGGCCCGTCGGGTGAAGACGAAGCGTCTCCTTGGCCACGGCCTGCAGGTAGGGGAGGTTCGGGATGTCCGACTCGTGGGCGAGGCGGTCCTTGCCAACCACCGCGTCCACCTCCTCCTGCGCCCTCCGGAGCACGTCCAGGTTGTTGATCAGCTCCGACAGCGCCCACTCCACTGTGATCGTCGTCGTGTCCGTCCCCGCCGCAAAGATGTCCTGCACACCCCAAATAGTAGTTCTTACCACTCACATCGTCGATGAACAATTGGTGGGTGTGCTTTGTACTTACCAGCATGAACGCCTTCATGTTGTCCCTGCTGAGCGGCATCTCGGCGGCCTTGTCTTCGTGCATGTCGAACAGTATGTCCAGAATGTCCTTCCCCTCCCCTTGGTCGCCGTCCTCGGCGTCCTCCCGCTGCTGCCGTCGCTTTGCGTCCCTCGCCGTCAGTATTCTCTCCATCATGGCGTCGAACTTGCGGTGCACGGCGTCGACGCGCTTGCCGAGGCCCTGCACGTCCCAGTTCCTGAACGCCCCGATGTAGTCCTGCATGTTGAACGTGCCCGTGAGCACGGCCGTCTCGGCGACGAGGCTCCGGAACTCCTCGGCGACGTTGTCGTCGCCGGTCCACCGCCGGCTCATCACCATGCGCGAGACGATGTCGCCGGTGAGGCCCATGAGCGCGGCGTTCAGGTCGACGGGCCCGTTGGCGCTCTGCCGCGCCAGGGAGGCCACGAGGCGTGCGACCTCCTCGCGGCGGACGTGGGCGAGGCGGTCGAGGGTGCGGCCGGCGAGGAGCTCGTGCACGCACGCCTTCTTCATGAAGCGCCAGAAGGCGCCGTAGGGCGCGAAGGAGAAGTCCTGGCCGCCGTAGGTGAGGCGGTGCACCGCCGCCGGCTTGGGCCGGTCGAGGAACGCGGCCTCGTGGGTCTTGAGCACCTCGCGGGCGGCGTCCGGGGAGCAGGCGGAGATGCAGGGCACGGAACCGAGCCGGAGGAAGAGGAGCGGGCCGTGGCGCTCGGCGAGGCGGTGCAGCGCCTGGTGGGGTAGTGGAGCGAGGAGGTGGAGGTGGCCCAGGATGGGTAGGCCGAATGGGCTCGGCGGGAGGCGTAGCCCGCTGCCCCGGCGCCCGATCACGGCGTACAGAACAACGGTGACGGCGGTGACGAGCAGGACGAGTGGTAGGCTGGTGCCTGCTCTGGCGAAGAGGTCTCGTACTGCCATTGCCAGCTCCATGCTAACGGATGAAGTTTAATTGAGTGGTTGCTCCTATGATTGCTAGTACTAGTTTGCGCGGTTATTTATACTTGTTGCGAGTATTCATATTTTTTTCAGAAACAATTTCTTAGTACGAGAATCAACAATTCAGCATGGACTTGGTATTTCCGTTGATGTGGGAATCTGCGTAATTGTCTCCATCCAGACGACATGGTAGGAATATTTATTCAATCGGCCGGAGACGATCGATGACGAACAGTTCTGCTAAAGTTCAAAAATGCAATACCACAAGACACACCAACTATCCACACCCTTCATTTCATCATGATTCGTGCAACAAATTTACCAACGAATTTTCAAATGTCAATGCATTATCAATAATTGATGGATTTATATAATTTAAATTTTAGATTCATGTACTAACATGAATTTTCTGTGCATGCATTGACAAAAAAAATTAAAACCATGCATTAACATATTTTTTTAGCTTTTTTAACACATAAAATAGTAGAAATAATATGTTTCATTGGATGCAAAATCAACGATCATGATAAGCGGTGGGTATCCTGTTAGTTTTGGGAAAACCGCTTGGATAAAGTTGGAAATTGGAAGAGAGCAGTTGTCGTGGTGCGGCGTTCCATGTTTTTTTTTGGACCGATCGAATAACGAGAAGCTCCCGGACAAATCTGGCATCATCATGTGATCTTAGAACATCTCTAGCAGAACCCTTAAAACGCCAAACCGTAAACGCGTTTTAAGGGTCGCTTTACAGGTCCAAAAGTCACCGCGTAGAATAGAAACTGAAAACAAAACTGTAAAACGGAATATGCTAGAGAATATTCTCTCGTCTTCTTCCTTTCATCTTATCCTCTTCCCGCGGCTGCGGCTCCAGCCGACTCCTCGCGCGCTCCTGCGAGCTCCACAGTCGGTCGACCTCGATTTTTGGAAAGCCGGCGGCGCAGCAGCAGCTGCCAGCGATTCCAGCAAGATTCCGGCGAGATTCAGGCGATTCCGGCAAGATTCACGGCGGAAGGTCACCGGCGGGTCCTGAATATTCAGCCCGCCAACCGTTTTCACCTTATACAGGCCCCCCTCGGTTCGGCGGCGAAATCTCCGAATTTAACGTTCCGAGGGCCAGATTCACGGGCCCTCAAAATCTTTTACGGGTCGGAGAGTTTTGAGGGTTCTGCTCTTTGCGTTTTTGTGGTTTCGAATCCGCATCCGATGGTTATTTTGCAGGTTTGCCCGTTTTGCGGGCTCTGCTAGAGATGCTCTTAGAGGAGGCCGGCCGGCAGGTGTAAAGTAGTCAAGTAGAGCCAACTGGTTGACTACGTCCGTATAGGATCGACTGGGTCATGAAAATTACACGCCTTCTTGTTGGTTTGCTCCTACCAGCAGTGCGTTTAGCCGGCTAGCAGCCGCTTGCTTTATCGAAAGGCCACTTGCCTTGTACAACACCGAAATCATACACTAAAATCTACTCCCTCCGTTCCAAATTAATAGACTTCCATTTGTCTAAATATGGATGTATCTATACATGTAACATGTCTAGATACATCCACATGTAGACAAATGAAAATCAATTAATATGGAACGGAGGGAGTATATATCTGTAGTGTCGATTAAGAAGAGCAAACACTTATAAGGAAAAGCAGTGCTATACGTATGACGAAATTCCGTCCGATCTTACGTGGCAGCGACTTTGCTTCACGCAATCACGCGGCGCAAAGGGAGTACTCTGTGTGTTCGGCTACCCAAAATCCAAGCCCAGGACTAAGCTAAACTACCAAACCCTGAAGCCCAAAACCAAGACCAAATCATCCGATGTTCTCTCTCGTGAGGAACGCTCGTCCTTCCCGGCTGTCCAGTGGCCGCCGCCGATCACCCCTATGCTATAGACTTGTGGTTCACTGCTTACCGGCCTCGCCGCCCGCGTCTTAGCCGCCGCAACCACGATGTCCTCTTCTTAGCCGCCGCCGCAGCCCCGCAACCACGCGTATCAGCAATGACTGGATCACTTCTCCTCTTGTTGTGCTCATGTGTTCCCGCTTGGATTTGACGATTCTGCCTCTAGAAATAAGCTGCCTCTGGAAATACGGCAGCGAGTATGTTGAATTGGTTTTGTGCTGCACTTGGATACGGGGCCATACATAGCACGCGGTGAAGGAAGTATGTACAGAGATCGTACATAAATTGTCGTACGTGAAGCAATTCCTTGGAACATTTATCAGTTTTATAGTTCGATACAAGAATTAACATGCAAAGGAAGAATCAGTGCGTCGATTTGTGCAGATTGTGGGCAAGAAGAGCTAAGAAGGAGGAGAATGATGCTATTCAAATCTGGGTTTCAGACTGGACAGGCCAATCTTGGTCAGGACGTTGATGTAGCTGCACCTTTGTTTCTCTGTTCCCTCGTTCACCCCTGTAATTTGCTTGCATGTAAAACCCAGAGCTATCTTAGCTCTACCCTTTTTTCAATAAAATTCAGGTAGGGGTCTTTCCCCTCCCGTTGTTCGTTTCACAACAAAAAACAATAATTAACATGGGCATACATTAAAAAACCAAGCACATTTTCTCTGATGATAGAAGAGTAGAAACCAAGGACGATTTCCCCATAATTGGAGAGTTACAACCAAAGCCGTATAATCTTTGAAAGTTGGTGAGCTATTTGTGTTTAATTAATTCTTCACTTGGAGGAACGTCATATATATTCTTCCAAGTGTGAACTAGACAAACATAACAAACGATAATCTCACCACCATTATAAATCAAAGAAGTAAAGGAGGTATAAGGATGACTCCAACGGGGCGACGCATCGAGTCCGCGCGTCTCCGTTCCTGTCCGTGGGGGCTAAAAACACGACCCAACGGGGCGACGCAAACGGACCGCGGTCCGTTTTTTTGTCCGCCGCGACGCATTCCTGGCCCAAATTTGGGTCACCGATGCGTCGGCCCCGGACGCGTCCGCGCGTCCTGCTGCGTCCGTTGCACGTCCGACTTTGTGCTCTCCCCACATGGTCTGGCCTACCTACCAGTCAAACAAACCCACCGCAACCTCTACTTCTTCTCTCTCCTCTCTCGAAAAATTCCCCACCCGCAGCTAGCCACAGATCAGCAGTCCAAGCTCGTCGGCCAATCTCTTGCATCGAAGGAGACGGCGACGGCGGCGAGACCACGGAGGCGGAGGAAGCCGTCCTCTTCGGCGACTAACCATGGCGGCCTCGGCCTCGGGCCGCTCTCCCAGCAAAGGCGGCATGGAAAGGCGGCACGGAAAGGCGGAAGCCGGTGCTGAGAGGCGGAAGCGTGAAAGACGAACGCGGCGCTGGGAGGCCGTGCGTGCGGCCGGCTTATCTGCTTGATTCAATGGACTGAATTCGCCTTTCTGCCCTGCTTTCCCGGCTGCACCTCTGAACTTTTTTACCATTGGATTCTGCAGAACTTCATTGGATTACTTGCTGATTTGTGTAATCATAAGCGAAATGACGACATGCAAAGTTACTTTCAGGAAATTGATAAGCAAAGCACATGGAGCACGCATGCATGAGAGAGGTGTTTGGTCAAACTCCAATTTCACCTTGGAAGGATTCGCAGTGAGCTCTCTTGCTCGTCAAACATGGCGAGGCGTTTGATTTTGATTTGCTTCAGCTCGATTTGATTTTGATTTGCTTCAGCTCGATTTGTTTCTAAAAATGTAATCTAAGCATAAAAAAAATTGGGGAAAAAAGTGGCAAGCGGACTCAATGCGTCGGCCCCGTTGGGCGCAGTGGCCGGAAAGGGGCGGACCTGGGCCGGACGCGCGTCCTGTTGACGACGCAAACGGACCAAACGCGGACCAAACGCGCGTCCGTTTGCGTCGCCCCGTTGGAGTCATCCTAAGAATGAATACATCGGGTGGCATGGGAAATGTGAAGGTGAGAACCGCAATAGGAAAGGGAGAAGTCAGAAGTTTTCTATGACACACAAAGATGTGACATGCCTACGGTGATGGCCAAAAGATGTAAATCCGTTTATGCCGATCTTAACTCGCGTTAGTAGTATAGAATGAGATGGCACGTGGTCGCACTGGTATCCTAGCCTATTACAATACCCATTCTACGTACTGGGAAGTGACTGGAATTGGAATATAATGTCTTTCTCGCGCCCTTTGTCCTACCTGTCGACTCACACGGCACATAGCCTCCCACACGGTATATGCGCCCACTTTTTTCACGCACATCGCAAAACCTCATATCTAGTTATGCCGGACAGCATGCGTTGCCGATGGCTGGCTGTTATTGGAGTCTCAATTTGAGATCCGGCTCAAGGGGCTAGGAGTGCAGATCTTAAAGATGTGCCATGATTTGGATCTCCATGGGAAATTTGAGCATGCAAATATCTCGAAATTTCAAATTAAATTTTAGCCTGTGGATAAAAAAAAATCAGTATGTATTGTTTTGCTAGGTTGGACCTCGAAGAGACTCATGGCGAGACAATGTAGGCACTAGGGAGTGGAGCCAGCAGGGACTTTCTGAATCCCGTTTAGTGAGATACATGGCTCCGTGTGTTTTTCAACCATCTTCAAACTTTTGATACAATTTGAGAATAACTCCATCTAATATGATGTTCAGGCAAGATTAGTCGTACCCACACTTGCGGCATGAAACGATCTTCTTAGCCAGATGGAAACGGTTTAATTGTCGAAGGGGTCTGTTTCATTGAAATTTACATGAGAATGGTAATTTCTCGGTGAACTACACGTACAAAAAACTCGTTATTCAGAAGTGCTTGTATATAATAATGAACAAAATCTGAAAATAAAAGTGCCGCTTAAAATTAAAAATTTGCGTGGTACCTTCGCCAAGGTTTACCCTCGCAAAATATGACCTTGTAAAGCGCAACTGGCATGGGAGGTTACGGCGTCGATTTTGTCAACATACTGAGATAATTAAACACTTATTGTTCCAGTGCATATTCACTCGTTTTATATGGTTCGTCATTCAAGTGACTTCTAACTTGTACCGCTAGGTAGTGTTGCAGACTAGTTACGCGGAATCATCACAAGTATAGAATTCTCATCAGAGTGGGAGCTATTGTCATAATCTAGTCGTTTTTGCTATGTAGAAATGATAAGGTTTGTAATGGTATACTCTCTTATATCCTTTGTAGGTCATTTACCGGTTGACATATTTACTCACCGAAAAATATACTATATTCTTAAATATAACTGCTCCATACACATTTCAGAGCTACATACTAAAATGGTTACTAAAGATATGCATTATAAGGCATATTGTTTACGGAATCTATCACCGACCGCAGTTCTTTTGTCCAACCCGTGACTTGCAAATTCGCACGGCTTAGGACATAATGAAACATATATCTCTAACCTAAAGGGGTCTCAACACAGTAGTATCAATATTGTTGGAACATTTATAGTCTTATAAAGCGATACAATAGTTAATATGGTTGAAAAGTAGAAACAAAGGACGATTTCCCCATAATTGAATAGTTACAACCAAGATGCGGATTCTTTGAAAGTTGGTGAGATATTAGTGATTAACTACTTGACTTGTTGAGAAACCTCATACATATGTTCTTCCAAGTGCGAAATAGAAAAAAGAACAAACATAATCTCACCACCATTATAAAGGAGGGATACGAACGAATACATCACGTGGCATGGGCAATGTGAAGGTGAGAACTCCAATAGGAGAGGGAGGCGTCTGAAGTTTTGCATGGCACACACAGATGTGACATGCCTACGGTGATGGACCAACGACGTAAATCCTCTTACGCCGATATGCATTGATCTTACCTCGGGTTAGTACTCCCTCCGTTTGGAAAAGGATGTCACAGAAATGAACTATAGATAGACCATTTTTGTGACATCCTTTTCCGAACGGAGGGAGTAGTTCGCAATGAGACCACACGTGGTCATATTGATATCCTAGCCTATTACAGTACTCATTAATTCCACTGTAAGTGATAGCAACTGGAATAGAATGTGTTTGTCTCCCACCTTTGCCCTCCCTCCCGCCTCACACGGCACATCGCCTCCCACACGGTACATGTGTCCACTTTTTCTCCGCACATCACAAAACCTCGGATCCAGTTCTGTCCGCCGTCTAGCTATTGCTGGAGTCTCTGTTTCAGATCTAACTCAAGGTGCTAAGAGGGAGTGCAGCTCTTAAAGAGGTGCTATGATGTGTTGATGTGGGTCTCCATGGCAAATTTTTAGGAACCTGTGCTTCTATCTTGAATAGTGCTAAGAGGCGCTACTGAGAGGCATAATTTCTTTTGAGCTAGAAATAAGTTGCCTCTGAAAATACGACAGCGAGTATGTTGAATTGGTTTTGTGCTGCACTTGGATATGGGGCAGCGGGTTAGTTAGCACTGAGCCATACATAGCACGCGGTGCAGGAAGTATCGTACAGAGATCGTACATAAATTGTCTACGTGAAGCAATTCCGCAACAATATTGATATTACTGTGTTGATCCCTTTAGGTTAAGGATATGAAACATTGATTCATTCTGTGCTAAGCCTGGTAAATTAACAAGAGTCAAAAGTTGGACAAAAGAACTGCGATCCCTGATAGATTCCATAAAAATATATATAGCTTAAAATGCATATATTTAATTACCATTTTAGCATGTAGCTCTGGTGTGTATGGAGCAGCTATGTTTAAGAAGAAATATATACCTTACAATACATATATTTAATTACCATTTTAGCATTTAGCTCTGGATATGTAATGTCAGATGTTTGTATGTATGTGGTGTTTAAAATATGCTATATTAATTTTTTTGTGAGAATTATAAATAATTTTCCTATCATTTTGCAATTTCCTTGACGGCTTTTTTTTTCTGAAAAGGGGAGCCCAGCCTCTGTATCGAAGAGATGCATACGGCTTTTATTTCATTTATTCAAATAAGCTGGCAAAGAGCCTTACAACGAACGAAAACAAGCGGAAGCCGTCAAACAGTGAAACACCACAACTAGCACAAACGACAAAGGGAACAGGGCCTTATGCCCCGGCCACAGCCGCCGCCGACTCCTTGGCCAACTCAGAGAATAGCGCCTTGTGCACACGCTCCGGAAATTGTCTCCTCCATCTTCCTCCAACCCAATTTCAGCTTGTCGATCGAAGCAAAAACTCCTGCCAGACCTACGACCGATGCCACCATGACACCAGGCTGCGCCTCCACCCTGCTCAAGTCCATCAAAACACGACCATCACCGAGACCCCGCTGCACCATGCTGCCGAAACTCGCCGAATTTCCTTGACGGCTGAATCTTGGCGACTGGAAATGTAAACCCGTTAGGAAGGAATGTTACCCTGGAAGATGGTGTACCCATGCGAATAGAGGACAAACCTAACGCGGTAACACCGGCAGGATTATCTTCCCTGCCGGACATATTCACGATGGTTTAAAGTACCTGATGGGCTAAACTGTCGGGGCACAACATTCACAAGGATGTGCTCTCCGTTAGGGATTCCAATCAGGGAAGTGTCCCCGGCGGCCAGCCATCGTGAGTAAGCTATTTCCCTGACATGCTAGGCTCGTCGGTGTATCTCTTATAGCTACCGACGTGGATATCCTCCCTGGCGGTTGTTTATTTGCTCCCGACGGTTTTTGGCCGTCGGGGATCTGTTGTGTTTGGGGTGGTGTTATTCGCGTGATTCCTAGTTGCGTTAGATGCAAAAATGCACTCGCCGTCATATTGGAAATGGGAATAATTTAGATATAACACATTTTAATTTGAGATTTAGCGTTAAATTCTTCGTGACCAAGAAAAAAATCTTGGAAATATCACTAATTCATCCCTCACATAGAAGTAGCAACCAGGAAACGATAAAATATACAATCTATAAGTAATGAGAAGACACTTCCTCAGCTGCAGTAACCTGGCGTATGTTCCTGCAAGTTTTCCATGGAGACGCAAATCATAGCATCAGCTCTTTAAGATTTCCACTCCTAGCAGTAGCACCTTGAGCTAGATCTAAAAATGAGACTCCAACAACAGCCAACCAGCGGCATGGCATGCTGGACGAGAGAGCTGAGTCTGAGGTTATGCAGTGAGCGTGAGAAAAGGTGCACGGATGTACCTTGTGGGAGGCAATGTGTCGTGTGAGGCGGCATGGAGGGAAAAGCATGTGATACATACACATTCTGTTCCAATTTAAGTCACTTCTTAGCTGGCCGGCGTGAAGGGGATCACGCACCTTTGGAGATGATTGGCCCTCCTTAGCTGTCGTTGTGGTTTTAGTTCAGTGCTCAACCCTGTAACTCCTACTCTGTTTTTTCGCACCGCTTTAAGGGTCTTTTGACCCTCCCATGTACCCTCTGTTCTTTCTATCTATCGATTTGATACGCGAGGCGTATCGGAAAAAAAATTTAAGTCACTTCCCATTAGAATGGGTAGTGTAATAAGCTAGACTATGAGTATGATCACGTGTCATCTCATTGCATACTACTCACACGATTTAAGATCAACACATACCGGCGTAAAGAGATTTACGCTTTTGGTCCTTCACCGTGTGCATGCCACATATTTTTGTCTCATAGAAAACTTCCGGCGCCTCCTATTCCTATTGGAGTTCTCACCTTCATATTGCACATGCCACTCGATGTACGCATTCTTAATTTCTTGTACATCCTTTACTTCTCTGATTTATAATGGTGATGAGGTTATGTTTCTTCCGTTGGTCTATTTTACACTTGAAAGAATATATGTATGAGATTTCTCTCCCAAATCAAGTAACTAGACTAGTAATATCTCACCAACTTTCAAATATCCCTAGCTTGGGTCGGAACTTTTCAATTGTTGCAAAACCGTCCTTTCTACTCTTTAATCGTTGAGAAACCGTGCTTGGTTTTTGTGACGTATTCCCATGTTAATACTTGTATCGCTTTATTATTCCGGTAGATGTTTTAACAATATTGGCATTAACTGTGTTGAGCCCTTTAGGTTAAGCATATGAAACATTTTTTCATTGTGTGCTACGATTAACGAATTTCCAAGAGTCGCGAGTTGGATAAAAGAACTATGATACCTGACAGATTGCATCAACCCATTACCTTACTATTCTTATCTTTAATTAACATTTTTATGTGTAGCTCTGGTGTGTATGGATCAACTATCTTTATAAGAAATGTATTTGTCCATTGAACTGTTCAACTATACAATGTATTTTATTAATTGACCCTTCTTATAGTTTTTCTCTATTTCTTAATCTCAACTCCTCAAGTTTTATACTGGATATGGTTTCCAATCGTGAGAAAGTGATGGAGCAATATCACGTTGATAAGATCTACCCATTTAGCAAATTTCGTCCCCCTGCCGTGGTTGGTCCCACATAGTTTCACATTGTTTTCCTCTTCAATCCAGAAAAGTTTCCCGGCTGGTGGATGAGGCTTCAATGTTCTTATGTTATGTCCAAGCAAAGGGCTCTCATCATGAGGAGCTAGTTGTAGTGATTAGTGGTCATGTAGGGAGCACCACGAAATCTGTACTTCATATTTTGGTCGAACCATGTAAAAAGACCTATCTGGATACAAAATGTGCAAATGGATTTGTGGGGAACATCAACTAGTTGTTTTTTGTTTGTTTGTTTTAATCAAATCTAGCATTGCGACTTTAAAATAGGATAAACAACTTTTTGGTCCACTCTTTATGATTTTTTTGTCATATACATGTTCTTGACAAAAAAATGATTCTCTCCATGGCTATAAATTATACCGTGCATTGTCTTTCTTATAATAGGCCAAAACAAATATTTTAACTCACATTTATTATTTTTCAACTAGGTACCACAAACATAAAGAGGCTCAAATCACATATGCATGAGCCATAACTATATATGTTCACCATGCAATGGTCGGCAGCGAGCAGATTTACATTGTTCTTAGCATTGATTCTACAAATCTCAATCATCTCATCCTCGCCCTTGTAGTTCTAGAAGCACACATGTCGGACCCTTTTTTAAGCATGTATGTCTCAGACGCCATATCTAACCAAACATTAGCTGGAGATAGACATGTATGTTAGGAATTCCTAGTGCCTCCTATTGCTTAAGGTTCAAATCATGCCCACATTTTCTTAAGAACACAAAGTGTAATGTTCCTAGTGAGCGAGGCACTAGATAAGGTGAGACTGAAAGTTTGCAATGTAACGAACAAAAAGAGAAACCAACTTGTCATATTCAAGATGCGCAAAGATGCGCAATTGCTCTTGGTGGGTTGGGCTGGCGGAGTTACAAGGTTATGACTCCAACCACCATGATTCAAGTCTGAGTGATCACGATTACACATATTATCAGTGGTGTAGGACGGGCTAAAAAATTCGTTGTGGCAGATTGACATCATGGAGAGGAAAAATGGTACTAAAAGACAAGGGAGTGTCTAACAACCAGCTAGCTGTTTTGTTTTTTAGGAACAGACAATTTTCTGAACCAATAGTATAACGACAGCTGTACTCATGAAAATGACTGAAAAAACAAATGAGTTTCTGTCTGTTTTACATTCCCGGCAAACAGACACATTTTTTATTCTCTCAGTCTTTGAGTTGCCGCAAAGATCTGGACTACCAGACTGTTTTTCAGACCTGCCCGTTTCACAGGTAATGCTAAAAAAGGTCTGCTACTCAGCTAGGAACAAACAGAAGCCCAGAACAACTCGTTCAGTTTTGAAACCTACAGATACGTGATCACCAACTACTCTTCTTCTCCAACAAAAGCCCAGTCCAGAACTACTCTTCTTTGCCAACAAGAAAGAGTGGTATGGGCTCACAAACTCCACCCCATCCTGCCGCTGCTTCGCTCCTCCAGTTCTTTTTTTTTTAACATACGCTCCTCCATATCGAACAGCCATAGACTTCAACCCCGCGAATCAACAATCTCTACATCGATGATCCCACCAGCCCGCAGAGTACCACTCCCTCCATCGCCAGCCACATACAAAAAAAAGAGAACGACTAAGTAAATGAGACAAACACGCTGAGGGGGAGCTGAGACGAAGACTGATATTGGTGCAAACAGAAAGAAATCAGACGGATGAAAAAGTGTCAAACCTTGTATGCGAGCACCACCCCGCTACAAACTCCAACTCCAGCTCGCCGCCTGCCACTCCCATCGAACTCTCATGTTGTCCGCTCCAATCTAACATCGAAAAAGAAGGTTGCTCTTCCTTTAACCGGGTTTGGAACCGGCTACCAACTTAAAAAAGATGGTAGGCGGAGTTACCCCGCCCAAACACCCCAAGAAAAGAATGAAAACAGATTGACCAAATAAGACGGATAAAATGAAAATTTAAGGTACTGAATTTATGAGAAACTTAGGCGAGTGAAATGCCAATATTGAGATACTGAAGTAATGAGTGACTGAAGAAATGCCGAAAAATGAATTGAAAGAATGAATGAAATAATGAGAGACCACAAAACTAAATGACTAAGATACCAAATGAAATGAAGAAAATGAGACACTCAAGAATGCACATAATGAAGTAATGAGAGACTAAAGTAGTAACGAGTGAAATGAAGAAAATGAGAGGCTGAAGAAATGCCGAAAAATGAAGTGACTTAATGAAATAATGAGACTACGAAAATTAATTACTAAGATACCAAGCGAAATGAAGAAATGAGTGACTCAAAATGCACTGAATGAATGAAATAATGAAATGAAAGACTAAGAAAATGAGTGAGTGGATAATGAGACACTGATGAAAATATAAAGAGTCTAACAAGAAAATGAGCACTCAAGATTGAAATAATGAAAAACTAACAAAATGAGAGACTGGAGAAACTTAATGAATGAATTAATGAGAGAATACACAACTATATGACTAAGAAACAAACTGAAATGCAAACAATGAGGGACTGACGAAATGAAGAGAAATGATGAGACTCAAATAATGAAGATACTGAAATTTCAAATGCCGAGAAATGAAAAACTGAAATAATGAAGTAGAATGACAAAATTTGGGATAAATGAAGTGAAGAAAATATCAATGCTAATCAAGATACTGAGAATCTAAGAAACCGAGCCAATAAGACTATGCTAAAATAAGCTGAAACTGCAAACAAAGGCACTGACGAAACAAGAATGACAAAATGAATGATACAATATACTAAGATACTCAAGGATAATGATTCACTCAGATTCTTCAAGATACTAAGATACTCAATGAATAAATAAGAAAATGAAGCATCGAGATAATCAAGATAGTGAAAAAACATCAGTGTCATTGCAGAATCTGGAGAAGTCCCTCGAGAGATTTAACAGTTTAATGGCCGAACCAATAAAAAAATAGATTCACAAAGTATTGTGCACAACAACCTCTTTGTGAAAGAATTGAAACAATTAATGCATCATCCAGAAATCGTTTCCTCCTAGGATTCACATTCTCCTATAACAGAATTAAAACAAAAGAAAACCAATAAGAAGCTTTACAAAGGCATGCAGTAAACCAAACCAAAACCAAAATTGATTGAAAAAGGCTAAGAAAATTGTAGTTTGTCACTTCTTCCGCGTTAACAAATTTGCTCCATTTCTTCGGTGTTAACAAATTTGCAGCTCCACTGTAATTAAATGGCTACCATGAAAAGGTACAAATAGCCAAATACTAAAGAGCCAAAATACTTTGAATTTGATATGGACTTTCAAGAAAGATCAGGACACACCATGAAACCGAGGAGATAAAAAGAGAGGGAAGGATAACCGGGTAGGCAGGTACAAAATTCAGCCAATTATTCCATTATGCTTTTATATACTCAGCATAAATGAATATACATTTCAAGATAAAATACTTCCATGATACACAATACATACATGATCCTTTGCACTGAAAGTGATAGAAGAAAGCAATAACTCATCAAGAATCTATCGGTAAAGTGGGTAATTGATGGAAATGGACAGAATCATAGGTTCACAGAGTTGGTGGTGCACCTGTGTCGATGACTCGGAACTGGAGAAAGTCATCCGTAATTCTGTATCATAGTGCTCTGTACGAACAGAAAACACTAGACAAAAGAGGTTCAGTATAAACAGATTGTTGATACTATATATCCTCTGTGAAACAAAACTGGCGGGTTCGATAGGAACTGAAAGAAACACAAATCTGAGCTACGGATCAAGATTTTCAGGAGGAAAAACTTACTCAATGGGGCACCAGTACCAGGCAAATCCACATATGTGAAGACTCGGTCGCACAAAAAATCCGCTCGCTGGTAATGACTAATGAGCTCCTGACTCGACATGGATGCCACGAACAGCAGGGATGCCCTCGTACGACGGTCGACGGCTCAATCCCTGACTGGCGGTGAGGAAGTCCTCAATGACGGCGCAGGCTGAAACGGTGAGGGGATTGAATCAGGCCGCGGGCGTCCCATTCAACATGTGCGGCACCTCTAACATGAAACGTCATCAGATCTAGCGGCCCCGACCAGCCCGATACTACGAAATCGGAGAACAACATCAAACAGAAGGAGGGGGTGCGTCAAGAGAGGGAGTCGCACAAGCTCCTTTCGAACTCGCGAATTGCCGGTCTCTTCGCCACCGGACGTCTATGGACGCGAGCCACACCTCTCTCCAACGAAGCTTACTCCTACTCCGCCATCACCGCTAACTTCGCCGTCTGTATCCCAAACTCGCAAGGCACCGCTCCGACCGGTACCGGCTGTCGGCTGAGCTGACTGCGGCGACACCGTCTCCGCCATGGCCGTCGCCTCTCTCTCTCTATCTCTCTCTCTCTCGGTGCGAAACGACTCGAAGAGCGGTGCCAAATGAAAAATTTAAAAAGAACTCAAAAAGACGACTCGCTGATTCAACCCGGAAACAGAGAGAAAAAGGAGAAAATGAGGGGCTGCACGCTGAGATTGGTGAGACAGATCCGACGGTCCAAAAGTGTCTGTTTCCCAATTGCAAAACAGCTGGTTGTTAATGAGGAAAAGTGAAAACGAAATATAGAAAATCAAAATCTACAAATGGTAAACCCCATCTTCACCTAAGAGGAAAGCATGCTTGGTTGAGGATGATCAACTATAAGTTACAAGCTTTATTCCCAACTGTACCCGCTTCCCTTTGTAGGTAACTATGGATGTGCTAGAAATGATATTGCCCTTTACAAGAGAAGAACTAATTGTCCTATGTAGGTTATATACTCACGTGTACGCTGGCTTCACATTAGTTCTATTCATCAGCGACAACAAAACCATGATCCAGTGACAGCAGCATCAAAACATGAGCCTTTCTTTCTCACTTGGTTAGATGAGTGGATGTACAATCTAGTCGGACATGTTCAAAGAATTTTGGATTTTATTATCTAAAAACAATCTCGCGGCGGAGCATCGGCTAACTTCTCACAACAACAAGTTTTCATTCGAAATGGAGGCAAAACGTTTCACTCATCTCATTAACTAATAAGAACAGAATTGTCCCGTAAATTAGCGAAAAAAATGGAGGAAGACCGGCACAAATACCCTCACCAACCGTCGTGGAACACGACAATCCTGAAAGGACACAGAGCTTACCTGGTTAAAAACACAAGCCACACACACCACCGAACAGAGAGTCGTCGTGAAGGTTTTCCATCGATGTCATCTTCGCCACTTCACTTCGAGCCAGCGACTCTGACTTCAATGTAGAACGACAACCGAAGAAAGCCTTGTCGTACGTGGGGGCCTCGCCAAGCCCACGTTTGATCCAAACAGTCAAGTCTTCACGTAGAGAACTGACAGCTCTCATGCTGATGACGAGATCTGAAGAGGAGAGATATGCAAGACTCGCACCGATGAAGATCAATCAGGATCAAACCGCCCACCACAAGTCATCGGTGCCGCACGAGATACACGGCAGGTCCGACTTCCCAGCACAACAACCACTAGATGGTCAACTAACGGTCACTGGGGTATTTGTGCCTCGTGCACCAACAATGAAAAATGGGTCCTGTTTCGTGCAATATTCATGTAAGGGCCATGTTGTTGTTTCTCCATAGATATAGATTCATTTCAAAATTTCCAAGCTTGAAGAAAGCACTTATTGTCATTCCCGGGACAAACATGGTGACGGAAGACATATATTACAAGGGTACTTTCTAGTAAATCTCAAGTGTCCAAACATAACTGGTAGTAATTCACAATCTCTCAGAAGAACGAAGCAAAACAGTCTTACTTTTGTCTTGAAACAAAAAAGTCAGAACTCTGACCCGATCGAAGAACAAGCGGGCCCTTATATCTCAGTCAGAGTCGTCGTCAGAGCATGCTGTCTGCCCGCGACGGCAGCCGGCGAAAGAAGTTGCTTGGCACGGCGGGCAGCTTGCTGCGGAACCGCGGGTGCCGGAGCAGGAAGAGCCCGGCGACGAGCGCCACGACCCGGAAGGGCGTGACGTAGAGCACCACCGCGGCGATGAGGCAGAAGAGGACGAAGACGCACGTGGCCCTCGGGTCGCGCCAGCTGAGCAGCGACTGCAGCCTCTCCCCCTGCGTGGCCATGTCGCCGACGACCGTCTGTATCCTTCCGGCCACGCTCCGCAGCCGGTCGTACCTCATGTACACCACGTCCTGCTGCCTCGACGTCGGGAACGTGTCGAACTCCTCGTCGAGCTCGTCCGGGTGCACGGCCTCTGCCCACGACATCTTGGTGTCCATGTGCGGCGGGTGGCGCGGCCGGCGCCGGTAGTTCCAGAGACCGATCATGAACATGTAGAGGAAGACGGTGGGGAGTATAAGCTCCGGGTACCAGATGAGGATGAGGAGGAGGACGTGCACCAGCGCCGTGGTCGCCACGTTCTTCCAGAGGCACACGTCTGCGAACCACCGCGCCGCCGAGGCCGCGCCGGAGAAGAGCGACACGGCGCGGAAGAAGTTGGCCTTGCTCCGCCGCATGCTCCACATGTGCGACTCCACGTCCAGCATGTACTCCACCACCTCCCGCCGCAGCGGCGGTTCCGCGCGGCCCAGCCGCGCCGCCACGATGCCCATCGCCTGGTACCGCAGCGCGTCCAGCTGCGTCACCGTGAACGGATGCAAGTAGTGCATCCTCGGAAGCAGCGGCTGCGTGTACAGGTGCACCATGTTCATCATCGACAGGCAGGTGAACCGCACGGCCAGACGGAGCTCGCCCATCTTCTTCACCCCCGACGGCGTCAGCAGGATAAGCGGGTACGCGTGCGTGTACACGCGGTCGGTCTCCAGCGTGGAGAGGCGGATGCGGATCTTGCCGATGCGTGCGTCCCTCGCCGGAGGGCCTCCACCTCCACCGCCGTTGTTGGTACCGTTACCGCTATTGCCGAGGTGGCAGTTGTCGAAGACGCCGATGGTGATGACAGTGCTCGGGTCGAACACCTCCCACGTGTACTGCTCGTTCCACGTCGGACTGAAGGTGCCGATCATGGTGCGCGTGCGCACCCACTTCTGGCCGTACTTGGAGACGCAGTAGGCGTCGGTGCTGCCGCGTCCCTCGCGGTTCTTCATCGGCTGCAGGCCGGTGGCGCTGAGGATGCCGACCTCCATCACGCCGACGGGCGGCTTCCAGAGCTGCCGCGCCGTGGGACGGGTGTCGCTGATGTACATGGTGGACTCGTCCATGACATGGTACGCGCCCTCGAGGCATGCCCGAACGTGGACGCGGCTGGCGAACCGGAGCTCCCGCCGTGTCTCGCCCTCGATGGCGCTGGCGATGCCGAACTTCTCGAGGTCGAACCACCGGGACTGGACGAACGGCCGGTGGTCCAGCCGCTTCTCGAAGAGCGTGAGCGGGAGCTGGACGCGGCCGAGGAGGTCGTCCTTGCGCGGGCTCACCCGGTCCTCCACCGTCATCACCAGCTGCTCCTCGAAGGGCTCGGCGACGACGAAGACCAGGTCCTCGTTCCACCGCGGGTTCAGCGTCGCCGCGGCCACGACGGAGGTCTTGAGGATCTGGTTCCCGACCTGCGCCTTGACAAACACCTCGGGCGCGCGGCCGCGGGACTGCGGCTGCACGTCCTGCGCCTCGATGACGTTGACGCGGAGGTACCAGAGCTTGGGCGAGACGTAGGCCTTGGAGCGCACGCTTGCCACGCCCTCGCCGCGGACGGTGGCAGCGTCGGAATGCCAGGCCTCCGGGAACGCCTCGTCGGCCTGTGTGCCGATCCACACGGCGAGCATGAGCTCGCCGCGCACCTTGTACCCGCCGTCGCCGCGGCGCTCCTCGAGGCGGTACCACTGCGGGGCGAGCGGGCTGTCGGGCGGCACGCGGGTGGGCACCTCGCCGAGGTCGAAGACGACGCGGCCGACGTAGTCGTCGCGGCCAAGCATCTCCCGGTCCTTGAGGTAGACCTCGAGGGCGTTGGACTGGACGCGGGACTTGGAGAAGGCGAACACCTGGTCCCACTCCGGGTTGGCGCGCCGGTCGTAGTGCTTGGTGGTGCCCTTGTAGTTGCCGAGCTTCACCTCCACGTAGGGGTCCATGGCGGCGCCGGTGATGGGGTTCGGGGGCAGGTCCTTGGCCTTGACCACGCGCACGTACAGGAAGAACATCTGCTCCACCAGGTCGTACGTGCTCGACGGCTTGTCCATGCCAAGCCACCCGGCGATGCCGCCGCCCACGGCCGGGCGCGCCGGGCCTGCCGCGCCTTTCGGCCATTGCTCGCCGAGAAGCGGGTTCGTGTCCTTGAGCTGGAAGTCCTCGTGGTGCGCGTCCTGGTGGCCGCCCGTCATCGGTGAGCTCCCGATATCAAGCACACCAAGTAAAAGTTTAGACCTGCTATCCCCATCACAGCAAAGAAAGAGACAAGATCAGAATTTAACACACTCCTGATCAACAAAAACACCATGAAACAAACTACACAACAGTATTTCACCATTAATTGATCGATCATCTTAACTCTGACTCACCCACTCACTCAATCTTTCAAGAGGAACGCAGCAACTTCAGTTACTCTTGTCGATCAAAACTAGGCAAAGTACACGACACCTGACCCGCGAAATAGGCATATATCCAGCAGCAAGAAACCACTAGCGCCAAGAAGAAAGATTGCGTTAGAACTCCACTTTTGCCTCGCGAATACATGCACGAAGCCACGCAGGCATGCAGAGAAGCTTTTGTTCAGGCCAAATGTATGGGCGCGCGGCCGGCCTAGCTGGGAGTGGGGCTGGGATCCGGGAAGCCTCGCCGGCAAGCAAAGCGACGGCCGGCGGAGAACCCGGCGAGAAGGAAGGTATACACGACACGAGGTCTCGATCTGCACTAATGAAGCATCTCTACCTAAGCTAGCTGAGAACCTGTCAGTACGTGTGTGCACACTAGACAGCATAATCTGGCTTTGTGCGATGAGAGCCCAAGTTCTTTCTGGGTGAAGCTAAACCTTTCTAGCCAGGGGAAATTAGCGGAGGTCGAACGAGGGATCAGAGGGGAAAAGGTGATTAAAAGTCGTAAAGATAACACCACACGGGGAATCGAATCGATTCTTTGGTTTGTGGCATGGGCTTTGTTTATGCCGTTTCTCTCTTCACCGATCGATCTTTTGAACGCTTTGGCTCGAGGGGAAGATCTTTTGCACAGTATTCATACGTCCAGGGATCGATCAATCAGTGAGCACATGCCACGGTAATTTCCAGCTTCGTGGTGCCCTACCCGGTGCACTCATGGGGCAGTAAGAAACGATTTAAGCGACACATGGAATTTTGGTGCAAGCCGAAGTTAAGTACTCCTACATACTACAGAACAGCTATTGTGCATCTACCGATGCAGGGGTTTTATCCGGAAACCACAAATGGAGCCTGGGCTTCATGGGGCCTTTAAAAAAAATCAAAATCGATAATTTAAAGTTGTAAAAAAATTAAAACATCCTGAGATAGACAATGATGCATTCTACCAACATGCAAAATTTCAAATAAAAATAATTCACATTTTCAACACAAAAAAATAACAAAATCTGACCGATTTTGGAGTTTTGAAATTTTACACTGTTCACTACTTCGAATTTTGAATTTTTCACTCCTTCAAATTTTGCATACAACAATGTTTATCTCTAAATTTGCTTCTGATATTTTTTTGAAACTCCGGAATGTTATTTATTATTTTCAAAAAAATGGCCCTTAGAGGTCGGGAGCCATTTGTGTGTACTCGGGTTTTACCCATTTAAAAAAAACAGAACAACTATATATATTGGCTGGTTGTAGGAACAAAGATTTCTAGCTTCCAAGTTCAAGTGATCTATGTATTAAAAAAATCATAATATCATGCATGTTGTCTATGATGTAGTGTTTGTCGTTATTGCCGGTATGGCTATGTAGAAATGACTTGGTTTTCGATTGTAAGATTTTTTTTCTGTTATACAGCTCATCTGCCTATGTACACCATTTGCTCTGTTCGGGGTCAAGGCCTTTTTCTCCTGCGGGGCTCGCGTGGGTGGTCAAGGCTCGAAACCTCTCTCCTCTAGTCTGGTGATAGAGAAGAGGGATGATTTGATGCTCTTGGCTGTTGTGAGGCAGATCTGCAACACTTGAGTTGTTAAGCTCTCATGGGAGTGCATCCACCACAACCTTGTTTTGGCTGCCGCCCTCGATGGTCGAAGGACGACCAATCGCACCTTCGTCACTAACTTTGGTGGCTTTTCCTGATCACAAGCAGATGGTTTTCTTCAACCTCTAGGTGCCTATGCCAAGTAGGAGGCCCTTCCGCTCCAGCACGGCATGCTTCCGCCTCCTCGTCCCAAATGGCAGCATACCAACAATGGTCTGATCGGCTGTGCTGAGAATCCCTACAATCGGTGCGGTGGAGAAGCTCCTACTTTTCCATTTTACATATGGTATCCTTCGTGCAAAAAGTGTGGACCTGTTTTAATTTCCTTTATTTGTTGCCCCTTGTGTATTTTATAACTTTGTTGTAGATAATGCATGAAACGAGAAGGACGTGTTAGCGATTCTCATATTTGGTGTAGGGTACTTTGTATAAAACTTGAGGTCTGTTATGTTATTTATTTTTTCTTTGATGACCTCTATGCATTTTTTACTCCCACCAACCTGGTTTACTGCAGCTTTGATGCCTTGCCCTTGTTCAAAAATATAATATAATGAATGAAGTTCTCGGTCCTTCGGGACGACGCCCCTCTTAAAAATAGGACTATATGAGCATCAGAAATTCACAAGACAAAAGGAAAACCATGTGTTCCCTGTTGTCCCTCATTACACAGAATCAATGGCCTTCACGTAGCGAAACAATCTATATCAATGCAATCATGTTATAAAATGTGGCATGAAGCCAATATTGCCTCCAACAGGGAGGGAGTGAGAGAGATATTTTGTCGCTACGTTGTGTAAGAGTTGTGGATGGGTCATGAGAGACCGTGGGTTTGAGAGACATCAAGAGTTCACGTATCACTTTCACTTGTCCTATTGTTACCAAGCTTGTTCAAGAAACTTCGAACGTTCACACATTGCAATGGTGTTCTGAGAAAAAACGTTCACACATTACAATGGTGTTCTGAGAAAAAGAATGGATAAACTTGTCAAATATTCTATAACCAAACATATTTTTGGAGATAGATGGGATCACCCAACAAGGCTTGAGGCATTCGAAGACTTGAAGAAGTTCAAACAAGAGCCTATGCGTGTGAAATCGAGGTAGGGCTGGTGGAGGCCTAACACTGCTATGTTGGGCCGTTTGAGTACCATTTTTTTCCTGACCATAAATTTTTCGGCTCTCGATTGGATAGACTCGCTTGAAAACCATGTGAAGTAATTTAGGATAGTAGGTGTTAGGGCATCTCTAACCGATCCCTCAAAAGTGGTTAGAGGAGAAAACATTGGACTTTTATCATCTAAAACGCACCTAACCGAACCCTCAAATCCTTTAGGGGAGAAAAACTTTTTCTCTGAGACCTCCCAACTCCTAAATATACTCAACCTCCTCGGTGTGGAGAAAAAACTTTCTTCGCTCTCGGAGATGTGCTGCGACCGCCTGCTGATGGTCGACCTCCTGCTGGATAAGCCGCCGCGTCTCCCTGTCCCCGGCATGGACGACGATATCACCAATGATGAGGGCGAGCGCCTGATGCATGTAAAATGCATACATGAACTTTGCATTATTTTACTTATATTCCAGTCATATTTGCATCATATAAGGGTTATATCACTGTTTTATAATGATTTTGGGAATATTTGATATGTTTCCTATTTTTATGGAATTAACCCTGCACAGGCAGAAAACCCTATTTCTATATTTTAATGTTTCAGGGACCCAAACGACGTCCAAATGACCTGCAAATTTACGAGCGTCAATTTTTGGAAGGAAGAAGACTTGGGAGCGAAGGAAGCAAACAAGCGGAGACCCGAGGGCCAAGATAGGTGGGCCCACGCGGCCAGGTACATGGGCCGCGTGGGACCCCTCCTTTTGGGCCTCGGAGCTCCGTTGCCGTCGATCTTTCCTCCACCGACTCGGTTTTGACCTAAAACCGACTATAAAAATAGCCCCCGACGTTCTGGAAGGAGCGCCGCAGAAACACAGAAACACGAAACAGAGACCTGGAGTTGCAGATTGGAGGGGAAAACTCCGGCGGGGCGCTGCCGGCGTGGTCTCCATCTTCTCCAACGACTTCTCCACCGTCTCCATGATGAAGAGGGAGTAGTCCACCTCTGGACTATGGGTTTGTGGAAGTAACTTATGTATCTCTCTCTCTCTTGAGCTTCACTAATTAGTACCGTATGAGCTGCTGAACATGATTACGGTCATCTATGTAATACCTTTGTGGTGGATCTTTTTATGAGTTAATATATGTTTGAGATTGCAATGGTTTTGTTTCAGTTATGAAAGTAGATGCATATTATGTACCCCGTTCTTATTTACTTGTCATGATCAAGCATGTTTATGAGAGCGTGTGAGGGGGAACGTGTGCATTAGTTGGAGTAACGGGGGGTGGCTAGTGCAGTGAACGTGAGAGAAAGTTCTGCGATCCACTTGGGTATCTCTACCTTACTTTGTTGCCTCACTAGGGATAAAAAGAAATACCATGCTACCGGAGATGTGGGTGTGACCATTGCCACTACTCCATGACTAGATCTAGCATGTTCTTATTTTAACTTCATGTCATGATACTTATTGCTATACTCTGAGTTATCTTAATTACTGAGGTGTTATGATTTAGTTCGCATCTTGGTGGAGTATAAGAGAGACTAATAACCAAAAGGTCTCTATGTTAGGACGTGATGCCCATATAATTATAACTTGTCATTAAACTGTTGTGTTGCAATCTCATATGTCAACTCTAGTGTTCCATTGTCTACCACTTTATTAAAGAGAGAGTGCATTTGTGAAACCATGAACCCCGGTCCATTTTTAATCATAAGAAACACCTTTCCAACACTTTTACCACTTTTCCATTTTCTGCCATTTAAAAATCCGAAAATACAAAAACACTTTTACATCTTGCATTCATCATATAAAACCCAAAAATATCATTTATCATTGCTACCACCATCCTTGCATATTTATTTACCACCATTGCATATTTATTTCTTGTTTGCATTGCATATTATCTTGATATCATTCTCACACCTTGTGCTTGACAACCACTAGGTGAGGTTGAGGACCAAAACATTTACTTTGTTTTGTAGGTAACCAAAAGAAGGATAGGAAAGATAAATCTTCACTACTGATTCCCCGAGAGTTCGATATTAAACCCTCGAGTCACCCCTCGTGGGGAAAACACGTCTTCCACTTACTACACACTCTGCACTTGGAGTCTCAACCTAACCCATATTCTTTTGACGCAGGTAACTACGTCATCGGGTATCAAGACTGTTTTCTGGCGCCGTTGCCGGGGAATCATTGCTGAAAGGTTTATCCAAGGGTCCCCTGCACTAGCTCTGTTTTCTGGCGCCGGGTTTATCCAAGGATATCTCACCAAGTCAACTTCATCACCAACTTGTGCTAACACCTAAGCTTGGGGAGGTTGCACCTACGTGAGCATCATCTTATCCATCTTTACCTTCAAAGCAATTTATTTGTTTTGTCATTGTCTTGCATTTTTAATTTCGGTTTGCATTTTTATTTTCAGTTTTGCATTTTGTGTTGCATTTGTTATTTCGGTTTGCATTTTTAGTATCATTTTATTTTCAGTTTTCATCTAAAAACATAAAACCCATAAAAACTAGTGTTGTTTTTAATATGTATGCTAGCTATGGAGAAGGTTATGTCAAAACTATGGGAGCTTACTATGAATATCGATCAACCAAAGAAGGAAATAGAATGCTTGAATTGCTTGAACATCTAATGATATGGCCACTGAGTTTTGTGAATTACATAATATAACTTGCTGCTTTAGAAAAGACTATAAACACTCTCTCTATCAATGTAAGTATAATAGTGATCCTATTATTGCTTCTTATCAAGAGTGTAAATTTGCATGCCATGATATAGAACAAGTTGAGAAATATATTGCTTATGTTGCAGCCCATGAGATAGACTTTCTTATTGATAATTTTTTTGCAACTAGTCATGAAGCTCGTGTAATGAAAGGACACATTTCTATTCTTCTCCAACTTTGCAAAAAGGAATTTAGTGATAATGTTTATGTTAAAGAAAGAATTCTTGCTTCCATGGAAAGTACTAATATTTTGCAGGAAGAGGATGATGAAAACATAAGCTTGGAAGAGGAAGTATGTGAAGAGGAGATTGAAATGGATGTGCTCCAACCTAAGCTTGGGGAAGAGTTGGATCTCCCAACTTCACCATCAACATTTGATAATAGCACTCAAACTCAAAAATCTTTTGTTATTTATGAGAATCCATGTTATGATGAGTGTCAAACTGAAAATTCTATGGTCCTATATGATAACCCATGCTATTATGATGAAACTAATAATGCTCCTTTACTTTTCAATGCTACTAGTGAACTTATTGATGATAATGAGGAGTGTTGCTTAAATATGCTATATGATAATGCTTTAGATGATGGTCCTATGCTTATTGATAATCCTCCATGTTTAGAAGTTGTTACTTATTTATGTCAGGATGAAAATGATATACTTGCTGTTTGTGATGGTACTCTTACTCATGAGAGTCCTACTTTGTTCTTGAACTCTCCTACTTACACCATAGAGGAGAAATTTGCTTATGTTGAGAAATACTTATGTGATTTGCAACTATCTTTAGTTCCAAATCTTTGTTGCAATCATGATAGTAAACTTGATATTGATCTTATTAACTATTTTGAAAGAGGGAAGCATGCTAATGAATTCCATAATAAATTTAATAATCCTCTTTATGTGCCTAAATTATCTAAGTTGAATGATTCTTGTGGTTATATGGTTGAATTTATTTCTACTACTTGCAACTATTATGAAAGAGGAGGTGATAAGAACCCTCTTTATGTTACTAATAATTATATGCTGCAAGTAAATATTGTTAATATGCATTGGGAAACTTCTATTTATGGTGATTCATTCATATACAAAATGCCAATGCATAGAAAGAAAGTTAGACTTCGTTGTTATTACTTTTGTGTTTTGTTTTTCTCTCAACTAGGGTTCAACTTGACTATTATTTTGATTGGTTTGAGAACACCATGGGATCCTGGTATTATGCATGAACACTTTCCAAGGAAGAGGGACACACAAAGTTCAAGCTCCCTCATGAGCTTCGTCCACAATAAATATCAAGTAAGAAGCCTAGCTATATGGCTATAAAGAAAGCGCTTTACGGGAGGCAACCCGGTTGTTTTTATTTGTGATTTTCTTTGTGTCCTCTTGCTGTAACAAGAGACTTTTTTTAGTTTAGTTTCTGGAATTTTTAATAAAGTGCCAAGTTTTACTCATTTTGGTTTGAAGAAGTTGCTTATAGCGTTCGGAGATTTTATTCCTGCACGAATCTGTGCACGGTATGATTTTTAATTCTTATTCTGTAACTCCGAATGAGCTCATATTTGAACTGTAGTTGCAACTTTTCATCCTCTGTATGCATGAATTTTTCGGAATTTTTCGACAAAGTTAGTAGGGTAGAAAAATACGTTTTGCTGCTGCTGTTTTTCTGGACAGATTCTGTCCCATTTTGTTTGATGCATGCTTTGAACTTTTAACTTGAATCTTTTTGATCCAATTGAGTTTATGAGTAGGCATACAACATTATACACTTTCTGGACATCATATGAATTTTTGTTCAAGGATTATATGCAGCAAGAAATCTATTTGTTTATCACTACTAATGCACCCCACAGAAAAAAATGGGAGAAACGGTGTTTTGAAGTTTTTTCACAGGGATTAGAGGAGATGCACCAAGAGCTATCCAAGGATGGTGAAGACCATAAGCTTGGGGATGTGAAGACAACCCCACTGGACCTACACACTCTCGGTTTGCACACGTCTAACTTCTGTTTTTCGATCGAAACACTTTATCGCATAAACTTGGAGCGTCTTTTTGTTTGTTTTGGTTTGATTTTTATTTTGTGAGACCACCACACTATCATTTATATATGAGAGAGCTACTGGAAATTTGGGTTGAATTATGTTGGATGCTATTATAGATTGGGAAAAGGGATGTTGGAGTTGATTTTAAAAGATACATATAGTTGCATGATTCATGAGCTTGTTAATGAGTAATAATTTGCAAGTATTTTATCAAGAGCTATCTTTTATTCATGTTTTGATGCTGAATGTTATTTACTTGTTTAACATGGATTAGTTAGTTCTATGGACACTCATGCATGCATTTAGATGGTCAACTTTCTCCCTCTTGCTAGCCCAAAAATTCCAACAAGTAAAAACTTGTTTCCAACACCTTCAACCAAAGTTTTTCCAGTGAGTCCACCATATCTACCTATTAGCTTTATGCTATTCCGAGTATGTTTATCATGATATTTGTGTTATCTATACCTCTGAATGAAAATGCTTATGTTGTTGATTGTTATGGGAAAAGTTGGTTATAGAGCTCTCTCGAACTTGATGCACACTTTACTTTCATTGCATAAATAAAACATGACCCATTGTGATTAAAATTATGATGTTGTGGGCTTGACAAATGTCTTTGGTTGAGAGTTAGCTCATATGTGCTGTCACATGGCAAGCTTTCAACATGCACTTCATTTCATTTAGTTGATATCATGTACTTTTGTTTATGGATGCTTACCATGGGTGAAATAAATGTGGAAATGAAGTAGGTTTAAATGAGTTTGTATAAATGGTTAGAGAGACGCCTGGGCCGCTAATCTAAGCCATGCATCATTCATGGTGGAAATTTACTTACATGCTATGGTGAACCTTCTGTGATACACCTTACAATAAAAAGCTATCTAATGGTAAATAAAAAGGGTGTTGAGATTGTTCATTGTGTTTGTTTGTCTTGTCATTTTGATATGGGCTTGTTCCATATCCTGGGACAAGAGGTACCCCAGTTGACGCTCTTAATGATACTATTATTACTTACAATGATATTTAACTTGAACTTGCTTTGTTTCCCAAGTTGAGTAACACATGGAGTAGGTACTTGTATTCAAGGGGCATGAGACTTTCAACCTGTACTTTGTCAAGCACACTACTCATATTTGCTTTCACTTTAAACTTAATCATTCAAGATGCTATGATAGGGGAATGAGAGCTTGACACCAAGGATTACCACATTACAATCATTAACTTAAGTAGAGAAGTTCAGAAGTTAGATGAAACTTATTCATGCTTTACCTCTACTCATATATATATCTTTCCAAAGTGTCCACCTTTTATATTCAGATTTTCATCAATACTCTATGACCATTATAGGATGTTCTTTCTTTCATTATGCATACATGTGGTCCATAGTACTTTCTTTTATGTTACACTTTGTGAATTATCATTGAACATCCTTGCATTGAATACTTGATATCACTTCATAAACTATCTTGCATATTGCTACTCCTTTTAAGAATGAATCATTTGACTCTATGTAGCAATAGTAATCATCTTTGATATCCATTGATAGTATTAAATTGCAAAGTCCATGTTAGTTTTATCACCTTCATACTCGAGGACGAGTATAGGTTAAGCTTGGGGATGTTGATGCATGTAAAATGCATACATGAACTTTGCATTATTTTACTTATATTCCAGTCATATTTGCATCATATAAGGGTTATATCACTGTTTTATAATGATTTTGGGAATATTTGATATGTTTCCTATTTTTATGGAATTAACCCTGCACAGGCAGAAAACCCTATTTCTATATTTTAATGTTTCAGGGACCCAAACGACGTCCAAATGACCTGAAATTTACGAGCATCATTTTTGGAAGGAAGAAGACTGGGAGCGAAGGAAGCAAACAAGCGGAGGCCCGAGGGCCAAGATAGGTGGGCCCACGCGGCCAGGTACCTGGCCGCGTGGGACCCCCTTTTGGGCCTCGGAGCTCCGTTGCCGTCGATCTTTCCTCCACCGACTCGTTTTGACCTAAAACCGACTATAAAAATAGTCCCCGACGTTCTCTGGAAGGAGCGCCGCAGAAACACAGAAACACGAAACAGAGACCTGGAGTTGCAGATTGGAGGGGGAAAACTCCGGCGGGGCGCTGCCGGCGTGGTCTCCATCTTCTCCAACGACTTCTCCACCGTCTCCATGATGAAGAGGGAGTAGTCCACCTCTGGACTATGGGTTTGTGGAAGTAACTTATGTATCTCTCTCTCTTGAGCTTCACTAATTAGTACCGTATGAGCTGCTGAACATGATTACGGTCATCTATGTAATACCTTTGTGGTGGATCTTTTTATGAGTTAATATATGTTTGAGATTGCAATGGTTTTGTTTCAGTTATGAAAGTAGATGCATATTATGTACCCCGTTCTTATTTACTTGTCATGATCAAGCATGTTTATGAGAGCGTGTGAGGGGGAACGTGTGCATTAGTTGGAGTAACGGGGGGTGGCTAGTGCAGTGAACGTGAGAGAAAGTTCTGCGATCCACTTGGGTATCTCTACCTTACTTTGTTGCCTCACTAGGGATAAAAAGAAATACCATGCTACCGGAGATGTGGGTGTGACCATTGCCACTACTCCATGACTAGATCTAGCATGTTCTTATTTTAACTTCATGTCATGATACTTATTGCTATACTCTGAGTTATCTTAATTACTGAGGTGTTATGATTTAGTTCGCATCTTGGTGGAGTATAAGAGAGACTAATAACCAAAAGGTCTCTATGTTAGGACGTGATGCCCATATAATTATAACTTGTCATTAAACTGTTGTGTTGCAATCTCATATGTCAACTCTAGTGTTCCATTGTCTACCACTTTATTAAAGAGAGAGTGCATTTGTGAAACCATGAACCCCGGTCCATTTTTAATCATAAGAAACACCTTTCCAACCACTTTTACCACTTTTCCATTTTCTGCCATTTAAAAATCCGAAAATACAAAAACACTTTTACATCTTGCATTCATCATATAAAACCCAAAAATATCATTTATCATTGCTACCACCATCCTTGCATATTTATTTACCACCATTGCATATTTATTTCTTGTTTGCATTGCATATTATCTTGATATCATTCTCACACCTTGTGCTTGACAACCACTAGGTGAGGTTGAGGACCAAAACATTTACTTTGTTTTGTAGGTAACCAAAAGAAGGATAGGAAAGATAAATCTTCACTACTGATTCCCCGAGAGTTCGATATTAAACCCTCGAGTCACCCCTCGTGGGGAAAACACGTCTTCCACTTACTACACACTCTGCACTTGGAGTCTCAACCTAACCCATATTCTTTTGACGCAGCTAACTACGTCATCGGGTATCAGCGCCTCCACGCCACTGACGCCCTCAAGAAGACGATGGAGATGGTCGAGGATTGTGCAACGCTGGTCAGCCACGTTCGTCAGCGTGACACGTCCTGCGTTCGGGTGACATGATCCGTAGATTGTGCTAGGTCCGTTCGACTTGAGAGATCACTACTTCTCTTGATCTCCGTGGGAAGATCTTGTGTGTTTTTCTTGCGGGTTGTCGTGTTCGGGCATCGTCATGCATGAGACTATATGATTCAATCGTGGATTTCTACTGCTACATGTTAGATTCCTACATGTTAGATTCTATAGTATAATTCTGCTTGCTCATGAGAGAGGCGTTTTGGCTCCCAAGCTCATATGCTCCTGTTATATTAAACAAAATTAAAAAAATAGTAAAACATTTCCAAAATTCTGAAATTTTTTGGTGACGAACATATACATGTTTTTAAATACGTGCCAAGTTTCGTGATGAAATGTCATGTGTGGTGCTCAAAAATAACAAAATCAGTGCTCTAAAAAGTATGTTTTTGAAGTTGCATTTGGACCACTGATTTGTCTTTTTTGCACAGAGCATACCTAATGTCATTTCGCCACGAAACTTGGCACGTATGTTGTACATTGGTATGTGTTCGCCTCCAATTGTTTTCAGATTTTTTTAAAATGTTTTACTATTTTTAAAATTTTGTTTAATATACCGGGAGCATATGAGCTCGGGAGCCAAAGTGAATTTCAGCTTGCTCATCCTTTTTTTAGAACTTTTTCAGCTAGCAGATTTCAGTACTTGCTGGTTCGAATGATGCAGAATTTTTTATCTTGATCTAGATTTATCAGCACTGAAGATAATCATTTGGTAGTATGTCATAGCAAGTGTTTGACAAAATGCATGAGCCAAATAATTGTTTTAGTCCGCCAAGTATAGGGGCTCGGTTTGAAACAGAGGAGCAAATATAATCCTCTAAAGAAGAAGGAGACATATAGGGAACTAAATTTTGAAGGATAGATTTGAAATGCCTTTAATTAGGAGTTGAAGATCGACACACTCTCACACCTTCGGCATAGAAATGTTGGCGTTTAACGATGAGCACAAAACTTTTACTCCTATGGTTACTTGGCACCTTCTATCCCACGGACGTGTAAAATCTCAAGTTTAAATATTTTATATTCAGAGCTACATAAAAATGAATAATGTGTGGATCTGAGTATGCACACTTTTAAATCTTCAAATATACAAAAATTGCCATTTTTGTGTTGCTCATAATATAAAGAATTTCACATTGTGATTTTCATACTTGTAGGATACATCATGACTCACACGCACACACAAAAAAGATACATCATTGACTACATCCAGAAACTTTTTTCTATTTTTTCAAAACGTGTAAATATAGTTTTTGAAGTTTTAAAAAATGGATCACCGGAAAATCGAGTCAAAGTTCTTTTTCGCTGGTTATAGTTGCAAACCGAAGTTTAAGGGAACGGAGAATTTCGGTGCTCATTGTACTAGCTGGAAGGAGAAAAAAAATGCTGGAGTACGTACATGCATGGAGTGCGTGTCGTACGGTATAAGCTTAGTTAGCAAGGAAGCGGACGGAAGTTACCTTTATTCCATGCCGGGCTGATAACTAGCAACTGGCAAGTAGCAGCGATGAGTGAGTGGTGTCGAAAAGATGGCAGGGAATACGATTCTCATATCACCTCCACTTGCATGTTTGAAACCGGGGAGAAGCAAGGATTCTGAACTTGTTTTGTTTTTTTGGCAGAACCGATTCTGAACTAGCGATCACATTACGGGCGAATGATTTCATAGTTGCATCATAATTCTCTGTTTTTCTCGGTTTTCTTTTTTGCCCAACTAGGCGAAGTGCGCCTTCCTACGGAGATGCCTGTGGGTGCGCGGGGCGTTGCTACCCATAGGACGCGTGTCGCCCCCCGTTTACCTTCATTTTTTTTTCTTTTTTAGGCAGGGTACAATACAGTGCGACAAAAATAAGAACTGCATTTAGGCAGTACAAAATAAATGTTTAGACCTTACACAATGCCGCATAATAAAACATGACTAGAGCAGTGCACTGGCAATTACATCTAAAGTCGTAGATGATAGGCAATTGGAGCACTGCATAACTGCATTTACGAGATCAAATGGTTAAATCTGAAGACAATACAACTACAGGCCGTACATAGAAGGTGTACATAGAAGGTGGTACGAAACATGCAGTTAGAGCAGTGCACTTACTAGACGCAATGCAGTACATCTGAAGCTCGGCCCCGGCCGAAGGGCAGTGGCGGCGCCAGGGGTATGTCCCTGTATTCACGGGAATACCCAAGATTTGGAGCATAAAAAAATGTGTATACACATCGACACAATACAGCGCCAAGGTTGCTACACACGCACATGGCACACGCGACGCACTCACGCACACACGCACCTCTCGCCTCGATCCCCTTCCTCGGCTAACCCCTGCCTCTCCCAGCTCGCCTCTCTCACGCACGCCCGCTCCGGCCGCATCGACAGCTGCCGCGCCGCCGGCCTCCTCGCGCTGCAGCCACCGTTGAGGGCGATGCAGTATATCCGGGAGGGGAGTAGCCAACGCGCCAAGGCTGCTTGGGCTCCGCCGCGCCGGATCTAAGCCGCAGACCTCCCCCAGCCGGCCGCCGTTCGCCAAGGAGACCAAGTAGCATCAGACATGGATCTGAGCCGCAGCCCACAGCCGACCGCCGTTCGCCATGGAGGCCAAGCAGCATCAGGCATGGATCCGAGCCGCAGGCCCCCAGCGCCACGTCGAGGAGCTCGATTGGCGTTGTGCCACGGCTGGAATCACGTCGTCTCGGGCTCACGGGCTGGTCCTTGACGGACTGCATCAGGTGCCATGGGGGAACCACGACATCCAGTTTGGTTTGATTTGCTCCACCCTTCTGCACTAGTAGCAGATCTAATTTTGTAGATGAAATGTTTTAATTTCCAAAATTTCCTCTTGTTTTCTTGTATTGTAGATTGTAGATGAAGAAAAAAAATTCCCCTAGATTTACCGTATTATTTGGTTCATAATAAAATTGGGTGAATACCCAGGCACCAATTCCTGGCGCCGCCACTGCCGAAGCGTAGCGAGTGTCGAGCATAGCGAGGGTCGAGCGCAGCGAGCCGCCGACTAAGCGGAATGAAGCGACGACAGAAGCCGCCCATATAGCTGACGACGACACGGGGGGTGCATGGGGTGTCCCCCCGTCGACGGTACGCGTTGTTGACGGCGAGGAACAACATCAAGGAGCAGCGGCATGGATCGTGGGCGCGACGGCGCAAGGCGGTCAGCCGTGGAGAAGCAGATCGGATCGACATGCATCGTCGGTTGGATTAGCTTGGCGCGCAAATTGGGGGAGTTTGTACCGACTGTTGCGGCGCAACGGGTTCGAGCGGTCAGACCGGCCGGTTCAACCGAAGAGGCCGGCTCGACGTGAAGGGACCAGGTGCAAAGGTGGAGGTCTCTAATGCACGTAATGTGCGCGTGTGGCTCTAAGATTCGGATGCATTTGGTGGAGTCATACGGGTTTGATTCGACAATGGCGTGGACCAACTCAAATATTTTGTGTGCACACGGGAACAAAGGAGGCCGAGTTGGATGATGCAACTGTGACTTGGAGCTCAAGGATAGTCACGTGGGTTCGAATTGAAGGTGGAGATAGATCTGAACTATCTTGAATCAGGAAGTTTCCTGGTTGGTGGTCGAGTCCTGCTCGGTTACGACTTCTAAGTCGGTTGAGGGGTAGGCACCACGAGGTCAATAAAAGGAGGGGGCTGAGAGGGCAACGGATCAAAGAGCTCAGAGTTGTCTAGCCCTAACCCGAGCATAGGGAGTTCGGAAGCAAGGCGGCGCGCAAGGAAGCTTTGCTGAACCGGAGAGGAAGCTCGGGCCAGATCGATCGTTCTGACCTACACGATCTGATCGGCGGCTGTTCAGAGGAGAGAGCAGCGGCGGACAGTCATGTCTGCGGGAACCAGGTTCAAGGTGACAAAGTTTGATGGTACGGGCAACTTCGTGCTTTGGCAGTCGAGAGTCAAGGACTTGCTGGGACAGCAGGGTTGCCTGAGGACGATCAAAGCTGATGCTACGAAGCCTGCCAAGATGGACGCTGAAGACTGGGAGGAGATGAAAATCAAAGCAGCCGGCACTATACGGTTGTCCCTGTCTGATCAGGTTCTATATCATGTGATTGACTTGGATTCACCGAACGAAATCTGGGCGAAGTTGGAAGCACAATTCCTGGATAAGACTGCACCCAATAAGTTGTATCTGAAGCGGGAGTTGTATGGCCAGAAGATGCAAGAAGGGTCGGACCTTACTGAGCATGTGAACACCTTCAACCATGTGATCTCAGGCCTGGCACGTATCGAGGTCAAGGTGGAGGATGAGGACAGGGCTATTATGATGCTTACTATATTGCAGAAGTCCTACAAGGGCTTGGTTGTTACTCTGACGTATGGCAAGACCAGTATCACTGCAAGCGAGGTTACTACGGTGCTGTTATCTTATGATCAAAGGGAAAAGAAAACTGAGGATAGTATTTCTGCTGGTGCAATTGATGGTCAGGCGTTTTTTGTCAGAAACAACAATGGTGGGAAGTCGAAGAAGATGAAGCCGCAGTGTTTTCATTGTAAGGAGTGGGGTCATATTAGGAGGTTTTGTCCAACATGGAAGAAGGCTAATGGATCCGCAAATGTTGTTGCTGCTGATAATGACAGCGAAACTCTTGTTCTGGAGAGCGAATTGTTCGATGAAGTGTGGGTGTTGGATTCTGGAAGTTCTTTTCATGTGACGTCTAACAAGGAGTGGTTCTCTTCCTACAAGTCTGGTGATTTTGGAGTGGTCTATCAAGCCGATGGTACGCCTCAACGTGTCATGGGAATGGGAGATATCAGAATCAAGACTCAAGAGGATGACGAAGTGGTGGTCCAAGATGTTAGATATATGCCGAGAGCTCGAAGGAATCTAATTTCACTTGGGGAACTTCATGGTAAGGGCTATCTCTATCGTGTGGACAGGGACAAGTTAACCATGAGGGTCAAGGCAAACAAGAAGCTGGTGATGAAGGGCAGGAGGACCAGCAACAACTTGTACAAGGTGCACGTGTGCATTGTACAAGGTGGAGCTGGAGAGAGGCAAGACGCGGAGACATGTACGGTCGAGGCAGCCGAGTCCAAGGAGTCGGGTGCTGGCCCATGCGAGTGAGCAAAGAAGAAAACCAAGTTCAACATACACAGGTGTTTGCACTAAGATGACATATTTGCCAAGGTGGAGTGTTATTTTTGTGTCAAATATGTGTATAGGCTACAGTTAGACTTGGATTACGGTAAGGTTAGGTGTTGGAGTCGAACACTTGTAACCTGGGGCTAATATATAAAGGCACCGGTGGTAGCAAAAATAGACAGGAGACGAAAAGCTAGGTTAGACATAAGATCTAAACGACGACGGACGACACCCGTGGCAGGGGCAGCCGGACCGGCGTGGCGTGTGTGATCTGATGTGTCTGTACACCGTGACGGGCTTGTCGTCGACGGTACTATGTGTTTAGTACATGGGGAGGAGCGCCTGTAACCATGCCCCGCAGATATAGGCGTTATCCCTGAACTGCGTTACCAAACGTCGTCTCTCCTTCTACTTTCTGCAATGATCTACTGCGTTTATTTACAACAGATCACTGGAGCTACAAATGCAACGGAGATGATAAGACCACAACAGAAGCTCAGGTGAGAGGGCAGATTTCTTCAGGCATACATGCATAATAACTAGTCACGTATAGAATTGGGAGTAATAATGAACCCTGATCTCATTATTAAAGGTCTCACATATAAACAGACATAAACTGGGTGTTCATATCATACATAGCAGATGCCAACAGACATAAAAATTGTGCTCATCCAGCAGACAAGCCATAAACGTGCACATATATACGTGATACATGCAATACATAAACGAAGCAGCGAATGACCATAGATCGCCTACTTCAACGCTTCGAGAGCGATACCCAACACGGATACAGGCAGAAACACAAATTTGATAGAGAAGCTCATCAACCTGTTAATCCTTTCACACCTCTCAGTAAACGTCCTCATACAGTCCTCATACAGTTCAGATCATCCTCCACACTTTCAAGGTAGGCCAGATGTGATTCGTACTTCTTAATAGCATTCATCTTTTCGTGTTCACCCTGCCGTGCGTTTGCAGAGAAGGGCTGAGAGTGCACCACCGGCTACCCGTGTGATACCGCCGGTGGACGGAAAGCAGCAGCGGCCGGAGTCCGCATCCTCGTGGCCAGGTAGCGCAATGCCATGATATGAGATGGGCGGGATCAATCGATCGGGGTCAGAGACAGCTAGGGTTTGGTTTCCCTCTTTCTCTCTCAAAGTTCCTTTCTATCTTGTCCTCTGGAGTCTCTCTCGGCCAGCCCATGGGCCAGCAGCTATTGTGGCAAATCGGGCTATGTGTAGGGGAATAATGATATGGTCTACCGTGGGAAAGTACAAATACTCAAAAAAAAAGTAGAATGATTACATTGCTTCGATCTACTCCGATTGCATATATAAGTCCTCCAACATGAAGATGGTGATGTGGGTGATGAAGATGGTGCTCACCGCGTTGCCTAGGTGTTGGCGACGATGATGGCAACGATTGCCCATTGAATGAATGACAAAAACGGTGTAATCGCCCTTCACGACGAAGGAAGAGCTCCTTTGTTCTATCGTTGCCTCCGAAAGCTTTCTCAATTCTATGTGTGTTTTTTATACTAGAAGAGAGTAGAGCAAAATCGAATGCCATGGGAGTACACTTGAATCCACGCGTCTTGGTGGGCTGCCCTTGTGCCTATGGGCCCCCGTGGGCTCCTCGCCTCTGTCCACTGTTCCATCTTCATACAAAACTGGGTGGCATATTTTCTAAAAAAATGTGAAGTCTAGAAAAAGCTTGATTTGTGCTCTTTTTTAGTCTACAATGATTTTGCGGCCATCGGAGCAATTATAGTTTCTATATTTTGACAAAATATGACCAATACGGAGTATATAATAACCTAGTATGGCGCGTTTACCTCCTAACTTTATGATACAAAATGCATCACCTAATTTTTTTTGAAATTAAAATGCATCACCTAATTTGTTATGTGGGTGTCGTGTAGGGCTAGGAAGGACCTCCGGCAGGGTTAGCTATTCCGAAGAAGAGTTCCTTCGAGCCATAGTACATAATGATCCGAGATGGCTAATCCTCAAGATTAGCTCAACGATAAAGCCGGTGGTTGCGGTCAAATTATTGAGTTTTGACGGCCTTCACTAGTCACTACCATTCGATCTTTCATGCTAATGTTGGCACTTTTGACTCATTGGTTTTCTCGTGTTGTATTTGATGTTTTTTAATTTGCTTTTAATGGAGACTTGATTTGAGGTATATATATTGTTGCTTTTGGAGGAGTGTAATTTAATTTCTGGAGAGATAGATCTAGTGATGACGCCTTCCCTTGGGGGCTTCGGGGGGCCTGATAAAATTAAGGTGGCCTGATAAAATTAGGGCAAAGAACTGACAGGGAGGGGAGAAGCGTGTGACCCATAGGATACCCAAGTCTTTCCAACCGCCCATGTATTTCCTCCTATCCCTTGGACACCTCCACGAAATCCTCTTACGGCAAAGTGGATCCTTCTTCTTGACGGAGTGAAGAAGATGGGAATATAAGTCAGTCGGAAGGGCCGTAGTTTCTCGACCTCCCAGGTATTTTTCTTTATTTTCTGAGGCTTCTAAAATTTTGTGGCAGATTTTCCAGGAGGGCAAAAAAAATCCATAGCTTCCCAGAATTTTTGAATTGCACATAATAAATTATGTCATGCACGAAGATAATATTGATTGGATATATGAAAAGCACAAGAGAAGCTGGTGATAGCTTATAGAAAGAGAAGGAATTCTCTTAGGCTCCACACACGCATCATGTGTCCAGTTGTTACAGGAAAGGTTCAAAACGATCTGAAAACATAGGCAACCAGCGGCATGTTTTGGGGTTTCATTGCTATGGCCAAACAAAGGAATAAGAGATTCGTTGATTTCGTGCTAGCTCTTCACATTATCTAGAATATCGCATTAACTTGCAGTCGCTAGCTTTTATACTTTTATGCAAAGTCAGTACTGACTTCGCTGATGCATTTATCTGGGCTATAGTTTTAGGCTTCTGGAGAACTCTTCTGTGGACTAGTGGTAACCGTGCATATGCGCATAAGGGCCAGGTCTCGGGTTCGAGTCCTCACTTCTACCTTAATGACAAAGGCAGGGTGGAGTCCCCCCTCCGGTCTTGTTATTTTTTTAGGCTTCTGGAAAGAAAATGTACAAGACGAAGCCAATTGATCAAGATCAACCACCTGTATGAACTACCAAGGCATTGCACGTGGACAGGATACTCAGATAACTTTGCAAAATGTTTTTTTTTTGTTGTTGCTACAGATTACAGTATCCCAAATCAGGTTAAATCACAGCAATTTTTTCTCAATCAGGTTTCAGTCGCCCAGCTGATAATCATTCCAGTGTCCCAAGTAAAAGCTGCTATATACAGCTCATCTAGGGAGAGGCGAAAAAGATCTAGCAGGGATAACTATTGCGATTTAGCAATACTGGAGCAGATAACAGGAAGTAATGCAGGTTCACAGTGCTAAAAGTGACACATAGCATTGATCATCCTTTGACAGAAGTCACAGAACTAGACGGGTTTGAAGTGCACACACTAACATTTCATGCAGATCACTAGATGTAAATGCATCCGAGATGATAATAGCACAACAGATGCTCAGGTTCAGTAAGAACTAGTGACACACATCATGAGTTTCAGTTAACAGGAAATGTTCGAAACAGTCTGAGAACATACAAGTTACAACCATGCAACTGAAAAACTACGAAAAACAAACATATGTAGCATTTCATTTTCTTGAGGGGCAAATGCGCTTCGAGATCATCATCTGAGCTGCAGCTAGTACATGCCTCAGCATATACATACCGAAATAAGGTACCGGATTAGCAGAGCAAGAGGCGGTTGCATTTACAGCATGCTACCAGTTGTTCATAGTCTCTTGAAGATCACTAGACTAAACCATTTCATGAAGATCACTAGAGCTACAAATGCAACGAAGATGATAAGACCACAACAGAAGCTCAGATGAGAGCACAAATTTCTTCAGGCATACATGCATAATAACTAGTCACACATCATGCATCTTAGTTGCTAACACGGAAGGTTCAAAACATGCAACTGAAATAACTACGAATAACGACATAGGTGGCAGTTCATTTTCTTGGCGGGCAAATGCGCTTCGAGTTCATTGTCATCTGAGCATACATGCTCAGCACAGAGACACCGAAATGAGCAAGGGACACCGGATTCACAGAGCAAGAGGCGGTTGCACCTTACAGCATGCTATCAGTTCTTGCCGGCAGTCGCCTGAAGAAATTCAGCGGGACAGACGGCATCCTGTGGCGGAACCTCGGGTGTCTCAAGGTGTACAGGCCTGCAAGGAAGACCACGACACGGAATGGTGTGACGTACAGGACGATCGCAGCAATGAAGCAGAAGGTCACAAACAGCGCAGTGGCTCTCGGGTCTCTCCAGCTCAGCAGAGCCTGCAGCCTTTCTCCTTGTGTTGCAAGATCACCAACAACAGTCTGGATCCTCCCAGCGACGCTCCGAAGGCGGTCATACCGCATCCTGACAATATCAGGTGGGCGAGATGTAGGGAAGGTGTCAAACTCCTCATCAAGCTCATCAGGATGGGAAGTCTCCGCATGTGAGAGGCGTGTATCCATGTGCGGAGGCTGCCTTGGGCGCCACCGGTAATACCACACTCCAATCAGGAACAGGTAGAGAAAGATGGTAGGCAGTATCAACTCAGGATATAAGACCAATATCACAAAGAGGATGTGGATCAGTATAGTGGTCAGTGGGTTCCTCCAGTGACAGATCTGATCGAACCATTTAGCCACTGCAATCAAAGGGCTCAAGACACCCATGATACGGAAAAAGTTTGCCTTGCTCTTTCTCATGCTCCACATGTGAGAATCTACATCCAGCATGTACTCAACAATTTCTTTTCGCAGTGGCGGTTCTGCACGGCTCAACCTTGTTGAGACAATGAAGGTGGCTTGGCGCCTTAGATTGTCAACCTGAATCACGGACAGAGGGTGTACATAGTGCATCTTAGGAAGCAAGGGCTGTGAATACAGATGCATCATGTTGAGCAGTGATGAGCATGTGAACCGGACAGCAAGCTGTACCTCACCCATTTTCTTAACGCCACCAGGTGTCAAAACAATAAGAGGGTATGAGTGGGTATATACTCGATCAGTTTCTAGCGTAGAGAGGCGGATGCGGACCTTCCCAATTCTGGTATCCCGGCACCATTAGCCTTTTCGCCACCATTCAAGTGGCAATTGTCAAATACTCCAATAGTGATCACGGTGCATGGATCATGCACCTCCCAAGTGTACTGTTCATTCCACTTGGGAGTGAAACTATCAATGATAGTCCTTGTGCGTACCCATTTCTGCCCATACTTAGCAACACAGTAAGGGTCAGTTGTGCCACGCCCATCCTTTGTCTTCATAGGTAACAGACCCTGCGCTGTCAAGATACCCAGCTCAAGGACCCCGATGTTTTGCTTCCACAGCTGTTTTGCAGTTGGCCTTAGATCACTACTGTAATGTGTCGATTCATCCAAGACATGATATCCACCTTCAAGACAAATTCTTAAGTGAATTCTGCTTGAGAACTTGGTCTCCTTCTTCTGCTCACCATCCACAATCACATGTTTCTCAAGATTATACCATTGGCTGTTCAGCATCCTGTGATCCATCCTCCGAGCTACATGCTGCAGTGAAATGACAGTTCTTCCAATTACATCATCCTTTCCTGGGGCAATCCTGTCCTCTACGCTCAAAATCAGATGCTCCTCGAATGGCTCAGCTGCAACAAACATAAGGTCCTCATTCCACATTGGATTCAGATTCCTGGCTGGTGATACCCGGGTTCTAAGAGCTTGGTTTCCTAGCATTGCCTTGACGTAAACCTCAGGGAACCTGGTCTTATCATTTGGTATAAGATCTTGTGCTTCAATCACATTGACACGCAAATACCAAAGCTTTGGGGTAAGATAAACTTTTGATCTGATGCTTGCCAGGCCATCACCAGGGATTGATGCTGCATCAGAGTGCCATGCTTCAGGAAATGCTTCATCTGCTTGAGTACCCATCCAAACAGCTACCATCAACTCTCCCTTCACCTTGTGCCCATTCCGTTCTTCTAAACGATACCATTGTGGAGCCAACGGGCTGTCTGGTGGCACTCGCTTTGGGACCTCATTCAGGTCAAACATAACCCGCCCGATGTAGTCATCCTTAACGAAGTCTTTGTCTTTGACGATGATCTCTACTACTGATGCCTGAATGCGCTCCTTTGAAAAGGCGAACACCTGGTTCCACTCAGGATTGGTCTTCTTCTCGAAATGCCGAGTGGTTCCCTTATAATTCCCAAGCTTCACCTCAACATATGGGTCACAACTACCAGTGATGTCCTTACTTGGAAGTTCCTTGGCTTTTACGACTCGAACATAAAGGTACTGCATCTGCTCAACCAGGTCATAGGTTGTGGTGAGCTTGTCACCTACAGCTGCCCCACCAAGGTGAGGAGAAGTCTCCTTCAAGGAGTACTCCTCCGGACGGAATGGCCTCTGCATCATCTTGAATGGTAGTCTTGACCCAAGCAACTTCTACTCAGAAAGGGGAAAAGATAGTGCCAACAGCAATTGATACACCAGAATAGCTGCAAAATAAAAACAAGCACATGCTTTAAATAGTTGTTACAAGGAACAAAAGCACTGAATGGTGTAAACAAGAAGAGGAGGTTGGCACCTTTGCAATCAACAATTCAGGTAAGATTGCACTCGACAGAACATTTTGCCAAAATATTCTTCATCTTGCCCAGTGGGGATTACATCATCAGTCTTGGAAAAACATCTGCAGCAAGTATAGCGACTGAACTGAGGACACTAACATAAATCCATTAGGCATGTCATGCAGTAAAACATTCGAGTTAGGCTAGCCCTGCTGTACACACTACGGTAACTCCAGTTCAGAAAACACTGCAACCGCATGCCAGTTCTTGGGGCATGAAAAGACAGCTTAGCTTTGTTGGTTTTGGAACATGGAGAAAACTTAACTATCAGTTCAAGAAGAACTAAAATGGTGCATTTAAACTAGAAAAATAATAATAGAGGGAACAGATCTACACCACAGCTACAAAGAGCAACGAAAGGAACAAAAAATGAAGATAGTATCAAGCAGGTGCGGATCTAGATGGTGCGCCGGTTGTTACAGGGGCGGCGCACCCAGAATCTGGATTTTTTTTTTGATAAAGACTCAGAATCTGGATAAAAACAACCTCGTACCTGAAAGCGAAGGGCCAAAGACTGCGGTCGGGAAGGAAGAACGGCGACGGCGGCGACCCGTCAGAGGACGGGGGGTCGGCGGCGAAGGAAATGTACAGCACGGCGAAGCAAGAGATCCCAGATCAAACCGGAAGGCAGAAAGGCAAACCTCCTCCCTTCTTTCTCAGCATTGCAAAAGGGGACTACTAATAATTTCACCACTTCATGGGGCGGGGGGAGGGCCGGAGGCTTCGGCGGCGGTGGTGGTGGAGGACAGCAAATTTCTGCAGGGTTTTTCTTGCGAGCAAAAACAAAGGAGGAGCCGAGGAGAGAGACAGAGGTCACAGAGAATGGAGTGGAGTCTGGAGAAACGCAGTGGAGACGTGGAGTGGAGTGGAGCGGGGGCGGCGGAGCACAAAATCCTCGGTCTGCTTGCTGCTTTTGCAATGGGAACCTCGGTCTTATCGGAATCTGTAAATACGGGGGCCTGGTGTTGCGTGCCACCTCTATCTACATTGTCTTCTTCTGAGGCTCAGCAGCGAGCAAATTAAACAGAAATTCAATTTGGCTCCGCGCTCACCTGTTCCTGGTTGAATAAAAAAATCAAAAACTATAAAATATTTTCAAAAAATTTGATTTTTCTTGGTGAGTAACATATATAAGTTGTCTACATGCGTGCCAAGTTTCATACTAAAATAATATCCGTAGTGCTCTGAGAAAAAAAAAATCAGCGGCCAAAATGAGATTTCAAAATATGTTTTTCAAATCACTGATTTTGTTTTTTTGTACAGAGCACTATGAATATCATTTCAGCACGAAACTTGGCACGTTTGTTGGAAACTTCTATACGCCCGTCCCTAATTTTTTCAGAATTATTTGAACTGTTTTATTTTTTTCGATTTCTTTATTCAGCCAGGAGCAGGTGAGCTCGGGAGACAAGACGCCTCCAACGCAAAGAAAATGTTTATATTGTTATTTTGATCAAGTAATAGTCGATTTTAATTAAGACAGCGTAGTCATATAGTACAAGAAACACGTACTCCGTTACTAAATAAGATGTTTTAACTGTTTCACATGTTCATACATAGTAAAACGTGTCTAGATACATACGTATGAACGTGGAAAATGCTAAAATATTCTATATTTAGCAACGGAGGGAGTACTATAGTAGGAAACTTCGTCAACCCTAAACTTCGTGTTTCAAATAGACTTTGGTTTATTGTTATGTCGAGCGCTTTTTAGGTTAATCATCTTTTGCGTAATTTACGGGCATGTTTTGTTTAAACTAATTTCGTAGGAAACTTTCATACATTGTTCCTTTGAAACAAATTCTACTGTACGAGGCTTAGTCTGTCCTTGGTACTCCTTTTGTTTCATATTTATAAAATGTTTTAGATTTTCTGAAATCGAATGTATATAAGAGTATTTTGGTGTGTAGATATACTTGTTTTGCTTCGTATGTAGTCCACATTGAGATATCTAAAACATTTTATACTATGGAACAGAGAGTACAAACATAAGGAAATTTATTTTATTCTTCTAACAAATATGCCATATGTCTATTTTTTTCAGCAAAATTCTTACAGGTTTCCTGTTGTACAACCAAACAAATACTGCTACACATTCATGTGTTTACAATTCCTGGAAGATTCGACTTGACTTGACAACCAAACAAATTAAGTCATTCTTGTAAATAAATGTTGGCGTTCTTCCATTCAACAATGGAGAAACAACTATTTGCAAAACAAGATTTGAGTGAGATCCCGGATCGGTAGCTTCAGATATCCCTTCAGACTGTAATCAGAAAATGAAATTTTCAATGGGAACCAGAATAATTTATCTCAAAATTGGCATAATAGATTCATATTAAATTCAAACAAAAAATCAATAATTCTTAGATTTTGGTAAAAATAATTTAAAATACATTTTTGAAATCTTCATTTTTAAACCTTCGAAATACCACAAAATAAAGCAGGTCGTACCACTACATTATCAGGTTTGGATGCCTTATTTTCAAGATTCTACAAACAAACATATTAACCTGCAAAAAAATTGCATATAGTTTAAAATATTAAAAAATGGAAAATAGTTTACATATGATCGGTCAGTTACAACAGTATAAGCATAAGTGGCATGTCAGACAACAACAACATACTCCTTTTGTTCCTGTCCTTTTCAGAGTCACAAAATGTAAGGTTTCACAAATTTAACAGAAAAGATTATCAACGAGTATATAACACTAACCATATATAGAAATCGTATCAAAATATGTTGCATGATGTGTCTAACGTGCTAATTTGTTATTGTAGATTCATTTTCTTCTTTGTTGCGCGGAAAGATTGTAGGAGTAGATTTTCTCCTAACCTTGATCAAACTTTGTGTTATTTATAACTTTAGAAAAGTGTGGTCGAAGCACAGGTGTCGGATGGCACAAGGAAAAGAAGCGTGACGACGGGTCGGCGGCACGACAGCAGCAAAGCTAAAACGTCAGAGAACAAATATAACGACTTGTAGGGGGTGCTGCGTAAATGTGCTGTGCCCTTTTCCGCTTTTCTCCCAGCGACACGGATCACTTTGACACGGTGTCCCACCGCTCACGGACAACGTGGGCCCAGCACGGCCTTTGCCCATTGATCTATAGTGGGTATGGAGTGATTGGCGTGCGGGTCTCTCTTTTTTCCTTTTCTCGATCGGCATGCGGGCCAGCGACCGACCGAGTCACCGAGGCCCATCGTGTGCGGAAGGCGCGACCGAGCTGGACTCCGGTCGGTCGGGTAGACGCGTAGCACGTGGAGTGGACAGAGTGCATGATGGACGTACGTGGTGTACGGGTGGAGAGAGGCGTGGCGTGTTGAAGGCTTGAAGCGGAGTATGTGTGGACTTGGTCTACCGGTGTTTTGCTGGTGGGGCGTGTTTCTGCGCCGCCTAGGACGAGGACTGAGATCCAGTGCCTTGCTAGAGGCGAGGCACGGTGCGGCTTGAGCATGCCTATCCGCCCTTCAATCCGGATTAAACGGTTCAGACGGACCATGCTAAAAATCTCCAGAATTTGCCCTTTTGATTACCGTCTGGCTCGCGCTGTCACACCTGCTACATCATGGACAACTAATGTAACAGTGTGACATGGGCTGTGCGTGTGTGTGGGCTTGGGCCAAGTGTGGGCTTTGCCGTGTGGAGTGAGGCAGGAGTTGTTATAAGCCTAGCGCTGGTATTGTAAACGGTGTGGAATGAATAGAACCTGGAAACGTATCTCATCTTCTATCTGTCTCTCACCTACCCTGCTTGCTCTTCCCATCCCAGACTCCAATTCCCCTCCTGTCCGATTCGATCTCACGATCGGGTCGTGACAAATTGATATCAGAGCCTCAAATCCACCCAAATTTTCGCCGGATCCGCGGTGCTCACGATTTCTCGACATCGATCTGCAATCCTAGCTCGGCAGGATCTGTTTGGGGCGAGCGCGACGGCGCCGGCAAAACCCACAGCCCAGACCCAGCAGTTGCTGGCGGTCATGGCGGAGCAGACCGGAGAGTTGAAGATGATGTTGGAGGACATCATCAAGCGCCTTGATTCGCAGGCGGCGACTGCCGAGAAGCGCCACGGCGAACAACTTCTCTTCAACGACCAGATCTCCACAGATCTCGCGGGTATGAAGAAGCAGTTGGTGCTGACGCAAAACGAGGTCGACGACACGCGCCAGGCACTGTCAGCCACGCACGGATCGACTTCAGCCGTGAGCGGGGACACGGGCGCGGCGGGTGCAGCGCTGCCGTCAAGAGGCGCGGTCGGCGGAGCACCACCGTCGGCGCGGCTGACGAACGAGAGCCCGCCACTGATGCCCGAGCCGCCCGCGGCGCAGATGGTGCCGCAACCACAACGTCTGCACCTGTAGCTGACGACGAACCAGCAGCAACAGCAGCAATTTCAGCCACCTCGTCGGGAGGAGCGGGGCAACGAAGGAGGGTATGTGCGGCCACCTAAACACGATTTTCCACGATTCGATGGTGCACTTCCGAGTCTCTGGCTCGAGCGTTGCATCACCTACTTCGAGCTCTACCGTGTTCAGCCGGCCAATTGGTTCACCACTGCGTCTTTGTACATGGACGGCCATGCTGCGTTGTGGCTGCAAGCTTTCCGTCAAACACATCCAGTGGTGAATTGGGATCGTTTCTGCTTGGCAGTGATAGAAGAATTTGGGCCTGACGAGTTTGAGGGACAGATGCACAAGTTACTGCAACTTCGTCAGACAGGAACGGTGGTAGAATACAGGCAGCAATTTGAAGCTCACATGTACCATTTGTTGGCCTTGGATCCGGCATTGAACCCCAAGTTCTAATGTCTTAGCCAAAATTCAGGAGGAAGAATTGGAAGCTGTTCAGCCTCGCAACCGCATAACACCTGCGGGGAGACCACCACCACTACCGGCACCGGCTCGGCCACCTCCTATACCTCCAGCTGCTGGAGATGAGTTTGGGCGAGAGCGCCAGCTGCGAGATTTCCGTCGACCAAATAACCTATGTTTCAAATGTGGCGATAATACTCTCGTGAGCATCAGTGTAAGAAACAAGGGGCTCAACTCCTGACAATACAAGTAGGGGAGTATGGGGAAGTGCTAACCGATGATGCGGTTCGCGCACTGGAACTGTTACAGGAGCCTGAGCCAGAACAAGCAGAGTGTTGTATGTTGTCAGCACACGCAACCAGTGGAACTGAATCCTCTGTGTGCATTCGGTTGCGGGCACAAGTTGGAGAACAGGTGATGTTGTTACTGTTAGACTCGGGCAGTTCTCACAGTTTTCTGGATGCATCGTTTGCAGCAAGAATTGGAGCTCGAGAAGTGCAAATTCCTGCAGTGTCCGTGAAGGTGGCAAATGGCGAGCAGCTCAAGTGTAATACAATGGTACCACAACTGGAATGGCATAGCCAAGGACATACATTCAGTACTGATTGGCGAGTGCTGGACCTAGGTGCCTATGATGGAGTTCTCGGAATGGATTGGTTGGGAAAGAACAGCCCCATGGAGTGTGACTGGAAATCAAAGAACATATCATTCACTCATTTGGGACAAAGAGTCATTTTGCAAGGCATCAACTCGAGCAGCACAGTAAAACCAGAAACTGCAACGCTACAGATGTTACAAGATTGGGAAGCACATAATGAAATATGGGCAATGGCCGTGATGATGGCAGTGGACCGTTGGTGCCCGTATTTGCAACGAGGCCCCTTCACGATTGTCACAGATCACAAGAGTTTATGCAATCTGGAAGATCATCAATTGGACACAGATTTGCAGCGCAAGGCCATGGGGAAGTTAGTGGGCCTGCAGTTCAAGTTCCACTACCGCAAGGGAGCAGATAATGGCGCAGCAGATGCGTTGTCCCGGGTTGGACACCTGCTGTCAGTGAATGCACTCTCACTATTTCAGTCCAAATGGATTCAGGAAGTGATGAACTCTTATGAAACGGACAAGGAGGCACAAGAACTGCTTCAGCGATTGGCAGTGCACAGCCCTGATGAGAAGGGTTTTACTCTACATCAGGGTTTGATCAGATTCAAAGGCCGCATTTGGATTGGTGAAAACTCTGCACTTCGTACCAAATTGATCAGTGCATTTCATGACAGTGCTCTGGGAGGACACTCAGGTGCAACGGCCTCTTACCAGCGTGTAAAAAAACTGTTTGCTTGGACTGGACTGAAATCAGCTGTAGAAGACTATGTTCGTCAGTGTCAAGTGTGCCAACAATCCAAGCACGAGCACATCAAGATACCAGGGAAACTACAGCCCTTGCCTATTCCTGAAGCACCATGGCAAGATATCTCACTAGATTTCGTGGAGGGTTTGCCCAAATCAGAAGGGTATGATTCAATTCTAGTTGTTGTTGATCGTTTCACCAAATCAGCACATTTCATTCCTTTGCGACATCCTTTCACTGCTCAACAAGTGGCCAAGGCTCTATGGGATAATGTCATCAAGCTTCATGGGGTATCTCTGTCTATTGTTTCAGACCGTGATCGCATTTTCACCAGCTCTGTGTGTGCAACAACAGAGGAAATGGATTGGTTTGCTCACACTGAGGCTCTCCAAGCTCGTTTGACTCAAGTGCAAGCTCGCTGCAAGAAGAAGGCCGACAGGAACAGAAAAGAGCGGTCCTTCCAAGTAGGAGAACAAGTTCTTCTGAAACTTCAGCCATACGCACAATCTTCTGTCGCAAACAGGCCTGGCGCCAAGCTGGCTTACAAGTTCTTCAGGCCCTTTGCCGTGGAGGAGAAATTTGGGTTCGTCGCTTACAAGCTCACCTTGCCAGATGACAACCGCATCCACCCCGTGTTCCATGTGTCCCAGTTGAAGCCGTTCACACCTAATTACTCTCCGGTGTTCTCTAAATTACCTAACTTGCCAGATTTGGCTGCTGCAACCACAACTCCTGTTGCAATTCTGGAACGACGGATGGTCAAGGCGTCAAGCGAGGCTCAGAGGCTGCTGTGCAACTGAAAGTGAAATGGGCAGCACTGTTAGAAGCTTCGGCCACCTGGGAGGATTATGATGTTCTTCGTCGTCGCTACCCTGAGGCTGCAATCTGGAACGAGGCTTCTTCTCAAGGAGGGGACAATGTCACACCTGCTACATCATCGACAACTAATGTAACAGTGTGACATGGGATGTGCGTGTGTGTGGGCTTGGGCCGAGTGTGGGCTTTGTCGTGTGGAGTGAGGCAGGCGTTGTTATAAGCCTAGCGCTGGTATTGTAAACGGTGTGGAATGAATAGAACCTGGAAACGTATCTCATCTTCTATCTGTCTCTCACCTACCCTGCTTGCTCTTCCCATCCCAGACTCCAATTCCCCTCCTGTCCGATTCGATCTCACGATCGGGTCGTGACACGCGCGCCGCCGAAGCGGATGATAGGATGCACTAGTGCAGCGCGTCGTGGTGGGGGAGAGGATGGCCGCCGTGATGTCGTGGACAGCGGGTCGAGGTCTCCCAGCCATAGAGGAGAGGGAGGAGGTGCCCCGCAGCCACGGAGGAGGAGAAGGAGCGCCCCGCTCGCGCAGTTGTGGCGGTGGAGGAACGGAGGGACTCCAGCGCCGTCGTGGATTCTGTCCTAAAGACGTTCTTCCAAGAACTAGCGAAGCACCATTAAAAATGTAGCAATGTTGTTTTAGCTCCTGTAGCCCCCCTCGGCAACTACTTGGAACATGCACAGAAACAAAATTGTAGCCCGCAACCTGCACTGCCACACCGGCAGCGCGGCAGATGGAGCAGCCTGCAGCCGCCGTCGGCCTAGGGGAGCGCGGCAGATGGAGCAGCCTGCAGCCGTCGTCGGCCTAGGGGCAGTGGAAGACGGACTTCCGTGGGAGGAGATGCCGCTGTCCGCGGTCGAGTCATGGCTACAAGCTGCTGCTGAAGAGCAGCACCGAGGAATCGGAAAACGGCTAAGTTCTGAAGCTTTTTTAGCCTTTGTTGCATCTAAGCCGTTGAATCGGGTTTGAAGGGCGGATACGAATGCTCGAGGCGCACCGTGCCTTGCCTCTAGCAAGGCACTGGATCTAAGTCCCTAGGACGATCACCGTTTAATTATTTCTTTTCTGAGATGAGGACGAGCACAAAGCATTGTTGTCGTGCAACCGACCCTTCTTTTATAGAGGACCGTCCAACAAGGGTAGAGTTCAAATTGGCGTTTGCGCAGGCAGATTACGGTTTTTGCATGGGCATCGGCTTTCAATTAGAGCAAAGAAGTTTTGTTATTTCCCCTCCCTTTTTAATATAGAATGTTTTAACTAACTCACTTGTTGGGTAGGTGCAAACCCAAATTAGTGTACATACACACTAAAATCAAGGCCGGTCCTGAGATTTCAGGGGCCCGGGGCGAAACTAAAAATTGGGGCCCTTATGGTATAAGTAGGTACAAATGTGTGTTTCTTTACAGCGGTAAGCACATGTGTTATTTAAATAGAGATCAACAGAGAAACATATCTTACGTGAAAAACACTTTTAGAAAAAAAGATGCACGAAGGTGTATTTTGCCAACTCATAAATATCCACATGAATTGGTTCCTCCTCAACACTAGCAAGGTTTTGTAGCAGATGAATTAAATGCGTGCTCGTGATCGCTTACATTGTTATCGGTCGCGTTGATGTCAACTTGTCTTCTAGATGCCTCACAACAACTAGCGCCAACTCGTATGGGTCTTTTGAAGTGCTGATGGTACTCTTCAAAAATTTGTGAAAAGATCCTCATTGTGATTCTATAAAAATTTCATCATGTTTTCTCCTTTTAATATTCGCAACACGCGAATAGAGATTTCATATAAAGTCTGAAATAAAGTAGAGTTTGTACTCAAAATTAGGGCATAGACCACCTATACTAGAGATAAACTTATAGACGAGATCAAAATTAATCCATATACCTTCTGATCCTCTATGTTCGCTGATTAGACCTGTCGGCGGCGCAGCGAGTTGCGCGAACGAAAGACGGGAAGAAATTAGGCAATCACGAGATCAACTATGCCTTGGCCCTTGGGCGCTGCATGCGGCGGGCGAGATGAGAGAGCAGGAGAGACCAGAACAACGGCGACGCGGTTTCCCTCGCCGCGTGTTTGGTTGGTGGGAATTAAAGATAGGGAATGTGAGTTTAAGTTATCAGGACTTTTAATCCCTTGATTGATTGGAGGGAATGGGAAACAAGTAGGGAAGTGGAGAGGGAATTCACACGATAAACTCCCACTAATCTCTTACCTAGGGGGGCCCTGGTAATTGAGTGGGATGGGGAAGAGGCAATGAACTCCCTTTCCCTTTCCCTAGGATTGCCAAACAAGCTGTAGGGGTTATGGATCGGATGAATGGAAAGCGATCAAGGCCTCAAGCGAACAGGGTGATCGAATAGGTACAGGTGAACACGCTTTCGTTTCTAACAAAAATAGAATGGCCCAATTGGCCTGTATGGAGCTTGATTAACTAGTAATTGCCCTTTATATTTTTTTTGAAGGAAGTTCGTGTACAAGATGAAGATCAAGATCAACAAGATCAAGATCAACAAGAGATCGAACGAACACACACGAACAGAGGGAAAAACCACACCACACACGGCGAACACAGATCCACCAAGCAGAGCACCTCCTTCGAGCTCCAGCAGCACGCCGCCGGGGAGGAAGAAGGCGAGCTCACCTCGCACCGCAGCGACCTGCTCGACCAACCTTGTTGAGATGCCGCAGAAGCCGTCTGACGCAAGCACCAGAGTCTGAACGCTGAAAGAGCATCGGCGTCGAGCCGCCGCCAGAACCACCCATCTTCCACAGCGCCATCCGCGACCACCGACGATGGAGAGCTTCCCACCTGCAAACTCCCAGAGAACTTTAGCAAAAGCACCACCTTGCACCGAGGTGCAAGGCAAAGGACCCCATGTACAGGAGCTAGCGCCGCCACCACGGCCACCAGCTAGGGGAAAGGCACGCCGCGGCTCCGAGGAGCAGCAGACGCACCAGCAACGGCGGATCTGTCCCGAGCGTCCGCCGGAGCACCAAGGACAGAGGAGGGAGCCGCCGCCACCAAAAGCCTCTCCGGCCACGCCGCCACCTCCACAGCGCCGCCGGCAGGCACCCCACACACACCTAAACTATGTACACGCCGGGATCCGGCGATTCCCCGTCCTCCCGCCGCCGGAGCGGCCGCGGAGGGCGAGAAATCGGCCAGATCGCCGGCGGCGAGCTTGGTTGCACGGGCTTCGCCCAAAAATCGCCCCTATTCACTGTAGGTGGGGGAACGGGGAGGAGGTCCAGGTGGAATGCGCGTATAATTGCCCTTTATATTTTTTCTTACGTACTCATATATACAGATATACTAGCGTACAAATACCTGGGAGGGCCCCCCAAAAATCTTGGGCCCAGGGCGGCCGTCCCTCCCGCCCCTCCTAGAACCAGCCCTGACTAAAACATGTTCACATAAATCTAGATACATGTGAATGTGGACAAAAACTAAAACATTTTATATTAAAAAAAAGAGGGAGTAGATACTAGCAAACATGCCACTGTCTTGCAACAGACAATAAGTTCCGTGCACCCTATTGACGAATAGGCCAAAGGTCCGCTATATTAATATAACAACCACCCGATACAACCAACAAGACACAAAATGGAAAAAATGTTGGGCAGCAGCAAACACACGCCCAAAACAAGAAAAGAAGAAACAAATGGAGACATAGCCGGATTGACTAAACGAAGATGACCCGCAACTGCTGCACCCTCTCCGAAAAAGTACCACCACGCTCCTAGCATCGAATCGCCGAGTACCAAGCAACACCTTCAAAAAGGAAAGCGATTGCTGCCCGGACCAGCACACTGGACCTAGGGTTTCCCCCGACACATAGAGGGGAGTGGACAAAGGATAGTCACGACGACGCCCTTCAGGAAGGAAAAATACCACTCGAAGGTGGCACCGCGTCGGTTTCGTGCACTATATTCGTGTGATCATTTCCAAAAAATCATTTAGGTGCCGATAGTACATAATGATTTTAGGCAATGACATAGGTTAATCACTTTTCAACAATGAATGCAATCGTTTATTGCTGGTGACGAATTACTATGCATGGGTGAGATGTGAGAATGAACTATACCCAACGCAAGCAAAAAAATTACTTGATTGGCACATGATTTAATTTTGTAAGTACATAGTCGGATGGTGTGATCTTATCATTCGAATGCCGGAAAAAAGGATAATGTGGACAATTTAATGGCTGAAAAATGATATTGATACTTGCGTGTAGAGATGGAGAATATGTAATGAATTAGAGAATGACATGTGCAATTGGTTGGTTAAAAGAGTAAGTGGTGTAGATAACTGACATGTTAAGATAGAAACATTAATTTTTGTAGTTAGTGGGGTTTTATTTATATATAGTCGTCGCTACCACGGGTAAGCACAAACAATATCTTTCGTGCAAGTTGAAAGGATCGAGTAGGTTGACTAGATGGGGGGGGGGGGGGGTGAATAGGCAACTACAAATTTCCTTTTTCCTTTAATCAAATTAAGGCTTTGCTCAAATATAAGTTCGTTATATATGCAACTAGGTGAACAATCCTATATGATGAGCAATAAACAAACTAGCAAGATATTCTAAACAAGTTAAGCTAGCAATACAAGTAAAGGAAGGTTAAGAGATAACCACACGGTGACGCGAAGATGGTTCCCGAAGTTCACTTCCCAATGGAAGCTACGTCTTCGTTGGAGCGGTGCGGGTCACAAGTGAGCCCCGAATAGCCTTGATATGGCACACCGTATCTCCCTCGTGTTATCCTCCAATGAGGAGCTCCACGAGTCACTATATGATGCCCTCGAGGTCGGCAACAAACCTTTACAAGGATGAGGCACACTCCACAACCGAATTGGAGGCTCTCACCGAATTCCCGCGGCTCCCAAAGCCATAAGAATCACAAGGCCGGGGCACGTCTCCCCAACTCAGTTGGAGGCTCTCGGCTTTTCCTCGTGGCTCCCAAAGCCACGAAGAACACAACTTCCGTCTAGGGTTCAACGAACCCAAGAGGTAACAAGATCCACTAGGAATTAGTGGGGGAATCAAAATTGCTTTGGTAGAAGTGTAGATCTAGACCTCCTCTGTCACTCCTCAAAGTATGAAGGTGTTTGGACCGAAGGAGTGGAAGATTTAGGAGGTTGAAGCTTTGCAACAATGGTGGAGAGAGTATTTTAGAAAGCTTAGCTTCTTTGGAGAAGAAGACTATATATTTATAGTTTCCACAGAAATGTGGCCGTTGGCCAGAATCTGCGTAGGCCCGGTAGTACCGGCCCAAAAAGCCCGGTACTACCGAACGGCAGATCACAGCCAGTCAAACCAGGAGGTTGACCTGGCGGCGCGAAGGCTAGGTAGTACCGGCCGATGGCCCGGTACTACCGGTGAGAGTTTTACAAAAACTCCCACCCCTGGAGTCCACCGGTACCTGTCCCGGTACCTGGCTCGGTACTACCGAGCGTGGAGGATCGGTACTACCGGGGCACAGGCCGGTACTACCGGCAGTACAGAAACATAACCACTGTCGCCCCCTGGAAGGGGGCGGTACTACCGGCGATTTTGATCCGGTACTACCGGAGCCTGTAGAATCTGGTAGAACTCCAGAAATTAGGATGGCTGTGGAGTGCATATGTGGTTTGTGCATAATAGATGTACAAGATCGATTCCGCCAAAACTTCCACAACGGATCCCCCTCTTGATAGTACGATTTTCCTATAAGATAAAACACCTAGGAAAACTACAACTTCATGCTTGATGCTTTTAGAGGAGAAGTCCAACCATCATATGCAAGTATAAGATGTACCTGTAAATCTTTTAGCACACAATTAGTCCGCTTATTGTGTTGTCAACAAACATCAAAACAATATAGGGATAGAAATGTCCTTTCAATCTCCCCCTTTTTGGTGTTTGATGACAACACAATGTTTAGCGACAAAAGATTTGCAAAAGACAAGCGGGCTCCCCCTGAATGTGTGCATTATTTGTAATTTGCGTTTGAATGCAAAACACACCATATTCATGTGGGAAGAGCACCCCTTATATTTTACAAACATAGCAAGTTTGACTAGATAAGCATATGAATAATAACTTGCCAAACGCATAAGACATAACCAAGGATAGATAGCTAAATAAGTCTCTTACATAGTACCACATAGTCTTAAGCAAATAGGTTCATGCATGTCTTACACCATGCGTAACGAAGTTCACAAACCAAATAGCCAAATAAGATGGAACACAAGCGGTAGAGAATCAAAGCAAGAGCAAGCTTGTGTCCCTCCCATGCAAATCCCCTCGATAAGTCCTACTAGAACACATTCTCCCCCTTTGTCATCGAAATGCCAAAAAGGGAGAAGTGCGATGCTAACGTCCCATGAAGATCACTCTCCACCCATGCCGTGGTGGACATCCGGATCCTGAGTCGCGGGGGCATCCTCATCACTCCAATAACCATGCTCAGAGATCCACTGTTCCTTGGGGGTGATAACCAAATCTCTTGGGTGCTCGGGAGAGTGAGGTATCTTCAAGTGCCTCATCATTTCTTTCTGACGCATGGCAGCCTTCTTGTGATAGACATGAGCCTCATACATGCGCTCTTGGATGTCCAACTTGAAGCAAAGAGCTCTCTTGGCCTTGATTTGAAATTTCTTGAACCACGAAGGTTCCTCAAAAGAAGGAGCACTAGAGCTAGCCCCAACATCCGGAGCACGAGATGGAGCACTGGATGAGCCTCTAGCAGTTTTAGAAACCCCCTTGTCCTTAGGTAGAGAATGTGGCTTTCTTTGCAGTTGTTTGACATCATGCTTGACCACGGGCAAACCATCCTCCAAAATGTTCTCACCGTTCTTCTTCTTACTCCATTTGTCACAAATGAGTGCCATGATGAAAGGCCCATAGATAGGAACTCTCCTATCAAGCACAGCAAGCCACAGCTCTTGATATAGATAATCCATGACATCAAGTTTTCTTCCCTTCCCTTGATTTTCCTTTGAGTTGGCCAAGAGATCAAATGTATAAAAGTGCACTTGGTCCCAATTCCCAACAAGAGGAACTAGAGTTTCCCGGTAGATGCGGTGCAAGGTCTCAAAGGGTTGAATAAGATGCTCAGTTTGGCCTGGTATGCCACCCTCCATGGTAATGGAGCAAGCAATTCCTTGCCTCCGGATACCCCCTTCCCATCGTGGCACCTCCAACCACAAGGATTCTTGGAACCCTTGTCACGATAGCCTCCCAAAACAGCCCCAAACTCCTTCCAAGTAGCTTCAAGCTTGGTGTCCTTGGTCATCCATGTAATGGTCCTTTTTTCATCAGTGTCAAAATAGACGGTGGCATAGAATTGGTGAATATAGTACTCAATGTATGGTTGATTGACGCTCATAATGTTGATGAGGCCAAATTCTTCACACATAGCAAGGGCTTCGGCAAAATAGTCTTTGAGATTATCCTTCTTCATGTGCTTGATGTCAATGGTGTGTTGAGGCACAACTTTGTGTTTCTTGGTTGATCCCAAATATACTTCTTGATAAACCCTTTCTTTCTCATTGGTGTGGAAGTTAGGGTTTCGCACACGGGGGTCCCTCTCTTCATCATAAGGATCAATCTCCCTATACTCACGATACTCATGAAGACGATATTTGGTGAATGACTTTGGAACGGCTTGCTTGCAGACGGCTTGCACCCTTGGGTGCGAGAAGTTGTTCTTTTAGGCATGACCTCTTATTCAACATCTTCCTCAAACTCTTCTTCAATCTCATCATCGGACTCAAGGCGAGCTCTCTTGTCTTTACGAGAGAAAACTTGATCACCACGGCCACCATCACGGCTACCTGTGAAACAACATAGATAGGTGTAGAGGGAATAGAGGTAAGTGCTCAAGTTCAAGAAAAGTAAGACCAACAACAATTTTCAGGTGTAAAACATGGGTTGAAATTTCCAGGTTTCGGTAGTACTGGTGGTAAAATCCGGTAGTACCGCACAGGGGAGGCCGATAGTACCGAACCTTGAGGAGCGGTAGTACCGAGCCCGTGCAGTTCATCCAAATCTCACCAATGGAAACGACCGAATCCGAAGGAAATCGACACTACGCTTACACTAGAGAACTATTGGGTGCTGTCCCAAGCCATATGAGTTGCTACCAACCGATTTTAACCGTAAAGAATGGAGCTACCGGAGTTTTGCCAAAAATGCATCTAAGATTCAAGATAGAAACCAAGAATGAGCATGAATGAGGCAAATACCGGAGGCCATCGGAGAATAGCGAGAGGAGAGCAGCTCCCACGGAGCAGATCCGGCCAGGGACGGCGAAATCCGGTCACCGGAGATGGCGGCACGGTGGTGTTTGAGGGATGCAAGTTGGGGTAGAAAGAGTGCTTCCCTGACCCGCTCCCCCTTTTGATTTTTTTTCGCAAGCCCGGTAGTACCGGTCGGGAGGTGCCGGTAGTACCGGACACTCGGAAAAGTTACAGTTTCGAAACTGCAACTTCCCAGGTGTCGGCAGTAGTACGGCTCTCCATACCCGGTAGTACCGGGGCCTGACCCAAACACACAATTTTTTTTAAAAAAAAAGAGAACTTGAGCAAGAATTTGAACATGTTTTATGAGATGAGATCATGGCTTAGGTTTATAGATATGCCACTGTTAATGTGGATACAAACTTGGAGTTGCGAGATACAACAAAGAAAGCCCAACTTCCAAGAGTTTATCCATAAGATAGAGCAAGGTCTAAAAATATCCAAATAATCCAATTAAAACCAACTCCTCAAGATGAAACAGGAGGGCGGTGGCCTTAGCCACCATGTTTGAGTATGTATGACTTGTACCCGTGAAGATATATCTTGGGCTCAAAATCACAACTCATCTTTGAAGCACATTTTAGTCACAAAATTGACGATTATGCAAGATTTGTCTATTTGCGCATTATGGGGGAAGTGTTGACTCATGAATTGAGCTACACTCCCCCTATGTCCATGCCTACATCCAAACCAAATGAATATTGTCTAATATGGGTAGGTATGCAAGAAATCCACTAAATCCAATTGCTTATGTCCACCACATTAAGTTCTCCTCTCAACTCCTTGAATCTTGCTTCACCAAGAGGCTTTGTGAACATATCGGCGAGTTGATGCTTGGTGTTGACATACTTGATTGCAATATCACCCTTCTCAACATGATCTCGAATAAAATGATACCGGATCTCAATATGCTTGGTCTTCCCATGAAGGACTGGATTGTGAGCAATTTTGATGGCAGTTTTATTGTCACATAAAAGAGGCACTTTGTCACAAATGACACCATAATCCTTTAAAGTTTGGCTCATCCATAATAACTGTGCACAACAACTTCCGGCGGCAATGTACTCGGCTTCGGTGGAGGACGAGGCCACACAATTTTGCTTCTTTGAAGACCAACTCACAAGAGACCTACCAAGAAATTGGTAAGTACCCGAAGTTGATTTTCTATCCATTTTGGAACCCGCCCAACCCGCATCCGAATAACCTACAAGATCAAAGCTTGTTCCATGGGGGTACCAAATACCATAGTTAGGAGTATCCATCAAGTATCTTAGAATCCTTTTAACCGCGGTTTCATGACTTTCCCTAGGACTTGATTGGAACCTTGCACACAACCCACACTAAACATAATATCCGGTCTAGATGCACAAAGGTAAAGTAAAGATCCAATCATAGAACGATAAAGCTTTTGATCAACTTCCTTACCATCCGGATCTAAGTGAAGATCCGCCTTGGAGTCCATGGGAAACTTATATGGCTTGGCATTGTTCATATCAAATTTCTTGAGCATGTCCGTAATATACTTGGCTTGACATAAGAATGTTCATTCTCTAAATTGGTGGATTTCAAAGCCAAGAAAATAATTCAATTTTCCCATCATAGACATCTCAAATTCCTTGGTCATAAGCTTAGAGAATTGATCACTAAATTCATGGTTAGTAGAGCCAAAGATAATATCATCAACATATATTTGGCATATGAAAAACTCTCCATTTATCCTTTTTGTGAAAAGGGTGGGATCTATTACCACAATTCCAAAGCCACGGTCTACTAAGAACTCCTTGAGATGATCATACCAAGCACGTGGAGCTTGCTTGAGCCCATAAAGAGCCTTATGTAGTAAGTAGACATGGTTAGGAAATTTAGGGTTTTAAAAACCCGGAGGTTGTTTCACATACACTAATTCATTTAGTGGACCATTTAGAAAAGCACTTTTAACATCCATTTGATATAAGGTAATTTTATGAGTAGATGCATAGGCAATTAGCAAGCGAATGGATTCAAGTCTAGCAACGGGAGCATAAGTTTCACCGTAGTCGACTCCTTCGATTTGGGTGTAGCCTTGTGCAACCAATCTTGCTTTGTTGCGGATGACTTGACCATGTGAGTCTTGGTTGTTCTTGAATATCCACTTGGTTCCAATGATATTATTGGAGGTGTCTTTGGGTCTTTCAACTAATGATCACACTTTGTTGCGCTCGAAGTTGTTCAATTCTTCATGCATAGCCGCAACCCAATCCATGTCTTCAAGAGCATCATATACCTTGAGGGTTCTAAGCTAGACAAACAAGAGACATGACCACAAAAGTTAGATAATTGATTGCGTGTGGACACACCTCTACGGATACTCCCAAGGATATTCTCTTTGAAGTGTTGTTGATAATCCAATTTTGATGCACGCCGGATGACCCGGCGTTCCATGCCTTGACCAATCGTTTCGCCAACACAAATATCTTCATCATTGCCTTCATCTTGTTCATGGTCACACCTAAGTGGAGTTCTTGGAGTTGTGGGTTCATGATGTTCTTGTTCACCACTAGAGTTGGTGGGTCATCTTGACCATTTTCTTGATCATGTGGATGAATACCTTGTTCTAGTTCTTGTTCTTGTTCTTGTTCTTGGATAGCTTGTTGATCAATTGTTAAGGTAGATGGCTCAACGTGAGTAGAACTTGTTCCTTCTTCTTGAGTATCAACAATGGGTTTTTCAATAGGAATAAGTTCTCCTATGCCCATAGTGTTGGATGTATGCCCAAAAGGCAATAAAGTTTAACATCTGATTCGTAATTATGCTTCATGATTCTATGCTATAACTGCGGTGACTCCCGAATATGTGATTCAGAGGAAAACTCACTCGCACGTGTAGAGATATGAACAAAATAAAGTATACCCTAGTCTTGCCTTTTAGACTAATTCTTTGATTGCTAGAGAGCACGTTTTCCTGGTCTAGGACATTGTTTATGTCAGCATCAATGAGTGGCATATTGTTGGTGGAAACAATATGGCTGGGTAGACCCAAATCGTTGATATGCTAAGAAGATTCCAAAGTGTCTTTTTGTCCTTAGTGCAATATCGCAGATGGTTATTATATGACATGTCCTTAGACCATGAGGTTATTAGGGTTGTGCATACTGGAAGAATTACTTTGGTACTGTCAACACCACGGCCGTAACTGGGTGGTAAAACGGCAGTCACTGGGTGATTACCAAGGTGTGCATAATACCTAATGTTCCAAGATGGGAAATTACTCCTCTGTCAAAAGAGAGATACTTCCAGGGCCCACTCGGTATGTATGATATCCAATATGTTCTGCAGACAATGCATGATGAAGTTACATCATGTGGAATATCGGATTACGGGAACGAGAAAAGGAAATTTACCGGTAACGAGATAGACGGAGATATAGTGAATCAGGGATTGATTCATGGAAATATCAGGAATACTTTATCTCGGGTAATTTCAGTATCGCGAGTAATGGGAATGATGAATTAATAATCAACAGGTTCAACAGAGTGTTTTTCGCATAACGGTAGCAGTTATTCAGGTAGCCCATGTACCTGACCCTGGCCGGTGATTAGATGGAAACATCTAATTATAGCTACACGTTATCGAACATGTAGGGTAACACGCTTAAGTCAGTTCTAGTTTGTTGTGTATATGGTTGGTCTACATACCGAGAGAGTATTACCGGAATGGTTTCTGCGTGGTAGATAATATCTTTATCAGAGAGATTGGATTATGCAGACACTAGGTGTCTCGGAGTAATAGAAATAGTTTCTATCACTAGTCGGATTTATTCCGAGGGTTTATACGAGAGGGAAATATTTATCCGGAGTATTTTTTTGCGGACACTAGGTGTCCCGGATCATGTAAAAGTGTTTTATATGATAAGTAATTAATTCGGGGAATATTCTGTAAAAGGAAATATTCAAATAAGAATTAATTAGACAAAATATTATTTTAATTAAATATTAATTTATTTAATTAATAAATAAATAATTATTGGAAAAATATTAAAATTGGAATTTTGGAGCCCACCACCAAGGGGCTACCAAGTGGGCCCATGGGGCCCATGGGGCCCACAAGGTAGCCGCACCCCTACATGGGGCGGGTGGGCCCCAAAGCCCAAGGTGCCAGAGGGGGGAGTCTCCCCCCTCACCCAAACCCTAATGGGCCTAGGGACCATTGGGGATGGCGGTTGGGGAGGGGGAGTTGGAGGAGGACTCCTCTCCTCCCCAAGGGAGGCGCACCAAAGGGGCAGGGTTTGCCTCCTGCCCAAGCTTCCCAAACCGACTTGGGCTAGGGGAAATCTTTCCCCTTGCCCAAGTCCCTCCACCCCTTGGCCTCCTATATAAACCCCCACCCCCTCTCCTTTGGAGACATAAGTTTAGATCTCTTCTAGTTGGTTTAGAGGGAACCTCTAGATATTTAGAGGGATCCTCTCCGATTAGATCTAGATCTAGATGTCTAATCTCTCTCTCCCTCCTTCTCATGTGTTGAGATCTCCACCTTCATTATACACCAGCGGTGAGTGCTTCAATTGTGGACGGCGAATCCCTGCTGGACTAGATCAGATGTATGCGTGCGAAACTCAGAGGGGTGATCCATTGAAAAACGGTTGACCCTATCTCACTCTATTGGATCAAGGCGGGACGCGAGTAGTCTACGGTATTCTCTCGGCTAGGCTTTGCCGAGGGAGTTCTTCCACAAGCTTCATCGACGTCGTCATCGACATTGGCGACGACTGCGTCGACTACGTCGACCACATCAACCACGTTGACTATGTCAACTTCGTCATCGACAACTCTTCCGCTTCAACGGTGTCGGTAATGATTTACAGTTGAATCAAATATGCATGTCTTGCACTTGTATCTTCATAGTAGATCTTGGCCGTTGCGTAGTTGGCGAAATTTTTGTTTTCCATGCACGCAACCCAACACATAGTTCTTATGGCATGAGATGGAGCTTCATCACCTACATCATCATGATCAATATGCCGCGCTTGGGAGCCATTATCCTCGTCAAACTCCACATTCATAGACTCTTCAACACATCCGGTGGATATGTTGTAAACCCTATAAGCATGAGAGTTTGCGGCATATCCTACAAGAATACCATCAAAAGATCTAGACTCGAATTTAGCAATTTTGCAACCTTTAATGTAAACATGACATTTGCAACCAAAACTCGAAAGTAAGAGACATTGGCTTTTTACCGATAAGGAGTTCATATGGTGTCTTTTCCATGAGAGGACGAAAGAAGAGCCGGTTTGAGCAGTGGCAAGCGGTGTTGATGGCTTTGGCCCAAAAGTTATATGGGGAATGAAATCCGGCCAACATAGTTCTTGCCATATCAATAAGAGTGCGGTTCTTCCTTTCAGCGACACCATTTTGTTGGGGAGTATATGCAGCGGAATATTGGTGTTGAATGCCCTCCCCACTTAGGAAATCATCCATAGTGTAATTCTTGAACTCCGTACCATTGTCACTTCTTATTGCCAAAATCTTGGAGTCATATTGACGTTGAACTAGGGTTGCAAAGTCAATGAATATCTTTTGAGTTTCACTCTTCCTCTTGATGTAGAAAGTCCAACAATATCTTGAATATCATCCACAATCACCAAGCAATATTTCTTGCCACCAAGACTATCATATGTGGGAGCCCCAAAGAGATCCATATGAAGGAGCTCCAAAGGCCTCTTAGTGGAGATAATGGTCTTCTTGGGGTGATTCTTTTCATGCATCTTTCCGGCTATGCAAGCACTATAAGGATGATCTTTGGAAAAATTAACATCGGTTAGTCCTACCAACGTGTCCACCCTTTACAAGAGTTTGTAAATTTCATACCGACATGGCCTAGCCGGCGATTGCAAAGCCATCCTTGTCGGATTTAGCCATTAGACAAGTTGCAATTTGAGTGGTCTCTTTCGAGAAATCGACCACATACAAATCGTTCCCAACAAATCCAACAAAGGCTACTTTAGAGATTGTGTGAAAAGGATGGTCACGTGGTGTTTATTAAAGATAACGGTGTAGCCAACCTTGCATAATTGTCTTTACGGAAATTAAATTATATGAAAGGGATTCAACAAGGAGGACCTTCTCAATGGATAACTCCGTAGTGATCACTACCTTACCATATCCCAATACCTTAAGTCTGCATTGTTCCCAACGGTGACATGAGAGAATGTGAGTAATTGTTTCAATAAGCCGTTTACCAAATCTTTGCTTCCGGTCATATGAGATGAACACCACTATCAATGAGCCATGAAGATCCACCGGAAGAAATGCCCTACAAGAAATCAAGTCTTTGATTTAGGTACCCATATTGGAATGGGTCCTTTTTTGTTAGTCATAAGGGTCTTTGGAACCCAAATAGCATAGTGATAATCATCTCCATATGAAGTGCCAACATATTTAGCAAAAACACAACCATTTCTAGATTTCATAAGAACATATGAATGGTTGTATTTTCCCGCAAAGTCATTGTGAGTGGCATTGCCCTAGTGGCATCACCACTCACAATGGGGTTGGCATTCGTCTTGGCCAACTCCCCCTCCTTCACAAAAACAATATCTTTGGAAGGGGAAGTAGGCTTCTTGTTGTTGTTGTTGTTGTTGACCTTCTTGGACTTAGGTGTAAACCAAGTCCTTCCTGGCCAACCACTCCTTTTGATTTCAAAAGATCATTGAGGTTCTTCTCCCCTTGGATACAAATGGCTAGACCCTTCTCAAGTTGGGCATTCAACCTAGTGTTCTCCTCAATAAGAGATGCCATCACACAAAAGGGTTAGAGGTACAAGCATTTGCATCTTTATCATTATGAGGTGTGGTGAAGCTAGCATAGAGGTATTGAGCTGTGTAATTTAGCATATGACTCCTTGAGCTTAGTGAGCTCACCTGAGGCCACCTTGTGGGTTTCCCTAAGTTGCTCAAAACTCTCAAAGAGTTTGTTATGACTCTCTACAAGCTCCTCATTTTTAATTTTTAGATCACTCGCAATTTGAATTGAGGTTTCACGAGTTTCTTTTGCCTTGGATAGATCCTTGGCTTGTGTCTCCTCAAGTTGCTCCTGGAACAATTGTTCCTCAACAAGTTGATCCTCTAGCTCACAATTTTATCGGCATGATCACATGCATGCCCTTCGAGCTCACAAATCCTAACTCCTTTTCCTCAGGAGGTTCTTGGCTTCTCCATATTGATACATGAGAGCCTCAACCATTTTCTTGGTTGGACCTTGGAGCTTGCTCAAAGAGAGTAATCTTGTCCTATCCTTATTTTTCCCTACGTCCTCAACACAATCCAATAAAGATGGGTTAGAGGAGATAACATTTTTAGGTGGGGAATTCACCTTTGTTCCTTGGCCATAAGGCACATAGGCTTGGAGATCTTGTCATCGTTAGGAGCGGAGAAGAGGGGTGCCAATGAAGGAGGAAGATTGCCCATTGCAAGAGCCGCCATTCCTACTTCTTCACTTGAGTCATTATCCTTCTCGCCTCCGGACTCGTACTCCTCTTGTGTGCATGCCACAAGAGCCTTTGAGGTGATCTCTTGATAAAGGAAGGCTTGGGGTGGTACTTGTTCTTCTTTAGAATGAGTTGACCACCATGATCCTCCTTCTCTCATAAGGGCAATCCTTCACAATGTGATTGTCCTTTCCACAATTGAAGTACATTCTTTTCATTGGTGGGGAGGGGTTGATCTTGAAATTTCTTTTGTTCCAAAACTTGGTGGCGGCAAGAGCAAGGTACTCATTGAGAGCACCCTCCAAATCTTCTTCATGATCAACACTTGTGCCTTCTTCATATCTTGGATGTTCTCCCACATGGGCCTTCAAGGCAAGATTCTTCGTGCCACGAATTTGGTTGATGGAAGTCTTGGAAGTGGCCTTCAAGGTATCATAGGTGACGAATTGTACCAAGATGTCATTGGGAGACATTTTTGTGTAGTCCGCTCTCGCATGAAGATTCATCACCATATTTTCATTGTATGGGACAATGGTCTTGAGGAACTTGGTTTTGACCCATTCATCATCCATATCCTTCTTTCCATTTTCCCTCATGGTCACAACAAGCTTGGTGAGTCTTCGGAAGAGATCGGTTGGGGTCTCTTCTTCTAGCATTATGAAGTTGTCCACTTGATGTTGAAAGACGGCCATGTTGGAGCGTTGAATGCCCTCATTTCCTTCATATACCGATTCGAGATAATCCCAAGCCTCCTGGGTGGTTTTGAGATTCCGCACTTGATCTTCATCATTGGCGGTCATGGCACTCTCAAGAATGTATTTAGCATTTGCATCAAGTTGTTCATCAACCTCTTCTTGCTTTGTCAAGTTGTTGGGATCAACCGGGTTGAAACCTTGTAATACCACCCTCCAAAGATGCACCGATGAGCTGTGAAAGTAAGACTCCATAGATTTCTTCCAAGAGAAATAACGAGCATTATCAAGCTTAGGAGGTGGTCTACTTAGGTTGGTTATATGAGGATGGGAGGGTGGAACTTGATGGAGATATGAAGTAGGTGGAGCAAAGTTAAGAGTGGGTTTATCATTAGCTTTAAGTTTCTCCATATCAAGCAATGACTCACCAAGAGAGTCATTGGTTGATGAGGAGGCATTTGGATTACTAATGGCCCGAGTATGCACATCCTCTACCATTTTGCCTCTCATGAACACAAAGAGATCTTTCAAGGTTTTCATGGTAATCGGAGTGTCATCCTCGGTCGAGGTTAACCCCGCTTCACTTAGTTCTTTATCAAGTTGATCTTGATCAATTTTATCTTGTTTTTCTTTAGCAAGTTTTAACTCCTCCTCGGTAGTCATCCTCCTCTTTAGGCGGTTAAGCCCTTAATAAAGAGACCGGGCTCTGATACCAATTGAAAGGATCGAGTAGGTTGACTAGAGGGGGGGGGGGGTGAATAGGCAACTACAAATTTTCTTTTTTCCTTTAATCAAATAAAGGCTTTGCTCAAATATAAGTGCACTAGATATGCAACTAGGTGAACAATCCTATATGATGAGAAATAAACAAGCTAACAAGATATTCTAAACAAGTTAAGCTAACAATACAAGTAAAGGAAGGTTAAGAGATAACCACACGGTGATGCGAAGATGATTCCCGAAGTTCACTTCCCAATGGAAGCTACGTCTTCATTGGAGCGGTACGGGGTCACAAGTGAGCCCTGAATAGCCTTGATATGGCACACCGTATCTCCCTCGTGTTATCCTCCAATGAGGAGCTCACGAGTCACTATATGATGCCCTCGAGGTCGGCAACAAACCTTTACAAGGATGAGGCACACTCCACAACCGAATTGGAGGCTCTCACCGAATTCACACCATGGTTTAAAAGGCATCGCCTAGGCGTCGCCTTAGCGTCGCCTAAGCGTCAAGGCGCCGCGGACGGCAAGGCGTCATCGTCGCCTTAGGCGAGCGAGCAAGGCGTCCCAGGCGTCCATTGAAGCGTCTGAGGCGTCGCCTAGGCGTGAAAATCCTCGCCTTATTCGATTCTGGACGCCTTCGTCTTCTCGGTTCAGGCGCGAGCGAGAAACTGCCTAGCGGGGGGGAAACGAAGCCAGCGGGCGGGAAAAGAGAAATTGGGAGGGAAAATGAGCTTGGCCGGGGAGGGAAAAGGGAGGGGAGAGAGGGAAACTGACCTAGGGTTCGCAGAAGAAACGATTCAGAGAGAGATTTGGGCTCTCTCCTTCTCTGGCTGCCACCTCGTCCACCGCCAGATCCGGCCAAAATCCTCCCTCCTCCGCCGTCCTCCTCCTCTCTGGCCAAGCTTCAGGGCTTCTCCTCCACCAGGCGCATCCATTCCCCAGCAGGGAAGCAATGTACATCTCCTCTTCCTTCCTCCTGGTTTCTTTTCTCTCCGCTCTGTTCTGTTTCTGTGGATGTCGTGGATGTGAGCTGAGAGCTGAGCAGGCTGTGAGTAGTGCTAGACTGCTGGCTGTGCTGAGCATGCTGGTTGTGCTGTGTTACTACTAGATGCAGGTGATCTGGTGATCTGGTCATGAATGTTCATCCTTATGCAGATTTCATTTTGTTTTGTAAAGTCAAGTTTTTACCATGTTTTAACCATATATGTTCATCCTTATATGCAGATTTCTATCGTGGAAGGAAGAAATGGGAGAGAAGATATGTGGAATGGATGCTCTGTGGGCTCAACAACCAGCAAACTCAAGGTATGTATCCAGTAATTTTATATCAGCATTATTGCCTCTAAATCTGTTCTAGGAGCCTTAGTAACTGACTAAGGCGTCGCCTTGCTTCGCGCCTTGAGCGCCTAGGCGTTGAGGCGCCCCCCCAGCGCCTTAAAGCGCCTGGACGCCTTTAAAACCATGATTCACACGGCTCCCAAAGCTACAAGAATCACAAGGCCAGGGCACGCCTCCACAACTCAATTGGAGGCTCCCGACTTTTCCCCGTAACTCCCGGCTTTTCCCCGTGGCTCCCAAAGCAACGAAGAACACAACTTCCGTCTAGGGTTCAACGAACCCAAGAGGTAACAAGATCCGCTAGGGATCAGCGGGGGAAATCGAAATTGCTTTGGTGGAAGTGTAGATCTAGACCTCCTCTATCACTCCTCAAAGTATGAAGGTGTTTGGACCAAGGAGTGGAAGATGTAGGAGGTTGAAGCTTTGCAATAATGGTGGAGAGAGTATTTTAGAAAGCTTAGCTTCTTTGGAGAAGAAGACTAGATATTTATAGTCTCCACCGAAATGTTGCATAGGCCCGGTAGTACCGTCCCAAAAAGCCCGGTACTACCGAACGGCAGATCACAGCAAGTCAAACCAGAAGGTTGACCCGGCGGCGCGAAGGCTCGGTAGTACCGGTCGATGGCCGGTACTACCGGTGAGAGTTTCACAAAAACTCCCATCCCCTGGAGTCCACCGGTACCTGTCCGGTACCTGGCTCAGTACTACCGAGCGTGGAGGCTCGGTACTACCGGGGCACAGGCCGGTACTACCGGTAGTACAGAAACAAAACCACTGTCGCCCCCTGGAAGGGGGCGGTACTACCGGCGGTTTTGATCCGGTACTACCGGAGCCTGTAGAATCTGGTATAACTCCAGAAATCAGGATGGCTGTGGAGTGCATATGTGGTTTGTGCATAATAGATGTACAAGATCTGTTGACACACGAATACGTCACGTGTACCCGTGGCGCCGAGGGAGATGCTCCGCAACTCACTCCGCGGGAGGCTCGCCGGAAGCGCGATACACAAGACAATCCGGCGGGCGCTTTTGTAGACCCGAAACCCCGCTCTCCCGGGAGGGACCCCATCAGGGCTCGCGGCAGCTATGGGCTGCCTAGGTCGGCCTGACCGTCCCTAGAGCCTCGTGGAGTCGCAGCCTCCAATCTTGAAGAACGGCGAAGAACGAGAAGAAAGATACAAGGGCAGAGGGATAAAAGTAGATGAACACGAAAAAGTAATAGATGTGTTTGTTCGATTGGTATTGGATCAATCGGCCATCACCCCTCACGTATATAAGAGGCGGCTGGACTTCCCGTGCAAGAAAAGGCTTGGATTCACGTCCAAAACCCTAATCTGGGTCGAATTCGGATGGACTAGACCGAACCTTCCAAAACTGTTCGCTCTGCATCTTCCGGGTCGTTTTTGAGGCAGTTACCGACCTCAGATCAAAATCTTGTAGAAAAAAAAGTTGTTCGTCTCACAAAAACGAAGAACTTTAATTTTATGAGCTTTTTCATCCGAATCCATCTTGGGCACTCATCTGAGCTCGGCAATAAAAATGTTCGGATTTGATCCGAATCATATAAGTTCAATTCGTCCGTAATTGCCAGATTTAAGCTATTAAACGACCTTATATCAAAACATCGTAAACAGAAAAGTTGTTCGTCTCGGAAAAACGAAGAACTCTTGTTTTATACGTTTTTGCATCCGAACCTTTCTTAATGGTCGTTCGGTCTAGTTAACAAACAGAAGTTATATCAAGTTGTGGCCGTTTACAGAACACCACTAGTACATGTACTAGCTGATGTCTGTTTTATATTCTAGTTTTGGCCGAAATTCCGAACCTTACTAGTACATGTACTAGTTGGGCTCTGTTTCGTTCCGATTTGGCTGAAATCCCGAACTTGACTAGTACATGTACTAGTTAGCCTCTGTTTCGTCCTGTTATTTTGAACATGTTTTTCTCTAAGCCAAAATCGGTCGTCAACACATGCCCCCCTGTTTTTTGGCAGAACTTGCGTGCCAAAAAATAATTTGCATTCCCAGGACGATGTCAACACTCCATCGACCATGCTTGTATAATCTCTTAGGACGATAAAAAGTTATCGGCCACATATATTTTTCTTAAGGGCATGCATAAATCATCCACCAAAGTGTGTGTAGCCTAAATAAGTAAACAAAACGATAAATCTGATTGTGAACTTCAGGAATTTCGGCTCTTAGATTAGTAATAATATTGCAACTAATCAAATGTATATTGACTTGGTAATACCCTTCCTTGATGTAAAGAATTATGATGGTCCAGGGATCAAAATAAACCCATGGGGGGTAACCAATCATACCTGGTGGTGAACTCCATGACAAAGACATTGGTGGCATGGTTGAATAATTTGAACGATGTGCCAACCGAAAACTTAGACGCGGCAATGCAAACCTTCGGCTTTGTTTCTCGGTTTCATTCTTCTCTTTCTATATTCTTTTAGATTTTCTTGCGACAGAAACTTGCACATCATTCTTGTCTTTGCAGCTCTCCTTAAGAATCCATGCCATGTTCTTCTTTTTAACTCTTCAGCACTAAGCCTTTGTAGTTTTCTCTCTTGCCAACTTGATAACAATGTCACAAGCGCCTCCATATATGCGTCCCGTGATGCAGCCAGCCTGAAGATAAGAAAAAACATATTTCTTCAGCCATCCATCCGACTTGCACTAAATCCTTTGTTAGTGGCCGACTTAATAATCAAGTCGTCCTTATTAGTATTGGCAAAACTGAACATCGACTTTTAGCTATGAAATAAACTGTGAAGAACATCATTAGCCAGATTCCGGCTTTGCCAACACAATGCATGCTCAGGGCGATATGTAAATATCGGCCATGCGTCCTCATCTTAAAGGACCTGGAGAACCCGCCCACCAAAGTGTGAATAGCCGAAATAAATTAGAAGTTTCAGTTGGGGATAAATTGTGAGGTGCTAGCTTTGATGGTATAGTTGAAGAACATGGACGACGCATCACCTGAGGTCTCCTATAGTGAGATGAAGATTGCCGGCTTCGCCTACCGACTTCTTGCTTGTCCTCCTTTACTCCTACCGGCTTTGCAACAGAAGCTGGTGCACCGTTCTTGATTTGAGGGCTTCTTTTAGGAACCCACGCCATGTTCAACTTCTCCAACTCTTTGGCTCTGAGACGCTTCACCTGACACTCTTGCCAATGTGATAAGCCGAGTGGGTATCCTGGCTGTTATTTTACTTTATGCACTGGCAATTCTTTCTTGGCTTTGGCCACTTCCGGCTTGACCTGTCTAGACTCGATGACTGGGTCCTTGAAAGTTACTCGCTTCACTTCCTTGCCCTTTATAGCCAACATCATTTCAGCTGGCTTTTGGTTACTTGGAGTCGGGTTCGGAACAACATCCTTGCAGCCATCTCTTTTCACTATGTATACTTGCTTCACCACCTCCTTCTTCCTCCACAAACTCCTGGCCGGCTCTTGATTAAGCCGGTCTTTGACATGTGGTTGCCGGGTTGATTCTCTTTGAGCTGCATAAACTTGGCGAGGTGATTTAGCATAAGACTGATGGTGTGCCCGCGAATCATACCTGTCCCGTGAATGATATGAATAGAAGCCGGTATGGGAAGGCATGGATGACTTCGGAATTGGCAGCCCAAAATAAGTTCGCGGAGTCGGTGTAGTGAGCTTCTTCTTTGGCCAATCCTGGTCCTGTGATATACGCCTCGGGGTTGACTTCGATGTCTTTGCTTGAGATGGTCGACAAGCACTTCTTGCTTCGCTCTCTTTTTGATACTTCTCTAATAATTGAGCGAAGGTAACTTTAGTCTTCCTCCTTTGGTGCCTATCGCCGCCTTTGTCCCTTCTATCATTGCAGACATCGGTCTTTGGACTTTCGTGCTGCCCCCCAGTGTTAGGCGTCTTGTTGCAGCCTTGATGGAACATTCGTCTTCATTGTTGGCTTGAATATTCTCCTTGCACGACGACCCGATCCCATCATCTCCCGTGTGTACCTGTCCATCTTGGGATGAACCGGCTTGGGGTAGCCGAGTCAACACTTGATCGCCGTCAAGATTAATATTAGCCGGCTGGCTATCCACTTGTGCTTCAACAACTTCCAATCGTCCTTCGAAGGCCTATTGTGCGTCATGAAACTCGTCATAGTGTTTGATATTCTGCTCGAACGAATTGGGCATTCGCTCTTCCCTTGACGGTTCGACATGATGATCTTCTATGATAATTGGATTAACCGGCGATTCGCCGACAATGTGATCACCTATGTCCGGACTGAAGGTACACTATTCATTATCTAGCCGATCGTGCCGTGAGAACGGCTTCTGGGTTAAGTAACCGAATGGTTCAAATTTAATATCACCCCATTTGGTTATGTTCACACTTCTGCACTTTTTCTCCGATGCATTCAGATAAGCCATTATACTTGCATCGGCTTTCTTATGAATTTTAAAGCTTGGCTTGATGTTTCTGAAACCAAAATAGTTAGAACACACATGTCTCACTTGAGACCAAATGTAAGCCAAGTAAGAAATATGCAAAGCTATCCATGTAGATATAGATTTTAAGTAAAACGATGGGTTAAGCTTTAGCTGTAAAAATTCGTTACTATCGGTCTCTCTAACTGGTATAGTACATTGACCGATAAATTCTGAATCAATTTTATCGCTAACAAATAAATTACCCTTCACGATTGGTCTTTCAATGTTTCTTATAAGAATTTTAATAATAGATGCATCAATAATATAGTTTTGACCAAATCGGAAAATAAGTAAATTATTTGCTGGATATACCTCTTCAAAGACGTTGGGATAGAATAATGATTGCACAACAGGAACAATGCTTTGCTTCGTCTCTGGATAATCCTCCAACGCCTCGACTTTATCTTCTGAATCTCGTGCCGAGTCTCCTAGAGACTCCTTGTTAACCGAACATTGTTCGACTTCTTTTTCTGGCTCTTGATCTTCATCATTAACCGAACTTGGTTCGGTTGTGTCCTCCTGTTCTTGATGCTCATCGTCTTTGGCACGGAACTCGTCAGGTAGTATGTAAACTCCCTCGTATCCAGAAAAGTTGAGCACGGATGGCTCACGTCGCTCGCCGCGCTCTTCCTCGACGAAGCTCTCCTCTGTCGGCTGATAGACCCGGCGTGTATGCCCGACCCGCCATTGCCTAAACTGCTAAGTTCGGCTTCCGCGAAATCGGTCGTGATAGTCAGGTCAGGCTTCCTCTGCTGATTGGACCTGACGCCTGTATTGCATGCCCCGGCTTCTTTTGCCGGTTCGATCGTAATGACCGGGTCAATCTTGTCTCGTTGGTTGATCTGTAGAACTTCGTCTTCTTGTATGGGAAGCGCAGAGGGCTCGATATGATTGTCGCGTGGAGGAATAAATGCTGGAATATCTTTCTTAAGAGTTGCGTAAAACATCTGCAAGTCTTCCTCATCACGCTTTTTCTTGAGCGCTTCGAACTCCTATTTGCGCTTCCTCCTGATAACTTCATAGCCTTGACGCTGCTCGTCTGATAATTGCTCGAACGTTGGCGTAGTGAAGTCACCGGTGTTAGCCTCTGTAAGGCGAGATTGCCCCCGACTCTTTCAGTTTCTTTCGGCCATGAGTTGCTGAAATTTTGCAATTGTGCAGGGGAAGTATCATACGCCACATTGTTATAAGCCGGCACATGTGTTCCTGCAGAATCATCACTAGTTCGGCCATATCCATGAAGGTGAGCCAAATCGCGAATATCGTTAGCAACATAAGGTGACGAATAGGTAGTTACATGAGGCTCAGTATAGGTCGGCTGCGAGTAACCGGCCAAGTCGCTGGTCCTAGCATAGCCGATTTCCCCATCCATCGGCCTGTCTAGGGACGACCCCACATATTGCGAGTCGGCAGCCGATGGATAAAACCGTGAGACATCCTCTTGCCCGTGAGGTGTTTCATACTGATATGTCGAATAACCCACGTTACTCATCGGCCTAAGATATGGGGCAGCCGATGCATGAGAATTCGAATATATATGTTGCACGTTGCTAATATTATAAGGATGTGAAGCATAGAGATTATTTTGCATCGGCTTTTGCGCATAGCATAAACTAGGGTTAGCCGATACAACACTCATATCAAAAGATTTAGTAACGTCAACATTAGAATAATTTGCATCTACATAAAGAGATTGTGAATTCATGTTACCGATGTAGATTGCAGTCTCTTGATGCGCTCCTCGTAGCACGAACGGGCTGGAGACCGTTCAAAGCTTCGTGTCCCCAGCGGAGTCGCCAAAAAGTGTATTGACACACGAACACGTCACGTGTACCCGCGGCGTCGAGGGAGATGCTCCGCAACTCACTCCGTGGGAGGCTCGCCGGAAGCGCGATACGCAAGACAATCCGGCGGGCGCTTTTGTAGACCTGAAACCCCGCTCGCCCGGGAGGGACCCTGTCACGCCCCCAAACTGGGCCTGGACGTAACAGCCGCCACGCGTTTATAAACCGAAGATTATAAACGTGTGAGGCTTAAAACTTTACATATCAAAATACTACTCAAAGACAACTTTATTCATTATTCGGTGATACAAAGTTCTTGCTGAAAATAAACTTCTAAGCATTTTATTTATTCCCATCCCGACGCGTCGCTACGCCTACTGCTCAGCGCTATGCTCAAGATCCTTACCACCTAGCTCCGCAAAAATATGAATTAAGCAAGGGTGAGTATGAAATTCACACTCAGCAAGTAGTACATACTATTCAACAAAGGAGCATGAAGGCAAGATTTCACAACGATGGAATACGAGCAAAAGAATATTGAATGAGTATAAACAAGATAATATTTGGTTGACTGGATTTAATCAAGGTAACATAGAGCGGCATATCAATGAACCGGAATCGAATGTGGTAATAATGGAAAAGATATAACAGAAACGGAGAAAGGAATAATTGGTATCACATGTGACCAGCAAGGTTCCCTACCCGGGACTCACAGGGGTGAATATTCACACTTTTACACTCTTAAGAGGGGTACTCCGACATCGACAGCCTCGCCCAGAACCACGCAGGCTCCAGAACGAGCAGAACTCTTTAACCCGCCGGGACACGATGACTTGACTTACTAGTATGGGCCGTTCCCAAGGAATCCATCGCCGATACCCTGTTCGGACCAAGTGTCGTTCCCATTGGAGAGTCCAGACAGTCCCATACCCGAACTGTGACCGGTACAATATGTTTGCAGTCGTGACACCAATATGAAAAGGGGTTGTCATGTGGATAAATAAAGAGGTTGCTGATACAAAGCCGAGATATCAAATCCCACGACACCGCGTGAGTCCAACTAAACTTATGATGATTTCTTATTTATCACCGCACAATCATCTCGGGTAGTATCAGACCAACAACGGATATCAAGCGCAGAGACCATCCCACGGATGGTATGACTAGAAGTGAGGAGATATAATCAAGCAACATCTCTCCACAGTATCAGGAAAAGTATAATGTGTGTAGAAGTATATGCACCTCAATGAAGCAACAAGACAAATGTTAGAAATAGCAGAGGTACCACTTGCCTGATTAGCACTTCGGCAGTACTAGACTATACTCCCGTCGCTCCCACACGAGCAGCACAGCAGCGCTTGTGCACTGGCCACTATCCACACCTTCTGATTCTATTTGTCTGCCTAAACTCTGCCCGATGTGCTTCGGCAACAGCACCAGGTGCTCTATTTATACTAGTCTGAAGGATAATGGTGAATTAATCTTAAGCTCCAGCGATGGATAAGTGTGGGCTAGATATTTCCATCCCCAGCTCCGTGCATGGTAAGCATCTATCCCCTGGCGACACGTACTACCTCCTGTTACCAGAGCTCAACATGTACCCCTGGTCGATCCTTCTCAGCTAAGCTACATGCAAAATATCTAGTGCGCAGTACATGTAGTACAACCTTATCTGCTAGCAGTACAAGCTGATGGAAGCATTATCTCATTCTTACCTAAGCCTTAACCAAGCAGTACGCAAACAACACAAATAGCAGTGCATGCATGAGCTGCTCCAATCACCATCGATGCATGCACTCAAGAGTGTACGTGAGATGAGACTAGTTCTATTTTACTAACTTTCATGCATATAAGACAAAGACTTCTAGTAATTTGCATGCATAAGCTCATTTAAAAAAATGCTGGCAAACAAAAACTCATCTAAGCACACAATTAATTAGGTAGTAGACTTTTAATTATTCCCTAAGTAACCTGGGTGTTACAGACCCCGTCAGGGCTCGCGGCGGCTATGGGATGCCCTAAGTCATCCTGACCGTCCCTAGAGCCTCGTGGATTCGCAGCCTCCAATCTTGAAGAACGGCGAAGAACGAGAAGAAAGATACAAGGGCAGAGGGATAAAAGTAGATGAACACGAAAAAGTAATAGATGTGTTTGTTCGATTGGTGTTGGATCAATCGGCTGTCACCCCTCACGTATATAAGAGGCGGCTGGACTTCCCGTGCAAGAAAAGGCTTGGATTCACGTCTAAAACCCTAATCTGGGTCGAATTCCGATGGATTGGACCGAACCTTCCAAAACTGTTCGGTCTACATCTTCCGGATCGTTTTTGAGGCAGTCACCGACCTCGGATCAAAATCTTGTAGAAAACAAAGTTGTTCGTCTCACAAAAATGAAGAACTTTAATTTTATGAGCGTTTTCATCCGAATCCATCTTGGGCACTCATCTGGGCTCGGCAATAAAACTGTTCGAATTTGATCCGAATCATATAAGTTCGATGCGTCCGTAATTGCCAGATTTAAACTATTAAACGACCTTATATCAAAAAACCGTAAACAACAAAGTTGTTCGTCTCGGAAAAACGAAGAACTCTTATTTTATACGGTTTTACATCCGAATCTTCGTTCGGTCTAGTTAACAAACAGGAGTTATATCAAGTTGTGGCCGTTTACAGAACATGACTAGTACATGTACTAGCTGATGTCTGTTTTATATTCTAGTTTTGGTACATGTTGGGCTCTGTTTCATTCCGATTTAGCCGAAATCCTGAACTTGACTAGTACATGTACTAGTTAGCCTCTATTTCATCCTGTTATTTTGAACATGTTTTTCTCTAAGCCAAAATCGGTCGTCAACAAGATCGATTCCGCCCAAACTTCCACAACGAATCCCCCTCTTGATAGTACGGTTTTCCTATAAGATAAAACACCTAGGAAAGCTACAACTTCATGCTTGATGCTTTTAGAGGAGAAGTCCAACCATCATATGCAAGTATAAGATGTACCTGTAAATCTTTTAGCACACAATTAGTCCGCTTATTGTGTTGTCAACAAACATCAAAACAATATAGGATAGAAATGTCCTTTCACAAGTGAAAAACAATATATTGGGTATTATTGCGAGAGCGGAAAAATGAACCCCGAGCTACATGGTGCCTGTTTTTTTGAAACAACGGAATCGACATTTTTTGGTTTCCAAAAATTGTGAAAAAAATCTCAAAAAGTGTAGATAGTGACGAGATCTACAAGTGTGCAAAATTTCAACACTAAATTCATTGTATTTTGGGCTAAAAAAGATAAATTGGGGAAATTCTGTGAAACTATGTATTGTTCACCACCCAGATCCAACCATTTTTTTTGTGCAGCCCAAATACGATGAATTTGGAGTTAAAATTGCACTTAGTAAATTTTGACAATATCTACATTTGAGGATTTTTCTCGATTTTTAGAAACTAAAAAATGTTGACTTCGATTTTTTCAAAAAACAGGCACCATGTAGCCCGAACTCCATTTTACTCCCTTCGTATCAAAATATAAGATTTTCTAACTTTTTTCTGCACACATTTATCTAGACATGTTTTAGTGCAAGATTCACATGAAATTTACACTAAAACATATCAAGATATATGTGTGAAAAAAGACCTAAAAAATTATATTTTGACAGGAAGGGAGTAGGTTTCCGGTATTATTGCTCAATACAACAGTACATCAGGTTGTGAAGGTCCATGCATAGCTCCAGCGAAGTGTGGAGCACCAATGGCGTACCGTCTTGGGGATCGTACCAGATCGCGGCCCGGCCTTTCCAACTTTGAATGTCCTATAGCAAGAAGCCGTGACAAACTTATACGTGATCAGGTGAACGCTAACTTAAATTTATCTTGTAAACTTGATGATAAGGTTGTGTTTTCATCCCCTTTGTTGTTGGTTGAACTTAGGTATAAATTGAAGGAATCCAACAACCTATGAGCTCATGAAGAAACAATGTTGAAGACGACGAAACAATGTTAAAGATGAAAAAACAATGTTTCTGTGAATCAGTTTATGCCAGAAATTTGTCTATGATATTTGATGTGGCACAACCACAGGGATCAGAGACGGGGCCTTCGGGGTATACCATCAGAAGCTCCTTCAAGTTTACTTTCGAACGCAGGAAACCTATATCATTTGGAGTTATGGAGCTCAAGAAAAGTCAGTTTTGGTGGAAGGTGTTCAGGCTGATAAATACTTTGTGATTTTCCGAGGAGCTCTCCAATAACTCCCCAAGTTGACTGCTTACACTTCCAAGGAAGCCACGAAAATGCTACATATTTTGAACCCTTTTCCCACCTAGCTAAGGTTTTATCCCTGCTATAAAACCCTATCTTGTCAAACCAAAACCAGCTATAAGCTTTGCAACCAAGACCGCTTGAGATCCGAGAGATCTTGCTACATTTGCTCTTGTGAGTTCATTCGGATTCGCGAGAAGTAGCCTATGGTTCCCCCTAATTCGTGCTCACCCTCGGCGTGAACTCCATCAACGTGTTTGCGCATATAATGTTTACAACTCCTATGAAAAGTGAGGTCCAAATTTGAAATACATATTGCAAAAAAAAGACAAATCTATCATAAATAGTGTCAGAGAAGATAAAAGCAAAATTGACACTACGTGGGTATTTGTCTTTTTCCCCAATGTACCTTTCGGTTATACACACATTTCTTATAAACATTCATACTTTTTATAATTTTTTAAAACATTTAAGGCTCATTTGATTCAAAGGAATACATTGTCAATCCTTAATTTTGTTCCCTTTGTGTGTTATTTGATTCGTATGATTCAGTTTTAGATTCTTTTTCATAGGATTGCATTGCACTATGTTTTGAACGAAACTTTCCTTTCACTCAAATCTCATGTTACAATTCCTTTACTTTTCATGCGATTCAAACACTTCTCGACGAAAATTACTGTAGACTCTAAATCATGTAGGATTTAACCGGACATGACAGTCTATTCCTATGTTTTTCTTATTCCTAGGTTTTGAGAATCCTATAGTCAAAGAAGTCCTTAGATTTGTTATCCAAAAAAAGAAGTCCTTAGATTTTTTTTTAAATGGTAGCATGCTAGGATGGTACCACGGGACGGGATATATCCCTAGATCCGCTATGCTCACAATTAGGGCTGGAAATAAAACTCGAAACACGTGAGCTTAATGAGTACTCGAAAACTCGGCTCAACTTGACTCGAACTCGGACACTAATGAGTTGAGCCAAGCTGACATTTCTAACTCATTAAGAAAACGAGTTTAGTGAGTCGAGTTACGAGTACTCGTTAAACTCGTGTAGCTCGTAGTATGCCTAAGACAATTAATTAGTGGGCTAGTACATTGAATGTTTTCGTTCATCAACATGCAACACAAAGTTCTGATCTATAATGCCCACATTATCTAGGCCAGATCTACGCACAAGCATAGCCAGTATAGCCATGTAGGGCATATCTAGCTGTTATGTTCTATCATCTAGTCAATTTTTATGCTATGGGCAATGATTTGTTAAGCAATGTTTGAATGTTTAAGTTTATGTTATATTATGGACTACTCCCGCCATACACGTTTCTGTTGTTGACGTTTATTACCGAGCTTAATGAGTTTACTGAGCCAGCTCGAGTTTTTATTGAGTCGAGCCAAGTTGGGGTCTGGCGCTCATTTAGTTAACGAGTTGAGTTGAGATGGCTCATTAACTAACGAGTATTTACGAGTTGAGTCGAGTTGAGTCGAGTTGAGTCGATATCCACCCCACAATAGTAATCGTGCACGTGCCACGCACGTACCATTAGATATCAAAATTCGAATATCCAAAGCTTAAAACTTCATTTTACACAGGTACTTCCAATTTTACATATGCAATGATTTTGTTACATTTCATGAACTCTTTTACTGAGTGAATAATATACCTACTCCCACTGATATAACTATAGGGTTGTACTTCATATGTTCATTCCCGGCTACACTTAAATAAACATCCGAGGGAGTAGTACAATCCAAACGCTTATATATTACCAAATCAACATCAAATTCAGATTTCAGTGTCATCAAACATATCACAGTATATGTTTCAACATTTACAGTTCCACCTAACATAATTCTAAACCTCCATTTAAATGTGAAGAGACGTGGTAAGAACATTGTATTATATATTCTACATTGTAGGATAGAGAGGTTTCGAATGACTCCACGGTGCAATATTTCTACTTCAATAAAAGCTAGGAAGCAACCAAGACAATGGTGGGAGAGAAAATACTGAGACCAACAACTGACACCAACAATTAAATGCAATAACAATGTGAAGATCAGATAAAATCATAGTATATTTGTGACAATATAAAATGGAAAATAATTAGACCCACGTGAGAATACATCTACAACAAGAAAAGCATCAAAGCAAAGAAAATAGACCACTTGCATAGAAATGAGGACTTGTATACACATGAAGCTGCGAAGTGAACAATCTACTATCCTCGGCCGCTCATCTAGGCGAAAAGGACATCAAGGCTTTGAATCCAGCCTTCAAAAGATCACAGATCACCCCAAATTACCAAATGCACATGCCATGTCCTCTTGACTCTATCATTCAATCGCCAAGGGCCAAGGCCAACATACTCCTCATGACGTTACCTGTAATCAATTAGTACAGTTAGTTAGATACGTGCATGTCCAATCACTTTATCATAAAATAACAGAAGTAAGATTTATTTATTAGAAGAAATATTTTCTGAGCACTGAGGCCCGCACGAATGAATTTTCATATAGGACTAATAATTAATTGCAAGTGTACACATATTTATATGCCTAATATCATCTATAATCATATCCCTTACAACAATTTCAGAATGAAACTTTGTTTTGACCGAAAGCTAAGGAAATACTATGGCATTTCGACTTGAAGGCAGTATGAAATGACCTGTAATGGTAAAGCTGAGCTAGTTATACTTATACCTAGAAAGGCAGGAACATTGTGAATGTGGTCTTCATGATCATATATAAATAATATATCCACCCTGGTAAATTTGCAAAACAAATGATGGAAGCAAGCAAACAATTGTCATAATATAATTAACTTACCTGAATTTTTAAACATAAAGCAATGAATTCAGTTCCTGTACTTACTTCCAGTTCTGCTGATGTGTTGACACAAGAACTCTATCATCATTTAATACCAGAGGTAACATATTCTTTGTGATGAAAATATGTTAAATGAGTTATTATTTACATATAATCATGCATAATGCATGCAGACCCAAAGCCTAATAAAGTTTTTGTGCAAAGGACAAAGCTAGAAAAAATCGACCCATGCATGAAGGAAATTATTAATTCTTCCAGTGGCGCACACAACTCTGGATAGTTAATTAACAATTTTGATTATTGTACATACCTGTACCATAATTACAAGAGGATCAGGCAAGAAATATTGTAACTGAACCAAGTGAACAAAAGCAAGATTAGCTACGGGGAGTGAACAACCTCAACCAAGAAAATCTCAATAACCAAATGGTAAATCACAGCAGATACATGTATGGTCATCATAGGTTGAAAGTTTAAGCTAATTAGTTGAGAATAGTACATACCTGGGCCACAATTATGATCGTAAATTTCTTATGGAGGAGATTTAGCTCAAACAGTGAGTTTAGGAACAAATCTTCATTAGTATTGATGATATTAATATGGTCATTATAGCTATGACTTAGCTAGCCTGAAGAAAGGGTGTACAAAAATCAGCTGGTGCATGTGGCTAGTAAGCTCATGTCATATAGCAAAGTATTGTTTATTGGATTTCCAGCTTATTTGTGCAGGATACAACATTCAGCCATGTAGCTAACTCTCACCATGGAGCTCATTAATCATCAGATTTGTTACAAGTGTACCCTCACTCGTTCAGATTTGTGAGACATCAACCTGCTAAGATACACATACAAGCCAAGTTTAACATCATGCTCAATTTTAAATCACAATCATATGTTCAACCTTTAAACATTCAAACAGTATGCAGGAACATATAAGGGCCTATAAACCATTTTCGCCTATCCTTTATCAATAATCTCTAGCATAGGTATGAAGCTGTACAAAATTCAAAGACAAGTACTTTTCAGTATCTCAAGCAATGAAATATAAAAATCTTGTATCAGCGAACAAAATGATACTCCGTACAACACATAATTCTTTTCGGTTTTTAAGTTTCATCTGTTCTTAAATAATATAGTGCATACATGCTTCTCACTGGAATCAACAAAGTGTAGAACTATTTGACGAAAGGCAATGCAGCTCTCAAGCATGTTAAAAGATTAGGCCAAGCATCAAGTATGATTGCGATGGACATCAAATTGCAAACAATGCTAGCCAGTACTTTGTTCAATACACTGAATGTAACTGCAGACCAAAAACAATGCCAGAAAATCGCAAATCATAAAAAAAATAACAGGGAGCATTGGCCATCGATGACAGCACCAGATCCATCCCTCGTACTCATCGTCCTTGCAGTATAGTCATTATACATAAGTTCCAAGCAATTTCTAAGAATTCCCAACACAAGCAGCTAACACACAGCTGAACACACATGCAAATCGATGACAATTACCAGATCCACCGCTCTGACCATGCTTTCTCGAACAGAAATTGACATACAAGTGCAGTTCACATGAGCAGTTCAAAAATTGATTGCGGTCGCGGCGGCGTACTGACAGGGCGCGCGGTGTCGCCTGCGGGGCGGCCCTGTGTGGGTCGGCGGGGGCCCGTTGGTGGTTTCCGGGAGAGAGAATCTGGCCGGCGGCGCCGGCAGCATGATCCCTGGCGGCGAACATGGAGGTTCCCGCGGCGGCGGCGGCTTTAGGATCCCGTGTAGGCGGGCGTGCAGGCTACTGAGGCGCCGGCAGCATGATCCCCTGGCGGCGGGCGTGTAGGTTCCTGCGGCGGCCGTGCAAGGGAGGGCAGGGCAGCAGCGGCGGCATCGCATGCAGGGTGCTCAAGTAAGACGACGCAGTTGCTTGTGAGATAAGCGCGAATAGCGGATTAGATCGTGGTGGTGGGAGGCGGTTTCCTGCGGACAGGCTGAGACTGCACATCACTACATCATTGGGCTAATCTAGACCATTAGATTTAGAAGATCAATGGCAATGACAACGGGGGTACGACTTAAGTGGAGCACATCATTGGACGAATTTGAAACGTTAGATGCAAGCGATCCTACGGATGATGTTATTTGGATCAGCCACTCTCTCTCTTTTTATATTAGTGGAGATGACATGTCCCGGGGTGCCGACCCCACCGGCAAGAGATACTGTCATCCACGCCTAGCCCAGAATTGGCCCCGTCACAGGAGAAAATAGCGAGGAAAATTTTACGCGAGCGGCGAGCCCATCATTTCCTTCCACGGTGTCCACCTTTCTCTCTCAGATCTCTCCACCCGCTTCTCCCTCCCTCCCTTGCGCTGCAATGGCCGACGAGCCCCTGGACACATCGCCGGCGTCCGCTGCCCCCGCCGCGGCGGAGGTCAGCGCACCCATCCCCGCACCCGCACCTGCCCCCGCGGCGGCCGCATCCCCGGTCCTCCGGCCCCGGCGGGAGTCGTTCGAGTACGGGCTCCTGCCGATCCCCAAGCTGGTCTTCCCGGAGGGCACGCTCACGCAGACCCTAGCGCAGCTGAAGGCGAAGCTGGCGGCGTCGGGGTCTGGGCGCGTGGGCGCCGCGGCGCTCGCGGAGGCGCTGCAGATCCCCGCCGAGCAGGCCGCGCTGGCGCTCGGGACGCTCGCCGCGGTGCTCCCCACCGACGACGACCCTGCGGACGAGGCCGACCTCCGCGACGTGCTCCTCTTCCTCTACATCCAGTCCTACAAGCGCCTCGTCCCGCGCGCGCACAAGGACTCGCCCTCCGTCGCCGACGTATGGCCCTCAACCTCCGCCTTCGACGGATACCTCTCCGCGCTCTCCCCGATCCAGGTCAGGTTCCGATCGATCCCCCGCCTGGCGCTACTCTGTGATATGCCATCTCTCTCGTTGTGATGAGTGCGTGCTCGATCGAGGAGCCCCCGACAAATTCCGTCCGGGACGTGGATTTGTTTTCGATTTCAAGATTAAGAAATCATGGCATGTCGTTATACCCTTTGCTGAAATGGCTATTCTGTGCCAAAGGCCTCTGTCTAAACAGATGCTTGCTAATCTCTTGTAAATTGATTTCACACGACATGCATTCGAAGCACCAATAAATGTGTGAACCGCCTTATCTTATTTCACTTCCATGTCATAAAAAGGAAGACATTGTCACTTCATGAGAGCATAGGTAGTTCCTTTTTTGTGCACTATATGGTATTGGTGAATAGTAATGTACTCGTACTTTTAGCGATCACAGTTTGTAGCTGCTTGGAGTTAGTGGCCAGTGGGGTGTGTGATGATTTAATCCATGATCAAGTTGATTGTTAGTTACATTGGAGGCTTGGAGCTGTGTTATTCGTTTTATAATATGAGATTTTCCAACTACAACTGTGCACCACCATACTCTTTTTATTCCACCATTAATCTCTCTATAGAGAAGGAAGTTTCATCTATTGTTGACATTTTCTGCCCAAATCCTGTTTTTCTTGGGAGCTAGAATCACCAAATACCAATACAGGGATACAGACACGGGGATACATACACAGGATATGGCATTTTTCAGAAATAGCCATATAGGGATAAGGCGAGTACATATAATAATTTAAAAATGCAGCATGCAATGAAGACAGAATGATGTTGTTAAGATGTGACATCTAAAGTACCGCTTATGTTGCCTCCCTAACCAGCAGATAAAATACATCATATTTCAGTGCCGTAGATGCCATTTGTACCTAGCCAGCAATGGCAGCAATGAAAATTGGCATCAATGCAGCAAAGAGAAAAGCCAGCAACGGCAGCAACAACAGAACTCATTAAGTAGCAACAATGGCAATGGAGACGAGGATGTGAGATCCCAGCCGTGTCAGGGTCCTGGCTGTCGTCGCCTCTTCTCCAGGAACAGGACCTCAGGCCACTCAGAGGAAGAAACCTTGCTGGCACTACACCGAGGAAGATTGGGATGGCACCGGCCACCAAGCATAGAGGATACAGTTTCCGCTGACGAACAAGAAGATACTGACGTGACGGCTGCACGGTCGTGGCTGTCGTCGCCTCTTCTCCAGGTGCAGGGTGTTGGGCGACTGGGCGAACCTGGAGGGTGGCTGCTAGAGGCAACTCTACTCTAGGTTTCTTGGAACTGGGCCTTACATGACCTTTTGTGCAGGGGAAGTGCATCATGTGCCCCAGCCGTATCTTCCAAGTATCTCAACCGTATCACATTAATATTAACTCGAAGAAGAGGGAATACTCTTGGATACATGAATCAATGCGTATCCCCATATCCCCCACATCCCACATGGCGACATGGCTAAGTTTGCCGCATTAGTGCTTCAGAGCTCACTAGGGCATTCAAAATGCTTTTTACATGCATCATCTTATCATCCACTCCAGTTATCTACTCCCTCCGTATCAAAATGTAAGATGTTTTAGCCTTTTCTGTCACGCACGTATATAGACTTGGAAAAGGCTAAAACATCTTATATTTTGATACGGAGGGAGTATTTGTTCAGTTCAGAATTTAAAGGCATTTTTTATGACAGTGAGTTATGCAAAGCATGGGCTTGTGCTACTGTGCTCCTTTCTGTGATTACTACTCTGCTACAATTATATATTTTCTTCTGTTGCCATTACATCAAAACCTGCATTTCTTCTGCCTAGACGGAGACCCAAAATTTCTACTTTTGTCACTTGTCAAGCAGATACTTATTGTTATCTCATCTTGCAGCTTGTACGCAGTAATAGCCGTCGGTTTATGCCCTCGCAAGCAGATGAAGAAGCTCATCAGTTATCTTACTTACAAAAGCATATGGCCAACGTTTTAACTCTTTTGGCAGATTCGGTTGATGGAGAGGGTGATGAATCTATGGTTAGTGTCAGTTAATCCATCAATATTTTTCCTTCAAGGAATTTTAGTATCTTATGTGACATAGTAGTTCAGTTTTGTTTGCTGTCAGTAACATTAGTGCAGTCTGTCCCCTGCTTGAAGTCATTATGTAAAGTCTAAGGTGTATGTTCAGATCATAACAGTGTTTCTAGTAGACACATGGCATGATTTTGAATACGTAATACTTGGTGTCCCGGCAATAATACTGGTAATATATTAAAAAAAGCAGAAACTACTTTATGTAACTCTGGCCCAGTGCCCATGGCTTGAAATCAGTGAAAGAATGCAAGAAGTGCATGCATGTCAAAAGATCAAGGTCTCATCAAACAATGAAGGAACTGCAAGGAGCACAATTGTGTGGTGAAGTCATTTAAGGATGAAATAAACAAGATAATTGTATCCCTATGGGAAGTTGAGGATAAGATAGCCTGGGGTTGGTGATTTTATGAAGCACATACGATGTAATATATTTGTAGATAACTATGCAAAATTAAATGCCAGGTAATTCGGATCTTATACTGATGAAAGAACAGAGCTACTTCATCTTCTCTGCAATACAAAAGATCTTGATGTACATCATCCATGGTTGTGTACTATTGCAGAACAAAATTATCCACATTACTATCACCTAGGACTATGACCCATTCTGTACGATACTCTTTCTCACTCCATATAATAGAGTAGTAGACACTAACTGCCATTTGTGTTGCACTATATGCAGGTACTGACAATGGAGACTTTTGAGCACCTTGGATTTTTATTACAGTTCTCTGAAGGGACTCCTTTAAGCCAAGCAGCTCCATTTTTTGCGAATTCTGATCCAGACATGCCTGCTGCTCCAGTTCCGGCTACTCAGGTTCATGATTGGATTCTGCAAAATATAGCTTCTTCCTTGGAATATACTGCAGACAAGTCCACAACTAAGGAAAACAGCCAACCAGTGTATCTGATCCTGATGTGACAATGGCTGATGCTGGCACAAATACAAGAATTCAGAGCAGCTCAGCAACTGGTGCTTCGGTGCAAAACAATCCTGGATACTACCGAAATACATCTTTTGTGGAGGCTATCTCCAAAACATCTGTTGTCAAACAAGGATCTGATATTAAAGGGCACTCAGTAAAGGTATGCGTGTATTTGTTTTTACTTGTATTGGACAATTAGTATCAAGGGGAACTAAAGATCATGTCTCTGTGATTCACATCTCTGTTGCAGTTTCAAGTAAAAGAGTGTCTGTTTTTACGTAGTCAGAATTTGAAGCTGAGTTTTGAATTTTGAAGCTGAGTTTTATGAACCTTCCTTTAATAACGCTAACTATTTTTTGTAGGTTTTGAACTGCCATGATTCTGTTATCTATATTCTAGCCCCTCTTAAATATGCTACTGTGTATGGATGTTCCGATACAACTGTTGTTCTTGGTGCTATTGGTAAGGTATGTATGCAGTGCAATTTTGCTACCCATATTTCTGTTTGAACACATCAGGCAACACAATGCTATTCCTAAGATTAGTGTTTTTACGATTCCAATGCATATTTTTTCAGTATAACTTGGTTCGCTATAGCAATAAGCATCATTGATTTGCCTAGTTCCAAACTAATATGGTTTCATGCTTTCAGGTGGTAAAGTTGAGCATTGTGAACGTGTGCAAATAATTGCGGCTTCTAAAAGAATTTGTATTGCCAATTGTCGTGAATGTATCTTCTACTTGGGAGTAAATCGCCAACCACTTATCGTGGGGGACAACCATAAACTACAAGTGAGTATATGTTTATCTGATTTTTTTTTCATCTGATGAAGTGTACACTAATCCACATTCTGTTGTTATAAATGATAAAAATTATATGTACAGTTGGAAGGCAATTAGGAAACATTTAGATATATACGAGGCACAGTATGATACTTTTTCAGTTCCTTTGCATTGGAATCCTGTGAATCAAAGAGGCATCCTTTGAAGTATTTATCAAATGTAGAAAACTGTAGCATTATCATCCTATATTATGCAGCAAAAGTTGATAATGGAACTGTATTATCTGATCTGTTGAATTTGATTCAATTGACGTAAAAAGTTACTCTGCTTAAAAAGCACGTCATTTATATACAATTTTATTGACCTAAATTTTCTGTACATTTCAACAACTTCAGGTTTCTTTACTTCCTGTTAACAGGTTGCTCCATTTAATACTTATTATCCACAACTGGGGGAGCATTTGGCACAAGTTGGTGTGGACCCTAACACCAACAAGTGGGACCAACCTTTTGTTCTGGGAGTTGTTGATCCACATGATTCATTATCTCATCCCGCAGGGGTTTCTGATGTCCAAGCTGAGTCTGCCACTTGTCTAGATCCTGATCTATTCACAAACTTCTTGGTACGGAAACCGTATATTATTTTCCTAGATAATTGCATCACAAGGAAAAATAAACTCATGTATTGAATGGAAATCTTTTGGGTCTTTTACCGACCAGATTTCAGTTCTTAATCTATTTGTGCATGTCAAACAATGTGATCTAACCCTATTAGTTTTTTTTCTAGAAGTCACCGTTTCTATGGCAGTTTGTAGTAACTGAGAAGTCATTTTTGCTATACTTCTCAGCTGTAACTACTAACTAGCTGGCAACTTAAAGAACCTAATGCTAAAACTTGATATGTTATTGGAGTTTTACAGTGTTAATCTTTACATGGTTCCTGACTAGCCAAATATAGTTTTTATTGGTTGTGTGCAGTGATGTTAAAATTCAGCCAAATATTCAGAGTGTTAATCTTACATGGTTTCTGACCAGCAAAATATAGTTTTTATTGGTTGTGCTGCAGTGATGTTAAAATTCAGCATGCTGTCATCTTACTCTCGTGTATTACTTCTCTGTATAATTATTTGACTTCTGGCTAATATTCTTCTGCAGATTCCTAGTTGGTTTGAGGCAGAAGGCCTGACCAAATACAATCCATTTACATTACCTGAAGTTTATTGGACATCACAGAGGAAAAAGGTATATACACAATTTAAATTTATTTGCATATTTACTTGCTACAAATTAGGATGGTTATCTTTGACATACTTGCACACAACCAAGGGATTCAATTAAAGCAGGCACATGTTGTTTATAATATTTAACAGTTTTTTTGGAATGCAAATGCGGTGCCGAGCAGGAAGGGTCCGTAGCTATAATAGGAATTAGTCTGGATTACCCTGAACTTTTGTGCTTTGGTCACTTAGCCCCATGAACTAAAAGCCAGGTATTCTAGCCTTTGAAACTTCACAATTGGGGCAAACATTCTCTGTTTGATTACGTGGATCAGTTCTGGCACCAAAACCGAAACTGCCAGACACATCATCATTGTTGACTTGGTGCCACTGGTCAACTCTCTCCTAACAACCGGCCACACTCAGAAAATTAAGGTGTGTTTGGATCCTGGGCAAGAAGCCTAGAACGGTAATAGCCTAGCTAGTCAAGACAGGGCGTTTGGTATCACTTAGAAATCTTGCTTTGCTGGGTAATCTCGTCGGTAAATGACACCAAAACCTTGCTGAAGGACGTGAGCCGAATTGGCTCTCTGACACGGCAAGAAAGTGAAGCGCGCCTTTGCCAACAATCATGCTTCTATCTAGTGCTAACCAAGTAGCACGCTGTTGACAATGCGCAGATGAGCTAGATTAATCTGCCTCGACTAAGCAAGATGAGCTAGGGAACCAAACACACCCTTAATCGCTCCAATTCTCTCAACTCTTTCCAACTTGCGACACTAGCTAGTGACCGGAAGCTAAAGTCCATCATTGAACCCTTAAATCTTACAAAAGACTGAAAACAACTCTGAAGTCTATAATCGTTTTGGATTGAACACTGAACGTTTGTTTGAAAATATCTATTTAGTATGATGACTAGGCTTGCAAAGTTCATGTCACCTACACCACTCCACCGTATATTGAGGCAAAGCAGCATAGGGGATTATTTTCTCTGGTTTTGGAGGTGTAGGGGCTAAAAACTCTATTTTACAGATTACGGGGTTAAGTGGCCAGCACATTAATATTGAGGGTTGACTTATTATATGAATGTAAAGTTGTTGTAATAATAATTTACTCAAGTTTACAATTTTTTTTGTATTTTCTTAACCACCAATGTTACTAGGGATCTTAGCGCGGCATTTGTTAAATTTCAAATATCTTTTTTAAAAATTTTGTTGAAATATGAATATTATTTGAATTCGAAAAAGTTTGCGCTTGAAAGAATGTTGAGATTTTGAAAATTGTCCGTATTGGAATGTATTCAAATTTGTATTCTTCTAATGTTTAAAAATGATCAGATTTGGAAGGTTTTTAAAATTCTGAAATATGTAAATGTGAAATTTGAGTTGAAATGCTCAAATAGATTTTAAAAATTGTACAACTTGGAATTTATTCATATTTGAATTCTTTTAGGGTTTACCAAATGAGCAGGTTTGAAAGTCATATGAAATTTTGAAATATTCAAATTTGTAATTTGAGTTGGAATGCTCAAATATGATTTTTTTTTCCATAAGATGGTATTACAAATAAGATGATCTTATCATCAAAGTAACTAACAGCACGAAGTTCTTCTCTCCGGCTAACCGGAGCTGCTGCTTGAAGCCTCTCTTGAGGCGCAATTCACATGGAGGAGCAAAAATATGAATCCTCAAAAATGAAGCTCATGCTGTATAGGTTCCACTGTAGTACAGCAGCATTACGGCACATGAGTATGACATCTCTACTCACAAATCATGGTGCATGCCATTTTAAAAGGCGAACTCTTCTTCGGAGACATTCCAACTCATATAATAGGGTCAAATTAGCAGTACGAAATAAATCAAAGCTCTTAGGGTATCTTCAATTATACAGTCATCAAACGTAAACGATAACCTTCACCAAATACCAATCATCAACATTTGGCAATTTGATTGCACCAAATCAGAACTACCTGGTCGTTAGCTAGCAGTAACACATCATATTTGAACAAAATCTAGATGGGAAATGAAAGTAAAAATAAACCTTCATGGGGAACCAACGCTCACAGCAATCTTAATTTAGGAAGCTATAAATATTATTGGATGACCATTTGTGAAAGTTACTTGCTAACATGGTGCGCACAGAAAGGGGAACCAAATAAGCTGAGGCAATGCGGTGTACTTATCAAAAGATCATCTGTCTTTCCGCGACAATGAAGCCTATTAACTCACATATATTCTGCCGTGTTTGCTGGTTTACTGTTCTCCCAGATGTGGGCAATAAGTGAAAGGACTTTCCATTGATAGAATGAATGTAAGTCCGCGTGCTTCGTCCTCTTCATCTGCACATGAGCGGAACTTTTTAAGTGCAGAACACTGAATGAAGTTCTTAGGAAGAGTTAGAAAGTGGACAATGAAATCAAGAGGTAAATCTCATTTGTTGTGGACAATGCATAGATGAAAAAGATAAAACTAACAGAGGTCAGAGCTAGAGGCCATGACATAGAAGAACACCGTCCTGGCCAACGTGAACGCCAACCTGGAAGGCAGAGGCAACGTCAAGGCCAAGCTGAAGAAGGCAGACGACACCGACACGGAGTCGGAGGAGGTGACAAAGAAGGAGCGCGACCACAACACCGACAGAAAGCACCGCCCACACTCATAGTACAACCTGCAGGCAACAAAACGCACACATTATAAAACAAAGAGAACAGAGGCATGACGAACAGAAGACAATCTGCAAACTTGCAACTCGCGAAGCAGCATCAAGATTCAACCGGATGAAAGACGCAAGCAAAAGGCAAGAAAAGGAAACAAAAACACAAGAGCATTTTGATCACCTGGTTTATCTAAAAATTTGATCACATCATCCCAAAAAAACTGGTCCAAAATCATCTCGTTGTCCCTTTTGGAGCCAGTGAAACTAAAGAGAAGCAGAGTTTTTCCCTCACCTGTGCGCTGTCAAGCCACCACATCGGAGAAGTCCATGTCGTTGAGGAACTCGTCCAGCATCTGCTCCTCCTTCCATGGCAGTAATAAGTCGGTCCAGAGGTCCCGTGTGGTGATACTGAATATTGAAATAGGTAATAATGTGTTTTTTTTCTTTTTTCTTGATCGAAAGCAACTAAATGGATTGTGAAAATAAGAGAAGATGGTAGAGCGGAGATGTGATCTCTTAGGCAGTGGGTCTTAGTCGTGCATGTACACACTCAAATAAATTTATCGAAAGTGTGGCCTGCATGCCAACCTTGACGATAATCTTCCTGTATTGTGTCGGCCGCTCACCGTATGTGTCGCCGCCGTTGGCAGCAACTTTGCGTTCCGCACACAACAGCAGCTTTTTGAAATCTGAAACAGAGCCAACTGAAAATTGCACAGAAGGGTCATTCCGGGCTGGGCCGAGCATTTCAAAAAACTGATCACCTGAACACAAACTTGTCCATATAAAAGGCACAAACGGAACACAAAAATTTCAAGGATTTGGAAATTATTTCATTGGCGATCTAATCATAAAATATGTACCGATGCACTAAAAAGATAACTGACTGTTCCATAAAGTTTTGTCAATATCAATTTTCAATAAAAGATGAGATTACTTGATCATTCATCAGTGCCCTGTATGAGAAATAACCCGACCGACAGAACTGAAAACTCACACTGAAAAATGAGGCAAGGCTACATTGCAGCACATACCGAGCGGCTGTGTGCCACTATAAGTCGGTTAAAATAGAGTTCCATTGCGGATAACATGCAGAGAAGGTGAGGAGCCTAGGAAAAATATCGAACAATCAACATTACCATATTACTACACATTTACCAATTCACACATCAGGAAGTAAATCAGCACTATAACATCTTAACCTTCCACATCTCCACTACTGTAGTTAGGAAGTACTGTAAAAGGAGGACCTTAACTGAAAAAGAGAGTATGATAGTTAAACATGTAGTATTGTATGTACATGAAAATAAATGAAAGATCAAGAAAACAAAAGTGAGACTAATCTGTGGCCATTAACCATTAAAAACTCAGGAATACGCAAGTTTTTGTAATTAAAGTTGCCATGAAAGGAAGGAAAGAATACATGAAAATATAACCAGTCAAATAAGGTTTCTTATATAATGACATTAAGCTACATAAATTGTTTGCATAGATGAACTGGTCACACCAACATACTTTCAACTCTACAGCAAAACTAAGCAAGTTCATATTTAGAAGCAATACCTTCTGGAGCATATACAGGAAATAAGGGGCTGGTGCTTCTTGAAAAATCATGGACTATTCCATTCGTGTTGTAACAGAATGAGAGAGGGAAAACCAAGATACCAGATCCTATTGGATGCTTCCTCCACTGCCACAGTCCTTCGCGCACCGCCTTGCCGCCTGTATCGTTGACGTTTTGTTCTTTGTTTGGGTGGGAGCAGGACTGCTTCCAGGAGACGCTATGCTCCCTGATCCGGAGCAGGCTTCAGCACAGCTGGTCATCGAGCGCTCACCCTAAGTTGGTAGATGACCCATAGGGTTAGAGGTCACTGTCCAGATGAGGAGCTGCGTGTTCCTTACTACTGCAGATAAAGAATCCAAATGGGAGGAACATTCAGTTGCTTAATGTTACAGTGGAAGGACTGGATAAAGATGGTAACACAGATAAGACGACCTAATGATTGAAATAATCAACATCAAGGAGTTGTTGTGATTGTCTTCTATTTAAGCTATAAAGCATCTCTTAACCAAAGAATCATGCAAAAAAAGTTCATGGCATGTCAAACCGCTGTGCATTCCATCTCCTTTTTATACAACAACCTATACCAAATACGATTGATCAATATATGAAAATTTGGTCGTACCAAATCAGAACTAATTGATCTATATAGCAGAACCACATGATATTTGAACAAAATCTAAAATGGAAGGTCGTACCAAATCAGAACTAATTGACCTATATAGCAGAACCACATGATATTTGAACAAAATCTAAAGTGGAAGAACAGATAACCTTCATGAAGACTGAACAGCCCACTCTTGCATAAAAATCGAGTTGTCCCAAGCTAGGAACACTACTTTCCCTGAGCCCGAAATATTGAAAGGTTTCACATGGATACTAATCAGTAGTTAAGTTCTGGAATCCTTAAAAAACAGAAGATGAGAAGGTAGTAAGACATGTAGTGAAAACAAACGTTACTGTATTTATTGTTGCTCCACTTGGAAAAATACATCAGGCAGGTGATTTATATACAGCCAGCTCAACGTTTATGTGGTGTAAGCAAGTACTAAACATGTTATTAAATTTGGTGTATTCAGTTTACCATGTGATTTCAAAATTAAGTGCAAGTATGTATGTACTGAGGTAATACATGCAGAAATCATGCAAATATTTTTTTTATACATGCTGGTCAAGGCAGAAATTATGCAAATTTTTTTTATACATGCTGATCAAGAAATAGCAAACCCAACGCATACATTTCTTTGGCTTCAAAATGAGAATCCGCAAGCATGCATCAGCATATTTAAGAAATTTAAAAGCATCTGCAACTACTAACCTGAATACCACCATCTTCACCAAATTTCCCATGTACCACCGGGAAGACAATGTCAACATTGGCAGAAAGATGCTCCGCAAATTCAGTTAAGCGGAATTCTTGCGCTAGACTGTAGAAGTGAAATTGGAAACTGAATATATTGAAATGGAAAACTACAGGTAGGAAGGAAAATAAATTAAAGCATAGCAATTAGCTCACCTTTCAAGCTTGAAATCGAGTACCTGGAGCGCCTTGACGGAGCTCTTGCTCCGCTCCATGGACGCATCTTCGAAGCTGGTCGGCGGCTCCACGACGGCGGCTGCTGCTGCATCGCGTCCTCTGGCTCGGTCGCGCTCGCGGTCTCCTCTTGTCCTCCTCCTCGGCTCGCCCGCCTGCCCGAGTCCATGGTGCAGCCAGCGGCAGCTCACGTATTGGAGGTAGTTCTGCCTGGCCGTGTGTGTGTGGGCGGCCGGGGAGGCGCGGGCGTGCGGCGAGGTGGGGCGGCGAGTTGGTGCAGCGGCTGGGCGGCGAGATGGGCGTGGAGGTGGTGCGGCGGCTGGGCGTGAGGAACCCTAGCACTCGCGGTCGCTCGGGTGAGTCGCGAGGTGAAAGAAAAGGAAAACAAACTGGGGAAAGAGGAGAAGAAGGTGGAGCGTCGGCCGGCGCGTCGACGGCGCCGCACCACGGCGGCTGAGGTGGCCGGAGGACACCGGAATCAACCGGCGACGGCGAGGTGGCAGAGGGTCGCCAGAGGGGGTCGGGAGAGAGAGAGGCGGGTGTGGGAAGAGACGAGATTTTTGCGGTAAGGTCCCTGGCGTTTCCGGAAACTGCAACTTAGTCCTTTGCGGGGGTTTTCTGTATATTTTTGCGCCAAAAACCGTGCGAGGGCGACGTGTCGTCGTGCGATTGGAAGAAAGTCGAGTGCTACAGTGTGCTACAGTGCTGCGCGGGTTTGAAAGCTATCTGGACCGTCGGACGCGCCGATCGGACGGTCAGGAAAATTCAGGTGACGTGGATAGCGGGAGAGGAGGCGAATCGCACGTACTTTTATATATAGGGGAATTGGAATTCTTGCTTATTCAGATAGCACAATGAGTTGAAACCATGAAATGAATGTGTACTTCCTGGTAGGGTTATGTGGTTCTGACTTGGACGTAGTGAGTTCAAAGTGGTTGGGCAGTGTGATTAGTTCTCTCTTTTGTTAGTCTCTGCTTCTCATTATGTAATAACACATTAGCATGAATGAATATAATTCACAAACTCTTTTGCATTATCATCCTGTTCAATGAAATGAAACGCAAACTCTTGCGTTTTTTTTTGATTTTTTAATATATATTTCACACATTCTGATTTCTAATATATTTATTAAATTTGGCTTCCTTGTCGTACATCTTCAGAATGCTTCTCTGAAGATATTCAAAAGAATATCCGGGAACTAGAGCTTGATGATAACCGGAAAAAGGAATTGGCATGTGCTCTTCATGCTCAATTCAAGGACTGGCTATATGGTAAATTGTTCCTCTATTGATATACTCTGATGATAGATTAATTCTTGAATGTTTGGTTTCTTTTATACTTGTCTCCTATCAGTTTTAGATTTAACGTCTAAACCTGGGAAATCTTAATTCCATTATGCCTTTCCAATCCTCCTTTTGAGGCTTGGCAATTTTTTTAGTCCATGATACTTCATTTGCTATCTCATGGTTATTTGTGAGAACTACTGCAATATTTGCTCTAGTTACTGGAAAACTGGAAATTGAGCAATGATCTTACATTGTTCATTATGGTTGCTAGTTATGACTCGAAGCTAGAAAATGTGCTACTGCCTTTGCTGGAGCTATCGCTATTGGCTTCTTAGTAATGTGTTTGGAACGTTTCATGATGTAGACATGTAGTCATATTCATTGTGAGAGGCGAATATGTGTTCATGGTGGCAGCTGCGCACTAGGGCGGCGCCGTTGGATCGCTGGGATCGACGGCTGTGCGAGGATTCGTTAGATTCCCTCTCTGTCTCCTTTACGTTCCTTCCGCACTCGTAGGCCTGTGAAGATTCGTCTGCGATAGTACTATTCCTGCGGGCACGCTGTCATCCCCGGCAGCTACCTGGGCCTCCCGTTTCCGGAGTAAAAAGGGATGAGTGCTAGAGATAAGGCAATGGGTGCGGCTGGGTCACTAGATCGGCCCCAACAAGATTGACTAGCTACTGACACAGCGGGCCAAGCACCACATCCATGCCCACATGTCAGTATGTGTGTTTGGTCTGGCATGTATGCGAGGCATGCGTGAGTCCAATGCCCAGCCTCTCTCGTCCAAATGGGTCTGCGCTCGTGTGTTGTATACGTACGGATAAAGCATCGTGGTGGGGGCTTGCATACGTGGCATCCCGCGTGCCTAGCTGACGATCCTAAGCGCGTAGGGCACACGTGTTGATCAGCCGCGGCGTGCGCAGCTACCACCAGTGATAGCAAATTATTTTCGTATTCATTGTTCTGTTACTATTCAACCCACTTTAACCACTTTCTAAAGAATAACTGATGCTGTTACTATAAATTGGAAACACAAAATTGTACTAGATCCTTGTTAGGATTCAGGATTAGTGAAGTTCCGGATTTGGAAAACTTGGGCAGGACTACGAATAGTGCAGTATGTTCTTCTTGATACTTGCTATGGTTCGAGGCTTGATGGTTTTGATCATCTATCCTGAAGAGAAGTGTACGTTAAAATATTTAATACTCCTACATGATAAGAATGTTCTTGATGTCCGTGGGCCATTTTATCCGACATGTTTTCATTTGAGTACCTCCAGAATTGGTGAATTTAACTGAATGAACATGTATTTGTTACTGAAGTAGCTTATTCAAAACTTGTTAAAACGTCTTATATTGTGGAACAGAGGGAGTATATGATTACTGTTAGCAACAAATTTACGTGAAACTCACTTCTGCACCCGGGTGCACATGCACCCGGTTTTGTAATTTTTTTTTTGAAAATTCAAAACATGTCGAAAAATTCCGAAAAAAATCATGCACGTACCTGAGTATGTCACCCACCATCGTGTAAAATTTGGCGACGAGTCAACATCGTATGCGCCTTGTGCAAAAATGACAAATCTCAGATCTGAAAATAGATCCAAAATTTGAATTTTTAGATCTGAGATTTGTCATTTTTGCACAGGGCGCATACGATGTCGAATCGTCGCCAAATTTGACACGATGGTGGGTGACATGCTCAGGTACGTGCATGATTTTTTTCGGAATTTTTCGACATGTTTTGAATTTTCAAAAAAAATAATCCAAAACCGGGTGCATGTGCACCCGGGAGCCAAAACGACCTCCTCCAAATTTACCTGGTTTTTATGCATTCAGCTTCCACCATAACTGTTTTTCACTGCAAAAATTGCTTCATTTGATCTTGAAATAATCCGTTGAATAATAATATGTGTTAAATCTTGTGTCCAGCTTCGGGAAACATCCGTCAGCTTTACTGTTTGCAAGGAGAATAAACATATATAATCTTCATCCATTAGTGCTTGTGCATGCCTGCGAAGATTGTGCATCCTTTGCCTGGTCCCCATCAACTGGTTAACCTTGTGCATCCAATCGCATTGTCCACACTAACTTCTCGTCGACTGAGCTGATTCAACCTGATGTTCCAGCATGTAGTGTTTGTCAATGTAAAAGGAATAATCTACTGCCGATTTTTGCCAATTAATTTTGATCGGCCTTACCTTTTGTTTGTTGTGGTTGGTGTAAGAATCCATATGGGGGTTTGGTAGTTCCAAATTTATATCCATTGTGATATATACGACGGCAAATAACAATTCTTTAGCGAAAATAAACATTTTTGCTCATCAACCTGGCTCTTTTTATATTTCTACTGTAAATGCTATGGGTGTATTTGTCAAGGGTGCACAGATATGTGCGCTCTGCGTGTTTAGTGTGTATGTTTGTACCTTCTACCAATTATATGCGGTCAGTATCTGGTTGAGCTCAGTTTCATTGTGATCTGTGTTTTGTATCATTCTCTCGTGTAACCAATAATTAGAATAACCAAAATTCCACTGGCACTTCTGTGCCGAACACGCTTTAGGTAGCTGGTCTGGACCACCATCATGGTTTGACATTCATCCTGGTTGTATCTGTCAAGCCGTGCAACTTGCCTGATTCTTCTCCCCTCCTTGACTAGTTGTCTACCAGTAACTTTTCAGTATGTAATGTGATGATGAATCCTGATAACCTACTGGTACTGCATGATTTCATTAAGGCTTTACAAATTGTTAATACTAAGCTAAAGTCCTCGTAAGTAATCATGCTAAGTTACATGTTGTGGGTTATATGTTAATTTTACGGATTATCAATACCTCTGACAATTAGGAATCGGTATGAAATACTTTGTATACAAACGAGTTGACATCAATATATTCACTGGAGAGTGGTTTTGGCTCCCAAGCTCCAGTGATCTCTCTAATTTTAAAAAATAAAAATAAATTTTAAAATTTCAAATTATCCTGAAGAAAATCATGCAAGTTCATAATGTTGTATACTACAAGCATGCAAAATCTCAATGCAAAAATCTTTACAATATAGGCTACACAAAAAATTAATTTTTTTGAGATTTGAAACTAAGCATTGTTACTATACTCAGATATGTAAATTTGTCATTCTTGTGTAGGTCAGAATACAAAAAAATTCACATTGTAATTTTTCACGTCTATAGGATACATCATTGAGAACATGCGTTCTTTTTTCCCAGTTTTTTTTTTTAAATTTCTAAATATCGACGGAGCGCTGCTCATTCAGTATTCTTTTTTTGCATTTTTCCACCACGTATATTCAACAGAGAACCAAATACACAGTATCCAGTACAAATACAGAAGAGCAATACGTAGGGGGAACCAAACAAGAAACGAGATCGGCAACTTCACCGGCGTCGACGACGAAGACCACCAGCCGCCACCTTGCCACAGTCAGGGAGACATTTGCCCTATGAGAGACGCCACCTTGCACGTCCGCCGCGCCGCAGCGGAACCTTTGACGATTCATTCAGTATTCAATGCTTACAATATCCATGTGGTATCCGCGTCTGAAATATGTCGCTCACTTGCATAGACTGTACAAGGGGTAGGGTCTAGAAAGACCCCGAGCTGCCATTATATTCAACGCGGTGGGAACAAATTACAAAAAGGGCCTTACAACAGAAAAAATTCAAACTAGCCCCTGGAATAAGCAAGGAGGACCCTAAAGAAAGCGTAAAAACGCGATCAAGTCCTTCAACCTCTCCACCACGGATGAGCTCCAGACGCCGGCCATCCTGCTCCTGCCGGGGACGAACCACTTGGCCGGAGAAAGCTGGGGGACTCCAGCTCCGAGCTCGACAAAGGCCTCCCTCCTGGAGGTAGAGCACACGCCTCACAAGGCATGGAAACGGCCCTTGATGGCCAAAGATGCCGGTGGCAAACCAGGCCACCGAGCGAGAAGCGCAAAGAGGCAGCCAGCACCGGCCGGCAACGAAGAACAGCACACCCAAATCCCCTTCCCCCTCGCCTCCACGGCCGGCCGGAACAGGACGAGAGCAAGGTCCTCGAAGAACCTCCGGTGAACACGCTTATTGGGAAGCCCGAACTTGCAATCTCCTCTGATGTCCACCATGGAGACCAGAGCGAGGTTGAAGACGACCTTGCTGTGGCGCGCGGAACCAGCAGCAAGGAGAAGCTCCAGAGCTCGACTTTATTGACGGAGATGCCCGACTCCAGCTCCACCGCCGGCGACGAACCGCGCCACCAGCGCGCCGCCAACAACTGGAAGAGAGCCAGGACGCATCGGACGAAGTCGAGAGCCGCCGATGACCAACTCCCAGACGCCATATAGGACAACCTGCAACAAAAAGGAAAACTACAACTACTAGTATATACAGAAGGGCGGCCTCCTCTCCCCCTTCCGCTCCGGCCGGCGAGGCCGCCGGAGAAGAAGGGGAGAGGGGCCGGGGAAGCACCGGAGGCTCTCAAGGAAAGGAAGAGGAGAGGAGAAAAAGAGAAGGGGAAAAAGAGCCCCCCACTTGCATAGACTGTACACTGCGGTCGTTCCGCAAGGAGAGCCATGTTCTATTTAAATGATCTGTCAGCTGTCTTCTATTTAAATGGCCACACTTGAGCTTCAGGTTGCTGCGTTCTATATGTGCCCTGCGTGACTGTGTCCACTGACCACATAACATTAGCAGTCATCATCCTTTGATAGAATTGGAACCGACAAGATGTGGCTTATCTTACGAGCCTGCAAAATCAAACATGTATCCAATGTGGGAAAGGGAGACATCCGGAATTCAAGTTATATGATTATTAAACAGTAAAGTCATTGATGCCCTCCTAGCTCTACACTTAGGGACGTTGGTGCTTGGATGGCGGATGGCTTGGTCGCTCTATATCCAAGCAGTGCTGCAATGACAACTTTTCTTCTTTGCTTGGTATTTTTTCTGCAAGTTCAGGTGTGAAATTGCGGGAGCACATAATGTTGATAGGCGTGACTCATAGTGATGAACCACGACAATAACAAAGATATATCGACATACTGAATTTAACCTTTGACCGATCGCCTACCACAGATCAACCGTTTGCGATCCAACCACATTGGCCACGCTGACTTCTCGTCGACTTAGCTGATTCAACCTGATATTCCAGCTTGTAGTGTTTGTCAGTGAAGAAAAGAACATGCTCACATTTTTGTCAGTTAATTTTGCTCAATTTTTATTTTTGTTGGTCGTGGTTGGCGCAAGGATCCAAATGGAGGATCTGGTAGCATATATTTGTATCCTTTGTACCGTATGCAAAGATGACAGTGGTTACCCAGTCCGTTAGCAGGAATAAACAAATTTCCTCATCAGCTTGTCTCCATTTCTATCATACCGTACTACTATATATGAAAGATGACCGTTTTCGCGAGCTCACAGCGATCGGGCACTGCTCAACACTGTTCATAGGAACAGTGTTCCGATCCGAGCCGTCCGTCGCCGATCGGACGGACCGCGCAGCACGCCCGTGACGGGTTTGCGAAAAAACCCTTCCCTAAACGATAAATCAACCCGCACTCCAGAACTCCCCACTACGTTGGACCGGCTTGCAAATACAGAAAACAACAAGGACTTTTTTGCAAAACGCCCCGCAGAATCCCCTCCCCTTTCTCTCTCCCGCGACACCGCAGTCGCCGGCGGCGCCGCCGACGCGCGCCCGCCCCACTCTGGCCCTCCCCGTCCAGATCGAACGCCACCCGCGGGACGGCCTCGCTTCCCTCTCCATCCTCGCTGAAACTCGTGACCTGGGAACCTCGGAGGCGCCTGCGCCGTCGTCTTCTTCCCCGTGACTGTCCGCGGCCGCCGCGCCCTGATTCGCCGCCTCCCGAGCTCGCCCTGCCTAGCGCCGCCGTGCTTCGGTTCCCCGCGACGCGCCGCGTCCAACGCGCTAGGCCGCGACTCCTCTCACACCCTCCAGCGACGCCGCCATGGTTGACGTGAGCGCACGGGGAAGCCGACAGCCATTGCTGACGTCGTCGGATGACGTCAGCACTGGTCCCACCAGTCAGACCCCCTTTTTTTTTTGGATTTTTTGTAAATGATTAAATTTCTGACACGCGGGTCCCATTTGTCAGTACTTTAATAATAATTACATAAAAAAATTAATATTTATTAAATTTATAACTTTTAAACCGTAATTCAAAATAACACAAATAATATATCAAAATTTACAGAAATAAAATAACTTTTAAACAAATTTGGTATACATTTCCCTCGGTTTTCACTTTTACAAAAAAAAAACCCGGGTCCCATTTGTCAGAACTTCGATAATAATTACATAAAAATGTTGATATTTGTTAAATTTATAAATTTTAAACCGTAATTCAGAATAACACAAATGATATATCAAAATTTACAAAAATATAATAGCTTTTAAACAAATTTGGTATACATTTCCCTCGATTTTAACTTTTACAAAAAAACTAACATTCCTTTTCCAGCAATCATGTTTTCGACACAAATTTTAAAACTAAGATTTCTTTCCCACGCTCATATTTTTGACACAAGTTTAAAACGTATTTTCCCGGTTATACTTTCTTTAAGTCAACGTCAAACAAAATAGTGACTGTAATTTATGCGCTACAAATTTTTAACATTTCTCGACCATATTTCAAACTTTTAAACGCCTTTTAAATCTGATCATTTTACAAGCGTAAGAACAAATCAGACTTTAAGAACTTCCCAATTTGAACAATTTTCGAAAACTAATTTTTTTCCAAAAAAAAAAATTCCTAAACTTCTAACAAATTAAACAAACTACAGAAACTGCTAAATACTATAAAATCAATAGGTTTAGATATATCCATCTGGAAAATATAAAATATATATCAACAATACCACAAAAAATAAATGTTGACTATTTATGTCAATATATCCATCTAAAAAAAATGAAAATATGTCAACATGACCAAAAAAAAAAATGCTGCCTAATTATGTCGTACGAACAAAATCCAAATTTGAATATTACAAAATTTCAAATGTCTTTAAAATTTTGGAAAACTGCTACATACTATGAAATCAATAACTTTAAATATATACACCTGAAAAATATGGAAAAAAATATCGCCATGCCGACAAAAATAAATGCTGCCTATTTATGACATGTAATCAAATTTCACGTTCAGCCTCCCGTTCCAAATCACGCATATGCGATACCAGCGACGTCGACATAGCTGTAGTAGCCATTGCTGACATCACTGTGACGTCGCAATGGTCGCACCCTGTCAACTTTCTTTCAGAATTTTTTTATAAAAAAAATGCTACACTACTGACATGTGGGACCAGCTAAACTATTTGACTATTCCAATTTGCCAAATATTTTGAAATACAGTAAAACACATCAAAACAATTTGCTAAATAGTACTACATATAAAAGTATTTTGTAATAACATAGTAAAATACACCAAGTACTCGGAGAAAAAAAGGCAACAAATTTGAAATTTTCAAAATGCACACACTAATGCAAACAATATGTCAAAAACTTTAAATTTAACGAATTTTCAGGCTTTCCACACAAAAAATTACACCAAAAAACAAAATTGCCACTTCTCTTTGCATAGTATATTATGCAGCTAAAACAAAGAAACAAACCATTCACACAAAATTTATCATCAAGAGCGCGTCATGCCGGCGCGCCTAATTCAACTAAAAAAAAAATTCTAACTACTTATGTCGTAACACAAATATTTTTCAACATTTTTAAATCGATAAATATTTAGAGGAAATCCAGATGCACTTCCTCTGATTAAATGGAGTTGAATTCAATAAAAAAAAACTTACACACTATATTTCCTCTAATTATGTAGGTTAATTAACTATTTAATGTAAAATACAAACATATTACGTCATTTCAAAATGGTTCATATCTAAAGATGATATAATTAAACTCTCTCCAAACATGCATTTAAATTTAATAAGTGCTCAAATTAGTGAATATTTTGATACAACCATAATATATTTCCTCTGATTATGATTACGTAGTTTAATTTAAATAATGCTTGACTACATGCATATTTGAAGAAATCACATATTCATTTCCTCAACAGATGGATTGAATTTAATAAACGCTAATACAATATATTTTTTTCCTTTTCTTATGCTTTCTAACAATACAACATCGGAATAATGATCACCATGAACCAAAATAATTTCAGCACATTATAGCTTACAAAACAACTGTAATTTCCCTTTTTGAATTCCAGTTTGTTGTAGTAAAGTTGTAAAAAAACATTGAAATTAAATCTTTCTATTCAAAAATAAATTCACTTTTCCAATTTCAGTTTGCTTTACTAGATTTGCAAAAAAACATCGCAATTTATGTTCAAACAATAAACCTATTGTTTTGTCTTCGCAGTAACTCAATAAGTTCTAACATTTATGCAAAGAAAAATGCATTAAACAAACAACTTCACCATTTCTATTCACAAAATATATTACATAATCAAAACAAAAAAAAACAAATTATATTTACAGAAATATCCACTCAGGACGCGACGTGACGGCGCGCCTAATTTCAACTAGTAAATACACTATGCAAGATCGGTGTATGGGTCAGGGCCTCAGGGGCACTAGATGTGCTTTACATGCTTGTTTGCTCTGTATGATTGTACCTCCAGTGCGTATGTGGCCGAGCCCTGTTGGTTCATAGTAAATTGTGATCTGTACTTTGAATGATTCTCTCGTGTAACCAATGGTTAAGGTACATAAATCTCACGGACATAACTGCATTGTGGCCGCTTATCTTACAAGGCTAGAAAATCAAACATGTATCCGATGTGGGAAAGAGAGACATCGGGAATTCATTTTTCGCGAAAACGCGAAAAACTTTGAGTTTCATTGCATTGATAGATAGAAAAGTTATTTACAAGCCTTTACAGAGGCCGCCCCACACCATACAACTCAATCCAACGACCTATACTAGGGGAGAAGCTGTGTGAGACCACAGGCCCCGTGCTCACCCAAGAACGAGCCTCAGTCTTGATGGTTTCCACCAAAGCGCTAACTGAGGGACGTGCGTTGTCGAAAACGATCGCGTTTCGTTGCTTCCAGATCCACCACGCTGTGAGCATGATCACCGAAGAGGTGCCCTTACGCAGCGAGCGAGGGGTGGAGTTGAGTACCAACGACCACCAATCCACGAAATCGTCTTCCACAACGAGGGGGCAGCTTGACATCGAGAATTCAAGAGAAAATTGAAAAAAAACATCACAATTGGTGGCCAAGCTTCAAAAAACCACCGGTTTCCACCAAGTTCACAAATCACCACCACTATTCGATGACAGCGATGCAAAAAAAAACCACTAGTTTCCACGAAACCTCGTTTTAGCTGAGTGGACGCTGTTTCTGACCGGTATGGCCCACTGTCAGGCATGACGTGGTGCATGCTATATTTGCACAAAAGTCCTCCACACATTTTTTGCCTTCTTATCTTCCTCACGGTCGTGTTGACCGGCGAGGCCTCACACCCGCCATGGCCGGCGACCGCGGCCGCGCCCGTAGATTTCGTGGAAGGCGTGTCACAGACGAGGCAAAGCTTCTGGACAAGGTCTCCAAGACCGGCGCGGATGAACGACGTGCGACGCCGGCAGCAGCATGAACCAAATGCCGCTCGCGTTCTCGCTGCATAGGGCCAACCCGCTCTCGGCAGCAACAGCAGCTCACTGCGCCCCCGTACGTCGGCTGTGCAGGCTCTCCGGCCTTACCCACATGACTTCTCGCCGTGCGCGCCAGCCGCGCCTCGTCCGCGTCGCGTTCCGCGCCCGCACGCCTCTTGATGCGCTCTGAGCATCTCGACGAAGGCCGGCCGCCCCAGACCAAACCGACCACACCCCGAGATCCGCACAGGCGTCTGCCTCAACCTAGCCGAAGGAATCGTGCTGGGATGTCCGGAACTGAGCAAATCGTGTTGTTCTTCCCTAACTCCGGCGCCGCCTCCGAGCACGATTTCGACGCCGCCACCTCCGAGCACGATTTCGACGCCGCCACCCCAACTCAAGCTTCCCCGACCTCTGCATAGGCTATAGGGTGAGATTCTGGACATCCAGGACCTTGAGCGAAATCTACGGGCGCGGCCGCGGTCGCCGGCAACGGGCGCGGGCGCAAGCGACGGGCGCGGCCACGGTCACCGGCCACGGGCGCGGACGGGCGCGGCCGCGGCCGCGGTCGCAGGCCACGGCGCGGGTGAGGCCTCGTCGGTCAACACGACCGTGAGGAATATAAGAAGGCAAAAAAGTTGTGGAGGACTTTTGTGCAAATGTAGCCCGTACCACGTCATGTGCCTGATAGTGGGCCATACCGGTCAGAAACAGATTCAACTCGGCTAAAACGAGGTTTCGTGGAAACTGGTGCTTTTTTGCAACACTGTCAACGAAAAGTGGTGGTGATTTGTGAATTTGGTGGAAACCGGTGGTTTTTGAAGCTTGACCACCAATTGTGGTGGTTTTTTGCAATTTCTCGGAATTCAAGATGTATGATTATGAAAAAGTGAAGTCGTTTATGTTCTCTTAGTTCTACGTCCTGGATTGGTGCTGCCTGGGAGGTGGATGGCTTGGGAGCTCTGTATCCTAGCAATGCTGCAATGAGATCTTTCACTTCTCTGCTTGATATCTTTTCTGCAAGTTCAGGTGTAGAATTTGTGGGAGCACAGTGTGTTAGTAGTCATCACTCATAGCGATGAACCACGGCAATACCACAAATAGATCGGTGTATGGGTCAACAGCTTGGCTCATTTCTATTGTACTGTAAATACATTCTGCAGGAGATCGGTGTATGGGTCAGGGGTACATAGATGTGTTGGACATGCTTGTTTCCTGTGTATGTTTGCACTCCAATGCGTAAGCCCAGTTAAAAACTGAATTGTGATCTGTATTTGAATGATTCTGTCGTGTAAGCAATAGTTAAGTTACATAAATCTCACGCACGGAACGCCAACACTACAGTGCTGCTGAGCGTGCGTATCTTCAAGCCTCCTTGACTGCGTGGTTGTCTAGACTGCAAATACAGTTTGCGTTTTTTATGATTCTCTCGGGTAACCGATAGTTCGAATAAAAAGAATTGCCACAGGCACTTCCGTGCTGAACATGCCTTACATAGCTGGTCTGGATCACTATCATGGTTTGAAATCCATCCCGGCTGTAACTGTCAAGCCGTGCAACTTTCGTGGTTCTTATACCCTCCTCGACTAGTTGTCTAGCAGTAATGTTTTCGCTATGTAATCTCATGTTTCTGTACAACCGCAATTACGAAAGAAGAAAAACAGAACATGGAAGGAGCGACCTAAGAATCCTGATAACCTACTTGAATTACATGATTTCCCCAAGACTTGCATGATTCCCCCAAGACTTTTTAATTGTTAATTAATAGTACTATGCTAGAGGTCCTAAGTAATCACGCTAAGGTACATGCTGTGGGTTATATGTTAATTTACAAATTACAAATAGTTTTGATTGTTAAAAATCGGTACAAAATACTTTGCAGACAGAAGAGTTGACATCAATGAACGCATTAAAATATCCATGTGCTATACTCTGTACTAGAACGCAGGGTAATTCGGAAATTCCGTGAAAAACTAGAACGCAGGCTAAAAGCGGACAGAGGGAGTATAAGAATGATGTCGCTCTCGCTCAGTTGCATAGGTTGTTCCGCAATGAGAGCATCTCCAGTCGGAGGCCCCAAATCCGGCCTCAAAAGTGTCCGCGGTCGCGTCCGGACGCGTCCGCGGACACCGACCGGACAACCCCAAAAGTAGTGTCCTACAACCACAATGTTCAAATATTGGCACCCAAATACATGCAAGCCATGCACATCTATTATAGAGGTAGTTTTGATGTTGAAATATTTCACATCACGTTATTACAACAAATAATTGTACCTAAACAAATAAAAGTAGCCGGCCATAAAAGTTCACATTATTCGGACACAAATCATTGCAAATTAAAAGTCAGTCCTTCCCCATGAAGACATACAGATGTTCCACCAGATCAGTTAGTAGTTGGGTGTGCGCTACTTCATCTCGAAGTTGTCGATGCATCTCAAGGAATTGCATGACATACTCTGTTTCTTGTTTAGGTAGGTGGACATGTTCTCCAGACTTCTCAAAATCAGTGCGAGCAGCCCCTTCTCCCTCATCCTCCACAATCATGTTGTGCAAAATTAGACAACAAGTCATGACCTGCCATAGAACCTCCGGATCCCACATCATAGCGGCTCCACGAACTATGCCCCAACGAGCTTGCAACACACCAAATGCCCTCTCCAAATCTTTTCTAACTGCTTCCTGTGCAGCTGCAAATGCACGTTTTTTGGGAGTAGTGGGATTACTGATAGTTTTCACAAAAGCCACCCACGGAGGATATATACCATCTGCAAGATAGTATCCCATGGTGTAGTCGTGTCCGTTGACGGTGTAGTTGCATGGTGGAGCTTCCCCATCACAGAGCCTCTTGAACAGGGGAGAGCGCTGAAGCACATTGATGTCGTTGTGAGAGCCGGGCATACCAAAAAAAGCATACCAAATCCACAAGTCTTGAGATGCCACAACTTCAAGTACAATAGTGGCCTCCTTACCGTGCCCTTGGTACTGCCCACGCAACCCCGTTGGACAGTTTTTCCATTGCCAATGCATGCAATCCACTGAACCTAACATACCAGGAAATCCTCTTGCTTCTCCTAGGGCAAGTAGCCTTGCGGTATCCTCGGCATTAGGTTCTCTCAGATATTTTGGCCCAAAAACTTTCACGACAGCGTATGCAAAGTGCTCCATAGCCTCGATGCACGTACTCTCTCCCATCCGGACATACTCGTCTATGGCATCCGCGGCTTTTCCATAAGCAAACATTCTCAAAGCAGCGGTGCATTTCTGCATAGGGGAGAAGGATAGTTTTCGGCAGCAATCATACCTCAACTTGAAGTAATCATCATACTTTGTGACTTCATCTTGTATGTGCTCAAATAGTCTTGAGCTCATCCGGAACCGACGTCGGAAAAACCACTCATGAAACACCGGCTTCGGACGCTTGAAGTAATCATCATAGAGATCTCGAGCGCCTTTAAGCCTGTCACGGGCCACGGTGATCCACCCCTTAATTGATCCCTTGAAGTTAAGAACATGCTCCTCATTCTTCTCCATTTCCCCATGAATGCTCATCATCGACATGACGTCCTCTTCGTCTCCGTTGTCAAGCATGTCTTCATCACTAGACCCGTCGACGAACTTCTTGAAAATCAACTCATCGACGGCCGAGTAATCGTACTCCTCATCGGACGAAGAATTCATGCCTACATACACGAACACTTAATCAAAATTTCGGCTCCGGCATTTCAACAAACACTTTGAGAGCGATGTGGATGTCGGGCGATGCAAAACGTACCGGAAACGGAGCGTCAACGGTGAATTCGTCCGCCAACGGGCTCCGGCGACCGGAGAGGACTTTGCCGCGGACTCTGTGACTTCGGGGGCGGCGGCGGTAAGTCGAAGGGGGTGGCGACGGAGCACAGTGGTGCGGGCAAACTGGACGGAGCGGAGGTGGAAGAGGAAGAAGCAAGGGTTTCTGTCCGATTGAGGGGAAAATTGGGTAGGCCCGCGTTGCCAGGTCCGACGTGGCGACCGCGTCTGGGCGCGTCCGGGCGGCCCTAAACCCGCCCTACATATGGGCTGCCTTTGGGGTGTGCCGGACCGCCCGGACGTTTGGGCTGACCATAGGGGGATCGGTTGGGTGGCGGTTTTTGAGCCAAATGCCATCCGGTTGTCCGCCCGGACGTTTGGGATAGTTACGAGGGCCATGACTGGAGATGCTCTGAGAGCCATGCCCTATTTGAACGGGATGTGTCCTATTTAAATGGCCACAGTTGAGCTTCGCAACCTGAATGGTCGTTCTATACGTGGATTGCATCCAATGACCATCCACACGTGACCTGGCAGAGTAGGCTAAAAACCAAAAAAAATTCTTCCGTAAAATTGCGAGGGACAAGATGGAGGCAGATCTTGCGAGCCATGCAAAATCCAACATGTATCCAATTTGGGAAAAGTAGGCGCTGGGAATTCAGGTTACAGTTCTAGCAGCAAGCAATGTTGTTAATGTCCTCCTAGTTCTGCAGTTCGACAACAGTTCTACAGTTTGACATGGTGGTGCTTGGGAGGCAGAGGGCTTGGGAGGTCCATATCCCAGAAATGCAGCTATGATATTTGATAAATGGACTTCTGCTTGGGTACATCTCCTCCCCAAACTCAAACACAACAACGGTTTAGATGGCCCCATACCCTTGCATAACTAATGGCATGATTTTAATTACCTAATTAAATAAATATTACTCTTGTAAAAGCTGCAACTCTACTCGGCCAACCAGAGCTGCCGTACGAGGCAGCTTATCTGGACCGTTTACCGTGGGATAAACAGTTAAATCCTTCTCCCGCTTTTTACCTGGGTCGTTGGATCTTTTATGTTTTCTTCTATTACTTTCTGGTTCCTGAAAAAGGTCGATGACGGGTGGGGCTTTTTGCGAGCAGGCCCAAAATCCAGCGGTCACATATCCTCGTCTGTGTACACGTTCCCTTTTCTTTTTTTCTCTTCTTCCTTTTCCTCGCGGTGAAACTCGCCCTCGTGTCTCCCTCCCCAATCCCCTGATCATTGCCTTTTCTCCTCCTTCATCTCACGGCCACGTTCGACGCCGCCCCTCCCCACTCGCTAGCCGTCCGCCGGGTCGACGCTCGTCCTGGCCCTCGTCGACGCCGGCTCCATCGCGCCGCTCCTCCTCTTGTTGTTGAGCGCCGGGAGGCCATGGTCATCGCCGGCCGTGGGCGTCGCGTGCCAAGAATATGTGGGCTAGGGCCGCATCAGCCGGTGCCCCAGTCGACGACGCCGTCACGGGTGTGGCCACCGATGTCCTCTTCCTCTTTTGTTCTTGTGGAGGCGCTCGCCGCCGTCGGTCTCCTCCGAGTCGCTCGTCGCTGGCGCTTGCCGTCGCCGGTCTCCTCTGACTCACCTCCTCGCAAGACCCACTCCCCTCTGCGCCACTGTCAAGGAATCAGCCGTGGGGTTGAGGCCGACGGCTGTCCCGGTCATAGCCATGTCACTTGCCCTGCTGTGCCTAGACTGATCTCCGCCATAACATAGCTTGCCTCATCCCTCATCTCTCCCGTTCAGCACCTATTTATTTTTCCTTCCCTACTCGCTAATTTAATTTTTTGTTTCATAGTTGAGTTTGGATATTTTGCACAACAGCGGCAACCATTGGTGTTCGTACTGTCCTACTGCAGGTTTTCATACTTCCTATCTCTCTCTTCTCTTACACCCCCTCATGGTTTCCAGATCTTTTTCTTAGAAGAACATTACACATGTCATTTTTTCTCAGAGATTTGTATGCCTTTCATCGGGCTACAGTTACCGCTTCTGAAGACATGGAGAGGAGGAGGCGTATTAGAGCATCTCTAATGGCTGATGTATAATATGACACCGTTTTTTCATTATAGGGTACCAGTTTTTATGTTTTAGGGCACGAAAACAACCGGCGCTTTATCGGCTGTCTTATAATAAGGCATGACGTGCCCCAATGGCTGCCCTATTATGGGGCACGGCTGTGGACCAACACCTCTCTTTTTGCACTATGTTTTTACAAATTTGCATACGCATGTCAAATAAATAATATGAAAGATGATTTAAAATGAATTCAAACAAATAAAGATTCATTAGTAATCAATTATTACAACACAACAATTTACCAAATGATTTTTAGAATGAATTTTTTTTCTCAAAGCATTTACACAAACACGTACTCCTACAAGGCATGCGTATGGAGAGGATCAATCCCTCGCTATCAATCAGATGGACCGCTCGAACTCCTCGCTAGCTTAAACTCCTAGCATCGCAGCTCAGCTGAGCAATCACGAACCCTGCATACTGAATCTCCAAAGAAATGCATCTGAGGCTAGTGAGCGAGGCGGCCATCGACCCAAATCCAATCGAATCAGAGCGCGTCCATGCGGGAGCGGGGGTGCCGGCGACCAGCTTGCCGCCGCGCGTCGCCGTCGAGCTCCTCCGTCACGAGCTCGACCCTGGACCATCGCGTCCGCGCGCCGGAAGGTCTGCGTGAGGAGCACAGATAGAGGAGCTCGCCGGAATTAAGCACGGCGAACACGCGCTGCATCTCCTCCTCCACCTCCTCCTCCTGCGTCCGTCCAACTCGGCCTGCAGCCACCTCGAGGAGTTCGCCGGGCGGCGGGAACGGCCGGCGGCGGAGGGGAATCAATAGGAATGTCATGGGAAAAGCCGTGCCGGTGAGCCGCGACGCGGGATTTCGCGGGTATTGGTCGGAATCGGCCGGCGACGGTGGGGCCAGAAAGGAGACCGAGAGGAGATGAAACTTCCGGATGGGAATTGGGCTCGCGCGCTGGGTGCAAGCGGCCTTTGGTGACCTATATTTACATCACCAACCTCCTCTGATCTAGAATTTTTTAGCGCACATAGTATAATAGGGTAGCCGCTGGAGGGCGTTTTTTGCCGTTTCGTGCCCTATATGTTAGGTATTATAGGGCAAGGCCGATTTTACATCAGCCATCAGAGATGCTCTTAGTGCTTTATACACTGGTGTATAAATTATATTGCAGGAGGAAGATGAAGGTAGTAGGTTAATACTGTCCTCATTGCTTCTGCAAGCTGGTAGTTAGTTGGTTTGCCTCTCTTGCTTTAACCCGTGTAAATGTGTAATCATGTGATCTGAATTGTCAATTTATTTTTGACAGATGTTCTGATAAGTGATGATGGTGCTATAATAGCTTTCTGGATTCAAAAAACAATAATCTACATGGTTCCTCGCTTCATTGAGTTCGTCAGACGCGAAAATCTCCCCAACTCCAGGTGAGAACAATCATAACGATGCAGTTATGTTTATCTGATTGTAATTACAGTTAACCACTCACACTTGTGAGAATGTCCGCTTCTTTTGAGATAATTTACTGCCATGGTATCTATGTTGTTATGTTTCATATTTCTATTTCAGGCTGTATTGGCTATTGGGAATGTCACTGGTTTCTCTCTATGTCATGACCTCATGCTTGGAAGTGGTAAACTATTCCCATTGTTGCACCAGCTCAATGAGCATGCCAAGCTCTCGATGTTCAGGAATGCCACATGGACACACTCAACTTCTGTTGTGGGAAACCACAGCCACCTTTTCATTCTTTTATATACTAGGGATTTTTACTTGGAAAAGACGATGTCTCATACTAAAGGATTCGGGTCCATAACCACGAGTTCCAGTGCACTAGATCTTGTAGCAGAGTTTTGAGCAGCGGCGAGGTCAAGGAACAGGTGGGACAATCAGGACTGCGTCCTAGGTCTCCCTGTCAGGTTCATCGTGGAGATTCTTCCTCGGTTGGATTAATTCCCCTGTCTAAAATACCTGACAATCCCTCACAAATGAACATCAGCAGACGAGAAAATTAAAACGCTGAAAGCTCTAGCTAGGTAAAAATTTACTCCTCCAATTTCCTGAAGAACAACACTATCACGATCTCTGTTTAAAATTGAATGTTTTTGCAGTTCAATTGGAAAACTCAATAGGCCATGTCACCTCTTGTGTTGAAATTGATTGTAAAAAAATTATGGCCTTGCTCTAATAATATTTCCCACGATGTATGATGTTTTATGATTTCCATATATATGGTTACTGTTAATATTTAGGAGATCTGTTATTGAGTATCTGCAACTGATTTCTTCTTTCATTGAAGTCTGCAGGTCAAAATCTTGGTTTCTGATTGCATTTTGGGAACATTGGAGACGAAGGTATGAAAACGTACATAAAGCGTACTTGTTTTACTTTCTGTCATTGTAAATTGTACATCTGACTTCTCTTTTATGCTGCTAGTAAACATGTTGGATGTTTTCCTTTCATGAAAGCAGAGTTTGGGTGCCCAGGAGATTTTACACCGCTGACAGCGGCAAGTATTGTGTTCGTGGTGTCCTACTGCCTACTGCAGGTATTCATCCTTCCTACCCATCTCTTTTTCTACACCCCCTCATGATCTCCATGTCTCTTTCTTAGAAGAATATTCCACAAGTTATTTTTTCTCAGATTTGTACGCCTTTCATCGGGCTGTAGTTGCCGCTTCTGAAGACATGGAGAGGAGCAGCGGATGGGAGATATGCAGCCCAGGGGCAGGAGAATGCAGGCACTGGTGTAAATATATGGTTTTTCATATATTTACACCAGTTTGATTTTTGTAATTGAATTTTGTAATGGTGTTTGAAGGTTAAGTTGAATTTAAAACTTGTTTGATTCAGTTTCTGTCAACGAGGATCAATAATTGTTCACAAACATACTTAATCTGGACATGTATTGCATCAGAAAAAATATCACTGTTCAGAAGTACTCTGAAGAACATACTGCTGCATAATTTGACAGCGCGCCAGGTACAGTTCTCATATCAAACATGATCAAAATGTTCACAAACGTGAGATTTTTTCCAGCTTGTACTTAAGCTGGACAAGTATCGAATCAGAAAAGGAAAACAGCCTAATTAAGAAGTAATCTGAAGAAGTCATAGGTCAATGCCTCAACTTGCTGAAACTAGATAGCTCACAACATTTGAGAAATGATACTTCTACTAAATCTGGGAAATACTGAAGGAGATAAACTGTTTAGCTTTACAAGTGTCTGAAGAAGATAAAGGTCGTAGTTCGACGAAGCTGATAACAATCTTGATCCAAAGCAAACAGAATGCATGCCCATCCCATGTGGTTTTCTCCCTGTTTTCCTTAATTAACCGGGACACTATTCTCCTGCATGAATTGCAGGTGCTACCTGCTCTTCAATTGTGTGGTTGGCCCTCTGCTCGGCCTGCCTCCTCCGCTCGTCCAGCCTCCTCAACTTGGCCTGCCACCACCTCAGACGGACTAGTAGTGGTATTTTCTTCCACGTCTTCGGTTTAAATGGTTTAACTTTGACTACAGTAGTATCACAAATGGTGTCAGACCAAAATTGTACAAAAACAATGTACATGAAAATTTATAACACATGTCATTAAGAAAGATATACTAGAATTTAAGCTGAAAAACGAATAGCTTCTCTGTGTTTTTATTGTACTACGCATGTCATATCTCAATTAACTCTTTCAGTTAACACCCCGTGTACCATGTTTCCTGCTACCCAAAAAATTAGTACCATCTACTGGCAATGTCCATTTTTTCTAACTTGATATGTGTTCTTCTAAACCATGTGCTGCGGAACTGATTTTGCTTTTTGGATGGAGACAGGGACATATAATGATCAGCGTGATGTAAAATACGCTTCGAGTTACAGTATGATACAGATCAGATATCATCATTCTGTTTTACTAACATATTTTGCATGTATGTGTTTCTACCTGTCCTATACATGTATGAGCATTTTCACTAATTGTTTTAGCTTACAAATATGATTTATTTACAGGTATGATAATCATGTGATGCTACGATCATATTGCTATTTCCCATTTTCAAACAACAATAAATAATTCTAACAGAAGATGTCGATCAGATTGCTATTTCTCATCTATCTATTATATACTAAAAGCAAAATGAGAGAGTTAAACAGAGACACCACGATAAGCCACATCAATCTAATTATTTTTGATGGTTAGATCTATAATTTATGGCTCAGATTTAACCAGAGATTAAGAGTTAAGAGTTACGTAACAGTTCGACACGGTGTATGGATAAGATTTAACGTGACCATATATTGTGATGGAATATTTAACGTGACATCCATATAGCAAAAAAAAAACTACCACGTTTGTCAACTAGCACGTTATATCCCCTAAAAAAAAACTAGCACGTTATAAGAGAAATTCAAATTGAAAGCCAGAAAAAAAAACTAGGAGCTGGCCGGCTGCTTGGGAACGTCCATAGCTGATGGCTACATAAATCTGCTAATCCGAATCAATAAATAATCTATCGATCGGGTAGGTCTCAAAAAGCTGATCCTACTCACCTAGCTTGCTGTGTCAATACAGGACTCCATTCATTTGCAAAAAAGAACCAATCGACCGATTTAGAGAAAAAGTGATCGTACTCAGCTTTCTCTAGAGCTCTAGCTAGCGTACCAATATGTAACTCTATTCCCATTTTTCAATAAAAAGAAAATTGTCGTACAGTACTTAGAACGTGGTGTATATGTGTAATCGAGAATAAAAAGTTAACCATAAGATATCTATTTTTTTTAGAAAAATTGAGTTTGACGTGGATATGCTTACGTAAACATTAGCACAGTACGACCAGCTATGTACACATGCTTACACAACACCGTATATGAACGACTTCAGTCGAGGATCATCCAACATAACAAAATTACCAATGTTCGCACAATGTCGAAACTCCTAATTAAAATTTCAACCATCTTTAATTATACACATATGGCGTAAAGCCCGAGATTTGATATAAAATAAAAAGACAAGCCACCAGACCCATCGATTTCATGTGCCACTGCCTGATAAAGTTAATTCTTAGATAAACCCAAATTATTAGGCGGATCCAATAGGTTTTTATAGCGTATTGCACCATATCAATTCCAAGACATTATCATGGCGAACACGAACACACTAACGTAATATACCTTAAATACACTTAGGAAAATGATTCGAGGACCATCGGTTCCACGCACGACTGTGTGATAAGCGTTGATCCATAGAAAAACATAAAATATTACGTGGGCCAGTAGATTTTTATAATGTATAGCACCATCTTAACCCCAACACACTGTCATAAATAATACACAAACATAATATACCTAAAATAGACATAAAAGAGTGATTCGAGGACCATTGTTTCCATGCACCACTGCCTGATAAGCGATGAACCATAGAAATAAATAATTAGGCGGAGCCAATATGTTTTTATTCCTATGGCACAATATAAATCTCCACACATTGTCATGAAGAAGAATGTAACATAACGTACCTAAAACAGACATAGGAGATTTATTAATCTCTCACCTCTCATAGCCTTTATGCAATGTTTATGGTGAATGGAGTTTGGCCGAATTTGAAACAATTTTTATAATGAAAAGGAAAATTGAGAGATTATGTTCGACGCAACGGGGATTCTATGAAGAGGCTTCTACTTTATAATGTATAATCATAATTCAAATATATATTTCACAAAAGGAAGTCTAATTTAACATCAAAGTATGATAGATGAGAACAATATGGTAGAGAACGATAGACGTGCAAGAAGTTCTCATGAAAGCAAAACATCTGTTCATTAATCTAGCATACCCTCCTTTTGTTAGTATATCATAAACAACAAATGATCATAACTAATCTAGCATACCCTCCTTTTGTTAGTATATCATAAACAACAAATGATCATAACTAATCATAAAAAAATCTAAACCGACATATGATGAAAATTGTTTTTAAAGAAATGACAACCAATAGATTCTTATAATTGTATGTAATAAAATCATGGTCAATAGAATGATAATTTTACCAAACGATAGATCTTTGTAAAGTGTATAAAGTTTAATAATATAACTTAAAACCATCACATACGAAAGATTTCAAGTGTATACTTCCATGTGACATAAAACATAATCTAATGATTGTATAGTTTGAAGGATTAAGCTGAGCTATTTATGAATACCAACGAAATAGGTTGTTCATGTCACCAATAATATTTTCTTTTCTACCATTTCTGTTAAAAATAACTCATTATAAACTATTTTAAAAAAAATCTATAGATCGAGATTTTTTAAGTTTGCTAACTATAAATCTAAGTAAGTATTTTTATCAATCAAACTCAACTGGAAATAAAACAATTCTTTGAGTATAACCCTTTGAAAAATAACCCTGTCAAATGAGTTCCTATGGTTTTCCTATATGGTGATTAAGTACACTATTTGGTCAGCTGCTTTATTTTTTTGCTACGCACGTTACTTGGTTTATTATTGATAGATTTTAATAGGAGACTTCATTGGAATTTGCATGCATGTATACAAAGTTATGACAAACGAACTTACCAGAACAATTTTGTTTCATGACACGGTAAATACACAAGTGAGCGGCAGTGTATGATTATTGGGTTGAAGAGTGATCGAGTTTAGTAAGGAGAGAATGGAACCATGTGAATAAAATAATCGACCTAAATTATTGGATAGTATGACGATGCTGCAAGGATCACTATTAACCTGCCGGCTAGAGTTTTGTGGCTTAAATAAAAAAACTGAGATGACTTGAGCTATATTAGTGATGGTTTTAAAATTCTAAAACTATGTACCATCCAAGTATTTTTTGTAAACATAAGTATGTTACATGAAACTATGTTGATAAAAGTCTATGTAGTCATTGTTATAAAATAAAGATGTGTCAGTTAGAGAGTACAATGAAGAATAGGGATGATAGAAAGAGAGCAAAAGTATATTCTTAAAATAACACTACGTACGGTAAAAATTAAACAATGTTGTAAAATGTGACAGGGTGACATGGTGGCTTTTGGATGTAAGAATATCTCCTCTCCCATAAATTCAAAGATTCCATGTTAGTGAGATATTGTATCTACCATAGTATTTACGGCAGTTATAGAATGCTATGATTTATATTCGACCTTCCAATGTCTATGAAACCACAACTAAAGTATTTGAACATATTCAATGCGCATAAGACGATGCCCTCGCATTTGCGAGGGCCACCTTGCTAGTTTTTAAACAACAAAAAGATAAATGCTAACAGAAGATGTCGTGGTCACACAGTACATGGGATGGGATGGATGCTTGCATTTGTTGGTGAAATATGACGAAGATAGAAAGAAAGATGTCTACCTTTATACAGCAGATCTAGTTCTATGTGTTCGATGCTGCCAAGTTGCTGCTGAAGGCATCTAGGGAGCTTCTTTATAGCTGTACACCCAGAAATTCGAAGAATTTGGAGAGACCTGTATGCTTGAGGCTTATTTGGTAGGGATGCCAGGGTAGTGCAGCGTTTAAGGATGAGGACTACCAATGCTGAGGGCTCTCCCGACAGACAGTCCAGCAATGTCAACCCAGTGTTGTATTCAATGCGCAGTTCCTTGAGGGATGTGGGTAGACAGAGAATCCCCCGCAACATGCAGTCCTCTATTCTTAGAGATTCGAGACGAGGAGGAAGTGAATGCTCTATTTCTGCTGCTGATGGCTCTGGTGCATTTATGGAAGCAGTGACCTGTGGCCTTGGGAGCTCATCCTGCTGGCATAACAGTACTTGGATACTACTGCAGTGTTCAATAGATAGTTGCTTTAAGGATGGTGGAAGATGTAGAGCTGCTGGTAAACTATGACAAGCATATAACGCTATATATTCTAGGGATGGACAAAAGTGATTCATGGGTGATGACGACATGTGTACGATTGCCTCACTGCAAGAAGACCCTTGAACTAATTCTGACGTGCCCTGTTGTTGCTTGCCGAATATGGACTGAAGCTTAGGGCAGAACTTAATATACATGCTCTTGAGAGATGACGGGACGTCGGATATCTCTACCAAACTTTCACAATCAATTATACTAAGATACTCCAGAGCTGGCGAGAGTTCACTCCTTCCGGATGCTGATGGCTGAAGAGAAGCTTGTGCATACCCCGTCAAATTATTGCAGCTACTAATCGTTAATGTCCTCAAGGATACCAAGCACTGGAACACTTTCTCTGGCCAGTTGACGAGCACACTGCATCTATCAACTTCCAAGTTTTCAAGATGCACAAAATAGTGCCACAACTCTAGTGCACCTGGTCCAAAGAATGAGTTGCACCATCGTAGCCTCAGCACAGTAAGAGGGGATTCCTGGTTCCAGTTCTCCTTCCTGTCCACCGGTAAAATTGTAATCCGTTGTGTGTATTCTAGATTCAGTACCAGCGTGGTCAGTGAAGACAGATATATGTCTATACACTGGAAGATCTCCTGCTTGCCATCTTGAATTACTAATACATTGAGTTTTGGTGCTATAGGTAAATCTATCAGCTTTGGGCATTCCTGAATTGCTAGTGACTCAAGCTGAGGTAACAATATCTGTTCTCCTTTAGTCCCTTCGACCTCCCATCTCTGGAAGCTCGCCAAAAAACTCATTTCGAGTACCTTTAGGACAGGAAACGGTGACTGTACCATTCTATAACCAGCTCCACTACTTGGTTCTTGAAGCGATGGTGCTTCAGGTAATGCTATCAGCTTTGGGCATTTCTGAATTGATAGATTTTCAAGCTGAGGAAACAGTATCTCTTGTACTTCAACTGCAGCGTCCCATCTCTGGAAAGTCTCCAAGTCTACCAACTTGAGAACCTTTAGGGCAGGAAACGATGAGCGATAACCTCCAATACATGGTTCTTGTAGCGATGGTGCTTCAGGTAATGCTATCAGCTTTGGGCATTTCTGAATTGATAGATTCTCAAGCTGAGGAAACAATATCTCTTGGTCTTCAACAGCAGCATCCCATCTCTGGAAAGTCTCCAAGTCTACCAAGTTGAGCACCTTTAAGGCAGGAAACGCTGAGCGATAACCTCCAATACATGGTTCTTGCAGCAATGGTGATTCAGGTAATGCTACCAGGTTTGGGCATTTCTCAATTGACAGTTGCTCAAGCTGTGGAAATAATATCTCTACTCCTTCAACTGTAGCACCCCATCTCTGAAAACTCTCCAAGCCATCAATTCTGAGCACCTTCAGCGCAGGAAATGCCGAGCGAACCAACCTTTCTGAAAGTACTGGTGCTTTAGGTAATGCTACCAGCTTTCTACAATAACTAATAAACAGCTTATCAAGCAGAGGAAATGTCACATGTTCTTCATTTGTTTCCCACCAACTATCAAATTCCAATAGATGTGCAAGTGTAAGCTGCTTCAGTTTTGGAAAAGTAAAGGATGTACCGCATCTAAACAAAACTTGCAGTCTTTCACAACAAAAAAGATGGATCTCAACCATGTTCTGTAACATGCCCATGCACTCTCCTCCGTATGAATATATACTCAGAACCTGCAGCCCATCATGGGGTACAAAATTGTCGAGCACCTCTCTGTCACAAACATTGTCGAGCACCTCTGTATCACAAACAGAAGTCCATCTTAATGTCAGTTCTCTAAGATCCTTCTTGTTTCCGAGGTTTTCCACTTTTGCCTTTGCTCTTGCAACATTCTCCATCTGACATAGCTCTAGCTTACCACCAATGTTTAAGTGCTCTAGCTCTGCAACATCACTCCAATCATTGCAATCAGGGTCAGTAACTGCTGCTACAAAATATGTAAGTGTCTGCAGCTTAGTGAGTTTTCCGAGCTCTGGAGGCATGCTCTTCAACTTCGGACATCCATGAGTATAGAGGTGACGGAGGGAAGTCATATACTTCATTTGCCTTGGAAGTCGATCAAGATAGAGGCAGTAGGAAAGGTCCAACGTTTGTAGGTTATAAAGAATACTTATATCTTCAGGAAGTGCTTTGATTTCATTGTATGAGAGATCAAGGTACCTCAGTTGATGCAGATACTTTGGTTTTAAAAGAAATGATTCACTCCATGTACGGAGCTTTAAGGCATGCAAAGAGCTGTATTTTGACAGATGCTGCAATGGGCCATGAATTAAACTATCACATAGCAGTGTTTGGATAGAAGGGGACTTTTTCACCATCGAATCATTCAAAATACCTTGTGTGTTTTCAAGTGACAAATATAAATGCCGAGCAGTATCAGGCAGCCACTCGGTTTGACTTGGTTCCACATTTGCAACAACACATTCATTTTCCATAACAAACATTGCAATATCATGCATAAGATCATGGATTTTGCATGTTGTTCTAGAATAATACTCCTTGATGTCTCTACTTTCCTCTATATCCAGAAAGAATGACCTTGAGGCTAGCTCATTGAAAATATGTCTTCCAGTGGTTTCGAGACTATATTCCTTGTGTTCTGGGATGAAGCCATTTGCAATCCATAATTGGACCAACTTATCCACATCAATCTTGTAATCCTTAGGAAATAAAGCACAAAAAGAAAAACACTGCTTCATGTGTGATGGCAAGTCATTGTAGCTAAGTTTTATTATTGGCAAAATCCCAGTTTCCTCAGTGCAAATGCTGCTTCTAGATGATACAACCTTCCATTCTTCCACGCTGGTCTTGGAACGAAGTACAGAGCCCAATGCAGTTGCAGCTAAAGGAGAACCAGAACATCTCTTCACAATTACATCAACCATCTCGACTAGCTCAGCAGGTTTTTCTTTGTCCAAAGCAAATGCTCGAGCCTCAATAATTTTTTTATGAAGCTATCATCCAAAACATTGAGATTATGGGTTGTATTTGCACCCATAATTTCAGCAACTTTTTTATCACGAGTTGTTGTCAACACTGCACTACCGGTGCCACCTTTTTGAAGACAGACCTTCAGCCTATCCCACTTCTGGTCATCTCTATTCCAGACATCATCCAGTACAAGAAGATACCTCTTCCCAGTGACCAAACTTTTAAGTCTTTCCAGTGGTGGTATGTTTTTATCTTGATTCTTCTCGGGAGATGCTTCAACTATACACTTAGCCAAGGAGTTCACATCAAAGGTATCAGATACACAGACCCAAAGCAGCAACTGGAAATGCTTCTGAATTTCAGGTTCATTGTATATGAGCTGAGCCAATGTGGTCTTGCCCAGGCCCCCCATCCCAACGATGGGAACAACTGAGAGATCTGCATTAGTAGCTTGACCAAGTAGTACATCAATAATTTTCTTCTTCTCTTTGTCTCTGGATGTCCTGGCAATTTCTTGTGGGTCGACGATAACATAATCCGTCTTTCTCCACTCTTTGGATACTGGCGGCTGTGGTTGGTACTTGAACCCAAAGACCTGCATCTCTGCTATGAGGACTTCGACAGCCTGCAGAACCCGGCAAAGCTTGCTAGCCATTCTGTGACGGAACAGCACAGGGTTGTGAGTAGGAAAGAGTTTAATTACATCGAAGCCAAGCTTGTGGTAGTGCCCATTGTCCTTAGCTTCACGGCGAAGTGCTTCGTACTTGAATTCATCGAAGACTTCATTTGCCTCATAGGCCACTGTCTTGAGCTCCTGGAGCCATGCTTTGGCCCCTTCTCTTTGTGCCGTAGCCTGCTCCTCAACGTCAGTGATGACATCAAGGATTGCAGGAAGCTTGCGTTTGAGGATCTTGTGCTGCTCCTCCATTCCGTCCATCACCTTGTACTGGTCCAGAAGGTAGTTGGATGCCTTGTCCTTCAGCATGGACACCAGTGGCCCGATGGCCATGGAGACCACCAGCTCCGCCATTGGAACGATTAGAAGAAACTACTGGAACACACGCGGCAGAACAGGGGAACACAACAACACTGCAGAAGGGAGAAGAAAATGGTGTGAGCAAATACTTGTATATAGCTTGAGATCTACAACATACAACAATGATGGTATGCAGCCTGCGATTGTTCTCGAAGGCAACAAGTCAACTACCCTATCCTGCAACAGCTCAGCATTGGGCATGATTTTTCGACTGACATATATAAGAAAAACAACTAGCTGTGTGTATCTTCACTTTTTAATTGGGCACACAGAGAGAAGCATACTAACCTTACGCAAGTTCCAGTTATACACTCCTCAGTTGTTAGGATTAACTATAGAGTTTTATCTGTTGACACATCAAGGAAACACAGATAGTTAGTAATAGCCTCGAGGATCAAGATTATATGCATCATAATTTTAACTATACAGTACTAATATTAACACAAGAGTTGCAGAAAAGGATAGACACAAGAGATTCTATGCTAATATTAACACAAGAGTTGCAGAAAAGGATAGACAAAGTGGAGACAAGACACAATAATTTTCAAATACACCACGTGGGTTCGGATGAAAAACAGAAAACGCACGGCCCCGCGTCGCCTAACCCTAGGCGGCTCGGGCGGCGCTTGTCCCCCGGCGGCGTGAGCCCCTCCTCTCTCCAGCTCCTTCTCCTCGCCGCCGCCGGGGTCTCCGCGGGCAAGGCTCGGGGAACGGCGGCGGCGAAGCCTTCTCCTTCGCGCGTCGGCGGCGGATTCCAGCCTTTCCCCCGTCCAGCATCGGTCTAAGCAAGCCAGCCACACGAAGAACTTCACCCTAGGTGGTGCCCAAGTCTTCCAATTCATATTTTCTTAGGCTTGTAAAACTTTGTTCGTTCTATCAATGCATCGAGACGCAAGCTTTGCGCGTTTGCGAAAAAGAGACGGACAAAACAAACTAAGAATTACCTGGCTTTAACTAGAAGGCCGAACTGGATGCCGCCAATGTAGAGCTTGCATTCTACGAGGAGCTGGAAGACCTCCGTGTCGACACCATCTGTGAGAGGAAAAGGGGAATTAGAAGAGAATACAAGAGATACTTGCGGTAAGGAAGGGGAGTGAGTTACTACCTTGAGCTGAGGTGGTGGTGGGAGGTGGGATGCACTGCAGAATGGAGAAGAGAACCGTGTGAGCTGAGGTGGTGCTTGTGGAAGACAACACGAGTATTGACTTTCTGGAAGCCAAGTGAATGAGTTTGATTTCTGGGAACCAATCACAGCTATCCAATCGAGCAACAGCTCAGCACTGTACATTGTTTTTGGGCTGGCGTAAAAGACAACCAGCATTCCACACTAACAGCTGGGGTATCTTCATTTCTTAATAGGGCACAGCTAGGGCGCAAGGCGACACAGACAGCCCACCCAGTTGCAAGTCGGAACGAAGATTTAGTCTTCTTAATTTGCAACTTGATCCTCATATTAGGTATTAATGAAAGTACATCCAATTCAGTTTTTTCAAAAGTGATGTTCCAGCTGCTGTGAACTTAGCAAATACGACGAATTTTCTTCCCAAATGCAAAAATCGCAGGAATACAAATTAAACAATTACCTCCACCTATGACTAGACATGTGACAGCACATCAAGTGTGCTACAAGATACAATTCATCTCGAGTACCTCCCACATAGGGAGGACCAGAGTATTGGTTTCCTTGAATTGGCTGAGTCTTGGATGCAGCACATGCTTCCTGCTAGGGGAAGAGAGAAGACCCGAAAGGGCAAGGGAAGGGAAATTTTGAAACGAGCTTTGCCCCTTATATTAATTAAGGGAGAAGATTGCAAGAATGCAAGTTTTTTAGTCATCGAAATATTACAACACAATTACTCTCGCGGCATCAAGTTGCCCAAATATTTGACACCCGCAAGAACCCACAAGCGGGGCTCATTTTTAACTTTGCCTAAGACAACTAGAGGCGGCGCACTCTTATTTTTAAACACCCGAGCGTTGCGCTCATTCCAAACTTCCCAAGTGACAAGCAAGGTGAGAGAAGCGACGGCCTTGCGGTTAGGGGGAAGGTTGGTCATCAAAAGCCATCACTCGTTGAAGTTGAGGTTAACCCACCCACCGGTGTTGATGTTGGGGAGGCCGAGCCAATCCTTTGCAAGGTCCCAAATTCTTCTCGTGAAGCGACAATGCACAAGTAGGTGAACAAGAGACTCCGTAGTTTGCTTGCAAAAAGGGCAAAGCCCGCAATTTGGCCATCCTCTTCTAGCAAGACGGTCGGTTGTCCAAACTCTATTTTGATTTGCAAGCCAAGCAAAGAACTTCGTCTTAGGCGGTGCCCAAGGCCTCCAAACCGAGTTCTTCATGGAGGAGGAAATGGTACCCATGAATTGCATCTTGTAAGCCGATTTTGCCGTGTACTCACCATTCTCCGTAAGCTTCCAACGGATCGTATCACTCACATTGTGGTTTAGGTGGACGTTTGTGGTGAGGCTCCAAAGGTCCACAAATTGCGAGGAATGCGCGGTGGTGAAGTTCTCGTCGAGGCGCACCTTGGCCACCCAAGCCGCCCCAAGCATGGCCTTGCCCACCGTGTAGTTCTTCATGGTAGAACACTAAAAAATTAGAGGGGCGATGTCTTTTGGTTTTCTCCCCTCAAGCCATGGTGCATGCCAAAACGGGGTCTTGAGCCCATCTCCAATGGAAATCGTTGTTGCGGAGTAGAAAATGTCCATGTCCTCGTTTGTGCAAGGGCTGCCAAAACCCACCCAAATTTTGCCGGGGTCTTTCCATTCTAGCCATGGCCACCGCAAGCACAAAGCGGTCGCAAATTTACCCAAGTGAAGAATACCAAGTCCACCAAGCTCCTTAGGGCGGCAAACCAACTCCCAATTGACCTTGCATTTGGCGCCGGTGGTCTTGTCTTTGGCCGACCAAAGGAACGCGCGTTGAATCTTGTTGAGAAAAGCCATAGTACCCGGCGGAATGATGAGGGGCGTCAAGTAGTAGATGGCTTGGGACGCAATGACCGATGTGACAAGAGCCGCTCTACCGGCCGTGGCAATGTACCTCCCATTCTAAGTGGGCAATTTAGCCGCACACTTGTCCTCTAGGTGGAGGAAATCCACCCTTTTTAGACGCCAAACAGAGAGCGGAAGCCCAAGATAACGCAAAGGAAAGTTGGTCCTTGTTGCCGGAATACCCTCAAGGATGTCTTCAAGGTTGATTGCCCCGCATCTAATAGGCACCACAGAGCTTTTGTCAAAATTTGTGCATAGACCGGTAACCTCTCCAAAGCCATGGAGGATGGAGGCAAAGTTTCCAATGTCCTCCTTGATAGGTGCCACAAAGACCGCCGCATCATCCGCATATAAGGAAGTTTTCAAAATGGTGCCTCTCCCACGAAGCTTGTGGAGGAGGCCTTCTCTTGTTGCAATCTCCAAAATTTGAGTGAGAGGGTCAATTGCCAAAATACAATTCATCTCGAGTGCCTGCCTCACAGGGAGGACCACTGGACCAGAGTATGGTTTTCTTGAACTTGTTGCATCTTCGATGGATGACATGTTTCCTGCTGAAGAGAGAAGACCAGGAAACAAGTGGGTGCAGAAAATTATCATAATCTGCTGGCAGAAGATTATCTCTTGTTCATATGGAACAACGACGGATGTGTACAGCTTGAGATTTGTTCGGAACCAATCACAAGTCAACAACTTCAAATGAAGTGCATTTTTGTATTGTTTGTATATATGAGAAAATTGAAAATTACCGTAGAACAATTATTCTACGGTTCGTGCCTCAAAAAAAAAAAAAAACTCCAATCTTGCAACAGCTCAGCGCTGGCCTTTCTTTTTGGTCAGACATTTATAATGAACAGCTAGCAGGGGCATCTTCATTTCTTAAAAGGGCTCAGGGAGAGAAGCGTGCTAACCTTAGGCATATGCCAATGCAAGTCTCTTAGCACGTGTTCATATGCATTTTACTTATGTGCCATGTTAGTTAAGGAAGAGAGAGGATGAGGTTGTAGCTTAGCTAACATACAACCTTTGCACGTAGCCATAGGCAAACAACTGTGCTAGCCCAATCACATGCATGCATGAGCCCAAAATCATTAAATAAGATACAACACATAAGAAACAATGCATTGTACTAGTTGTTTCTTAATTATTTATTACACCTATGATGATGTGCTAAGATACAATGCATTGGCACATGCCTTATGCTCAGACTGATGCAAGTTGTAGTTAACACACTTCTCAGTTGTCAGGATTAACTGTAGAGTTTTAATCTGTTGATGCATCAAACAAATCAAGACAGTTCGCAACAGCTCCAATGATCAAGACTATATGCACCATCTTTGCAATCGGAAACGATATAGAAGATCTAGCCCTGCTAATATTAACATAAGAATTGCTGAAAAGGATATATATACAATACAAAACCGAATGACAAAAACCAGTCAGCCAGGCATACACAGTACACCAATAAAAAAATGGTGTTATTTAACATGCAGGTTCTAAATTAATCAAATGGCTCCACCGAGGCACAAAGAGCCATATTAGACAATTAGAACCCTAAATTAACCAAAAGGCTTCAGCGAGGCACCAAGAGCCATATGAGACAATTGGCACCCTAAATTAATCAAATGGCTTCACCAAGGCACCAAGAGCCATATGAGACCACGTGCACTTAGGATCACCTGACCAATCACAAGTTCAGCTAACCAATCATGCAACTGGGCATTCTCTTTGGGCTGACGCTATAATAAGAGCAACTAGCCGGGTATTTTAGTCTCTCAATTATCATGTCAGAGCTTAGATATAACAGTGAACGATCGAAAAGTCCAAATTAGAACACATGGGAAAGCAAACGGCACGGAAATGTGCTGTTCAGACTTAACATCGAACAGGTAGTTAGCATGCCACCGGAATAGGCAGGTACTGTAGTATATCAAATCAACCGATTGTAGATTTTTTTTTAAAAAAAATCAAACGATTGTAGGGTTTCATTACCCGAAAACATCAAATGGAGCCCGGGCTACATGGTGTCCGTTATTTTGAAAATTTGAAATCTACACGTTTAATTTTCCAAAAATCGCGATTTTTTTTGAAATCTACACCTAAATGATCCGCACACACATAACTGTCACGGTGAAAACGGTCCGCGTGGGCCGAGTCACTCGCGTCGTCGGATCTTGATCGCGCGGACGAGCCGAGTGAGCTCGCGATTGTCCAGATCGTGGTCAACCAATATAAAAAAATTGCGTTAACTAATTAGGGGAAAAACTTTTGAGTTTGGGGGAGGGGATGTACCGAAGCACCCCTCAAAGCAAGTCATGATCTAGAATGGAGAAATTTGACGGAGTGTTTTCAGTTTTTGGTAATAGGGACTCCTTTCTCTCGATTTTTATGAGAAAATTAGTTCACCACATGCAAAATACTAGTGTTTTAATATCCGTGCCAAAATCTTTGGGGGATGACTATGCAGCAGGCGCCTTCGATTTTGCTAATCTGTACGCACCCCTCCAAGAGTTGGAAAAATTAATCATCTCGCGCGTGCTTTGCTTTGCCCTCTGTGAGAAATAGACATGGTTTTCATGCATGCACTAAAAGCCGAAATTGCTGACATCATCACGTATTAAATGCAAAATTCAAAATTTCAAAATGTTTTGTAGACCAAACCGTTTTTCCGATTTAAAATCCGTTTTCACCGTTGGACTAGTCGCGACGAGATCTTCGAAACTAGATCCCATGTCGATATGTTCCGACGACTTTTTTTTTTGCCCAAAAGTTACCACCCGCGTAACATATAAGTTACCCAGGCTTGAATACATAAGTTACCAACCATATTAGTGATTAGTTTTCGGGTCGAAATAAAACCATTTTTTGTTGTTCTTTTAGATTTTTACGAGATTTAAAGTTACCACGTCACTTTGAGATGATAAATTTATCGTGTATAAGTATTTAGGATGACAATTGTCGATTTCATAGTGAAACTATACATAAAAAAGATGTGCATTATATTCGTAACTATTATTTAAAGGACATGGTAACTACATCGATTTCGTGGTGGATAACTACATCATGAACACATGGATAACTAAATAAATACTGAGTGGATAACTTGATGAGTATTGGGTGGGTAACTATTACCGAGAGAGTACGGTAACTACATTGATTTCATGTTGGATAACTTCACCATGAAAACACATGGGTAACTTTATCAGTACTGAGTGGATAAGTCCATCAGTATTGGGTGGTAACTATTACCGAGAGAGTAGGATGAATAACTATACATGAAAACACACGGGGTAACTTTACTAGTACTAGGTGATAACTATTATCGAGAGAGTAGGGTGGATAACTACACATAAAAACACACGAGGTAACTTTACTAGTACTGGGTGATACCTATTATCGAGAGAGTAGGGTAACTATAACGATTTTGTGGTGGATAACTACACATGAAAACACATAGATAACATGTGCAGCAACAAAATGCGTGCCTATCACCATTTTTGATCCGAACCGAGCTCTCACTAAGCAAATATGCATGCATGTACTAAATGACAGAATTGCTGATGTAATTAGCATTAAATGCAAAAATAAAAAATTCAAAATGTTTTTAGCACAAACCGTTTATCCGATTTAAGATCCGTTTTCACCGTTGGACTAGTCGCGACGAGATCTTCAAAACTAGATACCATGTCGATATGTTTCGACGAATTTTTTTTGTGACCAAAAGTTACCACCCCCGTAACATATAAGTTACCAAGTCTTGAATACGTAAGTTACCCACCATATTAACGATTAGTATTCGGGTTGAAATAGAACCATTTTTTGTTGTTCTTTTAGATTTTCACGAGTTTTAAAGTTGCCATATCACTTTGAGATGGTAAATTTATCATGCATAAGTATTAGGATGATAATTGTCGATTTCATAGTGACAACTACACATATAAAAGATGAACATTGTGTCCGTAACTATTATTTAGAGAACATGGTAAGTACATCGATTTCGTGGTGGATAACTACATCATGAACACATGGATAACTTTATAAGTACTGAGTGGGTAAATCCATCAGTATTGGGTGGTAACTATTACCGAGAGAGTATGGTAACTACATTGATTTTGTGGTGGATAACTACACATGAAAACACATGGGTAACTTTATCAGTATTAGGTGGGTAACTCCATCAGTATTGAGTGGTAAGTATTACCAAGGGAGCATGATAAACATGGGTAACTTTATCAGTACTGGGTGGTAACTTCATCAGTATTGGGGCGATAACTATTGCCGAGAGAGTATGGTAACTACATTAATTTTTGTGGTGGATAACTACACATGAAAACACATGAGTAACTTTATCAGTATTAGGTGGGTAACTCCATCAGTATTGAGTGGTAAGTATTACCAAGGGAACATGATAAACATGGGTAACTTTATCAGTACTGGGTGGTAACTTCATCAGTATTGGGGCGATAACTATTACCGAGTGAGTATGACAACTACATTGATTTTGTGGTAGATGACTACAACATGAAAACACATGGGTAACTTTACAGTACTGGGTGGGTAACTCTATAAGTATTGGGTGGTAACTATTACTGAGAGAGTAAGGTAAATATAACGATTTTGTGGTGGATAACTACACATGAAAACAGATGGGTAACTTTATCGGTAATGGGTGGTAACTCCATCAGTATTGAGTGGTAACTATTATCAAGAGAGTATGGTAACTACATTGACTTTGATGGGCAACTCCATCAGTATTCTTCGCACGTCGGGTCGGGGATCTTCATGGCAATGTCGTCGTCACAACAAACTTGTGTCGATGTCGTCGTCAACGCAGCCCCGTGTCGATGTCATTGCTAGACACCAACAAAATCTGTCGGTAAACACAACTCACTTAAATCTGACAACACTTATATGAATCCAAATAATGCATGAGGGAGATAAACATGCTCAGCCATCAAGAAATCAAAGCCATTAAGTTCAAGAACATAACACTCAAGCTCTAATATACCCAAAAGCATGTATTACCACTTTAAAATCATTTGCAAAGCACTAGGATGGAGAAATCATCACGAGACTTTCTCTGAACTTAATTAACAGAGTTTACAGTATGTTAACTGATGAAAAAACATTTCTTTAGTTAATACAATATAGGTTGGACTGAAGTTAAATTACTGTACTAATTAAACATTTTATATCTCCAGATCCACCTTGCTGCAGTAACTAAACATTTTAGACACTCCTTTCCCAAGAATGATAAGCTTATTAGATAGAGAACAAGGAAAAAACTCAGAGCTGACCACACAAAATTGAACATGTGTATACTTGCCAAGCTATCTTCACGAATTAAGTGCAGAGCACAATTCACGGAGAACAGGTGAAGATATCCATACCTCTTCCTGTGGCAGAACAAAGTTGGTGAAGGGTAGCAGCAGCAGGAGCAGCCTTGTGTCGTCTGCTTGGTCAGGTAAGCATGCAAATAGCAGGGCATATGTACAGCAACTGCAAGCATCTACATTTAGAACAACAGAACAAGCATTTTTTCCATTACTTGTCCATACTTACAGGAACTAACTAAACATCAATTTATACATCGTTTAAACTGGGCATAGTTCACTTTAGTCTCTTCTCTGTTGGACACATTATTCAGTCATGTACATAAGCAGGCAAGCATGCACGAAGCAATCAAATTGAGGCGCATGGCTCGAATCTGAAGCATTCCACGCAATGAAGTGCATGCATCTACATGTAGAACAACATAAGAAGCATTTTACTGATAGCACGAGAGTATCAGTATTCTGTTGTTATCAGCTTATCCTTAAGTCTAAAGCAAGCAAGGTAATCCTACCAAATAGGCAAACACTCTTGGACGGGGTGGGCGAGCAGGTAGGGCTCCAGCTTGGAGTGCGGCCACACGCCGGCGACTTGAACCTGGAGCAGAGATAGGATATCGATCCTTAGTAGCACCCCAACCTAAAGGCCAAAAGCAGAGCAAAATTAGAGAACCTGGTGGCGGTAATTGAAGGGGAAAAGTTGAGGAATAGGTTCAGCAGAGAGGAGGACGCACGGGGCGAGGCCGGAAGAGCTCGTCGGCGCGCTGGTGGATAGCCACGGCTCGAGGTGAGGAACTGAAATCGGGAGCTGGGCGGCGCCCTGGCCGTGGGGGTCGTCGGGGTAGAGGCACGCCGGAGGCGGTGGTCGCCGTCTTCTAGCCTCCAGCTGCTCACCGCCGTTCTTGGAGAGGAGAGTGTGACGGCGAGCTCTTCGACGCCGGCCTGGAGCGCGGAGGCGCGCGGAGGTCGACGCGCTCGGGACAAGCGGCCCGGAGGCTAGTGGGCGGTGGCGGCGCATCCCGGGAGAAGGCTGGTGGGCGGTGGCGGCGCATCGAGGCGCACCGGCGGGGCGGCCATGACGGCATGGTTGGAAGCGGCCGGGGAAGGGGGCCAGACCTAGCCGCGCGAGGAAGAGGAGAGGGGTCCAGCGACGAGGTGGAGAGGGAGAGGACCGAGGCGAGGGGCGGCCGGAGGAGGGCGGCCGGGCTGGAGAGGGAGGAGGCAGGAAGGAGGCGGCGGCCGGGTACGAGTGGCTGGGAGGAAGAGAGAGAAGGGTGGCTGCGCCTGCGCGTGCGCGTGCGAGGAGTGCGAGTCTTCCGCTAATCAGCCGTCCGTCCGCGATCAAACGGTCAGTGTGCGTGCGTGGAGATATGCCCCGTGTAAGGCGCCTGCTGAATAGATTTACCGAAATCTTTGACACCTTATATCGAGAAACGGAGGGAGTACCGCATATATTTGGCAAACTCAACTGTCTCCGCGTGGGTGGCGATGCAATCCTCCTCCCTAACCGCTCTCTCCGTTACTACTCTTGTCGGCGCCATTAGGTAAAGCCCGTACGGCCGACGGCGAGGGGACCGGCCTTGGACGCAGTTTGTTTGATCGGCAGGACCTTTGGCTAGTGGCGGCGGATTCGGTCTCCGTGAGCTTCTGCAACATGGAGGATGTCGAATTATATTGCGGCAGATCACACATTGTCATGGAGCAGAGCTGCTCGGGGTCGAGGCACCATGTTCGCAGCCCCTCGTTTGGGAAGATCGCGTGGTGCGGCCGCGGTGCATACGGCTAGCATTATATTGCAGCAGATCACACATTGTCGTGGAGCAGAGCTGCTCGGGGTCGAGGCACCATGTCTGTAGCCACAGTTCGGATCCATATTAGTGCTGGCCTGCAGTGGATGCCTAGGCGCGGAGATACGATTTGAAGCAGACAATGGCAATGTGGCGTTGGGAAGCTTTGCAGTGGCCGGCTCTGGCTGATCAGTGATTTCCCTCCAGGGAGCATAGGAGTATAGGTGAAGGCTGTTAAACATGTAATTCGTAGCATGTACGTATGTACGTATGGAGTAGTACTCCACCGTATGTCTACAAACCGCCAGGGGCTTTTCCTGAGCTCTATATAACACGTACCCGTGCCTCCCAACGGAGGTATCGTTTCCGCCCACAACCCTAATTTGTCAATATGGTATCAGAGCTCCTCTTCTCCACGACCTAGCCGCCGAAAACCCTAAAACCTTCGCCGCCGCAGCTCTCTCTGCCACTGCCGCCTCAAGCCAAAGCCACGATCAAAAACCCACGATCCAAAACCTACAACCTACGATCTATAACCTACAACCAAAGACTCACGATCTACAACCAAAGACCCACGATCTACAACCCAAAAAAACCAAAGAACCACGACCAAAAACCTTCCTGTTCTCCAATGGGATCCACATCGACGACCATGGGTGCCCTCACCAATGCGCTGAGCTCGCCACCCTCTCAAAAACTCACCCGAAGCAACTTTCTGTTCTGGAAAACCCTAGTTGCTCCTGCCCTCCGCAGCGCCCAAGCCACCGGGCTGCTGGATGGTAGTGATGCCGCGCCGCCACCAATGGTGGACACCGAGGACGACAGGGGAAAGAAGATCACCATCCCCAACTCCCCTACGCCGCCTGGGTTACTCGAGATGCCGCGGCCATGACCTATCTCCTGAACTCCTTCTCGCCCGAGATCCTGGTGCACGTCGTTGGGCTTGAAACCACTGCTGAGGTATGGGGTGTTATTACAAAGCTGTTTTCTTCTCACTCCCGATCCAGGATCAATAGTCTCCGTGGCTCCCTCAACGGCACCAAGAAGAACGACATGACCGCCGCCGCCTACTTCGCTGAGATGAAGGGGTTCGCGTCGGAGCTCGCAGCTGCGGGCAAACCTGTTGAAGATGATGAGCTCGTGGGCTATCTCCTCAACAGGCTGGATGGGTCCTACGACTCCATTGTCGCCTCCGCCAATGGCAATCCAGGAACCACGGTGGATGAACTCTTCGGGCAGATCTGTGCCCACGACATTCGCCAGGCCATGCTGGCCGAAACTGGCCAGGGCGCGGGCTCCTTCACCTCCTCCGCCAACATCGCCAGGCGCAGCAACGACGACAACCTCGACACCTACCGTGACACGCGCCCCTCTGGAGGCGGTGATCGCGGACGCCAGGAACGCCAAGACATGCGCGGTGACCGTGGTGACAACATGCGCGGTGACCGTGGTGATCGTTGTCACCACGGCGACCGTGGCTACGGACGCTACCGTGATGATGGTGGTCACGGACATCGCCGTGACGATGGTGGCCGACGCGACGGAGGCCGCCGTGACGACGGAGGCCGTAGAGATGATGCTCGCCGCCGTGATGGTGGGGGCTGACGCGATGGAGGTGACCGTCGCCGTCGCAATGATGGCAGACGTGATGATCGTCGCCGTGATCGTGCACCCACGCCTTTCGTGGACGTGACGTGCCAGATCTGTAAGATCCATGGCCATCCCGCCGCCGACTGTTGGTGGCGTTATCAGAACGACAACTCCGACAGTGATGGTGAACATGAGCAGAAGATCGCCAACATGGCGTCATATGGTGTCGATACCAACTGGTATTCCGACACTGGGGCAACACATCACATCACGGGTGCCCTCAACAAGCTCTCCACCGCCGACAAGTACAAAGGACGTGACCAAGTGCACACTGCCGATGGTCAAGGTATGCCCATAAGCCACATTGGTCACTCAACATTGCAAACCCCACATGCATCTTTACATCTTCATAATGTCCTTCATGTTCCTAGTGCATCTAAAAACCTCCTATCCATACATAAACTTGCTCTTGACAATGATGTATTTATTGAGTTTCATGCTTCTTTCTTTTTGATCAAGGTCGAGGCAACAAGGAGAATTCTGTTTAAAGGACCATGTCATGGTGGTCTTTACCCTTTAGTGCCGTCTATGGGGTCGTCCAAGCATGCTTTTCTTACAATAAAGCCGTCTTCATCCACATGGCATCGTCGTTTAGGGCATCCTTCATCGTTCATTGTGCAACAAGTTCTTAGGAAAAATGCTTTAGTTTATTCTCTAGAAATAAATCCTTACATTTGTGATTCTTGTCAACTAGCTAAGAGCCACCAATTGCCATATCCTGTCTCTACTAGTGTCTCTATAGTTCCTTTGGAACAAATATTTTCTGATGTATGGGGTCCTGCCCCCGCCTCTGTTGGCAAGCACACTTATTATGTAAGCTTCATTGATGATTTTAGCAAGTTCACATGGATTTATTTGCTCAAAAAGCGTTCTGATGTTTATCAAGTTTTCCTTAACTTCCAACAACTTGTTGAACGAAAGTTTGATCGAAAATCATAACTATGCATACTGATTGGGGTGGTGAATATGAAAAATTGAATGGTTTCTTTCAAAAGGTTGGCATTTCCCATCATGTCTCCTGTCCCCATGCTCATCAGCAAAATGGCTCAGCCGAACGCAAACATCGTCATATTGTTGAAGTTGGTTTGGCTTTACTTGCACATGCATCCATGCCTCTTAAGTTTTGGGATGAAGCTTTCCTCACAGCCACTTTTCTCATAAATTTACTCCCTAGCAAAGTCATAAATTTTGAGTCTCCTGTTGAACGTCTCCTCCATACAAAACCCAACTATGAGTCTCTTCGCATTTTTGGATGTGCATGTTGGCCCAATCTTCGTCCCTACAACAAACGTAAACTTGCTTTTAGATCTACACGATGTGTCTTTTTGGGGTATAGTCCACGTCACAAAGGAGTTAAATGTCTTGAGCCATCTACAGGTCGTATCTAAGGTTCAAAAAAAATAATTTTAGGTTAAAAAAAAAACAGGTCGTATCTATATCTCACGTGATGTTGTTTTTGATGAGCATGTTTTTCCTTTTGCTTCCATGCATAAAAATGCCGGTGCCCTCCTCCGCCAACAAATTCTTCTTCTTCCTACTACCACACATCCATTATCGCATGAGGGGGCTGCACATGTTGATGATCATATGCCTTTACCGGTTGTTCCTGTTGCTAACCATGATCAGGAGACTGATGCTGAAGAAGAAGTTGAAAATTTGGAGGGAAACGAAGAAGAAATGAGTCAAAACAGTGCCCAAATGGATGCTGATTCAAACTCAGAAACAGACAAAAGCGACCCTGAACACGATGCTGATTCAGGTGCTGCAGCGTCGGATCCCGAGGTGGATTCCCCTGCGCCTGGTCCGCATGCAGGCGAAGATTCGCCGCGTCCCTCTCCACGCCAATCCACCACGCCCACGTCAACCGACAACACCGTGCGCGGCCCCGCGCTGTCGCCATTTCCCTCGCCGTGCCAATCTGCGACGGCCACGTCGCCCGACATCGACATGCGCCATGATGATGCAGCCGGGACCCCCGAGCGGTCCCCTGCCACCTCGCCACGTGACGACTATGCTGCCTCCGAATCTGGAGAGCAGCCTGGGCAGGTGTCTGGCGCCCGATCCGATGCTGATTCGGACCAGGCACCCGGATCCTCTGTGCCCTCTCCATCTGTAGCTCCTCGTGCGCCTGGAGTTCGTACACGCTTGCAAAAAGGGATTACACAGCCGAACAAATTCACAGACGGCACGGTCAGGTATGATAAACGTGGGAACAACATAAAATATTCTGATGGTACTATCAAATATGGTATGCTTGCATCTACAGGGGAGCCGTGTTCTCTCTCAGAAGCTCTTAATGATTCAAAGTGACGCAAAGCAATGGAGGAAGAGTATAGTGCTTTGCTTCAAAACAAAACATGGCATCTTGTTCCTCCTAGCACAAACAAAAACCTGATTGATTGTAAGTGGGTTTATCGTATCAAGAAAAATGCAGATGGTACAATTGATAGATATAAAACACGTCTTGTTGCTAAAGGGTTCAAGCAAAGGTATGGCATAGATTATGAAGATATTTTCAGTCCTGTTGTTAAGGCTGCAACCATTAGACTTGTCTTAGCAGTTGCAGTCTCTCGAGGATGGTGTTTACGGCAGCTAGATGTCAAGAACGCGTTTTTACATGGTGTTCTGGAAGAAGAGGTGTATATGAGACAACCTCCAGGTTTTGAAAATCCTGATGTCCCTCATCACATTTGCAAACTTGATAAAGCTTTATATGGATTAAAGCAGGCTCCACGTGCTTGGTACTCACGGCTTAGCTCCAAATTGCATGATCTTGGTTTTGTTCCATCGAAGGCTGACACTTCCTTGTTCCTATATCACAAGTCAGGTATCATCATGTTTGTCTTAATCTATGTTGATGACATTATAGTGACAAGCTCCTCAGATAAAGCCATTACTGCTCTTCTACATGATCTTAATGAACATTTTGCTATTAAAGATCTTGGTGACCTACATTACTTCTTGGGTATTGAGGTTAAGAAAATGCAGGATGGTTTACTCTTGACACAGGAGAAGTATGCCACAGATTTGCTATCTCGGGTTGGTATGAAAAATTTCAAGCCTGCCCCTACACCACTTTCTCCCACCGAGCCACTATCTTTGCACGAAGGAACACTTCTTGGTCCCGAAGACATCACACAATATAGAAGCATTGTTGGTGCTCTCCACCTAACACTCACACGGCCTGATTTGTCATTCTCAGTGAATAAAGTTTGCCAGTATCTTTATGCTCCCACAACAACTCACTGGACAGCTGCTAAAAGAATATTGAGATATGTTCAACATACGCTGAAAATTGGTATTACATTTGTTCGCTCATCTTCTACATTGTTGAGTGCCTTTTCAGATGCAGACTGGGCTGGTTGCCCTGATGACAGAAGGTCCACTGGAGGGTTTGCTATTTTTCTCGGACCGAACTTGGTCTCTTGGAGTGCTCGCAAACAAGCAACGGTATCACGCTCTAGTACTGAAGCTGAGTACAAATCACTGGCTAATGCTACTGCAGAGTTGATATGGGTTGAAGCCCTTCTTAAGGAACTTGGTGTTCAATTAAAGGAAAAACCATGTCTTTGGTGTGACAATATAGGTGCTACGTACCTATTAGCAAATCCTGTATTTCATGCACGCATAAAACACATTGAGATAGATTTTCATTTTGTACGAGAGAGAGTAGCAAATAAACTTTTATATGTTAAGTTCATTTCTAGTAAGGATCAAGTAGCTGATGGTTTTACTAAGCCACTTCCTGTGAGGAGTTTAGAGGAATTTAAGCGTAATCTAAAGCTTTGTAAAAGTTTAGATTAAGGGAGGGTGTTAAACATGTAATTCGTAGCATGTACGTATGGAGTAGTACTCCACCGTATGTCTACAAACCTTGTACGCCACGCCAGGGGCTTTTCCTGAGCTCTATATAACACGTACCCGTGCCTCCCAACGGAGGTATCGTTTCCGCCCACAACCCTAATTTGTCAATAAAGGCCACCATGGCGCTGGCCTTGTCGTCTCGGTAGTGGGTCTTACCACTCAGTAGCGGTGAGCCAAGGTCCCTTGCGGCTTGCATAGTGGCATCATCGACTCGTCATCGGGCATTGGATTGTCCGCATGCATTCCGACTAGATCTCATCGGCCAAGTATTGCATAGGCACACAATCTACATTCTACGCCTTGTCATGGCGCTTCTCGACAATGTGTTTCTTGTGGGAATGGTCCCAGTTGCGTGGAGATGCCCACGTTAGATGACATAACACAAGAGCAGTTGTCTCCAAAGGCTGCAAGCCATGGTTGAGGTCGGAGTTTCCAGAAATCAGGTCATGGTGATCTAGGTTTTGCAGCGGTATCTGTTCTGAAGTAGGGGCAACAACAGAGGATGATTTCGATTTGGTGATGCTATTTGAGTACATAGTTTAGAGCAGTAGGGTGAAAACTACAGGTCTGCCCATTGTTGGTTGTACCTTGCAATGTCGACTTCTATGCGTCGTTTCCCTCGTTGAAAGCATTAACCAAGAATTTTCGGACTTGCCTCCAGGCTGAAAATTCTCGGTTTGACCTCTATGGTTGGATCCGGCGACGGCGGCCATGTTGTGTCGTACCCTTCCTGGAGTCATCTCTTTTGGATAATCTTCTCGTAGTTAGCGTGTTGTCAATGGTGGTTGTTTTGATGGTTCCTGTTGCGTGCCGCTGATCACTTTTTTTTTCTTTTTTTTGTTGGCTGAGTGCATTCCTGATGCGTTGAGTTGCTCTGAGCTCGAAAAAGAAGAGAGTTCGAGGAGCGGGCAGGAAGTAGAAGCAACCAGTGAGCTTCCGACGTGCCACAAAGTTGCCATGAGTCCAGCACATGCCCCTGTCTAATCTGCTTCCTTCGGTCACCACGCCAGGAGCAGGTTCGTACTCATTACCCTAATCAACCAACCAATACGGAAAAAGGAATTGGTACATGTAGCACCAAGGTAAAAAATGGAAAAAGAAATTGGTTTGTTTTAGTCACCAAAACGAAATTGGCACACGTAACAACCCAACTGTACTCTAGCGTCCAGTTCATATCACTCCATGTTTTAAATCCTAAACACCAATACTATGCGGTTCATATTTGTAATTTTAAATAGCTAGCTGCCTCAGCAAACCTGGGTACCCTTTGAAGTTCTAAAGGTTAAATGAAACTTCACGCAAGTAAGATATGCATATACCCTAAGTCCTTGGGTTCCTTTTTGTAGGTATGGATCCAGAGACGTGCATCATTTCACCCACCATGAATTTATTTACTACCCGCTTGATCTTCTATAGTTTCATATAAATGTTGATGTTTTTTTTTTGAGAACACAGTACAACACAGACGCTCACAAATACGCACGTACACTCACCCCTATGAACGCACACACGCACACCCTACCCCTATGAGCACCTCTGAAGGACTGAGCCGGCAGATCTTGAGGTTGACGAAGTCACCACAGGCGCCTCGCTGTTGACGGGCACGTCACCTACCACTGAAAGAATAGCGCCGGATAAACCTGGAATAAATCCAGGTAAATGCAAACGCCCATGCCAAGTCTAGGACTTGAACCTGGGTGGGCTGGTTCCACCACAGGGAACCCAACCATCAGAGCCAAGCTCCGTTTGCATATAAATGTTGATGTTAAGATCCAAGTTATATATGTCTATGATTCAAGACATTTGTAAATAAGGAAGGCAAGCCAACTAGATAAGCGTTTATCAAAGGATGGTATCGGCCGATATTGGGGGTTTAACGGGAGAGAGAGAGGGGATGCCAATGTAGGGTTGGGCAAACCCAAGATCGGGCACCCTAACACTTCTGGCATATCTAGGGCATCGACCCGGGGAACGTTCATATGAATGAAGCATGATTTTTTCAAAATTGATTACATAGCCCGTCACCAAGGCAAAAACATCAATCATCTTTTAAGGTAAACGATAGACTTAAGATTAGATTTTTAGATCGAGGACCAAAGTGTCATCAACAGACTGGAGCACATGATATGGAAGATTAGAGTTAAGGGGATGATGCATGGGGTCAAGGCAGAGGCTAGGAAAATAATGTGTTGAAGGATGTCCTCAATGACGATGAGAAGATAGGGAGAAAGGGTGTTTCCTTCTCTAAGGCCATTTTAGCATCCAATCTAGACCATTTTAGCATATAATGACGGCAGGATGACTAGTGATCACAATCGCCTCCGTCCAAGAGCACTGACATTCATCGAAACACTTTAATTACATCCAGAGAATGGAAACTGTACTATATTAGTTGGCAGAGTCGAATGCTTCGTGAAATCAATTTTAAACACCTTGGTGGCCTTATGGGCATGGAAATAATGGACAACGTCAGCCGTGTAGATGATGTTGTCCAAGATGCGTGCCGAAAAAGGAACCTAGTCTGGTCGGGATCGATGCAGAAATGAATCGAGTGCTGAAGGCGAAAAGTAAGCACTTTAGTGATCGCCTTTCATGATGCAGCGTTGGAGGGAGGATGGAGGAAATCCGATAGGTTGCACACCGGTTCAGTTTTAGGGAGGAAAAGAAGGAATGCTCTGTTGACAATAAATGTCAGAGGAGAGGGAGAAGTCATTGAGGAAAATTTCATGTTAGTTGGCAGAGATACCTGGCTAAAAGGTATAAAGAAATGACCGAAGCCATCTCGACCATGAATTAATGGAGTTTTATTAATAGCAAAGAAATCATTTTTTGTTTCTTCTTTGGAGAAAGTATCCAATAGAGAGGAAGGAAGCAGGGGGAGGGTGTGTTTGGTACATGTTAGAGAGGTGGAAATTCCATAAGCATGAAGAACCAAAATTAAGAAGAGTAGAGTAGTAGTTTTGGAGAAGAATGGTTTTGTCGTGTGAGCGTGAGGGAGGCAACTTCATGGTACAATTGGGAATGCTGTTGACATTGGTGCCATTTGACACCACTGATTACATGCTAAGTGCTTTTCTCCTGACGCGTACAGCCTTTCTAAGCTCGCTAGCCTGATAAAACATGCCACGATCGATCAAGCTGGTATTCAAGTTCTAGAACGTGCATACGTGGGTCCTGGCATGAGTTCTTGCGCGCACGGAGGACTGTGGCAGGGGAGGATGGAACGCAAGCCGGCACTGCAGGCTATGGCGACAACGGTGGCCTGAACCGGAGGCGAACACGAGCTGATGGCTTCCGGCAAAGGCTGGGGGGAACGCGTGGTGAACAACAGGAAACAGCGGCGCGAGCTTTCCGTCAACGCACTGCTATACACACTGCTGACCTGACTTTATTTGTCTAAATAAAGTTTCCCTTAGGAAATTATACCCACTAGTAAATTACCCAGAATATCCACAAGATCAACGGCTCACATATCTCAATACTAGTCGCTCCTGCAGCTAGTAAATTTAAAGGACCTCTCTTGAGCTTGACAACCTTCTTGGTTGTTGGTCCTTCCGCTATGTGAAATGCACCCACTAACCCTCATAAAAATAGCAATGATCATCCACGTGTGACCTTGCCGAAGTAGTAGACAACCACAACCTCTTTTCATTGGTTAAAATCGAAGCAACAACATAGGAAGGATATAATGAGGCCAACAAAATGCCACATTTACCTAGATCCCAATGTGGGAAAAGGAGGCACTGGGAATTCAAGTTAAAGGTTTAGCAGCCTACGAAGTAGTTGTTGCCCCACTGATTCTACGTAAGAAGCGCCTGCAGGATCTCTTGGGAGTTCTATATGCTACCGACACTACTTTGAAGTGAGCTGTAGGATCTCTAGGGGTGGGCGTTCGGTCTTAACCGAAAATTCGGTCTTAGTTTTTTGGTCTTTCCGGAATTCGGTCTGCCAGATTTGAAGACTGAATATAACTCAAATTGTTTGATGACCGAAATATTTTGGGTACATAAATTTCGGTCTCTATTTCGGTCATGACCGAACTATAACTAAATGACTGATGGTTCTCAAATATGAACTCACGTTGGAGGAGATCTAGCAGCTTGATGTCGCCGTCGACTTGTCAACGCTGCACAGCTACGCCCTCCGCCAGCTCGTAGAGATTGTGCTCGCCGCGGAGCTTCCTTAACTACAACACGTTGCTGCCTAGCAGGCAAAGCAACACGGCGTCGATAGTATTAAGCGGCTAGGCGGCGGAAGACGGCGGCCTGGTGCTAGTGGCGAGAAATCAGAGAGGTGGCGGAAGGTGAGGAGCGGCACGGGTATGGCGGCAGGTCACGGGCGACTAGGACTAGGGCGTCGCCGCATTGAGGACGAGGATTAGGAACTGATCGATCAATTAATGATTTCGTGATTTCCGTACAAGAATTGTTGATGCCTAATGGGCCTGGCTGCATGGAGACTTGGTGGGCTGCTCGCTAATCATAAAAATCGGTCAATACGGTCTGTTCGGGTTATCTCAAAGTGATGCCCGAATTGACTACATAAATTCGGTCTTTTAAAATTTCATACCCAAATTTTTACTCGGTCTTTTCGGTCCGGTCTTTTCGGTTTCAGTCTCGGTCTTCTTGGGTTTGGTTTTCGGTCCTCGGTTTTTATGTCCACCCCTAGATCTCTGCCTCTTAAGGTTGCGGACGGTGACCATTATTGAAGGTGAAGAAATCTCGCTCCTCTGCTTGGTGGTGTGACATGGTTTCATTGTCCTGCACATAGTGCATTAGCTCATAAACTTCAGCGTCTTCTATATAAGTATATATACTGCAAATGCACTTCCATAAGATCGGTGTGTGGGTGATATACACATATCTAGATGTGTACTTCATCTATCAGTCTATGTTACCATGCGGTCTGTATATGGTCAAACATACTCTTTTGAGAGTTTTGCTTATGCACATGTCGTGGATTTTCTCTCCTAAACAATAGAGAAATTGCGCATGCAGATCCTACAAACCGTACAGAACAGGCCTTGCTATCTTGGTTTGGAGCGTCATTAGAGTTTGTTGTAGGTTCGTTTGTGGCATCGTCTGCGACGGTGTCGACAACCAGCTGCTTCATTGATAGATCACACAATGTAAAATCTTGTTAGGCCATCAAATGAGTATCTTCGTAACATAGGAATAGTCCACCCTCAACAAGCTAGTGTACAGTCAAAAAAAAAACTTGTGCATGCGAGCCGTAATGTACACTATTACTATTAGCCGAAATATGCCAATGCTTAAAACGAACTCAGCAACGTTGTAAAAATTAATGTTGCTGACGGCGGGCACGAGCCCGCGAGTGGATGAGATTCAAGCTGATGTATCTTCTTGGCCACCATCGTTGATCGACACTTCGACGGTTCTTAACATTTTTCTGCCACGGAGATATTAAGAGCCTATATGTGCACATTGGTCGTGCATTAAGGAAGTTTCAGAATCAGTGGGAGACCTTGTTGATGGACAATACACCACTGTAACTTTTAAGCCTACTTCTCGATTTGGTAGATAATTCTTGAAAGTTTAATGATCAGAGAATTAACATCCTTCCATGCCAAAAAAAAAAAAAATCCTTCCATATGTCACACTTATGTCGATGAATTCAGGTGGAACTGGGAGGGCAACCACAAGTACTCAGCTCGCTCGGCTTACAGAGCACTCTTTGAGGGCAAGATCGGGTTGGCTGGGGCCGAACAGGTTTGGTGCTCCCGAGCCCCAAATAAATGCAAGTTCTTCCTCTGGTTGGCTCTGAAGAACAGATGTTGGACTGCAGACCGCTTAGGGCGGAGAGGGCTGCCTAGACCGACCGCCTGCCCATTCTGCGACCAAGTGGGAGAAGACATAAACCACCTTCTCCTTGGTTGTGTCCTCTCCAGAGAGGTTTGGCACTCCTTCCTGAGCAGGTGGGGTAGAGTGGATTGGATCCCTGCCCATGATGATCGTCTAGTGGATTGGTTACCGGCCAAGAATCCAGGCGGTAACGATGAGAAGGACCTGTGGACGGCGATCAACTTGATCTGCCGGAGCTTGTGGAGGCATAGGAATGGAGTGGTCTTCGAAGGCCACAAACCTGCAGCAGCGACTGCCATTAGAATGGTGGAGGCCGAGGCTGACCTATGGCGGGCAGCGAGGATGTTTAGGGGTAGCCTAGGACCCGTAGACAGGTGGAGGGTTGGCGAGTGATCCCTCTTTTTTCTGTTTGTGGTTTGGCGTTTTTGACGCATGTGCCTAAACGCGTTGTAATCGGTCGCTTGACCTCTCCTTCTTGAAACCGATACGTCCGCTTCCTTAAAAATATGTCACACTTAGGCCCTCAGAGACAATTGAAAAAGACGTATATGCACTAAGTTTCTTGCAAAGCGAAATTTGTGCTCCCTAAAAGGCTAAAACTCTATCATGAACAAACATCTCACTATTACTGTGCTCTTGCTAGCACTGAGGTCCTCGGCCGCACGTTGAATTACCATATGATTGAACACCTGTGCAGATATAGAAGGCGTTGGGGCAGTTCCCCCTCTATTGGCTGTGCTATCTTTACGAATGGGGGAATTCTTCTCACAATTATAGCACCTTTGTTTTATTGCCATTAGCAATCTTTTTATGTACGTGAAGCAAATATTATCAGTAATAGATGTATTGGCGACGGTGAATTTGTACTTGTGCAAGTCATGCCCTATTTAGCATTGGCTGAAGGTGTAAAACCCCTGTAGATGACACCCATTTCCAACGTGGTTCCACCAGCATTCTGTACTGGCTTGGTCCTCTACTCAATCATGTTGCAACCTGTAAGCGACCAATAGATAGCTTCTAGAACTTTGACATAAACGATGGGAGAAGATGAAGTAGTCAAATATCATGGCCTAGCAAACAGTATAAGCTTTTTAGGATTAGGCGGTATCCGAAATTCATTTCAAAGTTGCCAATAAGGTTGCCGAGCAAAGAACGTCGATCTTAGAAGAAGAAATCAGAGATAATGTACATGAGATGTTTGGGTCACAGAGAATTTTTGTGGCTACACTCTCAAACAAATCACCACAAGGTGCGTACAGTACCATCGACGCACACATGTGCACTGTCTGTGTCCACCTTGACTGCATTGGCGTCCTTGGTTCAGTACACCTGGTGGAACAATGATATCTAGCTATGGGAACATCTGTGTCAAGCACTAAAACAAAGCTTTATGACAATTAGAGACCGTCCTAGATGAACTATATCGTTTTAGTGGCATGGACTTATTTTGTATTTACCATAATGAATTCAAATTTTGCACATTTTGTTTCTTGAAACAGGTAATCTCAAAGGGTACATTTTACTCGAATACAAGGCCACATCATTTTTTTAGGAAAAACTTAAATCATTAATTTTGCCAACAAAATCAGAGTTATATACCATAAAAGTATGCCATTTGATGCATATTTCAAAAAAAATTCCAGTGATATATTTTTTACTAATATAACTCATATTTTCTAGATCACAATTAAAAGTCAAAATTTGATACGAAAAAGAAGTGGCCTTGTATATAAAAATGGAGGGAGTATCTTCAATATATGATGCAACCGTATTCAATATTTTCAAAATCACATCTTCTTGGGTTTTATCTCCTTCACCAGGATCACGTCGATCAAGAACTCGACAATTAAGTGAACTCTTGCACCGCGTAGCCGTTCATGTTGATGAAAGCCTTGATAAGTAAGTGGTCTCTACTACACCATATTTTTAATTGGTACAAAGCAAGAGTGAAAGAGTCTGACTATGGTTAGGAGCAAAGAAACAATACTCGGTTACATCTTCATCACCCAACAAGGCAGAGGGCCAAGCTTGGAGAACAATGTTGTTTCCCACCTTGATCGGTTCTACAGACTGTCTAAGTGCTGAGATATTAGTTGTTCGCTTTATCATAGCCTTAATTTCCTGTTTCAATACTTTAGGACAACTTGTAATTTTGCTGGTTATTACTTTCATACTAGGTTGTAGGCTGGCAGTATACTTAATACAGGGTCATATATAGTCGTATGTACCATCATGATCAGGCGCCATCCTGCAGTCCTTTGAGGCTTCAGAGTTCAGTGAACTGGCGAGGACCAGACGTGAGACGAGTGAGTATCATATATAGGGCTGTTGCACATCACAACTGGACTCTGGACCTCAATCATAAATAACAAACACCTTCTATTCCCGTTGTAGGGGGAGACGGTTAGCTCACCGAAGACATGAGCAATGATAGACTCCATTGCTACAACAGACCAGAACATCCGATAGGAAAGAGACGCATAGGGAAGAGATGTCGGGTCAAGATTGAAGCTCATCAGAAGCGTGTTATCATACATCGCGAGAAGGAAGAAAGATGACTTACCGTGACACGGAAACACGGTAGATAGAGTACCTAACAAATCAATTTATCGCTGTCGACCTTGACACAATCTTGATTAGCAACAGAGCAACTGGACGTACATCTACCGAAGCCACTCCAGAGCGCCTCGGACAAGCAATCCGTGATGTTTGCCAGCCTGACGGGCAGGGTACACTATAAGCGGACAAAAAGAGCAACCATAATTCGTCACGGGCAGGGCTGTGGTTTCTGTTCCGCAGCTCGCTATGTTGGTGGTCTGGCGTGTTTTGCCTCTTGGCATCAGACTGTAATATGTTGGAGCTACATACTATGTATGCCTGTAGAGTTCTGTTGCTCTAGGCTTTGCATCTTGTTCTCTGGGATGTAAAAACTTTGCTACTGTTATTCTTTTTTTCTTTTCTCGTCGAGACTTACCGTTGTCCCTTCTATGGTTTAAGTGTTTGTTAATAGTTTACAGTTCAAATTCTTAACTGTGTTTCTGGTCAACAACTGGTAGATAATACCTACTTGATATAGTCGTACACAGATAATAAAAATGTGAAATATTATCAAATGGACGTGGCGGGCAATGCCAGCCATCAAGATCTTGTAGAGATATAACATGGTAGAACAACCAACTGGTCTGTTATTTTCATACGGATAATATTATACTGTGAAGGATACTAAATGCAATTATCTAGTGGCATAAAGAAACAAACTCTTTACAAGTACATAAAGGGAATCCGGCTTCTTTAGCCGATGCTTCTTTTTTTTGTGCACCTCCCTCATAGACGTACGATATAATATATTTGGTTTCGTGGATCACTTCATCCATCATTAGACGATGCTTCAACGTGTACCCGTCTCATGCTTATTATTGAGGAGGTAATGAAGCTAAGCTTCCTGGCCACTGAACACTGAGGAGTGAGGACGCATGTAAATAAAAACAACTTGCCCTTCTTGGAGATCGATGAAATATGCAGGAGGTGAGAAAAATGTGTCACAGAATAAAATAGGAATGGAAGGCATCAACAGGTTCTTGGGACACTGATCCAATAAAGCCGCAAGGGCAGCTTCTCCACGGGTCATGTTTGACATGCTTGGTATCTTATTTCCTTTCTTGTTGGTATTTCTGCAAGTTATTATGCTATGAATCCTCTAATTAATCTAGTTGCGAAATAGGAGTTAATCCTACGCCCCAAGACTATCTTGTGATGCCGACCACTTTCGCTCCCTTCATGCTACGCAATTTGATCGTTCCCCTTTACTTTTGTGGAAATATTGTTCATTTGTCCCATTTGCCTAAAAAAAAAAACCCCTTCGCTCCTGATTATAGTCCTACTAACTTTATTTTGAAAAGAGGATAAGAACCCGGCCTTTGCATCAAAATGAGGCACACAACCAAATTTATCACGACATCATTCAACAGTTATACAATTTAAGGATCACATAAGTTTTAAACATAAATCAATCGTCTGAAACAAACATCCACACATAATTAAACCAGACAACATGAAATCTACTAGTATGTCGCCGACCAGCCCGGTTCAAGGTATTCAGAGTGACCATCAGCAGTCATTCACATCCAGAGGCCATAAGTTCCCGTGATTCCGGCTGGAGAATGCAAACCCATTGCATAATCCAGTGAGTGGGCATATGGAAAACCTACAAAAAAAAATGTAATACTCGAGTCTTGTTAAAAATTATTTTATTTGTCCAATTCCATATGGACCAACATAAAGTAGACACTCAATACGGGTTCTAGCATTCATATTCTTATCAATTTCATTCATCCGATTCTCAAACAGATTTGTGATATTGGTTGGTGCAGGAAGATTGAAAAAGACTGAACCATACGCCAAGCTAGAGGAGCAAATGTACATAAATAAAAAGATGCTCAATTGTTTCCTCTGAGCCACAAAAGCAAAATCAGCATTATTTACACCCTTTCCATTGATGCGTGGCCCAAAATTTTCTAGTCAGAAGCACTTTTCTATGAATGAACCACATAACTTTTTTAATCTTTAGAGGTACTTTTAGTTTCCACAAATATTTTCCTAGATACCTTGTATGACCATACATTAGGCCCGCATACATCGGTTTCACCGAGAAAATCACATCAATAAGCCTTCAAACAAAACTATGTGACTCGTTAGATAATTGTACCATCATTAAATGTTGGCATAGTTGTAACCACCATTTCCACTTATTTCCTGTTAAAACTCGTCTAAAACAAATGTTTAATGGAGCTTGAGATATCACCTGCACAACCGAAACATTTTTGTGATGCACAGTATTATATAATGATGGATACTGTTGAGAGGTGTTGAAAACCTAACCAAACGTCTTCCTAAAATCTGGACTACTACCATTTTTAATTCGGAAAAAAAGCTCTACTAAGGAATTCATCTTTAACACGCATAAGGCATTTTCAAAAGGGAGAGTCAATTTGTTTATTTCTTTACGTGTGCAAGTGTTATATATCGGAGGTATTTATTGTGTGACAAGTCTTGCCACACCTCTGTCTCACTTCACAGTTTAAAACAACCATTTGCTGACTAAACACATACTTTTAAGATAGAAAACCTCTAAGCCTAGTCTTATATTGTCATACTAAGTAACTTTTGATTTCTCAAATTCAATTCCTTGGTGTCAATTATATATGGCCACCAGGCCAGGCATCGGTCCGGGCCTAAAAAAATCTGTTGCTGAAAACCCAGGCTCGAGCCGATCTGGCCCGACTATCTGGGCACAGAAATCGGGCCCAAGCCCGTCTCGAGCCTGAAAAAGCTTGACTAGGCCCGACCAGCCCGGTCCAACCCCAATGTAAATCACGTATTTGTAAGCCCGAGCCTAGCCCAGTCTGGCTATCGGGCTCAATTTTCAGGCCCGAGCCAGGCCTGGCACGAGATTTTCGGCCGGACGGTGTTAAACAAGTGGGTGCTTGTCTTATTCTTTGTTACTAGAACACACATTATTTGAAGTTCAAAACATATGGTACTTTTCTTTTGTTAATGTAGGTTCAAACACCAGCTTCGCGGAAGACCCTCAAATCAATTTTGAGGTAGGAGTACCACCGAGTCTGTCATGCCAAGGCCAAGGCCAAGGAAGCCTTTAGTTTTTGTAACAATGCCAAATCAACCTTGACTATGGACAACATGAAAATACTGTACATATTTTTAACTTGGAATAAATCCCTACACTTCTTCTAGAAATTCAATCCCTACACTGGTCGTGTGGAATCTGACGATGCAGCAATTGATCCTAGTTAACTACATGCACCTTTATATCAATCTTAATATGGTGACGTAGTCCTTTTCTTTGTAACTATAATATCACAACAAATACACTTGCCTATTAATAATAGGGCGAACTGACTCACGGGTAGTATACATTTCCATAAAGTTTTTAGCCTTGGAAATTTATACTAGAGTACTGACAGGGGTCTAGTTAGCTAGCAAGCCTGGCATTTACGTCGATGCGGGAATCAATACATTTTGGGAGACAAACCAGGTCATGAAGTACGCATCAGTCAAGCACTGCACCTTGAATTCCCCCTTCCTGCGCAGGATGTTCATGTGGAGGCATGTTGTCAAAGAGCCTGATAAAGTTTTTTGTGTTTCGCTAGCGGTCGAAAATCGTATGGACCATGCCAGCGACGACTCAACTAAGAAATCTGAAGCATCATGTTTCAGTTAATGGATTTATGAGATTATGAAAAGATGGAGTTTGAAACAAAACAGGCATGCATCCTGTTAAACCTTGGTATCCGAGACATGGGACCGGATGGCGCAAGGGGCCAATAGGCAGTGACCAAAAACCATCTGGCCTTGGACGCTTGCATGGTTCTAGGCTTCATGACTTGACCGCGCGTGGAGGGGGCGCGAATACATTAGTGCGTGCCTAGGAGACGCAAGATCCGTTCAAATGTGAATAGTGTGTTCTCCCTGGCTCGACACTAAAGGACGGTTTGTTTTGAGGGACCTACATGATAGCCTGGTTGCTCGAATATTTCCAACAACTTATATAGTGTCATGAGTAATAAAGGGTTAAGGGCTCCTACAAGTTATACCAAATGTGTATGCATGCTATAGGGGGAAACTAATATATCAACTGAACCGTGCCCAATTATTTAGTTTTCATCACAAAAAAATTCGACCATGAGTAGACCAAAGAACATTTTTCAAGAACCCATTTTCCGTACAAAACCCTGCTAAAACAAGGACCAGACAAGATACACAATAGCTTCCGTCGTGTGTTTAAAATTGGGGCGCATAGGACCGACGATGCGAAACATTACAACTTCTATTGCTGATACATGATGTAAATCTCCCAATACATGAGTGGATCTCCCGATAGGACGATGTTAGGCGGTTTCCTTACCACGATTGTGGGAAAATATATGTGTATACTTATGTGGTAGACGAAAGATGAAAGAGGGTAATCGTGTTTATGTTATGTAGACATAAGAAGACAAAAACCGTTCCTCTCATCCCTCTCCGCTCCCGTGTGGCGGCGGGAGGGAAACCCTAAATTGTGCCGCCGAGTCTCCCTCCTCCCGTCCCACCCCCTCGCTTTTTTCGTTATATCAATCTTTGGATGTTGACGTGCGTTCATTTGTAACTACAATAGTACAGCCAGTACACTAGTCTGTGAATAATAGGACGAACTCACTCACGGGTATATATACACGTCTCCACATAGATTTTAGCCTTGGCAATTTATATCTAAGTGACCGAGAAACCAAGTCCTGAAATCGATCCACATCATGATAGATAGAGTTCGTTGACATTGAAATTATATTTGGCTATATCTATATGGTGACGTCGAGTCGGAAAGGGAGACACCGGGAATTTGATTGCCTCTTCTATTCAGTGAGTGGCATAGTACTGACCAGGACCCAGCTAGCGGGCACACCTAATATGTACTTCGATGCTGCAAACCACTATATCTTCGGAGAAAGACCAGGTCATGATGATCCAGCACAGCACCTTGAATGCACCCTCTCCGCGCAGGATGTTCATGTGGATGCATGTTGTCAAAGAGCAAGATAATTTTGTGTGTGTTTCGCTAGTGGTCGAAAACCGCTATGGACCATGCCAGCGCAACTCACCTAAGAAATCCAAAGCATTACGTAATGTTAGTTATGAATTAGCAAGGTGGCCCTCGCAAATGTGAGGGCATCATCTTTAGCGTATTGGATAGGTCTATGAATTTCGTTTATGGTTTCAAAGATACTAAATATATGGAATTCTTAAATACATGGCTCTATTGACACAAAAATGTGATGGTAACAAAAATAATATGTGCGAAAAATTGTTTGAACCAATTTAATTTGTGGCCAAATATTTAGTGCGATATTCTAAAAAATCTCATGTCAGCTTGGTAGTGCTATTTTGATCTATTTTTACTCATTTAATATTGTTCCCCACTCTTCAATCCAAGTGATCTACAGTCCTTTCATATTGTTCCCCACTCTTCAATCCAGGTGAACTACAGTCCTACCCAGATGTATTGGTCATGTCTTGTCACACAACTATTTTGAAAATTTTAGTTACTCACTGGTTTTCTACATGTCCTCTAATCTCTATTATCTCCATGGCACCACAAAATTCCGCCCAGCTTGTCGTCAAAATATCATCATGCCCAAATATGTTAGATCAATTATTTGAATGAAGTATCTAGCGCAAACCAAAAAAAACATAGAAGACTTTGATGGCAATAATACATCCACTGAAATCTTAATAATTTAAATTAATATCCAACTAAAAAGTCATTCAATTTTCAAAAAGGTTACACGCAAAGAAATGTTTTAATTTCGGTTTATGTGTGATCATTAGGGAACCATTCTTAAAAATTACAACAATGCTGGTAACGTTCTCAATGAAAAAAGAAATCCTAGGATCAAGTATTCTAAAAAATCTTTTTAAAACTACTTTCACCGTGAAGTCAATAGATACACGTTGTCTGTACCAAAGTTGAATCCTTGCATACAACTTTTTATCACATCAATGCAATATGTGGGTACTGATATTTCTGTAGTAGCATCATCGTTCTCTCTAGTTACCGATCTTGAAACTCACCACTATGCACATCTTGCGCGTGATCTCTCCTATTTTGGTGGAACACCTACTGCCCCCAAGAAATGAGCTCAAATCCAGTTACTAAACTCTGACAATGTGTTCATGAGAACCTTAAGGTTACAAAGAGGAATCTAGCCCCAGAAAAGGTAAAACTTTTGGTTTCCTATTCTTATGCCAACATGAAAATTTCATTCAGAGTAAACACCAATGGAAGATAGTGTCGTGTGGCCTACCATCCTTGGTTACTATTTTTAGATTGACCGGGTCAAAGTTCCACTATTCCTCCGGCGACTTCTCACCTCGGTTACCATAGGGATACAATAACCTGAGGACATTATTAGAAACCCATGGATAATAGTGAAACTATTATAATGAAATGAAGTAGATGATTGATAAAATATTAGAGGTGAGAAGGGTTGAGAAATAGTAACATGCAGTCGAAAGCCGTTAAAAAATCATACACACACAAAATAGAGCATATTAAAATAAATTTACAGTCCATGTGTTGTACAAATTGGAACATAGACTTTGTACCTATAAGTTTCATGGGATAGAATAATTTTATATTTTCATACATAAATAGGCGAATTTGTAAACCCAAAGTAAACAAATAGTGCTTTGTACTATTTTATATTAAAAATAAAACAATTAGTCTATTTTGAGCCGCTCATTTTCTTAAGTATTCTCACATGACATGCTACACTCATTTTATATATAAGTTGTTTCAGTTTTCTGAATCTGTTAAATGTTATTTTCACTTTTTTAATCCAAACTCCATGTAGCTATTATCCTAAAGACCACACTCAACTTTGCTTCCTATGTTTGATACACTCTCACATACACATGGTATGCACATTGACATCTATGTGCCAAGACACTTATTGCACATGCCATATATGCCTTGTACGGACATAGTTTATATATACTCTACAAGTGAGCGCGGAGCGCCGATCCTTACATGCGTACCCTCGTCTATGTTATACTCCGGCATATGTACTTCTCCAATAGAGAAACACATCATAATTATAATCTAAGCAACCCATGCAACATTACATCAAAACTAATAATACGCATTGGAATCAACTTGTCCAAAACGAACAATATGTCGGACGGTTAGCGGAGGTTGTTATACTTCCGGTTCACCGAAGATCAAATTAGGTCCTATACACTTCACAAAGACATATTAAGGTTTGGCGGAGAAGCATTGGGACTCAACTGTCAATACATGTGGTGGTGTACTTATATATTATATTTGTTTTGAATCAACTGTTCAATATATATAATTTTTTATTCTACCTTTTAAGTTTGGTATCCCCATCATTAATTTATCACCACTCGTCAAATTTTGTGAGTGCTTTGTTTGATCAAATTGCAACACTTGCATTGATTTTCATTGCAGGGACATTGGTTACTATTCTTAACTTTTTTTTTGCAGTCTTACTATTCTTAACTCAACTCGAGCATGCATCACTTGTGTTGAGTATTTTATAGATGCGTACAACTTGTTATGCAAAGGCCTGGTTGTAGTACTTTTTGATTAATAAAGCCTCTTTTATCGAAAAAAAATATATGCACATAATATTTGATTTTTCACATTTTAATATTCCTCCAATCGCTTTATAGGTTGCCGTGCACTCATTTATTGGCTGTACAATCGTGAACACTATTTCTCTTTGCCTTGAGCTCGTGTAAGACCTATTTTCATGGGAGGGTGCTTCATTCGTTGATGTGTTGTGTGCCAATCAGATTAATATTATTGACCGATCGCTTGAAAAAATAATTCTCAGATTAAAAAGAGCTCAACAGAAGTTAGCTATATTTAAATATTTTTGACAAATTCTTGGTTTCATGCGCATGCATGCTCTTTTGGTATAACGCGCATGAAAAAGAGCTCAATGGAAGTTAGCTATATTTAATTATTTTCTCTAGCTATGCTTAAAAAAATCATGCCTAAAATATCTTTCTCATATTGTAAAACATCCTGTAGATCAAATCTGACCAAATGGGGTTACCTGATCTAGTCATGCGCATGAGATTAACAGCTCCAAAAAATAAAAAACCACGTACCTAACAATGTACGTCAGTTGGTTGCCTTGTACAGATACAAAGGAAAAAAAAACTGCTGATGTCATCCATGACATCACCATGTGTAACTCAATCGTACTGTTCCATTTAAAAAAGGTGGACTTTACTATCGTGTTGTATCGTGTTAGATAGATACGTGATCAGTTATATAATTAAATCACAACCACAAATATTAGATCTAACAGTCAAAATTAATTTAGATGATATGGATTAACGTGGTGCCTCAAAAAACTCCCTCATTTTGCTTTTATAGTATATAATAGATAGATTTATGACATTATCAAAAAAAGCATTTTGAACGAAAACATGTGTGCATCATGTTGAACCTTGGCATCCGAGGCGTGGGACCGAATGGCGCAAGGGGCGAATAGTTGAATTTGACAAAAATAACCACTTGACGAAACTTTAGCAAAAAATAACCCTTTTTTGAACCTTGGCATCCGAGGCGTGGGACCGAATGGCGCAAGGGGCGAATAGTTGAATTTGACAAAAATAACCACTTGACGAAACTTTAGCAAAAAATAACCCTTTTTTGAAAAAAAAAATCTAAATCTAACCCTTTTGTGTGGCTCCGGTACCAGCGGCGCCACACCTCAAAGCACCGCGCCCCTGCCTGGGGCGCCACACCCTTGCCAGCGAGGAATCGTGGGCCCCAGCGTGGGTCATGTAGCGCCGGCTGCTGGGGCGCGACACCCCTACGTACCGCGCCGCCGTGTGGGGCGCTACACCCCGCGACCTAATCAAACTGCTTCCGAGGAGCGAGGATCCAGACTATGTACCGCGCCGCCTGCTATTACCGAACCAACCCAATCCTAAAGAGCTTCTTATCCCGTCTCTGTCCCACCCGCGCCCCCGTCCTCCCCACCAGCATCGCGGCCGCCGGGCCCATCTTCTCCAGCGCACCGCCGTCGGGCGCTTCTTCTCCGGCGCTGCATCTCCGGCCCCATCCCCGAGGCGGCTCCCCGACGCCGTCCATCACCTACCGCCGGTGAGCTTGGCATGGTCGTCCACCTCGCGCCCTGCGCCCTCGATCTCCCCACGCCCACGCGCGCCGGCGAATCACCGAGCCTCCAACCCTGAAATCTCCCGTCGCGGCGGCTGGGCACCAAACCGCCCTCTCCACGTCCGTGCGCGCCGGCGGGCTACCGTGCCACACTCTCCCATCTCCGACGCGACCTGCCCCACTTCCGCGTAGGCGTCCGATACACACGCGCATCGGGAAGCCCATACGCCGCGGCCGGGTAGCCAGCGAGCCGCAACCCCAATCCTCCCAGCCCTCCCTCCTGGTTTATGCCCAGCTCCGGCCGCGGTGGGCATGGGGATCGACTGGAATTCTGCCGGCAAGACAAGCGAAGGAGTGCATGGTCGCCGGCCATCACTCGGTGCGTCGGTCCTCCTCTGCAGGCCTTGTTTTGGCTTCCTCTTCGCGGCAGTCAGCACTGTGCTGCGTTTGTTTTAGAATTGATTTGGGTCGTGCTGCGTGTGAGGCTTGTGATAATCGATTTAGGTTGCGGGGTGTAGCGCCCCACACGGCGGCATGGTACGTAGGGGTGTCGCGCCCCAGCAGCCGGCGCTACATGACCCGCGCTGGGGCCCACGATGCCTTGCTGGCAAGGGTGTGGCGCCCCAGGCAGGGGCGCGGTGCTTTGAGGTGTGGCGCCGCTGGTACCGAAGCCACACAAAAGGGTCAGATTCAGATTTTTTTTCAAAAAAGGGTTATTTTTGGCTGAAATTTGGCCACGTGGTTATTTTTGTCAAATTTCACGGGCAAAGCAGTGACCAAAAACCATCTGGCCTTGCCTTGGACGCTTGCACGGCTCCAGGCTTCAGGAGCGACTGCGCGTGGAGGTGGCGCACATGCATCAGTGCGTGCCTAGGAGACGCAAGATCCGTCCAAATGCGAAGAGCATGTTCTCCTTACATTACTCACTATATAAAAGCACGTCCGTTTACAGTACTCCTTTTTTTTTGCGATTTTTTTTTTTCCTCCAAAAATTATATCTAACAAATATATGCGCGTCGACGAGTAGGTTTTATTTCTCCGAACGGTTTCAAGTTTTATCGACTCTAACTCCTCTATTTTGATCCAAATTCGCACAAACATACAAATTCGCACAAACATTTGACGAATTTTGTCAAATTTTTTGAGAAAAGTCCCCGCGTTGAAAAAATTTGTCAGATTTTTTACAGAAAAGTCCCGCGTTATCGCTTTCGAAGTTGATCAACTCTAACTCCTCAATTTTTAGATCCAAATTCGCACAAACATTCCACGAATTTTGTCAAATTTTTTGCATAAAAAAACTTGCGTTTCCCAAAAATTATATACACGAAATATATGCGCGTTGACGAGAAGGTTCCACCCCCATGATCGGTTTCGAGTTTTGTCGACCTAACTCCTCAATTTTGGATCCAAATTCGCACAAACATTTGATGAATTTTGTCAAAAAAATTGCAGAAATGTCCCCGTGTTTTCCAAAAATTATATACATGAAAATATGCACGTCGGCGAGTAGTTTCCATCCCCGTCATCGCGTTCGAGTTTGTTCGATTCTAACTCCTCAATTTTTAGATCCAAATTCGCACAAACATTTTATTTCGTCAAATTCGAATTTTCTACAACATTTATTATGTCATAATAACAAAACATTTCATACGTAAAATTTCTCTTAAAAAACACGGCGTGCTCGCCGTGCACGCTGCCACCATTGCTGACGCCATCCAGACATCACAGTGGGCCCCACCCATCAGCGATTTATTCTTTTCCAAAAAAAAATAGAAAATACTAAATTTCCTGACAGGTGGGTCCAGTTTGTTTAGACAATTTCCAGAAAAAGTATTAATATTGCAAAATCAATAGTTTAAAATCTAACCATCAGAAAAATATGAAAAAAATATCGAAATGACCAGAAAAATACATGCTTGCTATTTATGGCGTACGATCAAATTCCAGATTTGAATATTTCAAAATTTTGAATGCCTTTCAAATCTGATCATTTAATAAACGTAAACATAATTCAAAAATGAATACAACTTATATTTAGGTACAACCTAAATACATTTCCTCTAAATAAATGGAGTTGATTTTAAAAGAAACTTATATAGTGTATTCCCCCCTGATTATGAAGCTTAATTTAATATCTATGTCAAACTACAAACATATTTGAACATCTAAATTTGCTACAAAATTTACAGATACTCCACACGACAAATTATGACAAATTTTAACATTTTGAATCACAACGTCCACGGTGGGCTTTACTAGGTGATGGAATATAAGAGCTGCTTTTATTTAATTTCGACGTTTATTTTTTAATGATCTACAAAAGATAAGAGAAATGTGAAATATTCCGAGTATTGTTTGAGCAAAAGCAAAAGATAAAAAAGGAAGTACTGTTTAAACAATGTTCCAATTCCTTAAACAAATGATAATGGAGTCATTTTTTTACAAGTACTGCAAACATTTCACATCTCTCTTAATAATGGAGTCATTTGTCTAAAAAAACATAAGCAATGTTCCAATTTATAATAACGAAGTCGTTTGTCTAAAAAAAATTCACAAATATTTGGAGTATTATTTCAGCAAAGGAAAAAGATAAGAAGAATGTGAAAATGTGAAGTATAACAATAACTTCAAATCTATCCGTCGAAAAAATAAGACAAATATAACAACATGAACAAAAAAATAAACGCTAGCTATTTATGTCATATGATCAAATTCCAAATTTGAATACTTTAAAATTTTGAATGTATTTCAAATCTGAGCATTTAATAAACATAAACACAATTCGAATATGAATATAACTTATAAATGTAAACTTTTTTTGAATTCCAAAAGATTTAAATCCAAACAACTTTTGAATGTGTACAATTTCAAATTTGAATTATTTACACCGCAGTACTTACAAATATGAAAAAAAATATCAACATGACCACACAAAAAAAACGCTGACTATTTATGGCATATGATCAAATTCCAAATTTGAATATTCTAAAATTTTGAATGCATTTCACATCTGAGCATTTAATAAACACAAAAAAAATTCAAATATGACAAATATATCAACATGAACAGAAAAATAAACGCTTGCTATTTATGTCGTACGATCAAATTCCAGATTTGAATATTTCAAAAATTTGCATGCCTTTCAAATCTGATCATTTAATAAACGTAAACATAATTCAAAAATGAATACAACTTATAAATGCAAACTTTTTTTCGAATTTCTATAGATTTAAATCCGAACAACTTTTGATTGTGCATATTTTCAAATTTAAATTCTTCACACCGCTATACTTACAATATGACAAAGCGAGTGTCGCCGCTCTTGCTTGACCGCACCTCCGGCTGCGTCTCCCTATTCACAGCAATAGCCTCCTCGACTCGGCTCCATGTCGGCTAGGACCTCCACCTCGAGCCCAAGCTTGGCCACGCCTCCTCTGTTTTTCTCTGCATCCGCTTCGAGTCTGGTGTGATGATGCTGGTATGATGTTGCTGCCACCGACAGAATGGCTGTGGTGCTGCCACATAATTACTTATCTACAAACAACCCATATGCATACAAAAAAATACGATCATCCACTTAATATACGATACAATACCATCAACAATATACACTGCCAGTTAAAACAAGCAACAACAACATACACTACTAATAAAAACATTCAAAAGAGTTGCGGCGTGACGCCGCACGAAATTCCACTAGTCGACACTAAAGGAAGGCTTATTTAGGGGGACCTATGTGATGGCCTGCTTGCTCGAATATTTCCAAGAAGTTATACAGTCTCATGAGAAATACAGGAACAACGGGTCCTACGATTCAAACCAAATGCGTATGCTATAAAGCTAAATTAATATATCAACTGAAGCGTGCCCGACTATTAAGCTTGCATCACAGAAAAATCGTCCATGAGTACACCAAAGAACATTTTCCAGGAACACCCATTTGGTCGTAGAAAACCCCTGCTGAAACACGGACCACGCAAGATCACTCAATAGATCACACCAAAGAACATTTTCCAGGAACCCATAGGACAGACGAGGCGAAACGTTACAACTCCTACTGCTGACACATGATGTGTAAACCTCCCAATACATGAGTGGACCTCCCTATAGGGCGAGGTCAGGCGTTTCCCTACCACGATTTTGGGAAAACATATTACTAAGTATATGAAAGCTGGCCGAAATCGCGGCCTCTCCGCGCTCGAGTCACTGCAGATCACTGTTCACTGCTACAGTGTTCTACAGTGCTTCGATCCCGGCCGTCGCCTGGCGATCGGACGGTCCACACAGCAGAACCGTGACACTTTTGCATAGAAACCCCTCCCAAAACAAAATATTAACCCGCAGTCCACGAAACTGCGAGGCGATGGGCCGATTCGAAAATTGCGCAAAAAACCCGGACTAAATTGCAAAACTACCCTCACACTCCCCCTCCCTCCTTCTTCTTCCGCGACGCGGAGGTCGCCGCGCCGCCGCCGGCGTACGCCACCGCCCCTACGCGCCTCCATGCTCAGATCGAAGCACATGGCCACCTCCGCTGCTGCGTCCTCCACCTCCACGCCGACGAACGCGAGCTGGCCCGCCGCGCACGCGCCGCAATCGAGGCCGCCGTGCTCGCTGTACGCCCGTCGCGATTGGTGGTCGCCGGCGCTGCTCCGGCGACCGAACTGCAGCGGCGCCGCCGTTGGCTAGCACACCGCGTCCACGCGCCTCTCGCACGCCGACGCGCGCGTCCCACCTCGCGCGCATGCGCCACCGCGGTGGTCGTCGCCGTGCCTAGAGCCCAACCATTGCTGGCGTCACATGACGTCAGCGTGGGCCCCACTGTCAGCGCACCTTCTTTTCCCCTCCGGAAAAAAAATCACAGCAAATATTAAAACCATTTAATCAATTTCCAGCAAATAAAAAGGTTTGAAAAAATCAATAACTTCGCATCCACCCACCCAAAAAAATATGAAAAATAATTCAAAATGGTGAAAAAATAAATGGTAACTACTTATGCTACAAAATAAACAACTTTGACTGTTTCAAAACAGTGAATATTCGAAGAAATTCCAAAATTCATTTCCTGAAATTAATAACATTTGGCCACAACAAAATCAAAATGGTGGATTACTGTGTTTGCAGACATGTCGAACTTGCATCTTTGAAAAATGTTAATTTGTGTGACCTTCCTAATTACCGAACTACCACTGCTCCAAAACAATGTTTAAATTTCAATTTGAATTGTGGTAATCTAAAAAATATGAGTCCAATTGCTTTGCAAAATCAATGGCAGTAGCTTTCATTGCAAATTTACCTCATCTGCTTGTGATGCTTACATTTAAGGTGACATGTATGCTGCTAAATTCAATGAAAGCTTATTTTGGTCAATATTTGCGGAAAATCATAATGTGTACCATCTGATTATGGAGTTAAAAAGTTATTTATGCCAAAATACATTCATACTTGATCATTTCAACTGAGTTAACACATTCGGAGATAATATAGCTGAATTCTCCCAAACTATGCATTCAAATTCTAAAAATGCTTGACTTACAGAATATTTAAATACAATACAAATTCATTCCCTCTAATTATAGATCGAATTTACTGAATTCTCATACAATTCATTCACTCCGATTATGGAGTCAAAATAGATATTTATGACAAATTACAAACATATTTGCCCATTCCAATTTATGTAATTAAATTTAATATTTATTCCAAAACACATGCATATTTCAACATTCCAAGCCACTAAGTACCTACAAATACCCTAAACGACAAATTTCACCCAATTTGGATTTTACCACAACTACGCAGCATACAAGTTTGAAAATTTCAAAATTTTATTTGCCTTCCAAATCTAACCATCTTACAAACATGAAAATAATTCAAAACAAGTATACCGAAAACGATTGGTTTGGTCTCGCAATAACTCCAGACTTTATAATATTTGTGAAAAAAAAATGCATTACACAAACAACGCCAACAATTCTATTCACAGAATATATTAGGTAACCAAAATAAAAAAAACAGTTCATATTCACAAAAATATTCACCATTTCTATTCACAAGATATATTACATAACAAAAAAAAATTACAGAAATATCCACCCACGTCGCGCCTAAATTCAACTAGTGTCTATACTTACGCATGTATGCTACGTCTGTTTCTAGGGACTCGGGCAGAAGAAAGATGAAAGACAATGGTTTGTTGGGCCGTGTGGTCTTGGCAAAACCTGGATCACTGCCCGACTAGCTCAAGACTAGAATTTCCATCTGCTCGTGTGAGTGTGTGACCGAGCGAGAGCGACTCATGCCTCATGGTAATGTCACTTTTCGAGCAGCAAGTCTAAACAATAAACAATGATCTTCATTTGTTGAGATTCAAACATATTGATGAGCTTCTTCCGGAGGGAAAAGACAATTGCAGGTTGTCATGCACACAGTTATGAGTAGTCTGTTGTAACTTTGTCACCATGCCTTTTCTGGTACTTTCCGATCTTGAAATTGAACTCTTCTTTTGATTTATTAGAATTTGTCTTATTTCTCAAAATACTATGTAATTTTAACTTAGTTCGATTATATCTTTCGGGAGAGTGAGCGTGTCAATAAAAACATCACATGGGTAGTTTTACACTTTTTTGCGGGTAGTTGTTTTACGGTTTAAGACACCCATGTGCAATTTATTTCCGTGCTGACAACACTGTGCATACCACCAACTGGGGTTCAATTGAACACCATCCCTCCTTCGAGCTCTCCTATATATGATGTGAGAGTCACGATTCGGTGCCCATCTCTCATTTTTCTGATGGCTAACAACCACCATATTCCAATTCAGTAAGCTACCTGATATCGTTCAACAAATCAAAGAGCAAAAATAGAGGAGCCAAACATATATTCTTAGTAGTAGCGTCACGATATATAGCTGGTTGTATGATACAATGTCGATAGGAATGAAAGGTGTCAGAGAATCCAGAGCCACTTCACATCCTGCTCATACGTGCGCGTGAACATGTTGAACTGGTCCTGCTGTTGGGGTCAGCCAAGTGACCACATCTAGATCCGGCACCAATACATGATGTTTCTCGATTGCTATCGGGTATGTTCCGCAAAACCTTGTCAAGCACAAGGGGACATTCTGATCTGGTCCTGCTGTGTCGCACACACCACGCAGCAGCTGAGCAGCAGGGTCTACCGTGCTGCATAGGATGGTGCCGGTAGAGAGGGTGATATGTATAGGACTTGTTAGGGGATTAGGTTGTTCCTTAGATAAAGCATTTTTTTTCATTTCTGCAGCAGTGTGTACTTTTTTTTTCGATAAAGGGATTTTATTACTTAAGAGTATTAAGCATTACACCCGGCCTCTGCATAACTAGTATGCACACAGCCCCAACAAGTTCCAAAGTTCCGTAGCGAGCAAAAATAATAAAAAGACGAATTACATATCATGATGAGAAATTGTAAAGACGCCTATGGTGGTGGAGGGTCGATCTGTAAATTATGTGGCCATCCATGCTGGGAGAATAACTCCCTCGCCACAGTCTCCAAACGCGAAGACACCTCCAAAAACAGCTCTCGGTGCTCCACACGCTGCAGGGCCGAGCATGATCGAAGCGTAGCTGTGCATCGGTAGATAACCTGCATAACAGAAGAATTTTTATCATTAAAAACCTTGTCATTTCTACATAGCCATAGAGACCAAATAACGGCAATCGCTCCCACCCTAATAAGTAGTTTAAACCTAGAATCAACCCCGTTCAGCCAGTTGCCAAAAATATTTGCAACGCTGCGCGGAGGATATAAGGTAGAAACTATCTGGATGGCTGACCATATAGACCTAGCAAATTCGCACTGGAAGAATAAGTGTTTAATGGTCTCGTCATGACTACAAAAAACACACTTTTTGCTCCCGTGCCAATTGCGTTTGGCAAGGTTATCTTTTGTAAGAATTACACCTCGACGAAGATACCACGCAAACACCTTCGTTTTTAGCGGAATCTTCATCTTCCAAATTTTCTTATTAGAATCGACTTGGACTACAGGCTGGATTAAAGCTCTATACATAGAATCAACCGAGAATTTACCATTCTGAGTGAGATTCCATCGAAGTTTATCAGGGCCTTCCGACAATTGGACAGAGTCCAACCGGAGAATCAAGTCATTCCAAGATGTTTGTCTAGGCCCTAATAGAGTTCTTCTGAACAATACATTTGGTGGGGAAGTACCCATCACCTTAGCGAGCGTGTCACCTTTGTGTCGCACAATATTGTACAAAGCCGGATATTGTTCTCGGAGAGTGGATTGGCCAAGCCATTTATTCTCCCAGAACCGAATTTCCGCTTCATTCCTAATTGAGAATGATCCATGTGGGAAAAAGAATTTCTTCGTAGCCATGAGGCTAGCCCAGAAGTGTGAATCACCAGGTTTCCAAAGAACCTGAGATACCGCTTTATCACCCACATACTTTCTCCTTAGAAGGGTTTGCGAAAGTCCATCTTCGGAAAGAAGCTTGAACAGCCATTTGCCAAGCAAGGCTCTATTCTTGACCTCAAGGTCATGAACTCCGAGCCCTCCTTGGTCTTTTGGGCGGCAAACCACACTCCATTTGGTAAGTCGATACATTTTCTTTTCACTATCCCCTTGCCAAAAGAATCTTGATCCGAAATAATCCAATCGTTTTAAGACTCCTTTGGGTAGTTGGAAGAATGAAATCATGTATAGTACCATGTTGGTTAGTACTGAATTAATGAGAACCAATCTTCCCCCAGGGATAGGAGTTTGCCTTTCCAGCTATTTAACCGGATTTGAAGTCTCTCCTCCACCACTTTCCATTCAGCATTAGTGAGTCTCCGATAATGAATTGGAATACCCAAGGGTTGTAGCATTCTGCATTAACGATATGCAACGCAGGGCTGTAGGCTAGACACTAGGCATTGTTATGAATGGAGATTGGAACTATATGAATGAAATGCCACCAGTAAACATTATTTGAATCTGACGCTGATAAGTCCCTTTCTTTGCCACCAAAGTGCCCTCAAGAGAGTGGACGGTCGAGCATGTTGGCTGCTATCTCAGACCACCGTGTCAGGACGGGAATGAGTCGGCATGGACCTGGCCTTGGATCTGTCGCCGTCGGTCTTAAGGCTAATTTGAGAGGCCACGGGATCCAATTCAAAAAAGTTAGTTGCTTCACCGGTCTGATGGGTATCCCGGATCGAACAAATTTTAACTTTATACATTATTCAGTTGTGTTTACACATAGAATATCCGCAAAAAATATAATATAACAATGCAAAAAAAAAACTTATGACCTAAGCATGCATGATTGTGAGTAAAGTTTACGATAAACCATATTATTCAATTTCAGCTCTTTTCACTCCGGATTATAACGGAAGATTGACTTAATCGACTCCCGAACATTTACAAATGTTAGCTAGTTGATGGGTTTACAAATATTGGTTGCGGACCTATGCATTATTTCGATGAAGAGGCTGTGACTATCCCATTTTGAAAAAAAGGTTGATGGGTTGGCTAATTAGTATACTATAAGTTAGCGGATGGCTAATTGTCATACTAAGCTAAACAAGCTAGATAGTCAAGTGCGTGTAAAACAAAAACTTGATTAAATTATAGTACTCGCATAGCAAAACCTTGATCTCACAGCTACTTGCCGAAGCTAGATCCGCAATGAAAATGATCAGTTAAATCTAGTCGAGTTTAGGATCACTCGTGAAAATGATCAGTTAAAACCTAGACCTCACAGCTACTGATGAAGTCCAATCCACGGAGGTAGGTCGACCGGCTGATCAATGGATCACTCGGTGCTGGCTCTACTGACCGGATTCTTATACGAGACTGGCTTAACCGACCCATCAAACTTTTTATTTGGTCGGGCCATGAACTCGACGGGTCAACCCCGCCCATTCCCAACTTAACCACCGTGTGCTAGACTGCAAGCCTCGCCGGTGCTGCAGTGCACTAAATAGGGGTCACGAGTGGGGAATGGTCCAGAGAAGACTTTGTTTACTCCAGAGCGACGGCGGCAGTTTCAGAGGACGATGGTGAAAGGACAAGGATGTCGCCTAGAGGGGGTGAATAGGCGATTAAAACTTTTCCGGTTTAGTCTTGATAATTGCGGAATAAAACTAGGTGTTTAAATTAACAAGCCAACAACCTAAATAAACTAGGCTCACCTAAGTGCACCAACAACTTATGCTAAGCAAGACAAGCAACAAGGTGATAGCAATATAGAATACTTCAAGCACGAAGGCTATCACAATGTAAAGTGCATAAGTAAAAAGCTCAGGTATAGAAATAACGAGGCACGCAGAGACAAGGATGTATTCCCGAGTTCCTCCTTGTTAAGGGAGTACGTCTCGTTGGAGAGGTGTGAACCAACACAATGGTTCAACAACCACAAAGGTTTCACCTTCTTCTCCGATGAACCGCACCACAAAGGTTTGGTTCGCCTTCCACTATCGGAATCCTTCGAGGCGGAAATCCGGAGCCTTTCAACATCCGGGGCACAACCCACGACGGGATTGGGGGCTCCCGAACAGCTACAAGTGACCACACAAGGGTCTCAACCACCACACGGGCGTCTAGGGTCCAAAGACCCAAGAGTAACAAGTTCACAAGCTTTCAACTTCCACGAATCCTCATGGAGAGCACAAACCGATGCAACGAAGCAATGGCAAGAGCACAAGGCTCAAATCCTTCACTCTCAAATCCCACCAAAAGCAACTAATGTTTATGGGGGGGAGAAGGGAGGAAGAACAAGGTAGGAGAAACACCAAGAACTCCAAGATCAAGATCTACTAGGTTCCCCTCAGTTAGAGGTGAGATGGATTGGTGGAAATGTAGATCTAGATCTCCTCTCTCAAATCCCTCAAAGATATGCAAGAATCATGGGTGGAATTGGGAGAGGGGCAAGCTTTGCAAGGTCAACAATGGTGGGGAAGAGAGAGAAAAACATGCTGGGCAAAGCTAGTTGGCTGGAGGAAGGTGGAGGGGTATTTATATATTTCCCTTGATATGTAATCATCCCGGCTTACTCATATGTGCAATAAAGATGTTTTGCAAGAACCAAATGAATTGCAACAAAATAGATTCATGCCATGAAACAACCTACACAAGGTTGAAAACAAGAAAAATATGCATGAGGTAGATACTTGTTACCGAGATAGCATTGGTGATGTAGAAGATAAGAGTTCATGATCATCCGAGCTTGGCTCCAATAAGCACATGGTGATAACACCTTCCTTGTAAATGAGACAAGCTTCCAATGCACCTCCGATGTACCTAAAACAAATTCAAGTACAAAATGGTACCCAAACTCATTGGGTCCAAAGTAGTTAGAGCAACTACAATACATAGACAAACTCCACATAAATATGTGCATATTGATATGAAATTGAATTTCATGCACATCTTAGCCATTTAGGATTTGATGGAGTTTATCTATATATTGGATCAACGAAAGTAAGCATGCCATAAGATATACATATAGTAAATATGCATGCACAAGACTTCCAAGAACCAAACAGATACAAATTACAAAACACAATTAAATCAAGAAAGCACACACAAGTGTGACAAGAAAAGAATTGTCCAAATTATATCAAAAACCCAAATCAACACATGATTGAAGGTACCACTTTGAAAGATGCCAAATGAAAGTAAGATACCAATGATGAAAATATCATCAAGGAATAAACCAAACCCTCTACACTTCTCATGATGGCACAAAGTACCAAGACGAGAAATGTTTGTCTTCCAAAGAGACACGTCATCGGGATCAAATACCAATTGAACACAACTAATGTTCAAAAGCATATAGGATGCTCCCCCAAGATTTGTGCATTATTTATGATCTTGCATTTGAATACAAAATGCACACAAATGGGATCATCACTCTCCATACATATTATTCAAACACTAGTCATGTTCAAGGAAAGCAATAAGATGCAAAACCAATTTAAAGAATGATGTTCTACTCAATGTAGGATAGCTTCCCAAGAATGGGATCATTGCTTTTCCTAACACAAGAAAGCACAAAGCGAATTTTGAGTAGAGCAACAAGGATCCAAAAGATACAAGGAAGACAAGTGAGAGTTAGATCAAACAAATCCTTGGCAACAAAAATAAGGCAAATTCAAAGCAAAAGCCAAAGTGAAGATGGTCTACAAATTTCACCACACATATGAGTATCACTTGTCAAGGACAAGGAGTATATAGAGATATTTCTCGGTGGTATATAGGAATGATATTGAAGACCAATTTCACAACAAATAAGCATATGGCAAAAGAGAAGATTTAAAGGCCAAAGCTTAAATAGATAGATATTCTTGATAGCTTCAAGTATTCACGCGATCATGCAAAGCCACTACAAAGAGTAGCTTGAAGCAATCGATTTCCCAAAAGGATATGCGAACATATTTGGGGAAAACCGTACCAAGAATGTCCATCAAACAAGATCCAAAAGAGTGATTAAACAAAATCATTTTACCAAAATGGAACTTGTTTGAGCAACATGCCACATAGGAATAAGATAATAACAAATCAATTCTAGGTGGCAATACCTCACATGTTCACATTTTCTAGGTTTGTAATATGCACATAGCTTATTACTCCCCCATAATGTGATAATCCAAATTTTCTTAACAAGAGGCACAAAAACCAACTCGAGAAATTAATGGACATTATAGAATTTGAATTTCTCATGAGCAAGACATACCACATAGAGAATAGATAATATAGATGTATCAACACTAAGTGGTATTCCTCATGTATACACATTTTTAGGATTGTGAAGTGCACGAAGCACATCACTCCCCAAAATGGAATAGTCCATTAATCTCTCAAAAAGAGAGCCAACAAGATAAGATATCAAATAAAAGCAATAAGGCTCAAACAAGTAAATGGTGTGCAAACCAACATACACATACTTGATTACTCAAGATAAGTAAGTAGAGAGCACAACACATACAAACACTAGCAAGGTACAAAACCTAACACATGCAAGGGTGCAAGCAACTTTCAATGTATATATGATTTAAATAAAAGTTACCGCAAGGAGGAACATTGGATATGAGATAGAACAATATAATCCAAATGACTTGGCTTGAGATAATATAATTGATGAAGATCCCTTAATTCTTCATGATGTAGCCAAGTCTCCAATGCCCTCCAACAACACCTATTGATCAAGTTTTAGCTTGTTGGTCCCCAACCAAGTTGGGTCCTAAGAGGTTAGTCACAATAGGCTTGGCAACCCAAATGGTTCTTTTCTTGACACCACTTTGAGTACCAACATATTTGGCAAACACATTGCCAACCTTATCCTTCCGAAGAGAATAATCATCATCAATAATAATGGGGTTGGATAAGGTACCATTTGTGCATGAAGAAGCAACGTGACCCTTCTCACGGCATAGGTAGCAACATCTACTTCCTCCTCTCTTCTTAGTTGGAGTCTTGACTTGAGGAGGGGTAGCTTGATTCTTCTTGGGAAGAGGCCGTTCTTCAACTTGAGGAACTTGAGTTTGAACTTGAGGCTTCTTCCCTTGTTGCTTCTCACTAAGAGCTTCTTCTTCAAAGGGCAAGATCTAACATGGTGCCCTTCAACTTTGCACTTGAAGCAAACAATCTTGGCCGAATCTTGACTTGTTCTTGGCCCTTGTTCTTCTTGTTATACTTGGACTTGATCTTATATTGGAGTTGAATCCAAGTCCACTCTTGTCATTGGGGCGTCTTTGAACACTCAACATATTGTCAAGTGTAGAATCCCCAACATGACGCTTTTCCAAGTCTTTCTTCAAAGAAGTGACTTGGGCCTTGAGCTCATTTAATTCCTCTACATGGTTAGTATCAACAAAAACACTAGAGGAAGTAGAGCTTCATTGTTAGAGCAACAAGGCATAGAAAGTAATTCATCACAAGATGTAGCAATAGTGAGTGATGAATTACTAGGACTAGCACATGGCAATAAAGCATTTAGAGAAGTTGTGCCATTGTCCACATGAGGCTCACAAGATGTTACCTTTGTATAATAGCCTCATGAGCTAACTTTAGCCTCGCATGGGATGCTAGAAGATCCTCATTAGAGCTAGAGAGCTTTTCATGACTTTCTTCCAATTTCCCATACTTGCTAGTTAGCAACTCAAGTTGAGCCCTTAGCTCAACATTCTCCTTCAAAATAGATGCTTCACGAGAAATGGAGTTAGTAGCACAAGCATCATCAATTTTAGGTAGTTGAGTTTGGAGTTGATCATGAGACTTGATAAGGAGAGAGTGTTCACTTTCCAAAGCCTTGTGGGCTTTGTCAAGTCTCTCTATATCCTCACTTAGTCTAGCATTGCCAACACCAAATTCAACTTTTTCCTTTTTAAGCACTTTATATTTAGCAATAGCATGATCTCTTTCCTTAATAATTTTAGCAATAATAAGATCATTTGATTCATCAAGAGATTCAAGTTTCTCTCAAGAGACACTCGAAGCTCTTGCTCTTCCTCAAGGGCATTCATTAAGGATGCCTTTTCATCGGCATCCTCTCTCTCAATTTGACATTTCTCGAGAAATTGAGTTTCCAAGTCCTCAATGATTTCCCTACTCTTAATAGCATAAACAATGATTTCACTTAGAGGAGGGATAGCTTTGCTACCTTTGGGGAGAGCACCAAATACCATCTCACCCTTCTTTGTTATGGATTCAACATCCATAAGCGCTCCATGAGAATCCATCCACATCATCACAAGATGTAGAGGGTTCCAAAGGTGGAGAAACCTTTGAATCCTAGCCATAAGGCAAAAATGATGGGCAAAGATGGTGAAGAGATACTTGAAGCACCATTGAGATCCACGTCTTGTTCCAACAAATGTTGTGATTCCTCTACATTGTTAGCCACACAAGAAATAGAGGATATGGAAGTATTGTTTTCATGGCAACAAGACGAATGAAGCATATCATCATGAGATTTAGTTAAACAACTATTACATGATATGCAAGGACTATCAACACTAGCATGTAAAACATTTGGAGTGCTAGAAGTGTTTAAGTCCAAAGATAGATCATTGCAATGAGATAGAGATGAAGTATAGTCAATAGAATATTCACCATCAACAAAGCAATTTCTATCACCACTCACCATATCATTACCTTGTGACAAATCACATGTTGGTGAAGTGGAAGAAGTTGTGAACTCGTCACGGCCGGAGGTGGAGGAGAACAATCATCCTCAATAATATTGGACACTTCATATTTATCTTGAAGCTTGGTCCAAAGCTCATGAGCGTTCCGAAAAGGCATGATTGAAGCAAGAACTACATCGCTCAAAACACATATAAACATTAGATACAAGAGTATCGAGATAAGAGTTTTCCTCATCCTCCTTTGGAGAAGAAAAACCCATATCTACAATTCTCTTAACATGTGGGTCTATATCCCGAAGAAGGTTAAGCACGCGAATTTTCCAAACATCATAATTTGTGCCATCGAATTTAAAAATGGGATTGTGCACTAATTCTCTAAACGACATCTTTACTCTCTAGGCGGTAAAGCCCAAAAAGAGAGCCCAGGCTCTGATACCAATTGAAAGGACAAGGATGTCGCCTAGAGGGGGGGTGAATAGGCGATTAAAACTTTTCCGGTTTAGGCTTGATAATTGCGGAATAAAACTAGGTGTTTAAATTAACAAGCCAACAACCTAAATAAACTAGGCTCACCTATGTGCACCAACAACTTATGCTAAGCAAGACAAGCAACAAGGTGATAGCAATATAGAATACTTCAAGCACGAAGGCTATCACAATGTAAAGTGCATAAGTAAAAAGCTCGGGTATAGAAATAACCGAGGCACGCGGAGACGAGGATGTATTCCCGAGTTCCTCCTTGTTAAGGGAGTACGTCTCGTTGGAGAGGTGTGAACCAACACAATGGTTCAACAACCACAAAGGTTTCACCTTCTTCTCCGATGAACCGCACCACAAAGGTTTGGTTCACCTTCCACTATCGGAATCCTTCGAGGCGGAAATCCGGAGCCTTTCAACATCCGGGGCACAACCCACAACGGGATTGGGGGCTCCCGAACAGCTACAAGTGACCACACAAGGGTCTCAACCACCACACGGGCGTCTAGGGTCCAAAGACCCAAGAGTAACAAGTTCACAAGCTTTCAACTTCCACGAATCCTCGTGGAGAGCACAAACCGATGCAACAAAGCAATGGCAAGAGCACAAGGCTCAAATCCTTCACTCTCAAATCCCACCAAAAGCAACTAATGCTTATGGGGGAGAAGAGAGGAAGAACAAGGTAGGAGAAACACCAAGAACTCCAAGATCAAGATCTACTAGGTTCCCCTCACTTAGAGGAGAGATGGATTGGTGGAAATGTAGATCTAGATCTCCTCTCTCAAATCCCTCAAAGATATGCAAGAATCATGGGTGGAATTGGGAGAGGGGCAAGCTTTGCAAGGTCAACAATGGTGGGGAAGAGAGAGAAAAACGTGCTGGGCAAAGCTAGTTGGCTGGAGGAAGGTGGAGGGGTATTTATATATTCCCCTTGATATGTAATCATCCCGGCTTACTCATATGTGCAATAAAGATGTTTTGCAAGAACCAAATGAATTGCAACAAAATAGATTCATGCCATGAAACAACCTACACAAGGTTGAAAACAAGAAAAATATGCATGAGGTAGATACTTGTTACCGAGATAGCATTGGTGATGTAGAAGATAAGAGTTCATGATCATCCGAGCTTGGCTCCAATAAGCACATGGTGATAACACCTTCCTTGTAAATGAGACAAGCTTCCAATGCACCTCCGATGTACCTAAAACAAATTCAAGTACAAAATGGTACCCAAACTCATTGGGTCCAAAGTAGTTAGAGCAACTACAATACATAGGACAAAACTCCACATAAATATGTGCATATTGATATGAAATTGAATTTCATGCACATCTTAGCCATTTAGGATTTGATGGAGTTTATCCTATATATTGGATCAACGAAAATAAGCATGCCATAAGATATACATATAGTAAATATGCATGCACAAGACTTCCAAGAACCAAACAAGATACAAATTGGACAAAACATCAATTAAATCAAGAAAGCACACACAAGTGTGACAAGAAATAGAATTGTCCAAATTATATCAAAAACCCAAATCAACACATGATTGAAGGTACCACTTTGAAAGGATGCCAAATGAAAGTAAGATACCAAATGATAAAAATATCATCAAGGAATAACCAAACCCTCTACACTTCTCGTGATGGCACAAAGTACCAAGACGAGAAATGTTTGTCTTCCAAAGAGACACATCATCGGGATAAAATACCAATTGAACACAACTAATGTTCAAAAGTATATAGGATGGCTCCCCCAAGATTTGTGCATTATTTAGGGTCACAAATATGGAGGAGATATCACACATGGGAGGTGTGGACCTTATCTCGAGGAGGACCGGTAATATTTCCAACACCGAGAACGCAACAAGTTTTCCATCCGGACTCCGTTTTCAATGATCTTGGGCTTGCTCCGAAGATAATCACAAGCACAACAAGATCATGCATATACACATCATAGTCCATCATGTGAGGAGGAGAACACAAGAGGAGAGTTTGTCCTCTCTACAAAATACGAACCGGTAAAACCTCCAACATCAAAACATCACAAGATATTCAAATGAAATCCGTTCTTGATGAACTAGAGCTTGGTATGGAGATGAACACAAGCTCTAAATTCTCACATGGATAAAAGCCAAATAAGAACCAAGAAAGATGATATGCCAAATATGCAAAGGTTTGAGCTCTACACAAAGATGCGATCAAGTTACTCACTTGAGAGCCCCTCTTGATAGTACGCCGTCTATCCTATAACCCGGTCTCCAAACTAACAACATGAGACCGGTAAAATAGAAACCCTATCAAGATCATACCTTTGCCTTGCGCATTCCACTTGAGCTAGATGATGACGATCTTGTCTCCCTCAAGTTGGAACAAGTTGGAACACCTTTCTTGATTGTGCTTGCTAGCACATGCTTGATGAAGACTTCTCCAAATACTCCCTCATACACCATTATGCGAGAGACTCGCTTAGCTCCGTCTTCATGTATCCATTTGCGCTTCATATTCTTCTCTTGATATAGATGATGGCTTGGAGATAAACATGAAGTTCACTCAATCTTCTTTTCCAAGCCATGCTTGCAATAAGCTCAACTCTTCACATGACCATTCTTCATATAAACCTTTGGATGGAACCTTGGTCATCATGTAATCTTCTAGAGTCCACCACATGAACTCCAATCTTTTCCTATAGACAAGATCTACAAGTATATCTCAATGCAAACATTAGTCCATAAGGATTGTCATTAATTACCAAAACCACGCATGGGGCAACACATGCACTTTCAGATGGACGATCACAAAACGCAGGTGGGCAGTATCGACTAATAGTTCTGTATTACCATTATTTATTTATTTTTGACGAAAAGGCAGGGGCCTGCTTTTCTTATTTCATACTAGTTGGTGAAATTTTTTGTTGGGTTTTCTTCCTTTTCAAAAAAAAATATATGAAGTTTAAGTGAAAAAAATACATCATTCATGTTCTTTCTGTACACCAAAACGGGAGCTCTATGATGTAACAGTCATATACTCATATGTTTTTTTGAGACAAAATACATCAATCTACATGTACATTAAATTAGTAATGTTCTTTCAGACGTGGAGTTATGCTAGCTACCACAAACAAATTTTAACAGGGTATAAAACATTACAATAGAAACAATCAATATACTTCACACTTCACTTAACAATGAATTTCAGCTGCATGTAGGCATCTCGCTGATGATAGTAGCCAAGTCCAAGGCAGCACCAATGGCAACTGATGAAGATTGTGGCCAGTTAGTAAACAACCAAATAGTTGAAGACAATAAACCTGCAAAGTAAAAACGTTAAATTCCTACATGTGGGAGACGTTGTGGAAGCCGGACAAATGATTTTAAGTGTATGGAAGGTATTTCTAGTAATCCAAGGTAATAAAATACAACAATTTGAGATTTCTTATACCTCTCAACTACACTGACAAATCCATGCAGCAAAACAGAAGGAGCAGATCATTTGTCGGTAGGAGTGACCATAAGCAAACAAAAAATTCTAACAAACATAACTTATTTAGAACATATACACAAATACTTAGAGTCCGGACTAAAGAACTTCAGGAACTTGCAAGGCAAAGAGAAAACACCATGGCAGCAGGATCTTCGTTCTCACCGTAGTGCAAAAGTTCAACAAATCCAGATTATTGGACCTAAAGCAAATTTCTGCTGCAAGATGAAGATGTTGCCATTGTCCATGGACTTCTGCATATAGGAAAATTTACAAAAACATTGTGTTAGGCACTGCATCGGGTGAAGCACATGAATAGAGATTGCTGCAGTTGAATACAAAGAGCTCTTGCTATAGCAGTTTGCCTGCTTGTGGTAAAAGCTGAAAGCCAAAAGAATGCATAAGTCTAAAGCTTCAGAAGGGATGCATAAGCAATCTTGTGGTACTCGTTTAGTTGCCTCTCTCCACAAGATCTACATGAGTATGCATAGTAAGCAACTCTTGTCTTCAGATATCGAAATACAATGTAATCTGAATATTCCACCTCCATAAAGAGCAGAGAAGACATCATCTATATCACATAACTGGTAATAGAAAACCGACCCTGGTAGCAAGTAAATAATTAGAGCAACACAATCAACCAGATAGATAATATAGCTGCTAACAAAAAAGACCAAAGAATTAGGAAATATTGGGCTAACCACAAAAAACGACAAATAGGATACATACTGGATGAACAAAGAAAGAAAGGTGAATTTGTTATCGAAGCAATCAACCTGCAGACCATGTGGACCTGAACAACGAAGCCTACACTGATACTATGCGATTATGTGTGCGACTTGGAGCAGGTCACCAGCTTCTTCCCCGAGTCCAGGAACACCAAATTCGTTACCTGCAGCAACCAAGCAGAAGCCCCTCAAACTGGCATCATTATGCCACGCATACGGATGAATGGAGACACGGAGAGAGGTGTGAGAATCGTAGCATCAGCGTACCTGGTCGCGGTGGCCACGGAGCCGGAAGAGGCCGACTTGCGCGTCGGCGTACCAGAGAATGACATCGCAGTCCTAGCTGGCAGAGGTGAGGACGACGCCGGCCGGAGCGAAGCGCAGGGCGGAGGCGGCCGAGCGGTGGCCGTGGAGAGTCGTCTCGCAGGCGCCTGTGTGAGCGTCCCACAACCTGATGCTACCATCGGCATGGCCGCTCGCAATCTGCAGGGAAACCAGGCCGAGTCAGAGCGTGGGGAGCAGCGAAAGGGGAGGAATTAGAAGGAAAGGGACTCCTAGAATCTCTGCCCCGCTCCTCGATCTCGCCTCACACCACACCGGTAATATTCTCTTCCAAAAAAAAATTGTCCTTTTCGCGGTAATATGTACATGAAATATATGCGCGCCGACGAGTACGTTCCATTCCCGTGATCAGTTTCGAGTTTGGTCGACTCTAACTCCTTAATTTTGGATACAAACTCAAAAAACATTTGACGAATTTTGTCAAATTCCGCACACACAGTCATCCGTTTAAATTTTCCTTGCACGAGTAGATGAATATCATCCTTCCGAACAAATTTCATGTTTTAACCTTTTCGTTTTGACGGACATAAATATAATTCTCTCCAATCTTCAAATCTGTTATAATTTATGCTGTGCAAAAAAACAAATTCTAACAGATATAGATTTTTTTAATCCGGATATTTGGATCCAGAAATTTGTCTGTTAGATCTAGCCCAGAGTAGCATTTTTATTACCTGCCTGTCATGTACAAATTTTCCGTGAACCAAATTATATACCTACAACCTCAGTTAATAACTCATTTTACAAAACAACGACACATACCAATACAACGGCTGCGGCGGTGCACCAATACAACGGGTGCGGCGGTGCTCGACATAGCCGTCGTGGACATTGCTGATATCAGCACCTGACGCCATCAGGGGCCCACTTGCCAGCCTTCTATTATTTTGCAAAAATGATTTCCATAATTATTAAAACACTGACAGTAGGTCCAGGTTGTCAGAATTTTAAACTTTCCTAACAATTTCACAAATTTTTCCAATTTTGTAAATTCAATAACTTCTAATCCGTGATTCAAAAAAATGTGTTCAACATACCAAACAATTTAGAAAAAATGGGGTCTATCTATTTATGTTCAATTCATGCACTATCTTTCGGTTAGAAGAAATCGAAAACTGTATCTATAATACCAATTATGTTATCATACACCGTGAAAGTTAGCTATCGGTATTCTAATTCCGTACATATATATATATATATATATATCTTACTACCTACATATTAAATTTATGTATATACTTTACATACCGTCATAAAATACACTTCAAATTACGCAGCAAGATTAACACCACGGGCGCGGCGTGCCGCCGCGGCAATTTTCCTAGTAGAAATCAGGGCAGGTCTCGGCGTCAGGACACAGGCATTCCAAGATGAACAGCATCTCCAACAGACGCGGGGTAGCGCCGCGCGCTAAAAAAAATTCCAGCGCCGAAATAGCGTTATTGCGCGCGGGTTGGGTGTTCGGTTTACTAGACGCGCTATTTTTTAGCGCGCGGAGGATCAGATTTTCCAGGCGCGCGAATATAGAGCGCCACAAACACATTTTGCATCTTTTCAAACCGAAAACAAGATTCAAAACGACAAAAATACTTAACTAAAAATAGAAATTTTATTAGAAGAGGAACACACGATAACTTCAAAGGGGAGCGTTTCAGCGATTGCTGAAGCTGTCCACGTCGCTATTCACTGTAGCAGCTACAGTAGCACACTTCTACAGTGCACGTAGCTAGAGTGTATTTTTTTTTAAACCCTATTCGCAGCAGACACTCGCCCTGTCCACGTCGACGTGTAAGCTGGTACCCGCACTTCTACATTGCCATGTACACGGTAGCAGCTACAGTGTATTCTCTTCCAAAAAAAATTTGTCCTTTTTGCGGTAATATGTACATGAAATATATGCGCGCCGATGAGTACGTTCCATTCCCGTGATCAGTTTCGAGTTTGGTCGACTCTAACTCCTTAATTTTGGATACAAACTCAAAAAACATTTGACGAATTTTGTCAAATTCCGCACACACAGTCATCCGTTTAAATTTTCCTTGCACGAGTAGATGAATATCATCCTTCCGAACAAATTTCATGTTTTAACCTTTTCGTTTTGACGGACATAAATATAATTATCTCCAATCTTCAAATCTGTTATAATTTATGCTGTGCAAAAAAACAAATTCTAACAGATATAGATTTTTTTAATCCGGATATTTGGATCCAGAAATTTGTCTGTTAGATCTAGCCCAGCGTAGCATTTTTATTACCTGCCTGTCATGTACAAATTTTCCGTGAACCAAATTATATACCTACAACCTCAGTTAATAACTCATTTTACAAAACAACGACACATACCAATACAACGGCTGCGGCGGTGCACCAATACAACGGGTGCGGCGGTGCTCGACATAGCCGTCGTGGACATTGCTTGTATCAGCACCAGACGCCATCAGGGGCCCACTTGCCAGCCTTCTATTATTTTGCAAAAATGATTTCCATAATTATTAAAACACTGACAGTAGGTCCAGGTTGTCAGAATTTTAAACTTTCCTAACAATTTCACAAATTTGTCCAATTTTGTAAATTCAATAACTTCTAATCCGTGATTCAAAAAAATGTGTTCAACATACCAAACAATTTAGAAAAAATGGATTCTATCTATTTATGTTCAATTCATGCACTATCTTTCGGTTAGAAGAAGTCGAAAATTGTATCTATAATACCAATTATGTTATCATACACCATGAAAGTTAGCTATCGGTATTCGAATTCCGTACATATATATATATATATATATATATATATATATATATATATATAGAAGCTCAGATGGGGCACCTAGGAGCATGGACACCAGGATGGAATACGAACAGTTTTAGGTATGTAGACATATACATATACCTTGGGTATGTATAACTTAGGTATGTAGGAGGTACATATGATTTTGGGTATGCACATTATGGGGTATGCATACCTAATAATGTGCACATACCTAAGTTATTTATATATATACCTGATCTGTACGCGTACAATTGAACACACATATCCGAGGTATATATAACATGTAGATACCTCAAATACACATACCCAATGTATGTGTACCTCCTATATACCCAACATGTGCATACCCGAGGTATAGGTGTCATCTACATACCCAAAATGTACTATATTCTATCCAGGTGCCCAGGCACCAGGGAGCACCTGTTAATTTACCTATATATATATATATATATATATATATATATATATATATCTTACTACCTACATATTAAGTTTATGTATATACTTTACATACCGTCATAAAATACACTTCAAATTACGCAGCAAGATTAACACCACGGGCGCGGCGTGCCGCCGCGGCAATTTTCCTAGTAGAAATCAGGGCAGGTCTCGGCGTCAGGACACAGGCATTCCAAGATGAACAGCATCTCCAACAGACGCGGGTAGCGCCGCGCGCTAAAAAAAATTCCAGCGCCGAAATAGCGTTATTGCGCGCGGGTTGGGTGTTCGGTTTACTAGACGCGCTATTTTTTAGCGCGCGGAGGATCAGATTTTCCAGGCGCGCGAATATAGAGCGCCACAAACACATTTTGCATCTTTTCAAACCGAAAACAAGATTCAAAACGACAAAAATACTTAACTAAAAATAGAAATTTTATTAGCAGAGGAACACACGATAACTTAGCAGATGAACACACGATCACGATGGCACGAAAACTAATCTAAAACCAAAACTACTCGTCGAAGTCGAAGTCGGAGTCGGCGTTGGAGTCGGAGGTGTTCGAGATGTCGCTGAACAGATGTTTCCACCGTTTGTCTTCCTCCGCTCAGGTGGTGTTGTTTACCTGCGCCTCCGCCTCGGCCTTGCGCGCCCGCCTCTCCGCCTGCAACTCCGCGCGCTCGGCCCGCCTCTCCGCCCGCTCGGCCGCCTGAGTTTGCCAATACTCCTCCTCGGCGGCGGCCTCTCTCGAGTGGGTCGCGCGCCAATGGGCCACGGCGAGCTCGTCCCTCTCCAAGACGAGGAGGCGGGCCTGGGTCCGGCATTGGATGTGCCGGTCTTCCTCGGTGACGAGGCGCGGCGGCGGCGCCAGGTCATGCGCCTGCTGCGCGTTGCGGGCGTCGCTAAAGCTCATCTCCCGCGGGGAGCGACCGAGGCGCCACGCCGCCGCGTCCCATGCGCGGGCGGCCTCATGCGCCGTCCCGTATGTCCCAAGCAGGATGCGGTCGTTGTCGGAGAGTATCTCCACGTAGTACGTGCCGTTGGGGCACGCGTGGATGCCGCGGTAGCCGGACAAGCTGCGGCGGCCCAGAGGCATGGTGGTGGCGGCGGCGCGGAAGCTCGGCGGGCGGTGGGGATTTTTCCAGATGCGGGCGGAAGCGGAAAAAAGCGGTTGTGTGGCGCGTGCGTGTTCAGCGCGCTGGACACGCCGCGCCATATATAGTGCGGCGCGTACTGCTTTGCCCAGAGCGCGGGAACGTTTTTCCCACGTGCGTGCTTTTCCCGCGTCTGCTGGCGCGGGAAATTACCGTTTTCTGGCGCGCGCGGTCAGTTTAGCGCTTTGAGGCGGCGTCGACCTCGAATTAAGTGAGCTATGGACAGAGGCAGTGAAGGAGCGATGGAGGAAAGATGTGAGCGACAGGAGCGAGATCAAGCCACTCGGCTGCAACGGGATGCGGAGCAGGCCAATTTACACCGGTGGCGACGGTTACCCGCCTCTCCGTCCAAATCTCCTTCGATTATGTACCCGAGTCTCTCCGTCCAAATCTCCTTCGCTGCTTTGTCATTCTCTCGCTGCTAGTTTTCAATTCATCGCTAGTTCCAGTTACTGTCACCGAATAGCATATTAGGTTCTGTTATGGCGCGTGCTACGCGTCGGTCAGACGATCCTTGTGCTAGGATTGGTTGTTTCTAGGGTCGTTCGATCACCATCGTACGCTCGGAGAAAGCTGAGGTCACTTTCAAACTGTTGGCGCTGCGTCAAGTGGTCAGAGGGTGCTGTCCCTGCTGCGTCGGGTGGAGGCTTCACGTTGTGTTTTAGTCAGCGTGTGTGGAGTCCACCCATGTGCTGGTCATCACCGATGTGCTATCTCCAAACACAAGATGATTATAGTACACCGAAAAAATACTGCCGTATAACACACGAAGGCTCATGGACCGATGAAATAAAAATTAAATTCAAAACAACAAATGCAACAAATAAAAATTGAATTTGCACAAAAATCCCGAATACCTCAACAATTCATTCAACCCACCCACGTACAAAAAATATATATTACAACAAAACTCGTCATCCTCTCGTACAAAAAAAATACTATTACAACAAAATCATCGCAGGCATTTAAAATTAATGCTACAAAAATAGGTGGTTCAACAACATGTTTTGCAACATGTTATTTGCAACAAAAATCGCCAAAACTTCATAAAAAATCACAAACTATTACAACAAAAAATTGTGTGTTGGTAGCAACGGATAAGTGATTAACAACATTTTGTTGTGCTGCATACTGAACTGCGACAAAAATCACCATCTATTTCAACATAAGTCACTTAGGATTACAACAAAACAAACATGTTTTTGCCACATTTTAAAAAAGCACATAAAACATCATTAAAAAAATCCGAGGAAACATACAACATGTAGCAAAAAAAAACCTTGCAACATTTGTCGTCAGCTTTCCCAGAAAAAATAATACGAGTTTGTTACATTTTGAAATAACTTACGCAACATCGAAAATATGGGGAACACAAACTTGTGGCAAACACCCAGATAAACATTGCAACATCTTGTGTGTGCTTTCTCAACAAAATATATACTTGTATGTTACATTTTGAAATAACTTATGCAACGTCAAAAATCTGGGGAAACACAAACTTGTGGCAAAAACCCAAATAAACATTGCAACATCTCGTGTGTGCTTTGTCAACAAAATATATAAGTGTATGTTACATTTTGAAATAACTTATGCAACATTGAAAATCTGGGAAACACAAACTTGTGGCAAAAACCCCAAATAAACATTGCAACATCTCGTGCGTGTTTTCTCAACAAAATATATACATGTATGTTACATTTTGAAATAACTTATGCAACATCGAAAATCTGGAGAAACACAAACTTGTGGCAAACGTCCAAACAAACATTCAACATCTCGTGTGTGCTTTAGTTACAAAACTAACATACGTTTGTCACAACATTATTGAATGAACGCAACATTGAAAAAATCACCCCAAAACTAGGCTGGATCATCTTCCATGACGACCTGATTTCGCCGACTTGGCTCGACGATCACGAATCTGGTTAAGCGGAGCCCTGTAGGCGATAGATAGGGCAACCATGTTCCTGTTCCGACTAGTTCAACCTCTTTTCATACTTGGGACAATAGAGGGCCCCGAAGCTAAATGGCTAGGTGGGAGAGAACAAGGGAACATGACGAGGGTAGCACGCGACGGTCCCTGGTGATCCGGTGATCCGCCTCTAGGCCTGTCTGGGCGATTCGCCGCTTCCAGCCATCTATTGCCATACATCTATATCTATATCTATATCTATACTACTATTAAAAGAGCAAACATGTTCAGGATACATTAAATTTGTGTCGTTTAATATCTGATCGACGACCCAGATCGCTTCAATGTTTGACAACTCAACACACCTTTTCGTTTTCGCAATAATTACAGGGATTGCCACCGCATAAAAGAAACGATTCGTTAATCTCACCTCCTGACCTCCCGATCTGGGCGCGGCGCATCTAGACGCTGAGCTCCGCCTAGCGCCTCCGGCCTCCAGCTTGCAAAATTGGAGCAGGAGATGCAGAATCCACCGATCTGGACACCGTGCAGAGTTTGGTGCCGCTGGCCTCACCCGCCAAGCACCTATGTGCCATGGGACAATAGATTGTGTGCAAAACAATGCGTAGTTGCAGCTGCGCTTGAATTCTTTCTGTTGCTCTATAACTTGGGACTTTGGTCAAATAGTTGTGGCATCAGGCGCAGATTATTGCGTCAGGGCTATGGGCCGAAACGAAGATGTGAAGCATCGACCGGGGCACCCGACGTTGTCCGCGAGCGCCGTCATGTTGGTGGCGTTCGGGTCAGTACGCACCACACCTGCGCCAGGTACCGCACGCCCCTGGCCAGCGCCGGCATGGCTGGCCGCCCGTCGCGGAGAATGTCCAGCGGAAATTTGGTCGTCCGTTGAACGCGAAGATGTCCAAGTCCCGCTCGAAATTTCCCGGTGCCACGCTCTTGGCCTCTTGGGGTCCTGCCTCGCTGAAGCTGCTCCTGCTTGCTGCCGTTGATAGGTAGCTCGGCCTTGAAGACCGGAGATTGTGTCGCCAGCACCACTGAACAACTGCAATCGACAGTGAACTTGATGTCTTCTTCTTCCCCGTTCTTCAGAATGTATTCAATATGATGGTGCAGAAAGGCTACTGGCCTGGTCGGGTTCTTTCATGGTTACAGACTTTTGGTTTGCCAAAGTTTGACCCAAAACATTGTTTTGTATGCTACCAAAACTTTGGTTAAATCCCCTCCACTTTGATTTGGTAGAAAATTTAAAGAAGCGGATGTACAGGAAGAATATATCCTTCAAAGATTATGCTTAAGCTGCTATGAGTTGACAAGCAGTACAATTATCAGATCTTCTCTTTCATTGAGTGTGCTTAGCTTTGTGTGTAATATTGACGTAAAAATAGAGAAGTCAAATGAAGGTTGCAACTTGCATGTAATGCCTGAACACTGCTGAATGTAACAGTTGGATTAATTGAGTATCAAATGCCAACATATGGGCAAGTAAACATATATGGGTTTGTGTGTTCTTAACAATTATTTAGGAGAAACTACTCGGCATCCTTTAAAAATCTTTGACAAAATAGATACTCCCTCTGTACCTAAATATCAGACTTTTGGTGGCTTAATTTGAACTATCAAAACGTCTTATATTTAGGTACAGAGGGAGTACATCACAAAACAGTGGGAAATATTTGTGTCGCGCTAACGTTTTATGTCCAGAAGTCGATTTTTTCTATCCTGTTGCAACGCACAGGCACGGCGGCCAAGCAAGAGGAAGAGATGACGCGATCGGCAGCTCTAGGGTTTGGCACCGCAGGCCCTCTCTGGCCATCAAGGCCGCCGCCGGGTGGCTGCAAGGCGCGAGCCGGCAATTGCCTGCGAGAAGACCAGATGTATTTTACGCTTATCCATGAAGATGTATTTTCGGCCCCGGTTGAGATGGAGAGAGATCTAGAGGCCGTGCTTTTTATTTTATTTTTCAAGTTTAACACGTGATATACTACATGCATATATGAGTTTTTGCTGATTTTTTTTGCAGAGTTTTTTGATATGGGTCGCTTATCCATGAAGTAGTTTAGCTCCGCCCAATTCAAGGTTACACTATATGTATAATCGATTTTACATAAGCTAAATAAAACAATATGTGAAAAAAATTCAAATACAATAAATTAGGTGGGAGACATGATATGTTACTCTTATCAGTTTGTGGTCAAGCGAGGCAGTTTTTCTCCCCCGTGCATTGCACGGGCATTGTTTGCTAGTCTCTCCAAAAAATCAAACAACTTAGAAAAGTGCTGTGTGTGATGTATTAGTACTCAGATCTCATGTGTTGCCTAACATTGCATGGAGTCTAATTTAAAAAGAAAAATTTGCATGCATACACGTTCTAGCTAGCAGGCCTATTTATTTGAAAGAGAGAGAAAGTGTAGTACGGAGTAGCAGGCAACGACCTGGTAAAGGTATCACGCTAGCATGGGCCAACAGCCCGGCTCGGCCCACCCACACGTACGCGCGCTAGGCCATCGAGGCGACCGATCAGAAGCGAGCGATCGGTCGGCTGATCGTAAGCATTTTCCTTCTGTTATTAGGTAAACCAGAACTTCATAGTTGGAAATAAACAAGAGTGTATTGAACGGTTCTCCGCTAGCTACTAAGATACGATAGTAAAATCTCATAGGGATATATAATCTCAGACCTCCCTGGCGGGGATTTCGAATGTTCCATTCATAATCCAGCAATCATCCTCTTTCTTTTTCCTGGTCAAGCATGCGAATTGACATAAAAAATAAGAGTTCCCTTACCTTAAGGCTTCTACCCACTTTCGAAATGCCCATGAGGTAAAAGTGAAGTATAACAAGAAGAATTGATTTGCAGGCAATATTACTACAGCAACCCACAAATGGTTGGTGGATTACATATATTGTGAGTTATGATCTAGTACAACGCGATATCATCACAATCTCAGTGACAGTGGTAGCCATCTCCTTGTGTAATGACTAATGAGTAGCCTCAGTTAATAGCACATTATCTTCATGCTATGAAGCAAGCCGAAGTGACCACATCCGTCTAAATGTACCGGAAGGGCAGCCAGAGGGTAGAGGAAGCTCAATGCAAAGGGATAGTATGACCACAAGCTACATGTTGGTCGAATAGGAAGAGGAGGCATGGGGAATCAATAGATGGTCTTATGGCTAACATGTGAGTGCGAGTGGCTAGTCCTCAGTGATTTGCATTCATAGATAGACAGATTGGCTGAAGATATGACGAAAAGCAACTGATAACAAGAGACACCTTGTCAAGATGATCCCGCTTTGACTTGGTTAAGGGGGTTGCTCGGTTTCCTTTGGCCTCCTGCAGCTTGGTTGTTTCTCAAATATACTGATTTAACCAAAGAAATCAATATATGACATGGCTCAGCATGACTTTTTAGGTGTTTCATTCGTGATCTGAGTAGCCATCCTCTTTCTTTACCTGCTTTCGATAAGAGCAGTGGCCCAAAAAAAAATTGAGTGGCCAAATGACTATTATATTCTGGAAACTAGACATACCTGAACTATTTGTGCAACACTAATCGAAATAAACGATAAACAATTAAACACAAGACCTAGATAATTGCAGCTAACCAATATGCCACTACCTACTCAATGAGATATTTCCCAACATCCATCCATCCAGCAGCTATGGACTGACGCCATCCTACCTTCACAGCTAGCTTTCAACCCCAAAGGCCTCAACTCGATGCTGCTCATGACCGGAGCGCAATCGTCACAATTTCTCCAATAAATCGTTACCTACTAAGGATGTAATGCAGGCCATTCGCCGGGCTCTTGAGTCTTGTCGCTTGGCTGGTGCAAAATGCTTAGTTGCACCATTTGGGATGCCTTGAGAGGAATTGGCTTAGAGTTGCTCTAGCCTAACTCTCCCTTCTTTTCTTTCCACAACTGTGGTTTGTAATTCCCTCCTGCTTAATATATAAAGCTGGCATTTTATTGGATCTTTCAAAAAAAGAAAAGATATATCCCAAATTAAATTCCTTACAATAGGCACGATTCATACTTCACCCTGTGCGATGCCTTCACGGCAACATAAAATTTTGGCCTGTCACCAAAATTGATTTCTACAGCAGAGGCACGAGCAGCTTCTTGCCTTGTCTATACCGCCCAAATGTAAGATTATGCACCTTTTATATTGAAAGATGTTGCTCATGGAGTCGTCAAAATGAACATGCAGTTTCGTCTACAAGGTTTGCCATGCAGAGCACCGCCGGCTGAGGGAAGCACTTTTTTTTTAACGAAACACTTGTTAGGATGGACTTTGGCACTATAACCTCCTCATAGGTGCCTTCTGAAAGACTTCCAAAGTTCCAATTGTAGGTGGGTCGCAAAATCGTCGGTTTTAAACGAAAAAAAGGTGAAACGGCTGCATACGCGGTGGGTTCACCGCTAGTTGTTGCTTTGTTCTATGGTGAGTGAGTATAGGGTGTGTTGTGGGAGCGCACGTCGAACATTTTTCTCACCTTTTCGAGTGGTTATAAGCGGTAAACTTCGACATGCATGTGGACAGGGCGTCTGGCTTATTTTTATCTATGAGCGCATTTTTCTTAAAAGGAGAAGGGTGGGAATAGTTCAATATGATCGCTATTGTGGGTATTTAACAATCTTGAATACAAAGATAACACTTTTGCAATTGAGATAAACCCCACATCCAGCTACGTTTGTAAACTGGGCCTATTGTGCATTATCATGTTAAGAACCATGATGTTACATTCAATTATTGATAGAGGTATATCATTTCCAGTTAATTTTGGTCAAGCATATGGCAATGCAGATCAAAGAAAAACAAGATTTTTCTGAGATCTCTTTCTACATTCAAAATACCCATGAGGTAAAAATTGCGAAGTATAACAAGAAGACTTCATTCACTGCAACAACCAACAAATGGTTGGTGGGTTACATATATCCTGAGCTATGTCTAGTACAATGTGGCATCATCACGATCTCGGTGACAGTGGTAGCCATCTCGCTGTTTAACGAGTGGCATCACTGATAAATATACTATGTTGTCTTCCTGCTACCAAGCAAGCCGCTATGACTACATATGTCCAACTGTATCGGAAGTGTAGCCAGGGTTTAGAACAAGCTCGATGCAGTGCGAAGATATCGGCACGAGAAACATGTTGGCCGTATAAGAATAGGAGGCATAGGGAATCAATGCGTCGCCGGATGTCTAACATGTTGGCGAGAGTGGCTATTTTTTTGAAACGGGGCAAAAGCTTTGCCTTATATTGATATAGAAGGAACAAACACGAAACGGTCGATGCCAAAGTAAAAAACGAACAGAGGGACTAATAAAAACTGAAACAGTCTAAAATAGTCCCGCGGAGGAACTAAATCACCCAACTCCATCCAGTCTCTCGGAAAGGTAGATCGTCATAGGTCGAAGTAAGTCAGCGCAGCAAAACCCCCTGGACCCCTCTTAGCCGAAGGAACGAGGCCTAGTCGGTAAGGGTTGCAAGTCTCTTAGCACCAGCGAGGATCCAGTTCATCGCCTCGTCCTTGATCTTCTGCACCAGAAGGGAGGACCTGATGAATTTGTTGTTGAAGACTCTGGCATTCCTTTCCTTCCAGATCTCCCACATGATGAGAATGGTTGCCGTCTTCAGACCTTCGCGAGAAGAGCAGTTAGAGGCGACGATCGCCTTCCAGTAATCCATAATAGTTGGTCTCCCCGACCCGATGTCCTGCAACAGAGTTGGGCATTTAAGCCAAACAGCCACGTCCGCCACACCCTCTTGGAGTATCTACACTCGAAAAGAATATGTCTAGCTGTCTCAGGATGGCATCTGCAAAGCTGACAAGTGGGCTGGTGAGGCCAGCCTCTGATCGTAAGACGGTCGGAGTATCTACACTCGAAAAGAATATGAGTATCCACCAAAAGTGGGAATCACCAGGTTTCCAGTACACCTGTGATACCGCCTTTGTACCAATGTATTTTCTCTTAAGGAGCGTTTGCCATATCCCATCTTCGGTAAGCAGCTTAAAAAGCCACTTACCTAGAAGGGCTGAATTCTTGACATTAAGGTCTTGAATACCCAGCCCTCCCTGATCTTTAGGCCGACAAACAACATTCCATTTAGCCAGTCGATATTTCTTTTTCTCACCATCTCCTTGCCAAAAGAATCTTGATCGGAAGTAATCCAGTTTAAGCAAGACTCCTTTTGGAATTTGAAAGAAGGATATCATATACAGTACCATGTTTGTCAGTACCGAATTAATGAGAACCAACCTCCCACCAAGAGATAGCAATTTTCCTTTCCAACTAGATAGCCTTGCTTGCAGACGTTCCTCGACATGCCTCCATTCAGCATTTGTCAGTTTCCGATAGTGTATTGGTATTCCCAGATACATTATTGGAAATTGACCTTGCTCGCAGCCAAATATATCGGCGTATTGAGCAGCTGCCTCCTGTGCCTCGCCGAAACAAAACAATTCACTCTTGTGGAAATTAATTTTCAAACCCGATAATTGCTCGAATGCTGATAATATCAATTTCAGATTCGCTGCTTTATCTAGATCATGTTCCATAAAGAGGATTGTGTCGTCTGCATATTGAAGTATAGATAATCCACCATCTACTAGATGAGGAACTACACCTTCAATTTGGCCATCCGTTTTTGCGCGTTCTATCATGATCGTCAACATATCCGCCACTATATTAAATAATATAGGCGATAGAGGATCACCTTGCCTTAATCCCTTTTTTGTTTGGAAATAGCGGCCGACGTCATCATTGACTTTTATCGCCACACTACCCCCAGAAACAAAATTCTGAATCAAAGCACACCACTCGTCCGAGAAGCCTTTCATTCTCAGAGTCTGTAGGAGGAACGGCCATTTGACCTTATCATAGGCCTTTTCGAAGTCGATTTTGAATATCACCCCATTTAGTTTTTTCGTATGCATCTCATGGACGGTCTCGTGTAAAACCACGACCCCATCTAGTATATTCCTCCCTTGCATAAAAGCTGTTTGGGTAGGTTTTACCACATGATCAGCCACAGAGTTTAACCTAATGGTCGCCACTTTTGTAAAGATTTTGAAACTAACATTCAGGAGACATATAGGCCGATACTGTTGTATCCTTTCGGCATCCTGAATCTTAGGTAACAAAACGATTTCCCCAAAGTTAAGGCGAAATAGCTCCAGTTGTCCGGCGTGTAAACAGCCAAATAACTCAAGCAAGTCGGACTTGATGATTTCCCAGAAATGCTGGTAAAACTCAGCCGGGAAACCATCAGGTCCAGGCGCCTTGTTGTGCTCCATCTGAAAAACCGCCTTACTTATCTCCTCTTCAGAGAAAGGAGCAGTAAGAAAGTTGTTTTCCTCCGGAGTTACTTGGGTAATATCATCCGTTCGAGTCTCATCTAGAGTGAAGTTTCCTTCCTCGGGAGCCCCGAACAAACCTTTATAGTAGTTCGTGATATATTCCTTGAGCTGATCCTGTCCTTCGATCAAGCCCTCATCCTGATGAAGAGAATGAATACGTTTCTTCCTATGTCTGCCATTAGCAACATTATGGAAGTATTTCGTATTCGAATCCCCTTGCAGAATAAATTGAGCCTTAGATCGTTGGTACCATTTGAGCTCTTCTTCGCGCAACATACGACCCACCTGCTCATTCGAATGCCGTTTTAGGTCACTCTCACTTGCTGATAAGGGACGTAGTTCTGCTAGTTTATCAAGCTCATCTATAATGGAACACAGGCGCTCTTTTTCTTTTTTAAGCATACCAGTTGTGTGTCTCGCCCACCCACGAAGGAATTTACGCAAATTGCGTATCTTATTATTCCACCGTTGGATAGCAGTGTCGCCCACAACCGGTTGAGACCAAATCCTTTTAACCAAATCATCAAAACCATCCCGCAACAGCCAACCTAATTCGAATTTGAATTGAGGCTTAACGAGCGATGTCGATGATCCAGTAGAAAGAAGTATGGGGGCATGATCCGAGAATGCCTCAATACGCTCCAAAGCACGTACCGTTACCAATGGATATTTATCCTCCCATCGGGAGTCCATCAGAACCCGGTCCAGCTTCTCGTATGTCGGCTCGGGAGACTATTAGCCCAAGTAAATTGTCTCCCCGTCATATGAACCTCTCTTAAGACAAGCTATCAATTACAGCATTGAACAAGTGAGGCCAATGACCGTCGAATCTACCCCTACTTTTCTCGTGACGGTATCTCAGCATATTGAAATCCCCTCCTATAAGAATAGGATGTGGGTTATCCTTAGCTAGATTAACCAATTCTCGAAGAAAAGCAGCCTTATATTCTTCTTGGGCAGCACCATACACAGCAACCAAACTCCATATAAAGTCGTCAGCCTTGTTACGGATATGAAATTTAATATGAAATTCACCATCCGAAAAGTCCAACAACTCCATGGTATCAGTTTTAATGCCAAGTAGCATGCCACCCGATCTACCTCGAGGGGGACAAGAATGCCAAGTAAAATCCACTCCACCTGAAAGGCGGTCTAGTAGAGTGCTTGGAAAATCTCGTCGACCCGTCTCGGAAATAGCCAAAAAATCCAACTTATGATCCCTCACATGATGCGCAATATTCAGATGTTTAGCCAAGTCGCCTAGACCTCTGCTATTCTCAAATATGCCATTCATCGGGAAACTATTGGAGATTTTGACTTTTTCGCGTTTTTACGCGTTACTTTATTCTTTTTGTTTTTAGCGGATTTGGATTTCCGGCCGAAGCGTACAGGTCATCAAAGGATCCCAGCTCCGCCTCATCCATACCCACCTCTGTTACCTCACCTATAAGATGTGATAGAAGCTGTCCATCAATCGTGGCATTCGCATCCTCATCATCTACTGGTGTGGCAACCGGCCTACTCGAAACACTAGGAGAAACCTTACGACGGTCATACTCTACATGTTTCAACACGTTAGCCGAAAGCACCACCTCATTTTCATTTCTACCTAGACTGACGCCTACACTAGACAACTTAGCAGATATTTTAGACGTCGAAAAAGGTAAAAATGACTTCTGCGCGGAAGACGTACCAGAAGTCGGAGTAGAGAACAATGCCGCCTTGCGGCGCATCGCCTTGGACAGCGTGTCCTCATCCGTCGCCGATGCTCCGTCCGCCCTCGACAGGTGACGTTCACTCCGCCTAGGTGTAGCCTTAGGCAGTGAACGTCCCCCCGCTGAAGTAGGCACGTTGGGAGAGGGCATTGGTGACGTAGCAGCCCCCTCCACCGGCGTGTCCGCACCCGGAGAAACTGGTGACGACGGAGACACCGTCGGAGAGGGCAAGGTCGTGGAAGTAACCCCCTCCGCCATGGTGCACCTCGTCGGAACCGGCGAACCCGCACTGGCGTCCGTCATGGGACAGCGCAGCGAACCCACCTTCAAGTCCTCTATGGGCTGGGACATGACCGCCATGGCCTCGGGCGCAGCCTCACCACCGGGGCTGCCCGCCGCGCAGGCGGTAGATAGCGGCCTGCTAGCCGCCTCAGTCCGGGCGTCGCGCACGGGAGGGTCTTGGGGGACGCCGCCTCCCACGTCGGTCTGCAACAGCTCCGTCTGCCCATCCAGGCGAGACAGCTCAGGCCGCGCATCGGCGGTCACTAGCTGTCGCCCGCCTAGCTGAATATCTCCAGTCGCCGGTTCCCTAGGCAAGTGTATAGCAGCAGCTTCGAGCCCAAGAGATCCGGTCATCCGCCATTGTCTCACAATCTCCATACCTCTCGGAGTACTAGGGTTAGGGTTGAAAGGAGTAAGAGCCATCCCCTTCAACAAATGAGCCGTCGATGCACCGTGCACCTGTCTGCCATCCGCTGACGGACTAGGATCGATCGCCATACTTGCATTACCCATAGCATTGTTAGACGAGCCATCCTCTCCTGGTTCTCCTCCTAAGCCGTCATCCCCCATACCATTGTCATCTGTGTCACCCTTGCCCTTGCGCTGCCATATGAAAGGGACAAAATCTGCCTCCGGAATATAATCATCCGCCTCTGGCCTAAAGGTGAAGTCATACCCTTTTAAACGCAGCACACCGTCTGTTGTAATGAACGGTCCCAACTCATCTACATCTTTAAAGCAGTCATCAGCCATCATCCCCACCAAGATACGGACCACACCTCTGCGTCGGAGCGATACCAAGTCCACATCTATCGTGGTGCCAATGAGAGAGCCAACTGCCCATAGACCCCAGAAATGCCTCAGCGGGTTTGGTACGCCAGTAACATGCACCCAAGTCTGGTGTAACTCCATCTTGTGTGGAACGTCGACTGGCTTCCACTCGCTAAACACAAGCTTGGTATCTTGGGAGGGGACACCGAGCTCAATACCATCAAACCTCAACAAGTCGTTCTTAGACGGGAAGTTCACCGTGAAGGAATTGTCACCATTAGGGATCGCCTCCCAGCACCATGACTGTGTAGGACACAACCGAGCCACCTGGGATTCCACCTGTTTTGCAGTGGCGGTCGTGCCCTGAACCCTCACAAGAGCAACAGGGGTATTCGTCGGAGTCACATCCAACTTAAACAGATTATCAGGGAACTGGGTGAACATTGTATCTTTATGCCCCTGTCCAGCAACGATCACCGAGGGCTTCGGCAGCTTTAGCGTCGGACACATAGGAGTGGGGTGCTTCGCATTGTCACATATGTAACAATAGTGTTGCACCGGGCATTCCTTGGTGGCGTGAGAGTTCGCCGCGCACTTCCAGCACCATGCCTTCGGCTTCTTGGTCACTTGCGTAACGGCAGCATCGGACGCAACCTCCTGCACCCCCATGTTCTGCGACGGCATCACCGGGGCGGCGAGAGGCGCGGCCACGGCACCCGGAACCAGCTGCTGAAGAGCCGCCGGTTGCTGCAGCCCGACGGCACCTTGGGGAAGCTGCGGTTGGGCACCAACTCCGGGCATCACCCCCTGCTGCTGCGACTGATTCTGACCGTTGTTCTTCTTTTTCTTCTTCCGCTTCGGCGCTTGAGACACGGCGCCGAATGCAAAGCCCGGCGGCGGTTGAGGCGCAGCCACGGGACCTTGCTGACCCCCCTGCGGCACTGCACCCAGCTGGCGCGACGCGAAGGTAGGTGGCCCCGCGGAGTTGCCGAAGGCGCCGCCACCACCGCGAGCTTGGACAGGAGCCGCCGGAGCCCAGACGGGAGGACCACCGCGCCCGGGTGGCGCAGCCATCGGCGGCGGTGAGGCGGCAACCTCAGCGAAGGATCTCCGCCGTGGACTCAAGGAACAAGGCGGAGCGGTTGTCGGCGAAGGCGATCCCGGCGTCTGGTTGTCGATGGCGGGCGTAGGATGCAGGATCAGGGACGAGCGGCCGGAAGAAGCTGCCCTAGGGCGTATCCGATCCTTCTTCCAAAGTCCCTCGAACCAGTGGCCGAGATGTGCCCAGGGCGATGGACGGTTGATCGTGGCATGCACCTGGGTCCCACCTGGCAGCGGCCTTTGTTTTTGAACTTCCAGATCCGCCTCCTTCCCCGCGTGAGTCGCCGTGATCGACGCGGAACCGCCGCCGGTCGGTTTCCCCGGCGATGGAGTCTTGAGGTCTTGCTCCGCCGCCGATAGGGACCCCAGCTCCGACAGGAAATCACCCAGGCACGGTGGCGGCGTGACCCGAGGTCGAGGGAGAGGGCCCCGCCACCCCATCCGAATCCTGGGCATCCGCAGCGCCCGAGCTTGGGGCGAGCCCCTACAGTCTTCACCGAGACCGGCGAGCCCTGGCAGCGTTGTCCGATCCCTTCTCCTCCCTTTGCTGCCTCCTCGCCGTCCGACCTGCACACAGAAGAGAAACGCGTACCTCGGAGGTCGCTGGAGCACGGCGGAGAAGAAACCTCCCAAACTCGAGATGCCGGTGTTGGGTATCCAATCTCCTCCCAAAATTCTCTCGCGATCTCCTCGTCGGACTTGGGCGGCCGGCGGACGTCGACTCGCGACACCATCCAGCCATCCTCAAGCACGTCCTCTGCCGCGCTCACGGCTACCTTCTCTGCGCCCTCCATCTGATCCGCTTTTTCCGTCTCCCTCGATCTTCCATGATCCTCCGAGAGAACCACAAACCTTGAACCCGACGCAGGGGAGGCCGTCGTCGCCGGCGCGATCGGGCTGCTATCCCTGGCCGGCGAGAGCGCCCCAGGCGCAAGCGTGAACCGCCGCGGCATCGCCCCTCCGCCTCTGCTGCACTTAGCTCAATCAAAACTGGACCAAAATGGTTCTCCTGCATTCCTGCATAGAGTAGAGTAATAGTACTGGTACGTCCTAGCTAGTTTGCCAAGTCAATGAACCTTAAGTTTGAAGCTCTATTTTTCTGCGGGGAAAGGCTCTTTAAGCCGATTAAGAAATGCATGCATGGTAAATTGGAGGGCTCGAGTGGAAAATACAAATGGTTGGTGGGTTACATATATCGTGATTTATGGTCTAGTACAATGTGGTATCATCACGATATCAGTGATAGTGGTAGACATCTCCCTATATATGAGTGGCCTCAGTGATAAATAGTATGTTTTATTCCTGCTACCAAGCAAGCCGCCATGACCACATATGTCCAACTGTATCGGAAGTGCAGCTAGAATATAGAACACGCTCGATGCAAAGGGCAAATATGAACACTAGAAACTTGATGGTCGTATAAGAAGAGGAGGCATAGGGAATCAATGCATCACCGGGTGGCTAACATGTTAGCGCGAGTGGCCAGTTCTGGGTGCATTGCATTCTTGGTCTAGAACGTCATTGTTGGAGGAGACAGCCCAAAACGCAATGCTCTTCGTGTTGCCAGCACACAGTTGACCCCTAGGCAGCTGCATAGGCTCGATGAGGGACTGCATTGTCACTTGAGAGGATCGATGAGGGATTGCATTGTCACATCAGATGATCGTGTGCACTACGCCGTACGTGAATGAACCCAAAAATATCTGTAGACGGCTCTCATCTTTGTTTCCATTATGTGTCTATCATATTAATTAACTTCGAAGGATATGTCGTTCAGTGTGTATCCCAGTCCATTTCGAAGAAAAAAAGTGTGTATCCCAGTATCGTATTCCTTTTCTTGAATTACTATTATTCACTTGGACTTCCATTAATTTGCCACTTACTCCGCATGAAGTCAAATGGTCCCTGGCTCTACCCCATACTGATACTGACATCAAGAAAACCAACAACTGATAGCAGGAGGCACTTTCTCAGGCTGGTCATGCTTGGACTTGGTTATGCTTACCGCAGCTTGGTTGTTTCTCAAACATATAGAATAGTTATTTTACCAAGGAAAAGCAGTATGATGATTCGTGATCCAGCAACTATCCTCTACCTATTTCCTGTTATTCAGAATGAGAGCAGTGGCCAGATGATAGCTATGTTATCGAAACAGGACATGCCCAAACTCTTTGTGCGGGTCGAAATAAGCGATAAACAATTAAGCACAAAGTAAATATATATACATGCCTAACCAATCAGCCACTCCCTTCCTAATAGGACATTTCCGACAACATTAAACTACTTAGAATAGGCACACCTCGTACTTTCAAACTCAGAGAGCTCATGTGGTGCAGGTTTGGAACTAAACACCCCGTGCTTGTATGATGCCCAGGCCCCAGGCGGCAACATAACTTTATTTTTCTGTGTCACTAAAGATGATTCCTACGCTAGAGGCACGAGCTCTACACTGCCCAAATGTAAGAATATATGTCTCCGCTTTTGAAAGATGTTGCTCACGGAGCCGTCGTGATGAACATGCCATATAGTTTCGGCTACAAGGTTAGACATGGAGAGCACTGATGGCTGAGGAAAGCATTTGTCCTCTGGCAACAGGATGGAGTTTGGCACTATAAATTTCTCAAAGATGCCTCCTAAAAGCGTTTCAAAGTTCAAATTGCCGGTTGGTTGCAAAATCGACCGCGGTAAAGGGAAAAGGTGGCACAGCTGCCGACGGTGGTGGGTTCAGCTGGAATAGTTGCTTTGTTCTACGGTGAGAGAGTGCAGCGTGTGTTGTGACTTGTGAGAGCACACGTAGAACGTTTTTCTCACCTTTTTGTGTGGATGTAAGCCTACGGACATGTGGACATGCCATTTTGCTTATTTCTATATATGAAAGTGATATGTCTTTTCATGGTGTATTCTCTTACAAAATGAGGCAATAGTGATCAATATGATCATTTTTGTGGGTATTCATTTCGAGTTAACTTTGGTCAAGCATGTCAATGGAGATCAAGGAGAAACAAGATTTTCATGTGGTCTCTTCCTACGTTCAAAATAGCCACGGGGTAAACATGCGCAGTATAACAAGATTTGATTTACTGGCAACAACCAACAAATGGTTGGTGGGTTAGATATATCATGACTTATGGTCTAGTACACAGGGGCATCATCACGATCTCAGCGGCACTGGTAGCCATCTCGCTGTTTAACGAGTGGCTTCGGTGATAAATATAGCATGTTGTTTTCCTGCTACCAAGCAAGTCGCTATGATCACAAATGTCCAACTGTATCGGAAGTGCAGCCAGGGTTTAGAACAAGCTCGATGCAATAGGAAAATATCAACATGACAAACATGTTGGTAGTATAAGAAGAGGAGGCATAGGGAATCAATGCATCACCGGGTGGCTAACATGTTAGCGCGAGTGACCAGTAGTCCAGTACCCAGTGAATTGCATTCTTAGCCACGCACGACATTGCTGTTGTAGATAGCAGAAAACGCCATGCTCTTGGTTCATTGTTGAACATGAGCACAGCCCGGTTGACCCAGCTGCGCAGGATGACGAAGAACTGCCTTGTCACCACTACTGTGTACACTTCATTACGCCGTAAAGCCAACGTATCAGCTGCGAAAGCATATAGAAGCCAAAAATATCTGTGGACGGCTCTCATCTTGGTTTCCGTTATTAGTTCTTCTTGGTTGCCGTACCTTAATTTAAGTCCAGTATATTACTCGCTATGAGCGTATTTTTTTAGAGGAAAAGGGTGGGAATTGTTCAATATGATCACTATTGTGAGTATTTAACAATTGAGAATACAAAGTCAATATTTTTGCAATTGAGATGAACCCCACATGCATCCAGCTCTAAGTGAATTGCATTCTTAACCCTGCACCACGTTGTTGAAGGAGACAGCACAAAAGGCGATGCTCTTCGTGTTGCCAGCACACAGTTGACCCTACACAGCTGCATAGGCTGGATGAGGAGAGGCATTGTCACTGCATAGGCTCGATGAGGAACCACCTTGTCATCGCCATCGTGTACACTGAATAGGCAAACCTCGTACTTTCAAACTCCAAGAGAGCTGGTGCAGGTTTGGAACTAAACACCCTTTCCTAGTTGTCACGGCGCAAAAATTCGTCACCCCGTGCTTATATGATGCCCAGGCGGCAACGTAACTTTATTTTCCGTGTCACCAAAATTGATTCCTACACTAGAGGCACGAGCAGCTCTATACTGCCCAAATGTAAGAATATGTTTGGCTACAAGGTTAGACATGGAGAGTACCGATGGCTGAGGAAAGCATTTGTTCTCTGGCAGCAGGATGGAGTTTGGCACTATAACTTTCTCAAAGATGCCTCCTAAAAGTTTTTCAAAGTTGGAATTGCCGGTGGTTTGCAAAATCGACCGCGGTAAAGGGAAAAAGCGGCACAGCTGCCGACGCGGTGGGTTCAGCTCGAATAGTTGCTTTGTTCTAGGGTGAGAGACGGTAGTGAGAGCGAACGTAGAACGTTTTCTCACCTTTGTGTGTGGATGTAAGCCTACGAACATGTGGACAGGCCATCTTGCTTCTTTCTATCTATGAAAGTGATACGTCTTTTCATGGTGTATTCTCTTAAAAAATGTGGCAATAGTGATCAATATGATCATTTTTGTGGGTATTGAACAACAGAGAATAGGAACAGAACATTTTTGTAATTGAGATAAACCCCCACATCTAGCTAACTTTGTAATTATGACCATTGTGCATCATCATTTTACGGAACATTGTATTTAATTATTGATAGCGGTCAACTTTAGTCAATAATTTTTTTAACTTTGGTCAAACGTGCCATTGAGATAAAAAAATAGATTACGAGGTCTCTTCCCCTGAGGTCTCTTCCTACTTCGAAACAACCACGAGGCAACAATGCGCAGTGTAATAAGAACGCTTTATTTACTGTGGCAACAATCCACAAATGGTTGGTGGATTACATATGTCAAGAGTTCTGATCTAGTACACTACGGCAGCAGCACGATCTCAGTGGCAGTGGTAGCCATCTCCCTCTGGCCTCTGTAACGAGTGGCCTCAATGATAAATAGTATCAACCAAGCAAAGAAAAGAAGAAAAGGAAATTGACGTTTTTTTTAGAAAACTAAAAGGAAATAGAAGTTAGGACGACTACTGGGCGGCAGTTGAGCTCAACCTCGAACCGAACAAGCAACCGATAAGCCGCCATGACCACATGTCCAACTGTATTGGAAGGGCGGCCAGGGATCGAACAAGCTCAATGCAAAGGGCAAATATCAACACGAGAAACATGCTGGTCGTATAAGAAGAGGTGGCATAGGGAATCAATGCATCATCGAATGGCTAACATGTTAGCAGCGAGTTCTTAGTGAATCCGATTATTAGCCTAGCACATTGTTATTTTAGATATCAGAAAACGCCATGCTCTTCGTTTGTTGTCGAACATGAGCAGAGCCAGCAAGTAATTGACACCTAGCCAGGGGGCTGCCATTGTCACCACTAATGTGTACAGCTCTCATCTTGCACTATTAGTTGTTGTAAGTCTTGTGTATTACTAACATTCTTTAAGTGTATATCATATTATTTAACTTCGAAAGACATGTGGCTCCACAATGTGTATCCCAGTATCATATTGATTTTGTCGAATTATTATTCACTTGGACTTCCATTTGCCACCGACTCCGTGGGAACTCAAGATGTCCCTGGCTCCGCTACATACTCACATCAAGAAACCCAACAGCAGGTAGCAGCAGACAACTTCTCAGGCTGATTCGCTTGGACTGGATAGCAGGAGACAACTTCTCAGGCTGAACCCGCATGGACTTGATTATGCTTATGCAGCATGGTTGTTTCTCAAACATACATAACAGTGATTTTACCAAAGAAAATCAGAATCATGGTCCAGCAACTATCCTCTACTTATTTCTTGTTTTTCAGAATGAAACCAGTGGCCAGATGACAAATATATCCTGTAAACAGGACATACCCGTACTCTTTGTGTGTGGTTGAATTAGCAGTAAACAATTAAACATAAAATGTAAATACTTGGAGCTACCCAATCAGCCAATCCCTTCTCAATGGGTTTTTCCGACAACATTAATTCCTTAGAATAGGTACGACTCGTACTTTTAAACTCCAAGGGAGCTTATGTAGCACAGGTTAGGAACTAAACACCCTTTGCTAGGTTCCGGACGCAACATTGACCACCCCGTACTTGTATGATGCCTACAACATAACTTTATTTCTCATGTCACCAAAATTGATTCCTACACCAGTGGCACGAGCATCTGGTGCCTTCTCTATACCGCCCAAATGTAAGAGGATGCCTCACCGCTATTGAAAGATGCTGCTCACGGAGCCGTCACGGTGAACATGCCAGATAGTTTCGGCTACAAGGTTAGCCATGGAGAGCACCGTCAGCTGAGGGAAGCATTTGTCTTCTGGCAGCAGGATGGAGTTTGTCACTATGACTTCCTCAAAGATGCCTCCAGAAAGCCTTTCAATTGCTGGTGGGCTGCAAAAGTGAACGGCGTTAATGGAAAGACCAAGAATAGTTCAGTATGTTCACTTTTGCGGGTATGTAAGCAATGAAAATACAAAGACAACAAATGTTGCAAATGTGATAAACCCCCACATGCAGCAACTTTAGCCAACCATCTTTATTTCAAATAAATGCCGATGGAGATAAAAAAAGAAACAAGGTTTCCTCTAAGGTCTCTTCCTATGCCCAAAATATTGAGGAGGTTAAAATCCCCAGAGCATAACATATGAATGACTCAAGTCCTTGATTATTATGATAATGTTGTTTGGCTGTGGGCAATTAAGTTATCACTTCTTTTTCTTAATCAAGTGGCAAAGGAATCCGTCTTTGCATACCATTGAACACAACATGAAATGTAATAGGGTGATGATTCGATCATAGTATAACTTATCTAACTTTAAACTGACTTAGCAAAAGAGCAATAAGATTTGCAACTTCATTTTTACAGCAGCTTTATCGATAAGAACCGCATACCAAAGTAAGAAACCAGGCCAACAAAAAAATCACTGAAAACCAAAGCACACTGAACCAAAATTGTGTTGTCAATGGAAATTAGCTTGGCAATTGATATTCCTGACCAGATTGTTAAGACTAAGAACTTTCATAAATATACTAGCTTCTTGTTGAGTGTTCCACGAAGAATCTCAAAGTTCATCTGACTTACGCAATAATATAACAGTTATGAAGCATTATATTGTATGTGTTCTCTGCAATAAGATATAGCAACAGTAATAAATAATAAGCAATAAAGTAACTATCCAACCTTAGGACAGCATGTGTGCAACAAGCATAAACAGCCTCTGCTCCCTCCTGTTTTAACAATGCTGCTCCACTAGTTATTGTCCCTGAATTCAATTTATAAAAATAAAGTGAGATTGTCAGAAAAACAAAACACAACAAAATATGTGTAAATGTCCGTTGGGCGCAAACAATGAAAGATTGCTAACCTGCTGTGTCAATCATGTCGTCAACCATGATAGCAACCTTCCCCTTCACGTCACCAATTAAGTGCATGACCTGCAGATGATCACAAATAGGAATTAAAAATTATAATCTACTCTTTCCATGTGTTTAGTTCATGAAGTATGAACTATATGTGTCCGCCCATATTAAGGTAAATCGAAATGTGGATACCTAGGTTGAACGCAGTAAACCATAAAGCTAGATTGATTAATTAATTATCAATTAATCAAATAGTTACGTGTAATTTTTACTTTCTACTGTGATACATGTCTAGTAGCACATGTGCTCCATAAAGTATAAATAGAGCTAGACCTTGCACGTTTCTAACTGCTATATATAAATATAACTGAAACTATAATAGATACAATTTTTAGGGATCCATTGTTACCTCAGATAGATTATGCCCCTGTCTTCTTTTATCAACAATAGCTAAAGGGGCATCAGATAATTTCTTGGCAAATGCACGTGCTCTGACAACACCACCCACATCAGGAGAAACAACCACAAGGTCCTTGGAAATTGTCTTGCTGGCAAGGTAGTCCAGAATCACAGGCTACCAAAAAAGATCCGTTTTTAACTGTTTATCAACTAAAGTCCCACTAAGCAACTTCTTCAGAAGAAAAAACTTTATATAAAAGTGTTCCTTCCTAGACTGATGACATACCTGTCCATATATATGGTCCACAGGAATATCAAAGTATCCCAATGCTTGTGCAGAATGCATATCACAAACTATGACACGGTCACTACCAGCTTCTGTAAGCAAATTTGCAGCAAGTTTGGCGGTAATGGCCTCCCGTCCTTGAGCCTGTGTCACAAGAGTAATCGCTCAGTCTAACAGAAGAAGTTAGCGGATCTTCGATCATTAGCACAGCATATTCCCCTAGGTGTTGAACCTCAGGTTGCGGGCGTTACGACCTTCACTTGCATTGACACAGGAAAAAAATTGAAAAGCTAATTGGATAATATCAGCTGAGAAGAAATCCAGTGATAGTCCGCGTTTTAGTACAAATATCTAAATCCCACTTGCTAGAGTACAGGCAATATGTCACTTTTTTGAAAAGCAATGAACGGCTTAATAATTTGGCCGTACCTTTCTGTCTGCCCTGGCATACCCAAAGTACGGAATGACAACAGTAATAGAGCGTGCTGATGCCCGCCGACATGCATCAATCATGATGAAGAGCTCCATGAGGTTTTCATTGACAGGGGAGCAAGTGGGCTGCACCAAGAACACATCGCATCCCCTCACACTCTCTTGCAGTTGCACATAAATTTCCCCATCAGCAAAGCGCTTGATGAGGACCTTGCCAAGGTCTACGCCCAGATAAGAAGCAATTTCCTGAAAGCAGATACATAAGAGGTCATGCTTTATAGAGCAAATAGAGACAAAAAGGTCTTAGTAATCACCACACTGAATGATGCAACATACAGACAATCCAGAAAAGAAAGTGCAATAACATCTGATAGACACAGGAGTGCATATTCTTCGGTGGCTGTATTGGAAGGGGCGCAAGTCCCTTTCATCTAAAGCGCCAAAATCAAACGCAATGAGGAAATGATGAATTGTTAATTTATCCCTGTCCAACCAACTACGAATCGACGCCCCATGCTGCTAGGAATCGAATAAAAAGGTCTTCTTTATTTTTGGAACATGGAACCGGGGAGAGAGCATGAACCCCACCTGCGCGAGCGGGCGGTTGGCGGTGCCGGAGAAGATCCTGAGCCTGGAGTCCCGCATCTCCTGCGGCGGCGCGGCGAGCCTGGCCTGCTGCGCGGGCGCTTTGGGCATCCACGGCGCGGCCCACGGGTCGCCCCCGCCCATCCGCTTCCCTGCTCGACCACCCGCAGCTGCTCGGCCCCGAGCACGCACCTCTGCGCACACCAAAAAGAAAATCTCACAACCCCGCAATCAGGGCCAGAAACCCCATGCGGCGACGGGATTGAACGCTCACCGGCGCGCGGAAGCGGGAGGTCCGCGCCGACGGGGACACGCCGTGGCGGCGGGAGAGGAGCAGGGAGGAGGAGGGCGACGCCGCCGCGGTGGTGGCCGCCATAGGAGGCGGACGGGGCTAGGGTTTTGGGGAAGGGGGTGGAGAGAGAGCGCACGGGCGGGCGGGAGCTTGTCGGAGTCCGGGCCCTCGGGACGGTGGCGCGGTGGCGGCCTGTTCTGTCTTGTGCAGACTCGAGCCGGGTAATTAGGGTGGGGTTTATATAGAATCTTGCTTCTTCGTGGCCGCCTCCATTCGATTCGCTGGCGATTGCGCGTTAACCCCTGGAAAAACCGGAGACTTTGATTTGTGACCGTAGTAGTAGAACTTTGGTGGTTGGTAGGCAGACTTTGTCGTTTGTTTCCTACTAAAATTCTTCTAGTCCAAAGAAAATGAGCCACAATAGGGTGCTGTGGGCACAGTCGAAATTCCGACAGCCCACGTTTGTCATTTCTTGACGGAACGGAGGAGAGGGAAGGATGACCCCACCGCACCACGCCACCACCGGAGAGGGAAGAGAAGAATAGAGCACCGCCACCGCATCGCACCACCGGAGAGGAGAGAGAAGAATAGAGCACTGCCACCGCACCACCGGAGAGGAGGGGGAAGAAGAGACCGACTCCTCCACCGTCTCCATCTCTCCTGTCGCCGGCACCGGCCGGATCACCGGCCTCCCCGCCCACGATCGGCACGCTGCCGCGGCGCCTTGCCGCCTCACCCTGCCCCCGATATCTCCCTTCGCCGATCAGTTGCCGCCCGGGCCATCCCCTGTAAGCTCCACTGTCTCCACTTCCGTCTCCGGACGGCGCACCACCACCCCCCAAGTTAAATGTATTGCTCGCGCTGGCTCGGTTGGTGTGTGGCGGGGGTGTGAGATAGCTGAAGGGAGAGAGCTAGGTGGGAGATAAATCGTGAGCGCCATGGGAGAAGAGGGCGAAGTCCACGAGAGAGAAAAGAAGATCGAAGGATCGTGGGAAGAGAGATTAAAGAGGAGATAAGGTGGGTGGGGTCCACACGGCGTTGACGAGTCGCCCGTGGTGACCCGGGACCGTCTCCACGTTCACCCGGGAAAGAGCCGTTCTGGCCACAATAACATTCAAAAGGAATGAGACAATATAAGTTTGATGTCGGTTAACATGGCGGATGGGAGGCACACTCCAGGACCACGAGCAAGTAGTGTTCGAGTGTGGCGGTTATTCCACTGACCACCGGCGCGTGAACTTTGCTCTTGCTTCTCGCGTCACCAGTGTGTCCATCTCCACGAAGGATCATCCTAGTTTTTTGTTTTCTTGCTATTTTTTTTTGTTTTGTAGCTTGATTTCTTCCTTGCTCCTTTCGTACGAATGACTCTTGTGGAAGGACCTAAAGAGGGTGAATAAGCGATACTCCCTCCGTTCCCATGAGGAAGGCGTAAAAATTTGGGCACAAGAATTAAGGCAGGCCATGCAGGGAGATTACTTTCCAACCTTGCCCCTCTCATTTACTCCTCACATAGCAGCGCCAGGCTCCTCGATTCTCTCTGGTAGCTGCGCACCGTGGCCCTGATTGCTTGGTCTCCCTTAATTCTAGCGCCATGCATTAACTAACCCACGATTGTGGAGGGTAAATTCGGGAGGTTACCATCTGCATGCACCCTACGCCTTACTTTTTGGTGAAAAATGCAAAAAACAAAATACGCCCTAAGCTAAGGAACGGAGGGAGTACAAAGCAAGTATGGTTTTGTTTTCAATAGATGCGGAAATAAACTACCGTTTAATTTATCAAACACAAAATCTAAATATGCTAGGCCCAACTATGTGTACCAACATCTTAAGCTAAATAAGATTAAAAAAAGGCTATATATGATAGTGAGATATATAGCTTCAATGAGGAGTGAAATGAGTCTCCACCCTTGGTGTTTCATATAAGGAAGGGATTCTTAATAAATTATCAAGACTACTCTTGGTTGTGGTAGGTGGGAGGAGTACGATGGTAATGTTTGGTCTATTTTTATTTTATTTTTAGAATATAATGTTTGGTCTACTAGTTCATGAGCGATATGGATGAGAAAAGATATGGGTCATAGTCCATGATGGATTAGCCCAACTAGGCCGCGCTATCTATGGGTTTCTTGCTTCACGGGCTACCTCTTTAACCTTGTTTATTATTTCTTGTCTTCATTTTTTGAATTATTGATCATGCTGACCACAGGCTATTATTGACTAGTTTTTACTTGACCTTGCTTGAATTTGTCACATAGTCGCCTAGTGGGCACGGGAAGAGTTCCTTCAGGTACGCAATCCCCATTCTTACAACAAGTATAAAGATGTAAGTGTAGGTGGTTGAGTATGTCCTTTTACAAATTGATGCTGGTATGTTGTACTTTTCTGTTTGCACCGAGAGCACCATTTTGAATCCCAAACTCACCTGCTCCTGACCGATTTTGAAATTCAAAAAATGAAAACACTTCAAAAAAAAAACTAAAACAAAATGGACAACAAACATATGATAGTGTACTGGTGAATTTACATTTGTGTTGCTCTGTACAAAAAAAAAAGAAAACCAGTACTCATTTGTGCCAACAAACATATCCCAAAATGAGTACTGATTTTGTTCATTTGCACAGAGCACTACACATGTCATTTCACCACAAAATTTTGAACATGGTTAGAAACCTATCATATGTTTGTTGTCTTTTTCTTTTAGATTTGTTTTGTTTTTTCCAATTTCCGAAACAGGCTGGAGCAGGTGAGTTTGGGAGTCAAAGTGAATTTTCACTTTCCACCTTGTTACTTCCGAGCAACTTGATGCAGTTAGTGGAAAACCTGACTGTCGGTCCCCACCGTCCATGAATTTGGTCCTGTATCCTTTGGTAACTTGGTCATAAAAAGCTTCCACAATATTTACATTATCATGATTTTTTGTAATCAAAATTCCTCAATTTCATGTTAACATGCTTTAATGATTTTCGCTCAGTTATATCCACGACAACATAAAAGTTTGAGTTGACAGAACTTCGATATCAATTATTTACTTTTTTAGATTCTGGGAAAGATGAAAAAGCAAATCTGAACATAAGATATTGTGCTACGATTAACTCAATTTCACATAAGACTTTCTGAAAATACATGGCTCCAGGACATGCTATAACCAAGACAGTTGCAAGTTTGCGGATGTTCTTTGCCGTATAAACAAAAGGTCAACCTACATTTCACAGAATAAGTACAGAAGTTGATGTTTTCTGTGCAAGAATATTCACTAATAAGTAAACTGTTTGTTTAACAAGCTACGGTGGACTCGTCTCTGAATGTCAGATTAAACACCAGGGAACACCTAAATGGAAACTGACCAGAGTGCTACTCCGAAACACCATATAGCTACACGAGAACACGTAACTAAGTAAGTAAGTAAGGCTGTCCTCGAGAATTTGCCTGTGGCAAGATGGTTAGGAGGGTGGTTGTACCCCCAGTCCACCAGAGTTCAAATCCTAGATTTGACATTGGTGTTTCTCATTTAGGCGTAATATTCTTCAGTGGGAGGCGACGTTCCGCCGACAACGAGTCGTCTGTGGTGACTTCGTCAATCTCAAGACCCGGCTCAGTCTTTCGGATGTGCTCATAGGGGTAGGGTGTGCGTAAATCAAGTAGGGACTCCCAAAGTGCAGTAAGATACCAACAGACACGTGCAAACCTAATGCATAGCTGGGGCCAACTAAGAGCATCTCCACCGGCACCCTCCAAACTTGGAGGTCCTTTCGGTGGTGCCGGACATGTCCGCTCACAGCTACATGCGTGGCTGGCCCACAAGTCAGTCCCCGTAGCTATTTTCTTCTTCTTGCTCGATGGCATGCCCAGCTATGGTTCGTCGTCGTTGCTCCACATGAAGATGAGAAGCTCTAGGCCATATCCTGCTCGCCTTTCGTGCCAGGAGAACCGCATCGTTGACCTCCTTCATCTCCTGCAAGCACGGCACCCGGAGGAGCACGGAACCTCCTTCATCGTTTACCCGTGAACTTTTCTCAGAATCGGCAAATTCCAAAAGAGTAAAAAGTTATTTCAAACAGAAGATTTTTATCTACAAAATCAAAAATATAAAAAAAATTGGAAAAAAAAATCGGTGGCGCACGGTGGCAGGTGCGCCACAGAATTGTTGGGCAGGATTCAAAATTCGAATCCCGCCTCTCCTACTCCTCCACTTCCTCTCCTCCACTTCCTCTCCCTCTCTTTCTCTCCTCTCTCCTACTCCTCCACTTCCTCTCCACTTCTCCTTCATCCTCCTCTCCACTTCTCCTCCATCCTCCTCTCCACTCCTTCTCCTTCTACTCCACTTCTCCTCTCCATTTCTCCTCCATCCTACTTCTCCTCTCCTCTCCTCTACTCTCCTCCACTTCTTCTCTCCTCCTCCTTCTTCACCTCCACCTCCATCTCCGGCGACCTCCTCCACCACCCCGGCGACCTTCGACGACCTCGGCGACCTCCTCCACCACCCCGGCGACCTCCGGCGACCCCCCCCCCCCCCGGCGACCTTCGATGACCTCCTCCTCCACCCGGCGACCTCCTCCGGTGACATCCTTCTCCAACTCCGGCGACCTCCGGCGACCTCCTCCTCCACTCCGGCGACCACCGGCGACCCCCATCCTCCACCCACCTCCCGCGACTTCCACCTACGGCCAAGCCACCTACGGCCGTGGCCACGGGCAACACGGCCTCCGGCGAGCTCCAACAAAATTCCAGCGAAATTCCGGCGGCCAGATCTAGATCCGGCCGCCCTTTTTTTTTAAATTCAAAAAATAATTTTGTGGCGCACGGTGTGGGGTGCGCCACACAAATTTGAACTTTTTGTCGCGCATGGTGGGGTGCGCCACAGAAATAATATTTTTGTGGCGAGGATTTAGTGGCGCACCCACCATGCGCCACAAAAGGCTTTTTGGTGCGCCACTAAAAGGCCTTTTCCTACTAGTGGTAGATGCATATTATGTACCCCGTTCTTATTTACTTGTCATGATCAAGCATGTTTATGAGAGCATGTGAGGGGGAACGTGTGCATTAGTTGGAGTAACGGGGGGTGGCTAGTGCAGTGAACGTGACAGATAGTTCTGCGATCCACTTGGGTTTTCTACCTTACTTTGTTGCCTCACTAGGGATAAACAAAAATACCATGCTACCGGAGAGTGGATGTGACCTTGGCCACTACCTCCATGACTAGATCTAGCATGTTCTTATTTTAACTTCATGTCATTGAACTTATTGCTATGCTCTGATTTATCTTAATTACTAAGGTGTTATGATTTAGTTCGCATCTTGGTGGAGCATAAGAGAGAGAACAACTTATACTTGAGATCTCTATGTTAGGACGTGATGCCCATATTATTAATAACTTGTCAAACCATGTCTTGCCATCTTTCATGTTAATTTTAGTGTTCCATTGTCTACCACGTTATCAAGAGAGAGTGCATTTATGAAACCATGAACCCGGTCCATTTTTAATCATAAGAAACACCTTTCCAACACTTTTATCACCACTTTTGTTTGGTGCCATTTTTAATTCCGAAAATACAAAAACACTTTCACATCTTGCATACATTATAAAAAAACCAAAATATCATTTACCATTGTTTGCACCATCATTGCATATTTATTTTACCATCATTGCATATTTACTACTGTTTGCATATTTATTTTATTATCATTCTCACACCTTGTGCTTGACAACCACTTGGTGAGGTTGAGGGCACAAAACAATTTATTTTGTTGCAAGTTCTCAAGAGAAGGATAAGGAGATAACACCTGAAATACTGGTTCCCCGAGAGTTCGATATTAAACCCTCGAGTCACCCCTCGTGGGGAAAACTGTCTTCCACTACTACATACACTCTGCACTTGGAGTCTGATGCATGTAAAATGCATACATGAACTTTACATTTTATTACATGTTATTCCATGTTATTTGCATCATATAAGGGTTATATTCATGATTTATATTGAGTTTTGGGGATAATTAACAATTTCCCCATTTTTCTGGAATTAACCCTGCACTGTCAGAAAACCCCTTTTTCTATATTTTTACGTTTCAGGCGACCAAACACGTCATAATGACCTGAGATTTTACGGGGATCACTTTTTTGGAAGGAACGAAACGTAGGCGCAAAGGAATCGAAGAAACGGAGACCAGAAGGCAGAAAGGGGTGGGCCCACGCGGCCAGATTCCCTGACGTGTGGGACCCCCATCCTGGCCCTCGGGCCTCCGCTGCCGTCGATCTTTCTTCCCGAAGCTTCGTCTTGACCTAAAAACGACTATATATAGACCCCCAGGGCTTTCGCGAAAGGGAGCGCCGCGAAACACAGAAACCACGAAACAGAGACCTGGAGCTGAAGATTGGAGGGGGAAAACTCCGGCGGGGCGCTGCCGGTGTGGTCTCCTTCCCCTCCAACAACATCTCCACCGACACCATGATGAAGAGGGAGTAGTCCACCCTGGACTATGGGTTTGTGGAAGTAACTTATGTATCTCTCCTCTCTATGAGCTTCACTAATTAGTACCGTATGAGCTGCTGAACATGATTACGGTCATCTATGTAATTCCTTTGTGGTGGATCTTTATTATGAGTTAATACATGTTTGAGATTGCAATGGTTTTGTTTCAGTTATGAAAGTAGATGCATATTATGTACCCCGTTCTTATTTACTTGTCATGATCAAGCATGTTTATGAGAGCATGTGAGGGGGAACGTGTGCATTAGTTGGAGTAACGGGGGTGGCTAGTGCAGTGAACGTGACAGATAGTTCTGCGATCCACTTGGGTTTTCTACCTTACTTTGTTGCCTCACTAGGGATAAACAAAAATACCATGCTACCGGAGAGTGGATGTGACCTTGGCCACTACCTCCATGACTAGATCTAGCATGTTCTTATTTTAACTTCATGTCATTGAACTTATTGCTATGCTCTGATTTATCTTAATTACTAAGGTGTTATGATTTAGTTCGCATCTTGGTGGAGCATAAGAGAGAGAACAACTTATACTTGAGATCTCTATGTTAGGACGTGATGCCCATATTATTAATAACTTGTCAAACCATGTCTTGCCATCTTACATGTTAATTTTAGTGTTCCATTGTCTACCACGTTATCAAGAGAGAGTGCATTTGTGAAACCATGAACCCCGGTCCATTTTTAATCATAAGAAACACCTTTCCAACACTTTTATCACCACTTTTGTTTGCTGCCATTATTAAATCCGAAAATACAAAAACACTTTTACATCTTGCATTCATCATAAAAAACCCAAAAATATCATTTATCATTGTTTCCACCATCATTGCATATTTATTTTACCATCATTGCATATTTACTACTGTTTGCATATTTATTTTATTATCATTCTCACACCTTGTGCTTGACAACCACTTGGTGAGGTTGAGGGCACAAAACAATTTATTTTGTTGCAGGTTCTCAAGAGAAGGATAAGGAGATAACACCTGAAATACTGGTTCCCCGAGAGTTCGATATTAAACCCTCGAGTCACCCCTCGTGGGGAAAACTGTCTTCCACTACTACATACACTCTGCACTTGGAGTCTCAACCTAACCCATTTACTTTTCACGCAGGTAACACGCGAAGGGCTCAAGACGTTTTCTGTGCATTTGGGCCATCAAGACGTTTTCTGGCGCCGTTGCCGGGGAACCATAGCTGAAAGGTTTATCCAAGGATCACTCACATCAAGTCAACTTCATCACCAACTTGTGTAACAACCTAAGCTTGGGGAGGTTGCACCTACGTGAGCATCATCTTATCCATCTTTACCTACAATCATTTTATTTTGTTTTGTTCTTGTCTTGCATATCATCTTTATATTTCGGTTTGCATATTTATATTCAGTTTTGCATTTTTGTGTTGCATTTGTTATTTCGAGTTGCATTAGTGTCATTTTACTTTCAGTTTTGCATAAAAAATTAAAAACACATAAAAACTTGCTCAATGGAGAAAAGAACTTTTTGGCCATTTAGTGTTAAGAATTTTCCTCAAGATAGGAATTTCCCTGTTAAAGAATTTGAGATAGATCCTAATGTCACTAAATTGATTTTTGAAAATCGTTTTTCTGGGAAACCGAAAGAAGATGCTCTTCAACATCTTAGTAAATTTAATGAAAGATGCAAAGAATTAAACCTGATTCATGCCAATGCTAATGTGATCAAAGTAAAGCTTTTTCCTTATTCCTTGGCTGGAAAAGCTCTAGATTGGATATTAAAATGGCCACCTGGGAATTTTAGCAATTGGTTTAATTTGAAAGCTGCATTCATTGAGAGGTTTTGTTTTTCAGCCATGGTTTATAATATAGAGAAATAGTTATCACCTTTAAACAAAATAAGGAAGAAACCTTGGTTAAAACTTGGGAAAGGTTTAGAGGTATAGCTTATGGAATGGAACATGGTATTAGAGATTGGATGCTCATGCACATATTTTATAAAGGATTGTCTGAAACTTCTAAACTCTTTTTAGACAATGAATGTAAGGGTTCTTTCATAAATACTACTATTGCTGATGCTTACATTCTACTTGATGGCTTGATATTGGAAGTAAAAATTAAAGAAAGTTTAGAAAAAGCTCAAGTACCTGAAGATGTGTTTGATGACCGTTATGAATTATTTAATCTATATAATAGAGATAAAAAAGTTGAGGAAGTTAAAATGCTTAGTGAAGTTAAGGAACCATTTGTTGATTTAGAGAAGTGTAGCTTGCATGAATTAATTTCTATCTTACAAAAATTTGCAAGTGATCCTTCTGTTAATATTAACCAGGCTGGTTTTGGTTCCTATATTGCTAATCATGTCTTAAAAGAAAAGATTGCTAGGTACAATCAAGAAGCTATGATACCACCTAAGCTTGGGGATATCTGGATCCCAAGGTACTAGTAACCATTGGAAAAGAGACACACCATGCATTTTAGATCTAGGATCTAGTGTCTCTATATTATCTAAAGAACTATATGAAGTCCTTGAACTTAAAAATATTGAGAAATGCTCTATTGAACTTGCACTTGCTGATGATTCCATTAGACATGCTCTAGGAAAAGTAAGTGATGTTATGGTAGAGTTACACATGACTTTTGTGCCTGTTGATTTTCTAATCATGGACATGGGGAATAAAACCTCTAGTCCTATTATTTTGGGAAGACCTTTTCTTCGTACTACAGGTGCCATTATTGATTCAAAGGAAGGGAATGTGAAGTTTCAGTTTCCACACAAGAAGAGCATGGAACACTTCCCAAGGAAGAGGGACACACCAAGGTTCAAGCTCCCTCATGAGCTACGTCCCCTTTGATTATCAAGTAAGTAAGCCTAGCTATATGGCTATAAAGAAAGCGCTTTACGGGAGGCAACCCGGTTGTTTTTGTTTGAGATTTTCTTTGAGTCCTCTTGCTGTAACAAGAGAGTAGTTTGTTAGTTTTGTTTCTGGGATTTTTAATAAAGAACCAAGTTTTACCTATTTTGGGTTTGAAAAGTTGCTATTCATTTTCGGAGAGTTTTCTGCCTGCACGAAGTCTGTGCACGGTTTGATTTTTCATTTTTTATCTGTAACTCCGATTGAGCTGTAATTTGAACTGTAGCTTCAACTTTTCATCCTCTGCACGTGATTTTTTCAGATTTTTCTGACGAGTTTAAGTAGGGTAGAAAAATGCGTTTTGCTGCTGCTGTTTTTCTGGACAGATTCTGTCTTGATATTGTTTGATGCATTCTTTGAGCTTTTTGCTTGAATCTTTTTGATTCAATTGAGTTTATGAGTAGGCATACAACATTATATACTCTCTGGACATTCATATGAATTTTTGCCTAAGGATTTTATGCAGCAAGGAACCTATTTGTTTATCACTACTAATATCACCCCACAGAAAAGAAATGGGAGAAACGGTGTTTTGAAGTTTTTTCACAGGGATTAGAGGAGCTGCACCAAGAGCTATCCAAGGATGGTGAAGACCATAAGCTTGGGGATGTCAAGACAACCCCACTAGACCAACACACTCTCGGTTTGCACACGTCTAACTTCTGTTTTTCGATCAAAGCACTTTATCGTATAAACTTGGAGCGTCTGTTTTTTTTTGCTTTTGTTATTTCGGTTTGTTAATAAGACCACCACTATCATTTATATATGAGAGAGCTACTGGAAGTTTGGGTTGAATTATGTTGGATGCTATTAAATATATTGGGATAGGGATGTTTGAGTTGATTTTAAAAGATACATATAGTTGCATAATTCATGTGCTTTGAATGAATGTTAATTTGCAAGTGTGTTGTCAAGAGCTATCTTTTACCATGTTTAGATGTTGAATTTTAACTTTACTTGGTTTAACATGGATTGATTAGTTCTATGGACACTTATGCATGCATTTAGATGGTCAACTTTCTCCCTATTGCTAGCCCAAAAATTACAACAAGTAAAAAGCTTGTTTCCCAACACCTTCAACCAAAGTTTTTCCAGTGAGTCCACCATATCTACCTATTAGCTTTATGCTATTCCAAGTATGTTTATCATGTTATATTGTGTTATCTACATTTCTGAATTTAAATGCTTATGTTATTGATTGTCATGGGAAAAATTGGTTAAAAGCTCTCACGAACTTGATGCACAATTTACTTTTATTGCATTTAATAAGCATGAACCATTGTGATTAAAATTATGAAGTTGTGGGCTTGACAATAGTTTTGGTTGGGAGTTAGCCCATATGTGCTGTCACATGGCAAGCTTTCAACATTGCACTTATTTATATTTAGTTGATGTCATGTACTTTTGTTTATGGATGCCTATCATGGGTGAAATGAATGTGGATACTTAGTAAGTTCAAAGAGTTTGTATAAATGGTTAGAGAAATGCCTGGGCCGCTAATCTAAGCCATGCATCATTCATGGTGGAAATTTACAGCATAACCATAATGTTCATTCAGTGATGCACCTCATAATAAAAAGCTATACCCATAGTAAATAAAAGAGTGCTGAGATTGTTCATTGTCTGTTTGTCTTGTTGTTTTGACATGGGCTTGTTCATGTCAAGGGGCAAGAGGTACCCCAGTGCAGTTCTTGATGATACTATTATTACTTGCAATGACCTTTATTTGAATTTACTTTGTGGACCAAAGTGAGTAACACATGGTGTAGGTACTTGTATTCAAGGGACATGAGACATTCAACCAATACATTGTCAAGCACACCACTCATATTTGCTTTCACTTTAAACATTAATCATTCAAGATGCTATGATAGGGGTAATGAGAGCTCCACACCAATGACTACCACATTGCAAGCATTAACTTAAGTAGAAGTGTTTGGAAGTTAGATGAAACTTATTCATGCTTTACCTCTACTTATTTATCTATCCAAAGTGTCCACCTTTTATATTCAGTTTTCATAAGAAGTACTCTATGACCACCATAGGATGTTTTTACTTTTCATTATGCATACATTTGGTCCATAGTACTTTCTTCTATGTTACACTTTGTGAATTTATCATTGAACATCTTTACATTGAGTATTTGATATCACTTCATAATTTATCTTGCATATTGTTATTCCTTTGAAGAATGAATCATTTGACTCTATGTAGCAATAGTAATCACCTTTGATATCCATTGATAGTATTAAAATGCAAAGTCCATGTTAGTTTTATCACCTTCATACTCGGGACGAGCATGGGTTAAGCTTGGGGATGTTGATGCATGTAAAATGCATACATGAACTTTACATTTTATTACATGTTATTCCATGTTATTTGCATCATATAAGGGTTATATTCATGATTTATATTGAGTTTTGGGGATAATTAACAACTTCCCCATTTTTCTGGAATTAACCCTGCGCTGTCAGAAAACCCCTTTTTCTATATTTTTGTTTCAGGGACCAAACGACGTCCAAATGACCTGAATTTTACGGGGATCACTTTTTTGGAAGGAACGAAACGTAGGCGCAAAGGAATCGAAGAAACGGAGACCAGAAGGCAGAAAGGGGTGGGCCCACGCGGCCAGATTCCCTGACCGCGTGGGACCCCCATCCTGGCCCTCGGGCCTCCGCTGCCGTCGATCTTTCTTCCCGAAGCTTCGTCTTGACCTAAAAACGACTATATATAGACCCCCCAGGGCTTTCGCGAAAGGGAGCGCCGCCGAAACACAGAAACCACGAAACAGAGACCTGGAGCTGAAGATTGGAGGGGGAAAACTCCGGCGGGGCGCTGCCGGTGTGGTCTCCTTCCCCTCCAACAACATCTCCACCGACACCATGATGAAGAGGGAGTAGTCCACCCCTGGACTATGGGTTTGTGGAAGTAACTTATGTATCTCTCCTCTCTATGAGCTTCACTAATTAGTACCGTATGAGCTGCTGAACATGATTACGGTCATCTATGTAATTCCTTTGTGGTGGATCTTTATTATGAGTTAATACATGTTTGAGATTGCAATGGTTTTGTTTCAGTTATGAAAGTAGATGCATATTATGTACCCCGTTCTTATTTACTTGTCATGATCAAGCATGTTTATGAGAGCATGTGAGGGGGAACGTGTGCATTAGTTGGAGTAACGGGGGGTGGCTAGTGCAGTGAACGTGACAGATAGTTCTGCGATCCACTTGGGTTTTCTACCTTACTTTGTTGCCTCACTAGGGATAAACAAAAATACCATGCTACCGGAGAGTGGATGTGACCTTGGCCACTACCTCCATGACTAGATCTAGCATGTTCTTATTTTAACTTCATGTCATTGAACTTATTGCTATGCTCTGATTTATCTTAATTACTAAGGTGTTATGATTTAGTTCGCATCTTGGTGGAGCATAAGAGAGAGAACAACTTATACTTGAGATCTCTATGTTAGGACGTGATGCCCATATTATTAATAACTTGTCAAACCATGTCTTGCCATCTTACATGTTAATTTTAGTGTTCCATTGTCTACCACGTTATCAAGAGAGAGTGCATTTGTGAAACCATGAACCCCGGTCCATTTTTAATCATAAGAAACACCTTTCCAACACTTTTATCACCACTTTTGTTTGCTGCCATTATTAAATCCGAAAATACAAAAACACTTTTACATCTTGCATTCATCATAAAAAACCAAAAATATCATTTATCATTGTTTCCACCATCATTGCATATTTATTTTACCATCATTGCATATTTACTACTGTTTGCATATTTATTTTATTATCATTCTCACACCTTGTGCTTGACAACCACTTGGTGAGGTTGAGGGCACAAAACAATTTATTTTGTTGCAGGTTCTCAAGAGAAGGATAAGGAGATAACACCTGAAATACTGGTTCCCCGAGAGTTCGATATTAAACCCTCGAGTCACCCCTCGTGGGGAAAACTGTCTTCCACTACTACATACACTCTGCACTTGGAGTCTCAACCTAACCCATTTACTTTTCACGCAGGTAACCACGCGAAGGGTCAGTAAAGTGTTTTCTGGCGCTGTTGTGGGGTAACTACGTGAAGGGCCATCAGTGTGCAAAAGTGAAAAGAAGCAAACGAGAAAGGAGAAAAGAAGCAAATAGAGCCAAATCAAAAGAAAGAAAAGAAAAGAAGAAACACCACTTGCCATATCTCTTGTAGGAAGCGCGCAAGCTCGATGAACATCTAGTAGGTGGTGCATTGTTGTGCAAATCTTGTAGCCCACAAATAAATTGCAATCGAGCTAGTGGCTCTCCTTGTACTTGTGCAACATGAGCTTATAGTCTTCGTTAGGATCATATGGTTCTTTAGCTCACTTCTTGGTTGCATAAGTCCCATTTATCTCTCCGCGCGTGTGTTTCCTTGAACTACATTCCTATCTTTGAGATTAACTTGTTTTTGCTTTGTGATCATCTTGGTTCTCTACTTGTTTTGACAATATCTTGGTTTCCGGTTGGTTCAATTTGCTTTCCACTTACCATACCTACCTACCAACTTTTAAGCCGTGTGTGTTTTAGAGTTTGCTTTGGATACTTGAACACAAACATTTTACTTTGTGATCGTTTCCCTTGGTTGTCCACGACGTCCAATACTATCTACAAGGTGAGAGGTTGTGTTCTAGTTCCTTTCCACTCCACATATATACACTTGTCTTGTGAGTTGACATGTCTAGGGAGAGCGAATGCAACTATGGAGCCTATGAGGAGGACTACACGATGAGTCACATGTATTATGATGCCCCAAGCATTGAGGACATGGGGGACTACTACTACGACTACGCCGACAACGACCCCATGACATGATGGAGCATCACCAAGACTTCCGCTACAACTACTCCGACTACGACTCCGACTATTCAAGCGTCCACGACATGGAGCGGTACCACGACTTCGAGCAACCTTCATCATATGGTATCGACTCCAAGTACATACGAATCTACCACGACTCCGACTACACAAGCTCCAACGACAATGAGGCGCAAGTGTCTTCACATGCCTCATCACATGGTACCAACTTCGCCTACAACAACATGGTGGAGCGCCACTACTACGACTACAACTCCGATGACATGGTGGAGAACGTCTACCACTACTACTCGTGTAGCATGTGCGACGACATCGACTACACCTTCGACAACATGCAAGACGAGAAGACTCCCATCACCACCATGTTCAAGAGCGGCACCACCAAGCGTCATGGCACAACCTACTATGGTTCAAGCTCAAGACGGTGCTCCTACAAGACCACCATGCACTCATCCTTTGGAGCTCCATCTACTTCAAGAAGGCGCCATGAGACGGACATTGCAAAATGTGCCAAGTGTCCCAAATCTCCATCTACTTCAAGAAGGCGCCATGAGAAGGACAACGCCAAGAGCACCAAGCCTAGCCACTCTGCATCGACAACAAGACGGCGTCACAAGAAGTGCATCGACAAGGCCAAACCAAGTCAAGACCCATCTAGCTCATCAAGGCGCCACAAGAAAGATGCCACGGTGGACCACAACATGTCTAAGCTTCAAGATGACATCGACACACTCGCCAAGCTTCGGCACATGTCACCAAGCTGTAGTGGAAGCTCCAAGGAAAGTTCGCCAAGGCAACAAGCTCGCCGGCGTCAACATGAGGAGAAGCATCCAAATGACTTTCGGTGACACCCCTCCACTCAAGAGCGTCAACGTCGACATGAAAAGAAGACGGCGATAAAGGGGCATCCTATGGTGTCCCCTCGTGCTACCACTTCAAGTGCGCCAACAAGAGCTCCAAGGTCCATCTTTGATGAGATCATGGCCGACATCGACAAATTCTTCGAGCAAAGCCTACGTCGATGCCGGAAGAAACATGGTCACAAACGTGAGGACGCAACCTCATTGGCACCCCTTTCAAGCACTTCTCATGATATGGTTTATAGACCAAGTGCCACCACAACATTGGTCCCCATATGGGAAAATGAAGACCTTCTATGTGACAATTACCAAGGCCAAGACCATGATCCACGAGAATGTCCAAATCTCTTGTGCCCATTATGCAATAGAAGAGGTCACATGCAAAGTTGGTGAACAAGATGGTGACCAAGGAGATGACAAGATGGTCGAGCATGGGATTGTGCCTTCGACCAAGGAGGCAAGCATTGAGTATGCTATCACCTTTGACCATGGGTCAAGTGATGATGATGCTGAGCATGGGATTTTCCCTTCGGCAAAGGAGTCGAGTGATGATGCCTACACTTTGGCATTGACCTTTAGAGGCGATGAGGTCGAGGAGGTTGAGCATGGGAGTTTCCCTTCAACCTTGGAGGCGTATGGAGATGAGGAAACCGAGCATATCCCTATGAGCTTGAGTTATGAGATGGTACCAAACCCATGTGAGCATGAGATCCACTTAGCCCACTTGAGTGAGAGTGATAGTGAGTTGAGTGCCTCCACCATATGTGAGTTTGAGTGCTTTCACTTTGAGGGAATGAGTGATACACCACTTGAGTTGAGAGAGGTAGTTGATAGGTCTTGTGAGGCCATTTCGATTTCTAACAACTTAACCTCTACCTCTAGTGTGTTTTCTCATTGTGTGCTAGGTTCCATGAATGATGAGACGCCACCCCTCGACATAATGGTGCCTCAAATGGAGATATGTACATGGAGGATGATGATGATGCCACCCCATGTCTACTTCAACATGAACAAGTCGGCTACATGAAAGCGACTACTACTTCAACACCTACTTCACATGAGCGGGACTACCAAGGTATGGGTGTTGATGTCACCATGATCCCGCTAGTGGACATGATGAACTATGATTGTTTGCATGCTATGGATGATTCTATTGATGTCACATATGATTCGTTCTTATTCCCATGTGATGCTTTGTTTGAAACCAATGTTGATCATGTGGAATTACCTATTTGTGATGATTTTGCCATGAGCATGCCTTGTTACGAATGTTTCCACTTTTCTCCCATTGTTGCTTGCAATATGTTGAACAATTCTTCTTTCACATGTGTTGCTTGCAATAATGTTGAAATGATTGATAATGAGATTTCCCCCATAGCTTTCTCACTTTTTGAAGATGTTTCGTTTTCTCTTATGGACCTTGTTCCATCCTTCACTTTGCATAGTGACCATCCACATATGCCATATTTTCCAATTGATTTTTGTGTGGTTGGTAATGCGCAAATGAAGAGACACTTCATGATGGATGATGTGTTCATATACCGTGCACATAACTTCTTCATATGTTGTCTTGTGTGTGCCAGAAACCACATGATGTCAACCTCAATTGAGCATGAGTTGACAATACGAGCTCTTGAGAGCATACATTTGAGTTGTGGATTGAATCCAACTCTCAAGTCTTTCTCATGTTTTGCATCAAACATGTTGAACAATTTCTCTTGCTTATGGTTTGTTTGCAATCATGATGGCACTTTTGTTCTCCCCTATGGCAATAATGTTTCCTTGATCTTTCATATGAATGATTTGTGTGTTGCAACAAAAATGATGAACTATTGTTCTTTGAGATGGGTTGTTTGCAACCATAATGACATTTTGAGCATGTCTTACCATGAGTCTAATGGCTTCTACAAATTTGGTGTTGCAACAAATATGTTGAAAACTTGCTCTTTCATATGCTTTGTTTGCACTCATGATGATATTTTGGACATTCTTCATTGTGTGTTTTTGCCAAGTTCTCCTCTTATTGCCTCAAGGATGTTGACAAATTTCTCTTTCCGATGCCTTGTGTGCAATGATAATCATATGGTTCAAGATGAGATACCTAGATGGCATCCTCATATTTTCATGGAGTTTTTGTGTTTACACATCTTGAAGATGTTCCATTGGATTGCTTGCACATTGACCTTGCACTTGCACTACCTCTTCATATTATTGTGTTGTGCTAACGGTGCTATGACAAAGAATGGACATGTCATTGTTGATATGCTCCTCTTTCTTGCACACACATGGTTTGCTTAGTCTTTGGTGTTTGTAGGCATGGTGAATTCCAATACTTCGACAACACATCTACCTCCTTTGCATGGTGCTGAAGAGCAAGAGTCGAGGACGACTCTTTTAAAGGGGGGGAGATGATGTAGCCCGAGTCACGCCCATCACCATGTCAAGCACTCCAACACTCCACAAGTCACCATGGACATAAAAAATGAACTCCTTTCTCTTCGAGAACTCACTTTCGACCCTTTTGAATGGTATACTACTTGACCATCGTCACTTTGTATTGCTAGTCATGACGAGTACGACTTCACGGGAAGATGGCCAAGGCGCAAGAGGAATGAAGTCTGACAAGACGGTGGCTTGGAAGAGGAGAAGGAAGAGACGTTAAAGTCTGGCCGGTACTACCGAGCCTACCCGACCGGTACTACCGCCGAAGCGCCAGGAGCTACTGGACTCACTGCCAGTTTAAGCGGTACTACCGGAAATCCTTCCGGTACTACCGGACCTGCGCGCGTCCGGTTCTACCGGACCATATCCGCCGGTAGTACCGGCCCTGCACGTGCCTGTGTGCAGATCTGGGTTTTGACCCATGTATTTCGTCCCCTTTTACCTAGACTATAAATAGGCACCCCTTGTCTAGATCTAGGGATAGACTATGTTTTGAGATTAGAGTAGAGCTGTGCTCCCCACCTCAAGACGGTCTCCGTCCTCCCCTTGTGGGGATGGTTCCTCCCCTTGTGGAGAAGATCCCTCTTGTGGATTTAAGACCTCTACTTGTAGTTTGACTAGATGATTCTATTGGAGCGGTTTGGTTGACCGTTAGAGAAACAACCGTCCAAGATCCCTTCTTGTATCTACTTGCCGATCTCTCACCTTCGTGTGGATTCTATTGGGCCGGTTGGACCGACCGGTAAGGGAAACGGTTCTTGTATCGTGTGTGTTTTTGTGTTCGTGGCGTTCTTCGTGTGTTCTTCGTATTCCTCGTGTTCTTGCGTGCATTCGTCCATATCCGACGTCAATCCGTAAAGATCAGGTCACCCTAGAAGTCCCTTACTTCACCAGGTGGGGCTCTCTAATTTCCAGAAAGGGTAAATTCACCTTTTACTCTTCAAGACGAAGTTTGGCACACATTTTATTATCCTTTAAATCAACCACGTCTAGCAAAGGTACTCTCTCCTCCTAACCCATTTAACACTTGACCCTGCCAGGTGGGTCCACTTGTTAGCCAGAGGCGACTCAGTCGATCGTGGGTTTCACAATGGCTCGAGGTAAAAACTGCAGCGGCGACGGAATGCGGGAAAGTTTTCACGAAATTTGGCTACTGCTGCAGAAAAATTTACCGCGAGTGGCGGTAGCACTGTCGAAAAACTCGGAACTTGGAGGCGCGAACGGGAACAAACCCATTGCCCCCTCGTCAAACGTGCCCAATCCGCCGCATACACCACGTCCACGTGCCACGATCTGGCTGACGCCCCGGTCCACGGCGCACGCACGCGCGAGCCCAGGCCACTCAAATTTTCACCGCACGCGATTTTGGTTTCACCCCCAAAATCCGGAAAGCCCTCGCCCTCGCACGTAATCCGGCCACGGCCCAACTGACAAATGGGTCCATCCCGGAACTGGGCCCACCCGCAGTGAGAGGCGCGGAGGGTTCCTTCCCTTGTACACCACCACCACTTCCGAAATTTCCCGGTAACAACTTCGACTTCAAATACCCAAACCCCTCCTCTTTCTCCGCTGTCCTTCCTTTCCTCGCACACCTCAACTTCCCAAATTTTCTCCGACTCCCACCGGCGCTTGTTTCCCTCTCCACTCGGTTTCCAAACACCGGAGTGGGTTTAGGGTTTGTCTCCGATGGCGATGGCGGAGGGGGCTGCGGGGGCCGAGGCGAGGTGACGCCGGCGGCGGCGGACGGGACCCTCCAGGCGCTCGAGGACCGGCGGCTGCTGCGGTCGCGGTACCTCGCCGTGAAGGGCCAGATCAACGTCAGTACGGGTGTTCTCCCCCCCGCGTCGGCGGTGGCGGTTGTTTCGCTCTGGTGGTTACTAATCGGGTGCCGTTTTCGATTTTGGGGTTCGTGTTAATAATGTGTGTTTTGTCGCGCAGATGACAAGGATGAAATGGCGAGGGCGGATTCGGTCAAGTTCAGCGCCATCTTCACGCAGGTCGAGAGCCTGCACCAGCTCGGTATGGATGAACACTCCCGCTCGATTTCAAAATTTCCCGTTGTTAGGACGAGGCGCAATGTGTGGTGTTAGGCGCAAAGGTTTATGCCCTTTTTAGCCGTGTGTGGGCTCACTCGATTAGAAAACTGCGTTTGTATATGTGCTGCTTTGCTAGTTTATGCAATCCACCCGCAATGTTCTATGCTGAAAATTGTTAGGATGGACCGTACAGTGTCCCCCTTTAGGAAACACTTACTGTTTGACATCTGAAATAAACAATGCAGAAGAATTTATTTCTTCTCCACCATATGCTCAATTACTGTTTTGCTGCACAATTGCCGGTTTGACATCAGGAAGTATGACGGCTCTCAGCTGATGCTTACAAAATAAAAATCTAGTACTTGCTAGTTTATGCAATCCACTGGCAATGTTTTATGCTGGAAATTGTTAAGATGGACACTGCCCCCCCCCCCCCCCCCTTCAGGAAACACTTACTATTTGACATCTGAAATCAGCATAATGCAGAAGAATTTATTTCTTCTTTACCATATGCTCAATTACTATTTTGTTGCGCAATTGCTGGTTTCACATCAGCAAGTAAGATGGCTCTCAGCTGATGCTTACAAAATAAAATCTACTTACCAGTGATGTTTCTCTGCTGCAGTTCAGAAGCCTAGGGAGCAGGTAGCTGATGCAGAAGCATTGCTGGACATCACAACCAGTTTGGCAGCATCAGTAAGGTCAGAGTCAGCTCTAGGAATCACACCTTCTGATCTAGTTGCTGGACTACTCAAGAAGTTTGGGACGCAAGCGGATGCCAATGGTGAGGGTGCCTCGTTGAGCTGGGGTGATGTTGGGCTTGCCGTGTCTCACGTCTTCATGGGTGTACCTGGATGCTGCACCATGTAATGCATTTTATCCTGTGTCGGGTACATTTTCCTTTGATGTATGTCTTACAATTTTCAGTCGATCCTAACAATGTATGGTTCCTCTTCTGACAGGTTTGGTGCCATGAAGGCAGAAGTGAAAGCACGGAGGAAACCTACCACCAGAAAGAGGACCCCAAGGCCGTGGAAAAATGATCGCCCTGAACAGGTGTGTTTATCATCTGTATATACTATAATAATAGAGTTCTGTATTTGTTTGCTGGTTGGTGCTTGAAACATGAAATTATGCTGGATAGCAGTCGGTACTCAGTGGATAATGACTAAATTACTCCATTTATTAGTGCCTACAAGCTGATTTACTGCAAAAGTGTATTCTGCTAGGATGACTTCATATTGGGTTTACTATTGCAACGTCCTGTATTTCCAAATTGATGTGTAGTGAATTGAAAAATTATGACACGCCTTTTCTTTAAACTTGTTTATTTTGCTCCTCTTTTGCACCTGCATTGTGCAATTTTAGTGCAATTGTATGGCGTAGAGTGGATATTTAATGATTGTCATTTTTTGTACTTAGCCTAGTCAGATCAATTACTGTTCCTAGTACCCCTTTTACAATAAATACCGGTGTAATAAAGAGGCAATGCTTGTATCTTAAAATAAATACTGGAGTATATCACAGCAGCACTATTCTGGAGTAGTTATTCTTCACACTAAGAGTCTGTTTAATGTGTTAGTATCAATAGTTAATGGCTTTGAGTTCTCAATTTTCGTGTGGCTCATCGTTTGGTGATTATGGGGTACATCCACAAAGGTCCCTACTGGACATAATTCATTTTAAAACTCAAATTACATACTTCCTTACATTTGTCACCTCTTAGGTAAGACCAGTTTAGGCAAGAAGTTTGCTTCATGTCGCATGAATACTTTCTTTGTTCTGCTACAGCCTTGTCTGAATACAAGTACTATATCAATTTTTAACAATATGTTGATACATTCTGCCTTGTTATGCAGCTTGCTGATCCATCAGAGACAGCAAAATCTGAAACAGACAGGAACATGACTGTTCTGTTTGATGTTCTGAGGAAGAACAAAAAGGCAAGGCTGGAAAACCTTATTTTAAATAGACTCTCCTTTGCTCAAACGGTGGAGAACGTATTTGCTTTGTCATTCCTAGTTAAAGATGGCAGAGCGGAAATCAATGTCAATGATAATGGACATCATATCGTCTGTAAGGGCTCTCTTACCTGATTGCTCTTTTGTTGCCGTCATATCATGCATCTCTGTGTATCTGATCATATCTTATTGACTGAACAGGTCCAAGGAATGCACCTGCTGCTAGTGCAATTGCCTCAGGAGAAGTGGCGTACAATCATTTTGTCTTCAGATTTGATTTCAAGGATTGGCAGGTACTATCTTGGTTATTGATTGCCATTTCAGAACTATAAACATCAGACTGCTTGTATCAGCTTTTAGGGAGCTTGTGCAAGATCGTTCAGTTTTCAGCAAGCACATGGTATAATTCATTATTGTTACAAATATTATGTTAGTCTGTCAAACACACAAGCCAGTTAGCCCAATATTCAAAATGGTTTCCCTTCTGGGAAAAGGAAAAATTAATCTAACTAAATTTTAGTTAGCTTTTCTCTAGAAAAGTATTATTATCTACTTGGGTGAAGGCTGGGAATATGTAGGTCGATTGCAAGGCTAACGCATGACTTGTGATGCAGTTCAATCTGATCAACATGTTTTGTATTGACCACAGCTTATGAAATGGATCGTCGTGGAGGGGGAAGAACTGATGCTGCACAGGCCGTCTTTACTCAGCACATCGGAGGAAATAACCATGCGGAGATGCCCGCACGCAGCACACCTGGGGGAAATCAGGATCAAGCGACGCCTGCTGCAAACGGCATGTCTGGAGTAAACAATGAGCCTGAGATGCAAGCACACACAACGCCAATCAGGAAGCTCTGCAGGAACCGGGGCCTGGTCACGCTAGCACGGCAGGATGAGACAGTAACCCCGGGCACATGCGAAGTCAAGGTGATGGAGGATAAGCATATGAGCCCGCAAGATGAGTCGAGCGTTACGGGCACACTGATAGTCGCGGTGGTGGAGGACAAGGAGATGGTCAAGGAGGAGAGGCCAGAAGTTTTCAAGACCTACAAGCGCAGGCGCCTGGAAAGGAGCCTCTTCCAGGATTAGGATTCTGACTAGTAGGCTGATCGCTGCTCACCCTGCCATCGTGCATATGCGTTTTGTGTTTGTCTTATGTAGGTAGTGAGATTACCTGGCTGACCTAGCTTTAGCTTTGAGATGTCCTTTTGTAGGAGGGGGTGGGCAAGAGTGCAAGACTTGATGTACGATATGGATGCAATTATGATTAATTGGGTTAGAAATCAGTGTCATGAGTTTAATGTGCTGATTTAACTATAGCTATTTTGATGACCTGGCACCTTGTCCAGTATGTACCCAAGGAGCCCAAGAGATGCGTAATGCACCTGCTATTGTAAATTTGTAATGTCTCCAGTTGAGGCTGCAACAAATCGTTGAAGTGGCCGGGGTGGAACTAGTGCCAAGTTCCCTACTCGTCGACGTCGATTCTGGTGCTGGCGGTGAACTTTAACTTTGTAAGAGCATCTCTAAATGGCCCTGACCTTATGTGGGATTGATGCAGCGTTCAGATTAGAGGTAATACAAAACTACAATGGTGATGAGCGTCGTCAGCGGGCGGCAACAGTTGCGTCTATTGTGAACTTTGAATTCAGACAGCCCAATCGAAAGGTGTGTGTGTGAACGAATTAGCTTAAAGTTCGTTCGTTAATCATAATTTTGATAGCTGGGTCAAATAAAAATGTAGTGCTCTTGATCCTGACTAGTTAGCTTGTTACAACGCTACTGTTTTGATTTTCATCCTTAGCATTAAACAGGGTTTAGATCAAATACTGAGAGATAACGATTAATACCCTGAACAAAGAATCACAGAACTCAAATTCAGCTTGACCTTCAACAGATTTCTGGAACAGAATGACTAATTTGCAACAATGAAATGCCTTAGAAACAGTACGAAAATTGGATGCAGAGCAGAGTAAAAAATACAGCAAATACACTAAAGCCTATAAATCTCAAAAGCAAGTCATTCTCGGATATCTATTTTAGAGTTACAGCAATCTGAGCACACCAAGCCATGACAATGTCTCCCAATCAACAACAGGCTTGTGCAACTCAATGTCACCATGGGTGAACGGCCTCAGATCTGGAGCTCAAACTTGCTGATCACTACTAATCATGACAAGCCATGAGAAGCATCTCTCACGCTGCAGCAGATTTACGTAGTTCACTTTCACCATGGGCAAAGTGGCACCTGTCTCCAAATGTGCAAGAGCCTTTGTTGAAGTTGTCACACAGCTTGGTCTTGAAGTTGTTTCCACCACCCCCAGCATGAGACCCCCTCACTGGGTTCTTTGCTGCTGGAGGAGGGGCGTTGCCACCAATGCGGACAATTAGCTCCGTCACCATTCCACTGGCATGTTTGATCTGATCAAATGTTCCCTCAAGCTCAATGTTTTTAACGCTAGGGTCAGCCTCGTTATCCCGGATAGCGAGCTTGGCCCCAGTCACTCGGGATATATGCTTCGTGTTGACTCCACCTTTCCCAATAATGGCGCCAGCAAGGGATGCATCAACACTGATCTTGGTTGTGGCTGAGGCACCGAAGGTTGAGAGAGGAACCATGTCTGGGCCAGGCATCGGTGGGGGCTGAAAGTGCCCGTTGGGTCTTGGTGCCATTGAGTTGTTCAACATCATGGGCTTCCCAAGCTCCCTCTCTCCATGAGCAAAGTGACACTTGTTCCCCCATTTACAACCTTCTGCAGTGTTGAACTTGTTACAGATGCGAGTCTTCACGCTGGGTGTAGGTGGCCCATCCGGAACGCCAGGTCCCATAGGCATTCTTCCTGCAGGAGCTGTAACAGCTGGACCACCCAAGTTGGTCATCTTTGAAACAGCCTGGTGACCTCCAGGGAAGTTATGGAGAAAATGGCAGCTTGAACCAAAGGGACAACCAGCAGTGCTGCACAGAGATAGTATCATATAAGCAAGCAAATTTACATAACGGTCTAAAAACTGTAACAAGACTGATAATTCATGTATGCAGCCAATACAGATTAAAAAGATCATGATCCATCTAGTTGAAAAACACAATATTAGTAGTAACTAATGACGGAGACATCTGCTGAATTCAAGTGCTGCTTGATATAAATGCCACCAAACAATATTACTGTGGGGACAACCTTAGTATGCTTGAATATATATCAATGGTCAATTTTTATGGTGCAAATATATAGAACATTATGCTGACGCCTCTTATGTATTGAACTTGAGCATAGAAGACGATTACTAGTGTGTTACCACAATATAGTGTACTAGTTTCTTTAACTTCTAACGGAACCAATTAAGAACATTTTATAATAATATTATAGTTTCTCAACAAGATATGTTTCTGTTTTATCTTCATATAATGTCTTGAGCTGTTCTAATTTCATGTACATGATACGCAATCAAGTAATATATCATTGCCTCTAGATAATAAGCACACTTTGTAAGAAAAACATAATGATAGCTTAACCTTGTCATGGTTAACATCACTACTGGTTGGAAATTATAGTATACACAAAATAAAAATATCCTGGCAAGCAAAATTCAAGCTCACAATATGGCAGCGGTACTAGTTAATCAAAACATTTCCTGAATGCTATCACATCCATTAGAGATACTTGGATGTTATGAATGATGTAAATGGCACAATTTCATGATGAGCACCCAATTGCTCCCCATTAACATGTTCAATCTTCTTATCTTGGTTTCTGCAGGTGAACCTGTGCCCTGGTATTACTGACTGATTATTCATCTGAAAGTAAGTTATATATCCTTATAACTCTTGTTGGATTCTTCAAATTTTCGCAGTGATATACACAACGGCTGTACCAATTTTACTCCACTGGATATTCTTAAGCTTGGATTAGACGAGGGAACCTGTAGTAGAGCCTTGCTTGACCCATTTGTTAGCATCAATAATAATTTTTAGCAGCACAGCAAAATTTTAATGGAAAATAACAGCAAATTGCATAGTAGTAATAGATGTTACCAGGTTGGAGTTGATTTTAAGTTGGATTAGAACCTGAAAAATTTGGTGCACGGCTTCGATTTGCTTCCTACACCCGTCTCCGATTCTGCTAAACCAAATTATTTACTTCCACCAGTTAATACCTTGTTGATTTTACTAAATCTCGGCACTCGTAACAAGTAACAAAAGTGACTTAGTAACACAGATATCATAACAGAAAATTAATGCATGAAGATTGATGACCAGTGCCCAAGCTATGCCAAGTTGCCGACGATTTAAATTATCCATGAATTACTGCTTTGGGCACTGGATGCCAACGAGGTTCGTAACTAACACTAGCCTCTGCAACGAATCTGGCAAAAAACCAAGCAAACCACACCTCCAGATCTTTGGAAGCAAAAAACGACAAAAAAAAAATCCCTGAAAAATCCGAAACGACAAGGCAAGCCCGTCACACCCCTCTCGATACAGACTGCAGAAAAAAAATTAGACCTAACCATCCCCAATCTCCAGGACTTCCCTCCCGTTCACCTGATGCAAAAAATCCAGCTCTCGCCGGAATCCTAAGCAACGAACAAATGCTTCCCAGATCCGGCTAAGCAACAGCAACCAAAACCCTAAGGAAACCCCTCCAGAGCAAAACGAAAGAGCCGGGGCAACCCAACCAGAAACCAGGAGAAGGCCACGAGGATGCTCACCTCTCGCGCGCTTGGTGGCGGCGCCTCCGTTGGCGCCCTCCGGCACGGCCCTCTTGCGGCCTGCGTCCATGGCGAGCTCGGGCGGAGGGCGAGGCGGGGTCGACGGCGGCGGCGGCGGCGCGTGAAACCCTAGGCTAGGGTTTCTCACTCGCGCGGGGCTGGCGTCGGTAGAGAGAGGGAAGAGAGAGGTGCGCACGGGCCGCACAGACCGGAGAAGATGGGGTGTGTGCTGTGCACGTGCCGTTTAACGGTGTTGTAGCAGGGCTCTGAGCAGGATCTGCCTGGAGATTGGGTTAAAGCCAGTTTTGTCTTTTTCCTTCTTCTTTGCCTACGAACGAGCGAAATCTAAAATTTTAGAGCATCTTCACCAGCAGCTCCTAAATTTGTTGGACACTTTCTAAAATACGTGTTTGTTTTGGTGTTATCGAACACATACCCAACACAACGGGGATGATGTTCCCCATGGCGTTCTTGAAAGTTTTATTTAAAATTTTCCAACATTCGCAAATTTTGAAGAAAAGAGTCGATTTTCATTCAAACTTGACATATTATGACGAAATTTAAATTAAAACAGCTAAAATCTAAGCTAAACCTAATCTAGATGACTTGCCGACGTGAGAGGGGCCAGCATCACCGTCGTTCTCCGCGGGGAGGGGGGGGGGGGGGGGGGGGGGGGGGGAGGAGGGGGGACCACACTCATTGTCGTTCGCCACCTGCGCGAGTTAGCACCTCTCGGTCATGGCTCGGAAGCGCCATCTGGTGACTCTCTGCCATTGTTGTGCGTGCACGTACACGCTTCTTCTGGCGGCCCGCACTCTATGCGTCTGCCACTACATCCGACTCCCAGTGTATGCTCTCACTCCACTGCTTTGTGGGCCCGATGAAAAGCATCTTCCACCCGTCGGCGGTAAGCCACCACCATGTTATTGCGGAAAGCCCCGCAAGCGGCGACAGAGGCCTCCCTATAAGCTGACAATCTACTGGCCCGCCAGCAAACAAAAATAATGTAAAAATGCACATGGTTCTCTAGGGTAGACATGGAAAATTATTACCGCACCACGTGGATCAATAATATCAGGGAAAATATCCGGTGGAAACCGGTGAAAACCACGAAAAAAATAATGTTTAAAAGTTCTTATTTTTAATGAAAATGCATTACATTAAGTTCTATAGACATGTAGATTTGCAAGTTGAAACTCGAAGTTTCTTAGAAGCTATGAAAATGACAAATTCAACAATGTTACTATTCATTGCTGAATTTGTCTTTTTTATATCTTCTAAATAATTTTGTCTTTCAACTTGCAAATTTACATATATATAGAACTCTACCTTCCCAACATAATGCATTTTTGTTGAGATTTTTTTTTTAAAATTTTAAACATGATTTTTGTGTGGTTTTCACCAGTTTCCACCTCATACTTTCTCACAATATCACAACATATGAATCAATCTATACCTAATAATAAAGGAAGGATGGCTTCTTGTGGTACGTCATTGAAACTACCCCTAGAGTTGAAGACAATTACCCACCAGTGCCACCCATAAGTCACATACCGTTTCGTTTTTTCCCCTCCCTTGCCTCCTTCACCGGCGGACATCCCATGCCTCACTATTTTTGGTTCGATTCCGGCTATCCATGCCATTACTCTGTGGAGAGAATCGCAATCACGAGCGCGTCTGGCATCTCGTCAAGGTTGAAAGGACACGGATGTCGCCTAGAGGGGGGGGGGGGGGTGAATAGGCGATTTAAAATTCTTTACGGTTTAGGCTTGAATAAATGCGGAATAAAACTAGCGTTTAATTTATCAAGCACAAAACCTAAACAAGCTAGGTTTACCTATGTGCACCAACAACTTATGCTAAACAAGATATACAATTATGTGATAGCAAGATATATTACTTCAAGATCGATGGCTATCACAAAGTAAATTGCATAAGTAAGAAGCTCGGGTATAGAAATACCGAGGCACTTGGAGACGATGATTTATCCTGAAGTTCACTTCCCAATGGAAGCTACGTCTCCGTTGGAGCGGTGCGGAGTCACAAAGTGATCCCCGAATAGCCGTCAAATGGCACACCGTAATCTCCTTCGTGCCTCTACCAATGTAGAGTGCCACGAACCACTATGGGACACTCGAGGGTGGTCACCGAACCCGTACAAGGATGAGGCACACTCCACAACTTAATTGGAGGCTCTCACCGAATTCCCGCGGCTCCCAAAGCCACAAGAAACACAAGGTTGGGGCGCGACTCCACAACTTAATTGGAGGCTCCCAACTATCCCGCGAGCCACCAAAACTCCGAGATCAACAAGGACTGTCTAGGGCACTCCAAGTACCCAAGAGGACAAGCTCTAGGGCACCCCAAGTACCCAAGAGTAACAAGCTTCTCAACTTCGATTTCCACGTATCATCGTGGAGAACTCAAACCGATGCAACCAATGCAATGGGCAAGAACACAAGAAGTGCTCAAAATCCTTCACTCTCAAATCCCACCAAAGCAACTAATGCTATTGGGGGGAGAAGAGAGGAAGAACAAAGAGGAACACCAAATTCCTCCAAGATCTAGATCCAACAAGGTTCCCCTCACTTAGAGGAGAGATTGATTGGTGGAACAATGGATCTAGATCTCCTCTCTCTTTTCCCACTAAATGGAGGCAAGAATCATGGAGGGATAGAGAGATAGCAAAGCTCAAGAAGGTCAACAATGGAGGGCAATTTCGTGCTCAAGCAAAACTCAACTCATTGGGGAAGAAGGGGCCTTTTATAGGTCCCCACTAAATAGAGCCGTTACAGCTAGGAAAAATCGGATAATCCGGGACATTTTCGGACCGGAAAATCCGCTAAAATCGGATAATCCGGGTCTTTTTCGGACCGGAAAATCTGGTTCAGAAATTGACCAGGGCGCGAAACCTACTGGTGTGAATCGGATATTTCAAATCGGATATTCTGAAAGTTAATCGGATTATCCGGTTGACCGAAAACTGACAGAAACAACAAAACGTAAACTGCAATAACTTTTTCATCCGGACTCCGATTTCGATGATCTTGGGCTCGTTGGAATCGCAACGAAGAGCCCTTCAAGATTATGCAGAGAAACATCATAGTCCAATATGGGAGGATAAAACCAAAGTAGAAAGGTGAAACCTCTCTATAAAAAATGAACCGGCAGAATCTCCAAATCCGAAAACGCAACAAGTTTTTCATGCGAAATCCGTTTTCGGTGAACTTAAGCTTGTCATGAAGATCAAGACAAGCTCTAACACCCCACACAGAGAAAAGCCAAATAAGAACCAAGAAAGATGATGAAGGCAAGTATGCAAAGGTTTGAGCTCTCTCCAACTGATACGCTAAAGCTCAATCGAGAGCCCCTCTTGATAGTACGGTATCTATCCTATAACCCGGTCTCCCAACTAGTACCACGAGACCGGTAAAATAGAAACCCTATCATACCTTTGCCTTGCGCATTCCACTTGAGCTAGATGACGTCGATCTTAATCTCTTCAAGTGGACCACCTTTCTTGATTGCGCTTCGCTTGGTGAAGACGCAAACATTGCTCCCCCATACTCCACTATGGGAGAGCCTCTCTTAGGCACATCTTCACATGAACATTATCTCTAAATGGGTGGCAAGCTTCAAGCCTAGGATTTCTTCGAGATGCTCCTCTTGAACTTGCGCTTCTCAACATTGATGACGATCACCACTTGACGTCATCGATCATGGGCCATATGAAATCTTCATTTGATGCAAGCCCATAGAAAGATACCTAACCACACATAGAAATGCTACACATATATCATGGGTTAGTTCACAAAGCTATATGGACAATTGCTTACCATACCAAGAGATACATGATCCCACTTGGTACATCTTGTAGCTTTGTGTGTTGATCAATATCTTGATCAACCTTGTATCTTTTCTTCTCTTTTCAATAGATGATGACTTGAAGATAACCATGAATGATCACATAATTCTTTTCTTCAAGACATACTTGCAATATGCTCAACTCGCATATGACCAATCATCGGATAACTCCTCGAATAACAACTTGGTCATCACATACTCTTCTTCTTGATCATATCAAATATATCATACAACTCGATGATCTTGATGCCAAATACTCCATTATATCAATATATTTATGGCATCAACCTTGAATCCAACATATGGAGTTCAAGCATTTGCTATGGACAAACACTACAAGAATAACTCAATGCAACCATTAGTCCATAGGGATTGTCATTAATTACCAAAACCACACATGGGGGCGCCATGCCCTTTCAATCTCCCCCATTTTGGTAATTGATGACAATCTCTTTTACAAGGGTTTATATAATGAATTAAGCAACCAATGCAAATCAACAAGCATGGATGCATGAGCATGAAAGGTAAATGCTTATGACCAAAACAAAAGCATAACACCAAATTCCCTTAAACCCTATAAAACTTCTCCCCCATTGGCATCCATTTCCAAAATGGGAGAAAAATCTTAGAAGGTCAATATAGTATGAGCTCCCCCATAACGTGTGCATTTCTCAAAATATGAGTGAATCAAATACACATATCCAATGACGAATAGTTGGGAGAGCACAAACTATATTGAGGATCCAAAGATTGCAAAAGAATGATATGGAAAACTTTTTACAATTCTTCAAATAAAAAGTAAGCAATCAAAAAGATCCAACTAACCAAATAAACACAAGATATTATGATTTGAGCAAAAGAGTGTTTTAAAGAAATAGAGGAGCTCCCCAATATTTGTACACAATTTAGAATTATTGTATTTGAATACAAGGTGTACAAACATGGAATCCTCACTCCTCGGTATCCTCTAAAACACAAAAACAAATGAATTCACAAGCTCAATAAGATGCAAAAAAAAACAAAGCTTGTGTCATCCCATGGTGAAGAGTAGGCTTGTCAAGACAAGCACATGGTCAAGGATATTCACCAAGATGAGTGCACCAAGATGTGATAAAATAGGATATGCACTCATAGGATAAATTTTTTCGGGTCACAAAGAATAAAAGGAATAAAGAGGTGACACCAAAGAAATAGGATATCAAGTAAAGATGTAACTCTTCTCATGTATATAAGTTTCTAAGTAGACGACAATCATGATATATATCCACACAAAAATTGTATACACAAAATTAGTTAATAAGAAATGAAACAAGATATCCAAAAGAGAAGTCATATAATATACACATATGATATTTGTGTAGGATCATAGCCCATAGCTCAATGATTTCATATTGTGTAATAATGAACTTCAAATTCAACCTCAAACAAGCATCACAAATATCACTAAGGGAAAAGGAGATAGTTGGGATGCATTGAGGAAAGCAACAAGTATCATAAGACCGAATAGAATTTGCAATAGCTACAACAAAGGCAAATAAATACTTTTCATGCCATGATGAAACCTACACAAGGTTCAATGCTATAAAAGTATGCATGAGGGTGGATACTTGTTACCGAGATGACATGGGTTGATGTAGTAGAAAGAGTTTATCAACCATCCTAGCTTGGCTCCAATAAGCATGTGGTGAAGACACTTTCATTGTAAATGAGACAAGCATCCAATGCATCTCCATGTACCTAAAACACATTCAAGTAAAATTGTTCCCAAACTAATTGGGTCCAAAGTAGTTAGTCAAACTACAATACATAGAAGGAACTCCACATAAATATGTGCATATAGATATGAAATTGAATTTCATGCACATCTTAGCCGATTTAGGATTCCGTGGAGTTTCACCTATATATTGGCACAAAGAAAGAAAGCATGCCATAAAATAAACATGTAGTAGATATGCATGCCTATTAACTTTAATAACCAAACGGAGATACAATTTGGACAAATATCAAGAAATCAAAGAAGGTCCAAATTATATCAAAGATCCAAATCAAAAAAATGATTTAGAGAAACCAATTGAAACTAAAACAAATCATCATATGATTGATGAATACCAATTGGACAAAGATACAAAAAGGAAATAGGATACCAATTAATTAATAAATAAAGGGACTAGATATCAAATTCCCAAAGATAGATACCAATTGAGATTAACTCTCAAAAAGAGCTAGGTTCTAACAAATAAACCATCCCTCTACACTTTTCATGATGGCACAAAGTACCAAGCCGAAAAGGTTTGTCTTCCATGAGACATGTCATCGGGATCAAAGACCAATGGAAAGGATCAAATACCAATAGAATATAAATAGTGTTTAAAAGGATACATGATAGCTCTCCCAACAAAAGTGCATTATTTTATGATCTTGTATTTGAATACACAATGCACACACATGGAATCATCGCTCTCAAATATCTATTCAAACACTAGTCATATATCAAGAAAAAGCAATAAGATCCAATACTAATGAAAATATAAGTTGTACTCAATATAGGATAGCTCACCCAAGAATAGTGCATTATCTATAAGTAGCCTTTGAATGCAAGGTGCACAATGATGGGATCAATGCCTCTCCTACACCAAATAAAACACTAGGAAAGTTTGAGTAAAGCAAAATGATCCACAAGAGGTAAGGAAGACAATGGGAGTTAAAACAAATTAATTTTTGGCAAGAAATAAGGCAATAAAATCAAGAGCCAATATGAAGATGATCTACAAATTTCACCACAATTATGACTATCAATTGTCATGGAAAAGGATATATGTAGAAATTTCTTAGTGGTGTATTGGATTGATATTCAAGATCATCTTCACAACCAATAAGCACATGGTGAAGGATAAGATTTAAGCGCGATGCTTATGTAGATAAATGTTCTTGATAGCTTCAAATATTCACGCGATAATGCAAAGCAACTACAAAGAGTGCTTTGAAGCAATCGGTTTCCCAAAGAGATATATGAGAACATATTAGAGGAAAACCTTACCAAGAACATTCATCACAAACAAGATCCAAAGTGTGAGTAAGTAAAAACATTTAAGCAAATGGGAACTTGTTTGAGAAACATGCCACAAAGGAATAAGATAATTAACAATATCAATTCTAGGTGGCAATACCTCACATGTTCACATTTCTAGGTTTGTAATATGCACATAGCTTATTACTCCCCCATAATGTGATAATCCATTTATTTCCACAAGAGGCAAGTAAAACCCAACTAGAGATGATTAATGAACATTATAGAATTTGAATTTCTCATGAGAAGGACATACCATATAGAGACTAGATAAAATTGATATATCAACACTAAGTGGTAGTACTCATGTATATACATTTTTAGGATTGTGAAGTGCGCAAGCATATCACTCCCCCAAAATGGGATAGTCCATTAATCTCTCAAAAAGAGCCAATTAAGATATAAGCAAGTTGATACAAAAGGCTCAACACAAACTCACACATACATGGTGTGCAAACCAACATACACATACTTGATTGCTCAAGATAAGTAAGTAGAGAGCACAACATATACAAACACTAGCAAGGTACAAAACCAAACACATGCAAGGGTGCAAGCAACTTTCAATGTATATATGATTTAAATACAAGTTACCGCAAGGAGAAACATTGGATATGTTATAGAACAATATAATCCAAATGACTTGGCTTGAGAGAATATAATTGATGAAGATCCCTTAATTCTTCATGATGTAGCCAAGTCTCCAATGCCCTCCACAACACCTATTGATCAAGTTTTAGCTTGTTGGTCCCCAACCAAGTTGGGTCCTAAGAGGTTAGTCACAATAGGCTTGGCAACCCAAATGGTTCTTTTCTTGACACCACTTTGAGTACCAACATATTTGGCAAACACATTGCCAACCTTATCCTTCCTAAGAGAATAAACATTATCAATTATGATAGGGTTGGATAAGGTACCACTAGTGCATGAAGAAGCAAAGTGACCCTTCTCACGGCATAAGTAGCAACATTTGCTTCCTCCTTTCTTCTTTGTTGAAATCTCAACTTGAGAAGGAATAGCTTGATTCTTCTTGGGAAGTGGCCGTTCTTCAACTTGGGGAACTTTAGTTTGAACTTGAGGCAACTTCCCTTGTTGCTTCTCACTAAGAGACTTCTTCTTCAAAGGGCAAGATCTAACATGGTGCCCTTCAACTTGCACTTGAAGCAAACAATCTTGGCCAAATTCTTGACTTGTTCATGGCCCTTCTTTTTCTTGTTATACTTGGACTTGTTCTTGTTATTGGAGTTGAATCCAAGTCCACTCTTGTCATTGGGGCGTCTTTGCACACTCAACATGTTGTCAAGTGTGGGCTTCCCACATGACGCTTTTCCAAGTCTTTCTTCAAAGAAGTGACTTGGGCCTTGAGCTCTTTTAATTCCTCTACATGGTTAGTATCAACAAAACACTAGAGGAAGTTGAAGCTTCATTGTTAGAGCAACAAGGCATGGAAAGTAATTCATCACAAGATGTAGCAATATTATGAGTGGATGAATTACTAGGACTAGCACATGGCAATAAAGCATTTTGAGTAGAGTTGTGCCATTGTCCACATGAGGCTCACAAGATGTTACCTTTGTAATAATACCCTCATGAGCTAACTTTAGCTTATCATAGGAGACTAGAAGGTCCTCATGAGAGCTCGAGAGCTTTTCATGGCTTTCTTCCAATTTCCCATATTTGCTAGATAGCAATCAAGTTGAGCCCTTAGCTCAACATTCTCCGTTAATATGGATGCTTCACAAGAGATAGAGTTAGTAGCACAAGCATCATTATTTATGACAATAGGAGAAAGTAACTTGGCAAGCTCTTTAGAGTGAGAAGCTTTAAGTTGCGCATGAGACTCGGTGAGTTTGATGAGCTCACCCTTAACGACCCTAGAGCCATTTTCTAGGTGCTCAAAATTCTCAAGGAGTTTGGCATGTGCATCTATAAGCTTACCATTTGTTACTTTGAAGTCATTAGCCACTTTAAGAGAACTATCATAGGATCCCTTTACTCTAGAAAGTTCGAGAGCATAAGTTTCCTCAAGAGACTCCTTGGTGGTTTGTTCTTCTTCAAGAGCTTCCTTGAGATCGGCGATCTCTTCCGCGTATTTATATTCGCGGCTTTGCATTTTCTCAATTGTGTCTTCATGCTCATCAATAAGTTTATTGCTCTCAATAGCAATAGTCAAGATTTCTATGAATTTAGCATGAGCATCTTTATTCTTAGCAATAGCATGAAGAACCATTTTACCCTTCTCAATAAGGGAAGCATCATTATCATCTTCTTCATTATCAACATCATTCTCATTTTGAGATATATTGGGAGTCAAGGTAGAAATTACCGTTGATCCCCTTGCCATAAGGCAAAAGTGTGAAGTGGTTGATGATGAAGCAAAACTTGAAGCACCATTCAAGTCCATGTCTTGTTCCATGGAGTGTTCGGTTTCCTCTACATTGTTAGCCAAACAAATACTAGAGGAAATAGAAGTATTTTTATCAAGGGAACAAGACATAGAGAGCATATCATCACGAGGATTAGTCAAGCAATTTGTACATGATATGCAAGGACTATCAACACAAGCATGTAGATCATTTTTGGTTCTAGATGCGTTTAAGTCCAAAGATAAATCATTGCAATAAGATAGAGGTGAAGTATCATCAACAATAAGCTTACTATCATTATTGCAATATCTATCACTACTCACCATTGCATTACTTTGTGGCTTGCCACATGTAGGTGAAGTAGAAGAAGTTGAGAACTCATCACGGCCGGAAGTGGAGGGACAACAATCATCTCCACAATTCTTGGACACATCATATTTATCTTGAAGCTTGGTCCAAAGCTCATGAGCATTCCGAAAAGGAGAGACCGACATAATAACTACATCGCTCAAAGCATTGAAAATCACATTAGAAGCTTGAGCATTAGATAGGAATTATTCTCATCCAAAAAGATAATCTTTTGGGATTCCTTGGAGGAGAATAACCCCTATCTAGAATTCGCTCTATGTATGGGTCAATGACCCGAAGAATATAAGAATGCGAATTTTCCAAACATCATAATTTGTGCCATCTAATATAAAAGAAGCATTGTGCACTAGTTCACTAGACGACATCTTTACTCTCGAGGCGGTGAAGCCAAAAACGAGAGAACCCGCTCTGATACCAATTGAAAGGACACGGATGTCGCCTAGAGGGGGGGGGTGAATAGGCGATTAAAATTCTTTACGGTTTAGGCTTGAATAAATGCGGAATAAAACTAGCGTTTAATTTATCAAGCACAAAACCTAAACAAGCTAGGTTTACCTATGTGCACCAACAACTTATGCTAAACAAGATATACAATATGTGATAGCAAGATATATTACTTCAAGCTCGATGGCTATCACAAAGTAAATTGCATAAGTAAGAAGCTCGGGTATAGAAATACCGAGGCACTTGGAGACGATGATTTATCCCGAAGTTCACTTCCCAATGGAAGCTACGTCTCCGTTGGAGCGGTGCGGAGTCACAAAGTGATCCCCGAATAGCCGTCAAATGGCACACCGTAATCTCCTTCGTGCCTCTACCAATGTAGAGTGCCACGAACCACTATGGGACACTTGAGGGTGGTCACCGAACCCGTACAAGGATGAGGCACACTCCACAACTTAATTGGAGGCTCTCACCGAATTCCCGCGGCTCCCAAAGCCACAAGAATCACAAGGTTGGGGCGCGACTCCACAACTTAATTGGAGGCTCCCAACTATCCCGCGAGCCACCAAAACTCCGAGATCAACAAGGACCGTCTAGGGCACTCCAAGTACCCAAGAGGACAAGCTCTAGGGCACCCCAAGTACCCAAGAGTAACAAGCTTCTCAACTTCGATTTCCACGTATCACCGTGGAGAACTCAAACCGATGCAACCGATGCAATGGGCAAGAACACAAGAAGTGCTCAAAATCCTTCACTCTCAAATCCCACCAAAGCAACTAATGCTATTGGGGGGAGAAGAGAGGAAGAACAAAGAGGAACACCAAATTCCTCCAAGATCTAGATCCAAAAGGTTCCCCTCACTTAGAGGAGAGATTGATTGGTGGAACAATGGATCTAGATCTCCTCTCTCTTTTCCCACTAAATGGAGGCAAGAATCATGGAGGGATAGAGAGATAGCAAAGCTCAAGAAGGTCAACAATGGAGGGCAATTTCGTGCTCAAGCAAAACTCAACTCATTGGGGAAGAAGGGGCCTTTTATAGGTCCCCACTAAATAGAGCCGTTACAGCTAGGAAAAATCGGATAATCCGGGACATTTTCGGACCGGAAAATCCGCTAAAATCGGATAATCCGGGTCTTTTTCGGACCGGAAAATCTGGTTCAGAAATTGACCAGGGCGCGAAACCTACTGGTGTGAATCGGATATTTCAAATCGGATATTCTGAAAGTTAATCGGATTATCCGGTTGACCGAAAACTGACAGAAACAACAAAACGTAAACTGCAATAACTTTTTCATCCGGACTCCGATTTCGATGATCTTGGGCTCGTTGGAATCGCAACGAAGAGCCCTTCAAGATTATGCAGAGAAACATCATAGTCCAATATGGGAGGATAAAACCAAAGGTAGAAAGGTGAAACCTCTCTATAAAAAATGAACCGGCAGAATCTCCAAATCCGAAAACGCAACAAGTTTTTCATGCGAAATCCGTTTTCGGTGAACTTAAGCTTGTCATGAAGATCAAGACAAGCTCTAACACCCCACACAGAGAAAAGCCAAATAAGAACCAAGAAAGATGATGAAGGCAAGTATGCAAAGGTTTGAGCTCTCTCCAACTGATACGCTAAAGCTCAATCGAGAGCCCCTCTTGATAGTACGGTATCTATCCTATAACCCGGTCTCCCAACTAGTACCACGAGACCGGTAAAATAGAAACCCTATCATACCTTTGCCTTGCGCATTCCACTTGAGCTAGATGACGTCGATCTTAATCTCTTCAAGTGGACCACCTTTCTTGATTGCGCTTCGCTTGGTGAAGACGCAAACATTGCTCCCCCATACTCCACTATGGGAGAGCCTCTCTTAGGCACATCTTCACATGAACATTATCTCTAAATGGGTGGCAAGCTTCAAGCCTAGGATTTCTTCGAGATGCTCCTCTTGAACTTGCGCTTCTCAACATTGATGACGATCACCACTTGACGTCATCGATCATGGGCCATATGAAATCTTCATTTGATGCAAGCCCATAGAAAGATACCTAACCACACATAGAAATGCTACACACATATCATGGGTTAGTTCACAAAGCTATATGGACAATTGCTTACCATACCAAGAGATACATGATCCCACTTGGTACATCTTGTAGCTTTGTGTGTTGATCAATATCTTGATCAACCTTGTATCTTTTCTTCTCTTTTCAATAGATGATGTCTTGAAGATAACCATGAATGATCACATAATTCTTTTCTTCAAGACATACTTGCAGTATGCTCAACTCGCATATGACCAATCATCGGATAACTCCTCGAATAACAACTTGGTCATCACATACTCTTCTTCTTGATCATATCAAACATATCTATACAACTCGATGATCTTGATGCCAAATACTCCATTATATCAATATATTTATGGCATCAACCTTGAATCCAACATATGGAGTTCAAGCATTTGCCTATGGACAAACACTACAAGAATAACTCAATGCAACCATTAGTCCATAGGGATTGTCATTAATTACCAAAACCACGCATTGGGGCGCCATGCCCTTTCAAAGGTCGCCCACGTGTCCGCCGTGTGCTGCCGCCGCCGCCATGGCCGAGTCCTGCAGTTCATCAAGTGCCACATCGGGCAGCTCGTCAAGGTCGCCCGCCATCCGCGCAAGGTTTCCATGACCCTCCCCCCCCCCCCCCGCCGGCCGCGCAGGGTGGCCCGCTGCTCTCTCCGCCATGGTCGCGTCCTGCTCCTGCAGCTCGTCAAATCTGAATAATGGTTCGTACTCTCTGTACAGCCAAGTTCGCGGCGCCGCCCTACCTTCCCCTTCCTCCTACAGATCCAGCACGACACGTCCTCAATGGCTGGATCCTGGCGGCATGGATTGTGGGATTGGAGGCGAGGAAGGACCCGACGAAGGTCGAACAGAGCCGGGCACATCGGCGCCATCATAGTCTAGGACGTGCACAGCAGGAGCGGCGGGCACAACGCGGACGTTTTCCTGTGCAAGGTCGAACAGAGCCGCACCTGCAGCCTCAGTATCGTGCAGGCGCAGTGCAGCGTTCTAGACGGTTGTGCCACCCTGGGCGAGGTCCCTGAGAGCAGCAACCGCATCAGGAGCGTGCTCGTGGGTCTGCATCCCACGGCAACAGTGGTTGTCGAGGAAGGGAGAAAGCTGTGGGGGCTCGTCTCCGCTGAAGGTCAAGACACAGATTGTACAACTACAAAGACACAGGTTGTACAACTACAATCTGTGTCTTTGTAGTTGTACAAGCGACCGTGTGCGTCCCGCGCTGTCGCGTACGTTGTTTGCGCGTCGTACGAGTGCGTGAGCTGCTCCAGGCAGACAACGAGCGAAGCCCCCTGCAGTCGTCCGCGTACGTCCATGGCCGAAGCCCCCCGCGTACGCAGCGACGGCCGAAGCCTCCCACGTACGCGTTTGCTCGCTCTTGTACAATCTGAAGATCCAAAGCATACCAGTTGAATACAAATTGCACGGAGAATGGTGTACAACTAAACAAAAATAAAGAGTACAGACTACACAAAAATATGGTGTACAAGCTACATACAACTAAAGTATATAACACACAGACTACGATGTACAACTAAACAGACACATATTGTACAACTACATAACACATGTTGTACAACCAGACAGACACAGATTGTACAGACACATGTTGTACGTACAACTACATAGACATATGTTGTACAACTACACAGACACATGTTGTACAGACACAGGTTGTACGACTACACAGATATAAGTTGTACAACTAAAGAGACAGAGGTTGTACAGACACAAGTTGTACAACTACATAATACATGTTGTACAACTAGAGAGACACAGGTTGTACAAACACATATTTTACAACCAGACAGACACATGTTGCACAGACACATGTTGTACAACTATACAGACACAGTTTGTACAACTACGCAGACACAGTTTGTACAAGACACAGATTATACAACTACAAAGACACAGGTTGTACAACTATACATAACCAGAAGTACAAAAAAAAAATTCGTCGAAACCTATCAACATGAGATCTAGTTATTATAGGTTTTATGGAAGAACGGAGTCAGTTCTTTCCCAACAACTCTGTTAGTCGAAATTGGCTTTTATGCAAAAGAACCATACAGCCTTCCTTTGAAGCCACATGTAGCTATTATAGGTTTGCATGAGGGGGCACGCTGAGTACATTAATTATGTACTCACCGCATTGCTTTGTTGATTATTCAGAGCACGACGAAGAAGGAGAAGAATACGACTACTACGACGATGCTTAAGAGTGAGGCCTCGTGGACTACATCGACTGCCTGTGGCTAGATGGAGCCACTTCGCATTTATATTTCCGCTGAGCTTTCTGATTGTAACAAATGTCACAAGACATTTCGCTATTGCTATTCAAACTATGTAACTGTACTTTTTGTACGTTCTGCAATGGTATCATTTCGCTGTGTTGTCAACATTGATCTTGGGATTGACATGATTACACAGGAGGTCTGGAAGTGTAATTCCGGTCCTCACAGAAGTGGTATCAGAGCCGACGTCGACCTAGTCACGTGGCCTTAGATAGAAATGGAAAGCCTTAGGAACTATTTGAAAATAAAATATATACTACTTTTATAAATTCTTGTAGTCTCCTTCTTGACTATTGTTTTTCCTTGACTTATCTTATTCAACGTCACGTTTAATGCTTCTTTCCCAACAACTCTGTTAGTCTACAATTCCTGACCAAAATCTTGTTATGGAAGAACGGAGTCAGTTCCAATAAAAGAGAAGTCATCTGAAGAACTCAAAGAGTCATGAAGCGTCGACCGCACTCTACATTCTTCAATGTCGAAGATCGAGACCAAGACTTTTTGTGACCAAACAGCCATATAGGATAAGGTTGGATAGATCCTTGGTAGCTATATAGTTTATATCGTTTAGACTTAAAATTTTATTTTTGCTTGAGCAATGTCTGCACATTCTTGCCTCGAGCACCTTTTCATGTGCAGCATGCTAAAACCCTATGTAATTTCAATGAAACTATTTTTATTCGCGTGTTTAAAAAGCCTTTTGGTTATTCTCGTGTTTTATTCTTGGATACCCCTCCCAAGCTAGGTTCTGTCACCCATCTTATTATTTTCCCTCTTACCTATGAGCCCTTGGAAACAAAGAAAATAGTGAATATTGATGACACCGATTACGATGAAGCTCTCAAGACCCACACGACGAAGGGAAAAGAATGTGTGCTACCTGCATAGAAGACTTTTCCACCATTCTCAATAATGAAGAAGGAAGAGGTGTGCATGTGACCTTTGAGGTGGAATCAGACACACTGTCTGAGGAGATCCAAGTCATTAATGGCCAACAAAAATTCACTGGCGCAAGAGTTAGCCGTACCCTCGGGGAGTAACTTGATTCACCAGCAATTTGGAGACGCATGAAGATTTCATCAAGTAAGTTGTAGCAAATGAAAAAAAAAGGGCGTACCCAGTGCGAGAGCTCCCGCGCTGTGCGGGGTCTGGGGAAGGGTGTCAGTGGCAAGCCTTACCCTCGCCTTGTAGCAAATGAAGCCCAACAAAAAAATAGCGACGCCTACAACATTGAAGAGAAGACATGTTTGAGTGGTGGTGAAGAGGCCATAACCAATATTTGCCTCAAGATGTTGAAGAAACCAAGACCAAACAAGGCGCCTTGACGCACATCCTCAATAATTCAGAATCAGAATTAGAAAAGGCTATTTCCATTACTACAAGAAACGTATGCTACGCCTATGGTGATGATGGAGACTTTGCCAATACCTGTCCGAGAAAGAAGTCAATACCAATCTTGATTGAGTTCAGCCGTGATTATACATCAAAGATCTCAAGACCCAAAAGTCGATGGATGCAATGCCAACATTTTTTTCGTTTCAATCGTGGCAGCCTATGACAATTTGTGACCAATGACCCATAGAGAAAAGACCTCAACGAGGCCGAAGAAAGTCAACAAGGAGAATAATAGATCACTTAAGGATTATCTGAAGTATGATGGTGTTGTATGAAAAAACCCAATGAGAATTCTTTTAAGGGGGTAGCGGACATGTACCTGAAGCAACGGAAGATCAATTGTAGAGAAACTTCAGCCGAGCAACCCATCAGTGGTAAAGCCAGCCATCCAAAACCCAATCTATAGTAAGCCCGAATCTCGGGGACGAGATTCTTTTAAGGGGGATAGAATTGTAACGGATCGATTTTTGGAGTTTTCAAAAACTTTTTTCTGCAAATGAGGGCTAGAAAATTTCGTTTGATTAATTAAAACTTAACTCGACTTTTCATAAACATGAAGCTTTAAAATGAATTTAGCATCAACTTAAATAAATCTTTTATTTTATTTTTCCTTTCAAGTTTGATCGTATTTTCTTGGCTTCGGCATATTAAAATATCCTCTTTTGAATTTGATTTTGTTTTCATGAATTCATTTGCTATTTTTGGGAGCTTTATCCAAAATCATGTTTTCTAAAATTTCTTCCTTATTTTATTCTATCCAAAATCCCATACGTGCACATGCACTTGCATGCATGCCTTGGATGCACATCACGTTACTAGCTTCATTTCTTGTGGCTTCCATCTATTTTTCATTCTTTCCTACCGACGCACTAGCACGTGCTAGTATTCTCTTTCTCACCTTTGTCGTTCTTTTCTTTCCTGGCAATCACCGAAGCAAGCAAGCAGGCCCAGCCTTTCTTTTCCTTCTACCTGGTACCTGCATGCCTCGACTCGCACGCACGCACGCACGGGACACAGAGTCCCAGCACAGGACGACCAGCGCCGCACTGCTTCGTTCTCCCTCGCACGCAATATCGGCCAGTACGCCAAGTGCCTCGCTGCTCCTCGCTCTTCATCCTCTTCCGTTACTCACAACAGACAGAAACGCCACCTCGCACCAGAAACTGCCGTCATTAAGCGCATCAAATTCTATTTACTCGGGCATTCATTTTCCGGTCCGTCCGCTTGCACTGCATCCTCTCCAGTCTCCATGCACGCACTCTGCGAAACACCAGTAAGCCAAGCATCGCTCTGCCGCCTCGCTTCTGCCCATAGAAAGCACCGAGTCGACCACTCCTTGATCTTCTTTTGCATCTTGAGCCGCCAGCACAAGCCATATCTCTCCCCACGATCCAATCTCCTGAAGCTCCAGATCAGACTGTCGACGGACGCCACCCACGTTCCCAGCGACTCCGGCTACACCAGGACGAACTGCTACGCCATATGGACCATAGGAGTAGGAGGACCGATCCAGGCGACCAGAAGATCTAACCGTTGATCGCAGCCGACGGATTCTGTAACTCCATCTGCTCGGTTCATCGACTTCGTCCGACGAATTCGTCGCGTATGGTGAGAATCTGATCAGTTCCTTTGCCACGTAGTCTCATATCATGTATCAATGCCTCCTAGACATCCTTTTGCAGCCTATCAATGCCAACGTCCATGCCAACTTTTAACCATGTCATCCAATGTCGGCATGAGTGTGCCATCTTCACTTTCAGCACAAATCCATGATATCTTTTCTCGTCAGTTTGTGTAAATCATCGTTAGGAGTCCATATCAGGAGACGGATCTTCAATCCGACCACCAGAGGAGAAACGCCGTTGGTGCTAATTCGTCCAAGACACACATATCCTGGCATATCATGTTCTGTTGATCTTTAGCCTTCAGCCACAACATGTCAAAGTGTTTAGTTGACCCTAGAAACCATATAGTGGAACTATTTATATCTAGCGGGTAGAATTTAAGTTAGGCTTTTATATTTTAATTTAGGTCAAATTCAAATGTTATTTGAATTGTGTGCTTGATAATGTGTATGATTTATTTTGCTTAGATGTATCACATGTTTAGGAGTTCTCTGTAACTTCTGTGCATATTTGTGACATGTTTAGATGGTCGCTTGTATTTAAATAGTATTCTATGGTTTATTATTATAAATAGAATTTGCTTGGCACTAGCATGATTACGGTGATGTCTTGAAATAATATATTTGTGCGATGTGTTGATCCATGTTTAATCCTTTATTCATGCATGACTTGTTACTATTAGTTTCTTAATGCATCTTTAGCTATAAGTTTTCTTAGTAGTCTATTACTTGTTTAGTCCTTTCGTGAGGTAAGTTAGTACTTTATAAGAGATGGCATTCTTTGGTTCCTATTGTTTGCTTATTTAGTCAGACATAGACTTAGCGGCTATATTCATGCTCTAGGCACCTTATCATGTTATTGCAAGTGTGTTGTTTGTCTAATCTATCATGCATGCTTAGCTATATTTGTATATTGTGTAGCATGTGTAACATATGAAGCTTAGTTATGTTATTCGTGCAGCGTATCTTTGTGCTGTCATTTTTATGTTACTGTCATGTATGTGTGTTGATTATATATATGTTAATCTCATTTCATGTCATGTTCATTGGTTGCTCCTTTGTGTTATCTACATATAGAGGTTTGTGTTAGTATTCCATGATATATATATATATTTTTCTTTATGTTCATGTATGGCAGCATAGCTTTACCCATTGACTAGATAATATTATGCTTTTAGTTGTTGTTTAGTTCTAGATGTTTGTCGTGTCTCATACATGTATGTTATCTTATTGGTGTGTTACTTGTTGTAGTAGATCATCACATGATTATGATAGTTTGTATTTTATGGTAGTGGCACATGATAATATCATATCTTCGTAGTCTATGTTTTCTCTTACTAGATAGTAGAATGGAATGAGTGTGATTTGTAGTATATACTTGTATGCCTTTTCGTCTCATGATAGTAGTATTAGGCTTCACCGTTATGTAGTACAATGCTATAGTATCTCCCAAATGTATAGTCTTGTATATCATTCATGATTAGTCATATAGTGTTATGTTAACCTTGCTTAGTATATACTATGCTTTGTTTGCTATAAGTTTGTAATGATATTCTTGTTATGAAAGGTATTTATAACTTGTTCATGTATAGTTATCTTAGGTTGATATCTTGCTATGACTTGATTTGTATGTTTTAGATATTGTTACACCTTGTTTAGTTCCTAGCTTATTCTCGTTGGAGTTTAGCTATGGTAGTATTTATTTATTGTTTATTTTATCCTTGTGTGTTGTGGTGTATAGCTATATGATGCGCTAGTGTAATGTGTGTTTTCATAGTATCAACTTTAGTTGCAATGGATGTTGTTATATGATGACAATGTTCAGCTTAGTTTTTGTGTTGTTATATGCTTATGATGGCATGCTAGATAATCCTTGTTACGGCGTATATTACTAGTATGACAGGTATTGGTTTGATTATTGCAAACTAGTATGATATGGTTTGTTGATATGTCTTGTTTACATGTTTGTTAAGTATCTAGTTTTTCTATAGTTTATATGTTATAGAGTTTTTCGGGTTACACGGGTACGACCAACTATGTTATAGCCCCTATGTTGGGTTTGTAGACAGTATAGTAAGATCTACATGTATCTCTTTATGACGACATTCTAGTATGATAATCTATCCACATATCTAATCCTAGCTCTTTATCTTGATAATCTATCCTAGCATCCTATCCATGCCATTTGATTCATATCTGAGTTGTCACAACTCACTTCCACAATTCTATCAAGTTGTTCTATATTCTTCTCCCACTACTACTCCATGCATTCTCATTTATATTTCATTTGGATTTGGTAATTATTGCTCTGGTATTTATTTGGTTGCCATTTGCTATCGTTACGACGAGTAGGGAGTGACGTGGTTGGACGGATATAATCAGCTTATTGAAGAACGTGGTTATAATCAGCTTACTGAAGAAGAAGATTCGTCAACGAAGGCATGCCCCCCCCCTCTCATGTTTTTATCCTATGTTTTTAAAAAGGGGCATTATTTTATTGTTTTACAAATATGCATGCTATTTTATTCAAGTTACTAGCGTGTCGATTGACACACCAGCCTGATCCGCTTGTCGCCTTATACTTGATACCCTGAGTAGAAATTATATAGTAATCATGTAGAGTAGAAATGCTTAGCCATGCTCAATATTTACTAGGATATCTTTATCTTGCCTCTTCGGAGGAATTGGTTGACCTTTGGGTCACAAACATATTTCTAGACATGATGAGCTCGTTGAGCTTGGCTGATGAGCCGTTGTTGCTTCCTCTACTCTCCCTTCTACTCTGGGTGAAACTTACCATCTAACACTGGCGCGGGCGACTGCTGGATCAACAATGAAGGAGCGATTGGCTGCCCTTCACAAGCTGAAGGGGGCAATCCGTCGTCCGTGCCGCATAAGGGCCTAATAAGTCTCGGATTTGAAGATTGTGACCACCGTACAACCACATGCTAATGGGCTCTGGCTGGGTCAAGTAAGTTAGTCAGCCTTTGGTGTCGATGTCGCCGTACCGCAGATGGGGTGTCTGCCTACGGGAGAACCTTCGGCACAGATGGGGGGACCGGTTTGGGGACGTACTCTCAGTTCCGGCGCCATACCCGGTGGGCATGTCACATCTTTGGGGGATCTAGCTAAAAGACCTTGTCACGAATTCTCTATTGCTATGCTAGCGACGGCTGGTTGCAACTAGGTGAGTTTGTGACGTGTGGTGAAAGTGTACCACCTCTGCAGAGTGTAAAACTATTCGAATAGCCGTGTCCACGGTCATGGACGACACATGAATCTTTCTTGACATACAGGAACCCTGTTTTGCTACTTCCCTCTACCCCTATTCTGAAATCCTATGGAGAACGTGAGGTGTCGAGGACACTCACTTTGATGAGAAATACTACACTGAATACAAAACATGTTTTCGTCCAAAATCGTTTTATCAAAACTATTATGGTATTACAAATAAAATCGGCTTTTATGCAAAAGAACCATACAGCCTTCCTTTGAAGCCACATGTAGCTATTATAGGTTTGCATGAGGGGGTACGCTGAGTACATTAATTATGTACTCACCGCATTGCTTTGTTGATTATTCAGAGCACGACGAAGAAGGAGAAGAATACGACTACTACGACGATGCTTAAGAGTGAGGCCTCGTGGACTACATCGACTGCCTGTGGCTAGATGGAGCCACTTCGCATTTATATTTCCGCTGAGCTTTCTGATTGTAACAAATGTCACAAGACATTTCGCTATTGCTATTCAAACTATGTAACTGTACTTTTTGTACGTTCTGCAATGGTATCATTTCGCTGTGTTGTCAACATTGATCTTGGGATTGACATGATTACACAGGAGGTCTGGAAGTGTAATTCCGGTCCTCACAATATGCGAGCAGGTGCATCGGACCTGCCCGCATCCTCCGCTGCCCGACGGGGCGCTGGAACCGCCGTATCCTGCACTGCCCGACACGAGGGCGCCGCCTCCACCACAGAACGGGCAGGTGCAGGGGACCTGGCCGTACTCTCCAGCGAATCTACCGAGAACGCCTGTCCGTACGCCGCCATCTCCGTGCTCCGCCGGCGTCCGCGCGAGTTGCGTGGAGGATTTGTGGTCTCGCGAGCGTACGGTCGTTCTACAGTGGAGGCGGTGTGGATAACCTTTAATCCGTGAGCGCATAGATGAATTGGTGAAAATTAGTTATGCTAGGGGGTTTTCTGTAAGTTTACCTGACACCGTGGCGCACACTGTCGACACCAGAGGCCTCCAGGATTAAAAAGTCCACTCTTAGCAAGTTTAGGTACTAAACATGTCCAATTTACAAGATGTGGGACTAAAACGTCCACACCATGCAAGACGTGGGACTAAAAGTCTTAAATCCTCTATTTTGACCCTTCCTGAATAGACTGACCAAACTGAACCGAAGAGCGAACTTGAGGTACTTTAGAAGTAATTCACTCCCAAAAAGAAACGAGGGAAGACCACCACCATGTATTTCCTCCCGCTCACACCCACGTCCTCTCCCTTCATCGTCGTCCTCCTTGGTGTTCATCTTGTCTTACTTACCCTCTGCCACTCACATTCTCCGATGACCGCTCTAACCTAGGCACTGAACATTAGATATCTAAGTTATTAAAATTTCTAAATAAATCAAGCAAATATGTTGAATGCATATCGCAGAATCCTTATGAAAAACATGTACAATTTCTCTCCAGAAAACAAAAACATGCTCCATGAGGGTTGAGGGAGACACGCTCAATCCCTTTTGCCTTTAACATGTTTTCTTTCTACATGTCCTATGGCCGGTGTCAAGGGCTCAACGCCATCGCCTCATCCAACCTAACATTTGTTGATGTTCACGGAGTGACATCCAACACATGCCACCATTGGCCTCTGCGAGTCAAGAACCCTTCCCTCTCCCCCTTGTTAGTTATCCCCGGAGCTCTCTGGCGATGTTAGTGTGGATGCCTAGAACAAAGAGAGGACCTGATCCAACATCCCACGTCTCTAAAATGGGAAACATCTGAATATTGACATGGCTAAAATGTAACTTACAGTATTATTTCTACTACAAACAATTGTCAAATCTAATAGCAGCATCAGTTGACAAAAGTACTTTGACACAAATCAAATCATATGATTTTCACATTTCCAATGATTTGTTTAAAGAATCGCTGGTCAAGTTTTAACAGGTTGACTAATACCACGTCCAAAACGTCATCGTTTTGATGATGGGAGGGAGTAGCAATCATACTATTGTAATTGGACATCACATTTCCCAGGTAGTGTACAAATAGGATGCTCAGGTTTTGGACCAAGTTTGTTTGGCTTAAAATGAACCAAGGAAACCAAAGGGAAATAACACATCACCAAAATTTGGTGTAAATTTAACAGTGCCAGCATCTGTTGAAATTTGCCGAAGGTTGGTAAGGTCAACTCAGCTACACGCGCATGAAAACAAACAACTCCTGAATCATTTGAGAAGAACACAGACCAAACTTGAGTTTTAGATATTTCAGACGCAGTTGCAAACAATCACACAAAAACTACTTGCCCCAGCCTAGTTTACACAAGGCCCGTGCCTCTAACCACAATAGGAAGTTGCATGCAAACAATCCAACCCTCAAGCAGTCGAAATGCTGATTTAATATGCATGAATCCACGATGTGGCGTACCATGGTTAACACATCAACTTCAGACCGGATTCTCACCATTACATTCATGGAGAATCCAAATGATTCCTGAATCAGCCAAGGCAGATGCATGAGAAAACTGAAGGTGAAAGGCGTATGAAAATGGTGAAATTGACTGGGATCGCAGAGGTGCTGCTGTGACCGTAATCTGTCACTGTTCCTAAATCCTAACAAAGGTGCGAGGCTCGTCATGTCCCGCTTGTAGATCGCCAACAGATGACAATATCAGAATGATGCTAAGAGTCCCTTGACCACTTTCCATCATTGGTCCAATGGAAGACCCGAGACTTGTACGTTGGGAATGTGTCTTCCCAGTCTGGATTCTCCATCAAGTATTTCCATATCCTACAACAAGAAAGTATCATTCAATTCTGAAAAACAGTCATTCATGAAGGTGATCTTAGCTAATCATGAGTCATACCTAAATAAACAAAAATATTACACACACTTTTAACACATGATAAAAAATGGTTCATGCAACACAGTTTCTAATATGTTGGATAAAGTGAAAACACACCTTCTCTCAGTTTCCACAAAGTGAGGTGGTTCTGCAGCTGGAGAAGTGGAGCACTGAAGCAGGATTTCAGAGTCTGAAAGCTCATTTAGTGAGGATGCTATTTCTGCCCAGTCTGGCATCCTATACAAGCACAAGAAGAGACAGGTATATCACGCGGAATAGTTAGTTAACTAACAAAGTAGGGAGGCACAAGTACTCAGCACTTGTAATATGTACACTCATGAATTTTTCCATAGTATTATGCTGCAGTTTATATGCATGACAATAGAATTCCCACTATTAAAATGGCCAGAAGGAAGATATTTCCTTCTGTTCCTGATCTAAGGTGTTCATGACAGAAACTGGGCGAGGATCAAAGCCTGATGTTTTTATTTTACTTGTTTATTTTCCGCAAACATTTATAAATTTTATTGAATGTTGGAATATGATAGTGGTGGACTCTTGGGCCTGAACATGGCCTGCTCAACAATATGAATGATTCCTGCACATGTTCAATTCACCAATGAATAACAGAAGGTGACAAAACTACTGTAGATCATTTCATGCATACAGGTAGGGGACATTAAACAATGGAGTGGGACTACAACAATTCAGGCAACAAGTTAAAATGGTGTTCTATTGCCATAATGAAAACGTCCAACATTTCTTTCCAATCAAAAGTTGTACTACTTCACCTATGGAAATTTTGAAGATCAGACTGAACCAAAAAGCAACCTGTGTGATGTCACCTAATGCCTATGTCCACAGATTAATGCTCAGGGGCAGAAGGTCAACACTTAAAGACAAAGAGGCTGAATATGTAGCTACAAAATACAGAGATCTTCAATTTATACGTACATAATGAAATTGACAGAAAGATATAAGAGACGAACCAGCAGACAGGGGCAATTTGGAAAATATCAGCGTGTGTGTCGTAAGTCTCCAGTAACCGTCCCTTCCAACTTGGATCGTAAGAAGAAACACTCACACGAATTCTTCTCACTATTTCATCAGGTCCCCTTGAAGCCATGTCAAAGCTTGCGGGAGTAACAACCCCAGATGATGTTTGCATCTGAAGACAGCAGGGGTTGAGAAAACTTCCTCTAAAGTGGGCTATGTTTCAAAATGCTTTAAAATAGCTGTTACATGCGGGAATAGTTCCAGATTACACAAACTAGCAAATGAAATGGTATCTGAGATGCATACAAAATAGAATTTCCCATCCCACCTTTTCCTTCTTATTTTGGATTAACATTCAAATGTTCCTTTGTGCCACAACTTACAATGTTTCATTTTACAAATGTGGCGTTCACTGGTTCATAAACTACTAATCAATGCTTTAGTAGATTCAGATGTGAGGAAATCACTAACCACAAATCCACCAACTATTGGTCGTGCATTGCCATAAGAATCAGTCATAGTGTTGTTCCCAAGAACACAAAAAGACCGAAGGTGGAACTGTTGCTCGGATTTATGCAGCACTTCAATTATCTTGCAACAAAGTGGATGGGAGTATCCTTCCTGTTTGCTGCGCTTCCCTCCAGAAGAATGGACTACCTGCAGGGAGATTAATGGTAATTAAATGGTTCCTCATGTATACTGTGACAAACAAGAGATCTAAGAGAAATTTAACGATCCAACAAGCTATGAATTCAACCTTTGTAGAAGCATCATCGAAGCCACCAATCAGGTGAACCTGTAAGCAAATGCTAGTAAGAATGTTCGCAAGGTGCTTAACTGCTTATTGCATATATTCAGGGGGAAATACTGGTGAAGAGACAAACATCAAATGGTGCATTGTCATCACCAAGTAATTCTAGCATCTGTTTGAACCCTCCTTCTACGATCTTTGGAAAGTCCATATGGCTAACAGAAGTCCTGAAATAAATTGATGGAAGATCAGAAAATTAGTGAATGTATTTTTTTTGCGGGTTGGGAAAATACATGAATTTTGAATTTCACAAGAAACCAGTCTTACAGGGTCAGATAAAAACTCGCTTCATTTCACTTACATTCCAGTCTTGTTGTTGCGAATAACAACACCCACACATGTAGTCATCTCATCTGTGCCCACTAACTACAGATGCAAAAGAACTGATTAAGTCACAAGTCATGCAAATTTGAATGGTCTGCACATAACAATGCTTTAATCACTCTAGGAATAAGGGCAAAGTGGGAGAAATACAACAGAAAATGACAATATGCTCTAATAGGATGTCACCTTATCAGCAACACAAACTCAAAACTAACCAGGCAATTAGGCATATCTGCAAGGGAAGATTGGAATTCCTACAAGTTGACATTCCTATTGTAGGAGAACATATATCCTTTAGTAAAAAGACATCTACAGCTCAGAATTACTTATCCAGTATCCCTTTAATGATCATAAGCCAGTCCAACTAATGTTATAATTTGGGTTAACTTAGAACACGCATCTAACTACCAAAATGAACTCCAGGACCAGGAGTGCCTCTCTAATCTCTATTCAACAGGAAACAACAGTTACTGCTGCCTTTATCCCGTAGGCAAATTTCCAGGATGCAGAAACTGATCCGAACAACGCAGATCAGACCAAGGATCCCCAAATCACCCGATCAACCCGCGAGGACCTAAGCACGCACCTCGACGCGCGCTGGATCCACCGTGGCGTACTCCCTCTGGAACACGTAGACGTGCCTTGGCTCCTCCGGCCCGGACGAGACCCGCCTCTCCGGCTCGGCCCTGAGCCGTTCAGACGCGGCCCTGAGCCCGGGGTTCCCCATGAGCGCCGCCACGAGCTCCCTCCCGCTGCTCCCCTGCAAGAACCGGGTGTCGATAAGATCAGAGAGAGAGAGAGAGAGAGAGAGAGAGAGAGAGAGAGAGAGAGAGAGTTCAACGTGCACGCGCATGGGCGTACTGTACACACCGCGGGGGAGGAGCCGGAGGGGGAGGAAGAGACGGGTTCGCCGTCGACGAGGAGCATACCGCCGTCGGAGCTTATTTTTCTACGGCCGTTTGAGTTGGTTGGGGTGACCGGGGCGAGGAACCCAGAAGAGTCGTAGACTCGTAGAGTGGGGACGAAGAAAACAAAAGGAAAATTTCCGCATGAACGCATCACAGTCTATCTTTCAACCTCGTCATACCCACTAAGTTTTCAGAAAACGACGTTTATGTGCTATAATAACATCGTGTTTAAATTACAACCTTAACCCTTAATTTCTGTAATAATTTGAAATTATATAACCTACAATTTTGGTGTATTACTTCCAGTTAGAATACTTCTAAAAGTATTGGTCATCAAAATTTCATAAGTTCAACAAAAATTATGTTTAAAAGACCCATCCTTCTTAAGACAGGAGGGAGTTTAAAGCGACCTCCTTTTGTCCAATATTTAGATTTAACATGGCTTGCAGTGCGTACTACACAATATTTATATTTCTTGAGCTGTTTGGTTGGGATTATTTCTGACTTTTAGAGTTCGGATTATAAGCCACAAAAGTACCTGAATGGCTTTTAACTTTTGGCTATTGAATTTTCATTGAACATAGTTTAACGATGGTATAAGGCAAAAGCTAAAATTAAATCACCTATTTAGATACTTTTGTGTCTTAGTATAAGGCAAAAGCCAAACTTAATCCCAACCAGAGACTCTCTTAAATCTCATGAACAATTTTTTTCCATGATTTTTTTACCCCATAGATTTTTCCGTATCACATGAATATTTGTTTAAAACCACCGAACATTTTGAATGAGTATACTGAACATTTTTTAATCTTGCATGGCTTTACCGAACTACCATTTTTTCAAATTTGAACATTTAAATGATAAAAAAATAAGTAGTAAATAAATTAACAGAAACATAAAAACGAATTATAATAAAGAAAATAAACGAAAAAGAGAGAAAACAGAGAAGAAAAAGGAAAAATAGTAAGTAGAAAACAAATGAAAATTTTCGAAATGGGCCAGCCCATCTTCAGTCGGCGCTGGCAAGTTGCGCCGTGTTATAGGAATTGCGACTTCCACCGTTCCGCCGCCTCCCTAGTTGCCATCCTCCCGTTCCCCTCCCTCTCCGCTCTTCGGCGAAATCGTCGTCGAGCCGGCCGTCCCTTCCACCTACAGGCGTCGGAGGCGGCGCAAGGTCTACGAGCAATGGCGCCGCCCGGGTCGCGCCGGTGGGCGTACCTACGGATCATGGCCGGCACCATCCTCGGCGGCGGCCTCGGCTTCTACGTCATGCACCGCATCGAGACCTCCTACAAGGCACGCCAGATCCCGCCATTTCCGTCCCCCCTCCCGCCCCTCTACCGCGGTTCGTAAAGCATTTGGTCGAAGCCGCGGCGCTGACTTTCCGTCTCTTCTTGCTGCGTGCTGCGCGCGCAGGTGAAGATGGAGGAGAGGCTGCAGAGGTACGAGGCGCACATGCTCGCCAAGGCGAAGGAGGCGCAGCTGCTGCAGGAGGAGACGCAGCGCGAGGATCAGGCGCAGCGCTTGCCAGACTTGTGATCTCACTTCCTCTGGCGCTGGCTCGCTTTCGAGCTGTTAGGTGAGTACTTGTAACTACCATGTCTCTTTGATACTGTAGTTCGCATACTTGTACGGTATTAATTGTATGACACAGCTTGGAGCCTGATGCAAATTCAGCTGCTTGTATTGCTTGTTAGTACCTCAGACTGTTTGGATTTAAGCTTTAGCATTTCTATTTGCCTGTAGTTATCCGATCCAGCAGAAAACCTGACTTTAAATGTGTTTATGCCTTACTAGCATCCAGCTACGCCAGTGGTTTCGTTGTTGTTGCGACGAGACTATTGCTTTAGTACTTTCAGTTCAACTATAAAATGTAAAAGGAGTTGTTGACGATCGCTAGTAAGTTTGGCTTAATCAGTTAGTGTTGGCATTGCCATTACCACAATGGAGGATTAGGTATGCAGCGAATAATCAAATTTGATTGTGTTTATAGATTTGGCAATTGGCATAACTAAAACATTAGGGCTATGACTAGAAAGGGCATGTTTCTATTGGATAGACATTGTGGCCCTGGACCTGGTAGGATCCAAGCCTCTGTGCATCCACTGTATTAGTCCCAGGGGATTTGCTAGCACGCCTGTGCCAAGTAGACAAAGTCCCATACCAATGAGACTTTATTAATTTCAACGCTGCAAAGGTTTGAATACAAACCTGTGCCAAGTAGACAAAGTCCCCTACCAATGAGACTTTATTAATATCACGAGATGAATATCACAAACATATCTTTATTATAACGTTGCTTGTGGCAAAGGTTTGAATACATAGTCATTACTACATTAGAAAGCCTGTTGGCCAAATAGCAGCGGAAAAACTATAAAGTAGTGGCTCTAGCAAATAAGAAACGGGAGTAACGCGATCCTAGGCATCAATTTCCACGTTTCTCATCATCATCTGAACATGACAAGTAGCAATTGAGTACATTGAATGTACTCGTAAATCTAGACAAAAAAAAACCAACTCATGAAAGCCGTATAGGATCACAGATATTTTAAGAAGCAATTTTTGTTCTGAAAACAAATACTCCCTCCGTTCCTAAATGTAAAACTTTTTAGTATTTTTTTTGGCCCACATGTATCTAGACATGTTTTAGTACAGGATTCACATGAATCTTACACTAAAACACGTCTAGTTACGTGTAGGCCAAAAATGGCTTAAAAGTCACATGAATCTTACACTAAAACACGTCTAGTTACGTGTAGGCCAAAAATGGCTAAAAAGTATTAAATTTAGGAATGGAGGGAGTATGAGAAGAGACATTACCAACTCCATTTACTCAGTTGTTCGCCCTTGACCGTGGGCACGGATAATTGATTAGTTTTACAATCTGTAGAGGTTGTACACATTTCCCCACATAACAGGACCATGCATCTTGTCGTAGCACTCATTTGTGCAGGTCCGGGATAGGTCGTGACATAAGCTTTCACATATAGCTAACTATCTATTTCTGGGCACACGTGCCAAAATAGACAAAGTCCCATACCAATGAGGGTTCCGCAAGTAGGTTTCCAATCGGTAATTACCACACGAGAGCCCATAATAGCATGTGGCTGTACGCAATAACTGGGTAAAGCAAGACTTAAGTTTATTCCTTTTTCAGTTCCCTGGGCTGCAGTCCCCACCATTCTTTAGTCTTCGGAGTCATATCGAATCTTGGTCGTGACCTTAGGCTTGGGCGTGTTAGTGGAACAAATTATTTTAATAAGTTATTCTTAAAATTCTTTTTTTCATTTATACCTTTTTTTTATCAATTTTCAAGACTACTCTTCAAACCTTGTAGATTGCATTCAACATATTGACCCAACACACTGAGTGTGGTTGTACGAAATAACTGGGAGCAAGACACAAGTTTATTCTTTTTTCAGTTCCTGGGCTGCAGTCCCCACCATTTGTTAGTCTTCGAGCCACTCTTGGTCCTGACCTTAGGCTTGGGCGTGTTAGTGAAACAAATTATTTTAATAAGTAAATCTTAAAATTCATTTTTTTCCTTTATACCTTGTTTATCAATTTTCAAGATTACTCTTCAAAACCTGTAGATGGCAGTCGACATATTGACCCAACACATTGAGGGAAAGGGAGTTTTGACGATAGTTGCAAGACCTGTGTGTGATGCTGGAGTTGCCACACGTGGAGTTATTCGGAAACAAGTACTAGGGAGATGTCATCCTGGTTAAGCTACACAGACTTGAGAGGTTCCTGTGTATGGATGGCTTCAACTTTCACACCGTAGACGCCTCAAGGCAAGATGGTCTGAACTCTGCTGCCTGCAAACTCTATCAGCGTGTTTGGTAACTTTGGGGAAAGGGAGTGGGAGTTAGCTGGGAGATTAAGGTTGGGAAGTTGATTATTAGTCCCAATCCCACGTTTGGTACGTGGTGGGTATTAGTAGGGGAATTAACAAGGAAGATATTTTCCGTTCATGAGTTCAGGCACCACGATGTCCACTGTCGCCTCCATCCTGAACCTCTCCCACTCGTTGTTCGCGTAGAGCTCGCCGACGTCCGCCGATGCCTTGCGGCCGTACGCTCCGACGCTGGACATGTAGACTTGACAGCCCGGACGGCACATCGCGGTGCTTGAACTTGACGGCACAGCGCGGTGTGAATGGAAGTAGCTTCGATCCATTCTTCCACCAACTTGGTACGATTCAAGCCTGCAGGTTAGCTGAACTCGATCGTCTTTATCGTACAACTTGTATATTTGACTCCGCTGCGCTTCATTGCGACGGCCGGGTGCCATAGTGCGTGTCGAGGACGAGGACTCCACTGTTCGGCGAGTCTTGGCTGACAAGATCTAATCGTCTGTTGGCGCGTGGCCCCGTGTGCGCCGTAGTCTTCACCAGCTCGTCGTCTACACAGCTGCTCCGTTCGCGGCGGCGGTGCAGACCAGCAGACGCTGACGACGGAAAAGAGGCCGATCACTCGAGCTAGCACTCACGTGAAGGTTTCTGTCGAATTCCCAAACCCCGGATGAATTACCTGGTCCCCCCAGGGAAGAGATCTGCGAGAGTTAACCTCCTTAATTCCCTTTCCCTATCCCTTCCTAACTCCCATGACCACCAACCAATCAACGGATTAAGAGTCCCGCCTCCCTCAAACTCCCATTCCCTCACCGCAACTCCTCCCAACCAAACACGCTGTATGAACTAGATATGGTGGATAGCGCCTTTGAGATTTTTGGCCAGGACATATTGTGGGCAGCCAACTAGCTTTCCTTCTTACACTCATGGATCACGACGCCTCTACTGCGTAGCGGCTTATTTCAGTTTTGGATCACTTTGTCTATGAGACGAGAAATGCACCGGATGCCGTAAGAGAGTAAATTTACCTATTGAATGAAAAGTGTCGACAACTGCAGCAGCAGAAGGTTGCCACTCTCCAAGGAAGGTACATGAGCAAAAGACGAAGATAATGACCCTCAAGGACAAGGTCTCCACTTTGAAGGAGGAGAGCTAGATGAGGCCAAGGATGAAGGAGAACAACTCCAAGACCACCTTGACAACGATACACTCATCAACGATGACGATGACTACGAGGAGGACCCCAATAGTCATGACAACGAGCCTGAATATGGCGTAGAGAATTTCGATGATGATGAGGAGATGGAGGAAGACACCGAGGAGCGAGTTCTCGACTCCAGTAGCGCTCTAATGACTGTCAGGTCCTCCTTGTAGTCATCATCGTCGCTGATGAGTGCATCGTTGTAGAGACGGTATTGGAGAAGTTCTCCTTCATCCTTGCCTTTCCAGAGTGGAGACCTTGTCCTCGAGTGTCTCTATCTCTGTCTTCTGCTCCTCTAACTTTCCTTTGAGAGCGGCAACCTCTTTCTTAAAGAGGAAAGAGGTAAATTTCTCCGTCCAGTGCGTCGCTCGTCTCATAGGCAAAGTGATCCAAAGCAGAAATGTGTCTCTGTAGAGGCGCATTGATCCACCAATGTAAGAAGGAAAACTAGTTTGCTCCCCAAAGCAGGTCCTCTGGTCAAACATCTCAAAGGCGGCATTCCTTCATAGATCTTGCATTGGCGCACAAGGGTGTACTATGCAGCACATTTTAGACCATCTTGCCATGAGGCGCCCACATTGCGAAAGTCAAAGCCATAAGTGCGCGGGAACCTCTCACGTCCGCGTACCTTAACCAGGATGACCTAAGTCTGTGGTACCTCTCTCCAAAGAACTCTACGCATCGCAACTCCAGCTTCTCGCACACATCTTGCAACTGTCGTCCAAACTCGTTTTCCCTCTCAATGTGCTGGGTGAACATGTCGATGGCCATCTACATGTTTTGAAGGGTGAATCCATAATTTTGAAAATTGATAGACAAGGTATAAAGGAAAACTTGAATTCTAAAAATAACTTACTAAAATGTTTTTCATAATGCTCCAAGTCTAAGGTCACGACCTAGATTTGATATGGCTCTGATAGACTTAGGTTTGGTGGGGACTGTCGCCCAGGACTCCCAAAGGAGAACAAACTTAAGTCTTCCTTTACCTATTTATTTCGTACAAGCAATGCTATTATGGGCTCTAGCGTAGTAATTATCTAGTGGAAACCTGTTTACAGGACCATCATTGCTATGGGACTTTGTCTATTTTGGCACCGGCGGGCCTGGAAATAGGTAGCTAGCTGTCTGAAAAGTTTATGTCATGACCTATCCCGGTTCTGCACAAATGAGTAGTACGACAAGACGGATGGTCATGTCATGTTGGGAAATGTGTACAACCTCTACGGAATGTAAACTAATCGATTTGTCGTGCCCACGGTCAAGGCCGAACAACTGAGTAAATGGATTTGGGTTTGTCTTTTCTCATCTTTGTTTTTAGAATCAAAATCTCTTTTTAAAATACTTATGATCCTGTACTACTATCATGTTTTTTTTTTTGAAATCCTATGATTCTATAACACACTCATAGAAGATAGGTTAGCTCGAGTAAACTTATGACCTTGTATGGATCTTGACTCTCGTATGCCTCATTCTATCTATATATCATTTATAAAAGGTTTTACAAAAATTTAGGATCAAGGAAAATGTTTGGAAATATTAATGATAAATAAAAATTGCTTTGCGCAAACAGGTAAACCAATAAGTCATATGTTTGTCAACTTTATGTGTTAGTAGGTTTTGTTATTCATTTTTTATGTAGACTTGCGAGTATAGTCAGTGTACTCAACTGCTATTTGCAATATGTAGATGATAGTGAGTAACGTGGAGAATGATACCTAGGATCGCCATACTCTGAGATTGGCATATTCGCTGGAGTCACTATTTTACCTTTTTCTCTACTATTTGGCCTACAGAGCTTTCTGATGTAATATCGAATACGTATTCAAACCTCTGCAAAACGTTGTAATAAAGATATGATTGTGATATTCAGCTTGTGGTTGTGCTGTGCTAGCAAATCCTGAGAGAATACCACAAGGTTTTAACATAGGATTCTTCTGTTTCAGCAATATTTTCTGCCGTGACTTGTCTCGAAGTCCCTGTGATAACCTTTCTTGTTACATCCTTACTGCTACTATTCATGCACGTCTATTTGCAGAACATTCCCTGACATGTTGGAAATATGTAACTTTGCAGGAGTTTATTCCTCTTTTGAGAACTCTGTAGTACTTACCATGTTGAACTGACTACTATTCATTCTGCGTATTTGCTCTTACATTTTTTTTTGAACGCTAAAAACTTATATTCATACGTATAGGAAAACCATACAGATCGGAATACAAGCAGCTAACATACAGAGAGGATACAGAAAGCAGCAGTGCTGCAGAACATCATCTTCAACCTCAAGAACGCCAAGCACAGAAGGTGTTAGAGTTAATCTTATCATGATTATGTAGCTGCATGTTTGTTTAGTTTTGCATGTGTTAGACTGAGTGAATCAGTCATGTAGCTAGCTGGTAATGTGCACGGCTGGGTTAGTTTGCTAGTGTCCTTGAGAAGAGGTCAAGAGTTAGTTAGTAGTAGCTTGAGAATAGGTCTCCGAGCTAGCATGCGTGTTAGTGGGTTTGTTAGTGCGTGAGTGCATGGATCGAGTGGTTAGTGGAGTAATGGGTCGTAGTGTGTGGAGTAGTGGCTGCGGCCAAGTTCTTGTATATATACTGCTTTGAGTTAATGGAAAGTTAAGCCGAGAGGGCAGAGGAAAAATGTAGCTTTCGTGGTGCCAAGGGAGAGAGTCTCGGCAAAGTCATTTGCTTCTTCCTTGGTGTGTGTGTGTGAGTTTCTCACCGTGTGGTTCATTGAGAGAGAGCCAAGTGAGAGAGTTGAGAGGTAGAAGAAAGAGTGAAGAGCGGCGCTGCGAGATGCAGCGCCAACAGAAGGCCTCCATCGTCGAGGACGACGCAAGATCCCGCCGCCGGCAGTCCTTATCCAAAGAGCGGAAGAACTCCTAGCCCGAAGGCTTTGACGAGCCGCAACAGTCACCAGCTCCGACGAGCTGGATCTGAAGCCGAAGATGGTCCATCGGCCGGGGGAGCCCCCAAGCAACCTCTGCCCCAGATCCAGGGCCAGCGCCACTCCACCTCACCGGAGGTGGCCAGATCTTCAACCTTCACGCCTCGAGCCCACGCAGCAGCAGCCTCCAATCCCCTCCGCAGTCCTCCAAAACACCAACCGCAAGCCAGCCACCGACAGCGGAGGAAGCGCCGGTGGAACAGGGCAGCAGCCATCCGCCGCCGTCGAAGACGACGTCTGGAGCGAGGGGAAGCTGCAGCCCAACAAAGTGACGACGGATGCCTCCCCGCCTCGGCCCCGACGCCCAAAAACCTTCAGCTGGATTTGTACCGACAACTATTCATTCATGCATATTTGCAGAACATAATCTAGCAACACACTGCGTCGACACCGATTCCCCAGAAGTATGTGCCATATACTTCCGGCATCTATCTGAATGAAAAGTTCATCTTTTTTTTTTGTAGAGAATGAGGGTGCATAGGTTGAGACTTATGGTAAACTGCAAGTGGATACTGTAAGATTCGTAATCGGCTGTATGTAAATTGAATCTGTAATGGGAAGAAATCCACATTTGCCTCTCTGTTAAGATTACCAATGGTTCATTTGCCGTACATGGTTAAATATGACATGAATTTTTTTAGTACCTTTGATGAAGCAAGTATTTATCTAGAACTACCTCTTGGTGTGATGGTGGAGTGTGGGTATGTTGACTTGAGATACCATAATTTTTTTTTCCGCTCGGCTATTTCTTAAGCGAGCTGAGAATCATCCGATGACCAAAGTTCAGAATTTGTGCGAGTGCAGAAGGAACGAGAAAACCTTGATCTGACAGTTATCAATTCTACTATTTGTAAGTCGCCTGAGACAGTGTTTTCCTTTGGTTTTTGCATAAACAAGTTACTGTTCATGGCTTCTGATGATCTTGATAACTGGACTCGTATGTTTTTCCTATTGTGCTGGTCTTGACTAATTTGGCTTGCAGGTCAAAATTTTGGGAAAATTGGTTATTTACCCATAAGTTCACTGGCCTTGGATTATGTACACAAAGTTGGTGGTTCATTGATAAAATACCCATAAAAAATATTAAATCTCTTTATGATCTACCGGGAAGGTGTTTTCTGTAAACTAGTCAACCTTTTAATTGCTCAAGGAAAAGACTACACTTTATAGATTGAATCACTGCGTGCAGTTGGTTCATTCTTTCCTTCTAGATTGAATCGCTCTTTACAGTAATCTCTTGTTAATATACTTCTTCACCATGAATACAAAAATGACAGTGACATAGATTAATTTTTCTCGCAACTCACTGAACAATATTAATCAAGTCGAACTCACAAGAACCCAGTAGCCAGCATGCATGAATTTTGGGAAGTACAAGAACACCAAAATGAGCAGAGCTAAAGAAAACCCGGGCAAAGTACGGACGGTGGACGGTGGAGACTACTTTGACGACGGGTGGGAATGGCAGTGACTAGTGCCTTAGTTGATCTGCTTCGAGCAACCTCGTTGAAACGCCTACGCCCAAGATGACCCAATTTGAGTTTCTGATCTAGCCGATCAAAACTGACCAGTCAGCTGTTCATGATCATCTCTGGTTTATTAGTCGGGGAAAGTATTGCAATTTCTTGCCTGCTACAAATGGAGGGGCTAAGTGTTACTTTTTTCGCATCCAAGCCCCTAGTGGGTATTTCACCCATGGACAGACTGGACAATGAACTTTGGGTACATGATCCAAGGCAGTGAACTTATATATGGGTAAATAACCAATTTTCTCTAAAGAATTCACTAGTAGGATAGATCCTGTGGAAGTTGACGATTAAGTGGAAAGGTAATTAATCACGCTTATTATTATTGCCACTCGCATGGTGAAGCCTGAAAGTTGCTGGGCTGAATAAATCGTCCATAACTCTTGAGATACATAATCTGCATGGATGATTTTGTTGTTGTGTTCCTATTTTATGAACGCCTGGTACCACAACAGTTGTACAAGCAGTGGGGAACTCCTACCATCAAACAAAGCAGACAACCGATCGCGATGGATTTTGTGTGTAGACACGACAAAAATATTGCATACACACCACAAAGGTGTTGCATTTAAAAGATTTTCTTTGCTTATCCACTATCGTCACTTGGGCAATGGGGGAGCTCAAACAATTCAACAAAATTAAATAGGGTAACTACTAACTAGCGTCACAGATTCACAAATAAGGGGTAAAAGATGGAATTCACTCTTAAAATAATAAAATTTTCGTTTATCTCATTGGCATATTTTTGGCATGACAAGAAATAACTAGTATTGTCACGTAAGCATGATCACTTCACCTTGAGTACATTTTAGCAACCCCAGGCTATTACCAGTTTATTGTTCTAAGTTTCATGTACTCAATAAAGACAAACTTTAGTTTGACAACTTCGAGTTTATACTATACTTCAATCAAAGATATGTGGGCCAGCGTTTCACCATCCGGCTCATATTAACCTTAACTAAACTTTAGTTCTACTGAAGGGTGTAGTTGTTTTCACAGGAAGCCCCATGACACATATGTTCAACGTTTTATGGCTAACAAAACCAAGAACAAAAATGAAGTTCATCCTTGAGGGGACAATCCAGGGCCCAGCTGCCAGACAACCATGAAACAATCTGTGAAATGCTAAGGAAACTCAACATCATTTCCATAAAGCACTATCCTAGAGTGAAATACAAAATCCCACAACAGACATCCATTCGCAGCACATGTTTTTTTTAAAGGACTGGCAACCAAAGGTTGCAGTCATCGCATTAAGAACGGAAACAGAGTTTAATTATAGGGGTATTACACATGACCATGCCATCCGCAAAGAAAAATAAGGCCTACTCCTCTCCATGTCCCACTCTTCTTCTGGCCGCTGCCCACAGCTCAAGTTCATCTCCTGTCTTTCTGATGATAGTATTCAAGGTTGGCAACACGTGTTTGTGGTCCGCCTATTGAATGCTGAACGCCATAAACCAGTTGCCCGTATTTGAATGCTCCGTGTTTGAATGCCTGAAAGCTTCCAACGCGTGGGAACATGGTTTAACTTACTAGGATTGTATATCTGTATGGGCATGCTTGGACGATCTTTGCGAGAACTCTAAGACACAGAATGATGCAAGCTAGCTTGAGAACGATGGCTCATTTCCCGGTGTCTACTACTCCCTAGTATTCTTGATTTTTCTTCAGTTCTCCATTCATGCTTTCCATTATTTTGTGGACTGCTACCTATTTTTGTTGTACCGAAAGATATTTCATTGTCAATGTGGGTGAACGATATAGCAGCTTGATGGGTTGTTCGGGTGAGGATGAGGTATATGTATTACACTCTCACAAGGTGAAGGAGTGAAAGTTGTTGGGCCAAATAAATCGTGCATAACTTTCGAGATACACAATCTCCATGGATCATTTTGTTGTTGTGTTCCTCTTTTATGAATTTTTAGACCACAACAGGTGTGCAGGCAGTGGGAACTCCGACTATCAAACATGGCAAACAATCGACGGGGATGGATTTTGTGTGAATACTAGACAAATATTGCGTACATGCATTTAATAGATTTTTGTTTATCCAAAATTATCATTGGGGGAAATGTGGGTGTGGGTGTTGTGGGTGGGGGGGGGGGGGGGGGGGGGGGGGGGTTAAACAATTCAAATCCAAATAATTAAGCAAATAATAAATGGTCCGTAATGTAAAAAATGGTTCAAATCACGCATGAATCAAAGTGAATAAATTGGGATAGTATCTCCCATAGAGGTCTCAAATAGTTAAAATCAAACTTATTAATGTTTTAAAATCACACAATAAACAATAAATTACAACAACAATTCAAATCCAAATAATTAAGCAAATAATGAATGGTCGGTAATGTAAAAAATGGTTCAAATCACACATGAATCAAAGTGAATAAATTGGGATACTATCTCCCATATAATTGACACTCTTGTCCAATGAGATCGTGAAGTTGGGTATGCGTAGCTCTGTTTTCAATCTTGCCGGTACGTCTCAAGAAATGCTTGAATCATGTCCAAGTTCCTGCTAGGTTTGATATGGCTAGCAGCAATGTCATTGAAAAATTCCAAATTGAAATCGACCTCTTCGACGACGACAATGTGTGTTGAATCACACATGTCTTCCTGATTTTTGAGAGGGATTTCGTATCCCAGAAGCGGGCAGGACCTTGAACAATAACACACCGAGAATACAAACACACCAAAAATTCTCTCAATATTCTTTGCAGAGTTTGGGCAAAAACAAATTGTTTTTACTATGAGGATGTTGGATGATCTTCACAAATTTTGAACAAAAAATATAGATGTCGTCAGCTAGATAGTACCATGCCAATTGATGGTGTAGTTGGAAACCGGAGCATCCCCACTAGCAAGTGTAGCAAAAAGATGAGATTTCAGGAAACAATGTTGTGATTGAGAGAACCCCTCAAGACATAGAAGCAATGCCAAATCCAAGTCTCTGGACGCCACTGCTTAAGGATGAGGCAGGTTAGCTCGGTTCCGAGGAATAAAAATATGACCGACTGTCGCTTCCTTTTCCTTGTATCCTCGAGTTTCCTCATGGCGAGAATCGAAATGAGATTCTCAACATCGTCGTGAATCAGGTCCTCTATATCGGAATCGTCTGACGAAGATGAGTACTCGATTTTTTTTTGCACGCAGGGAGACAATGACGGACTCATCTCCAAAATTAACATCCAAATTAGTGGTAGCGGCGGACGAATCAGGGCGAGAGACGGGAACAGAGGGTGATCGGGTGAGACACATGCGCGACAGGTGCTACTCCATGGAGCAGCTCAAGAACGGCCTGCATCGGCCACTCGGAGCGCGCGGGTTACCCCATGAAGCTCCGCGTCGGATCCATGACAACGGCTCGAATCAACTCATGGCTGAAGGGAACGTCGACCAGCGAGATTCTAGTCGACACGACGAATGGCGGGGAGCTTGTAGCCTGTCCAGAGTCGAAGAAGGCGGCCCAAATCGTCTGCGGTGGCGGGAGTATGGACACATGTTGAAATTTCAACCCGCCAATTTTTTCTAGCGATGAGGGAAATTGGATGCCAAAACTGGTACCGCACTTAAAGATTGTTTTGGGGAAGTTTTAATTTATTTATAGTTTTGACCAAAACACAGGATCTGCGTGGGTTGTTTTTTCACCAAAATCGTATAAAAGCTGTTATTTGAATGGTCAGGCCTAGAGACGCTGTTATTCTGATTTCAAAGCTTAATTCATCCGACGGCTGGGATCCAAAGTTTCTAACAGGTCTTCATCATCAGAATCAGAAACGAAAGATGGTTAGGATGGTGTTTGTACCCCAGCTCATCAAAGATCAAACCTAGGTTTCAACGGGAACACCGAAATTTGGAGCCCCTATACTGTTGTACTAATGGAGTGTTTCCAAATTGCAAGCAGAATTAGCCAGCTAAAAGTTCAACACTGCCCACGGGAAGCAAATAAAGTAGCACATAAAATTGCTAGGACTGTTTTCGATTCGAATGTAGAAGTGTATTGGGACGATGATCCTCTAGCTTTATCTTACCTGATGTAATGAACGATGTATCTGTGTTTGGTTGAGGCGGCAAGTTTCTGACGTACTCTTTTCCCTGCCAGGGTACCTAAGGGGACTGGTAGGGTTTTTAATGAGGCGGCTTGCTGACCTAATATAGTGGTATAAAATTATAAAAAAAAAAAGTTCAAACCCAGGTTTGACACTGGTGTTTCTCATTTAGACGGAATATTCTTCAGTGGGAGGCAACGTTCCCGTCGACAGCGAGACGCCTGTGATGACTTCGTCAATCTCAAGACTCGACCCACCGGCTCAGTTCGGAGGTGCTCATAGGGGGAAGCGTGTGCACCTTTTTTTTGCGGGGAATTTAGGGAGCTTTATTCATAGGAACCTGCGCCGTCAGCCATAAGGCTAGCGACCAGAAAATCTGGGGTTTCATCTATCCAGCTACTTGTCACCGTGAGTGTGCAAGCAAGCTTTGCACACAGGTGAGCAGCATGGTTAGCCGACCTTATTACATGAATAATATCAAAGGAAATAAAATTCGAGACTAACTCTCCAACTTCAGAAAGGACAGGAGCCACAATTGAACGCGAATGGTTCCCATCGGTCCAGAGATTGACAATCTCTAGACAGTCTGTCTCAATCACCAGTCTTGTAAATCCGCGAAGCCGTGCAAAGAGAACTCCATCGCGAACCGCCAAGCACTCGGTGACTAGAGGATCCGTCACACCCAGATAGGGTTTTGCCCAGGCACCCAAGAAAGAGTTATGGGACCTGGCAACACCACCACCGCCACCTCTGCGGTCATCGAACGACACTCCACCATCAGTGTTGATCTTAACAATTCCAGGTTCAGGTGGTCGCCAACCATGGCCAGGCAAGATCTTAGCAAAATTCCTCGGAATATCAAGAATAGCCAAAGCATCTCGCGCCATCTTCAAAGACTGGGCAGGATTAAATCCCCCTTATCATGGACCCAGCTGTTCCTTGACGACCAGATTGCCCACATTGTTGTGATTATTTTAGGTCTGTCTGTGTCGAAGAACCTCTGATCACATAGAATATCTATCTCCCAAGTCGCTGGATGAAGCCGAGGTAATTTTATGTTGAGCACCTCCCGCGCTTCCCTCCAGAAAGTTTGTGCATGTGTGCACTCTATGAGTGCATGCATCAGATCCTCTTCCGCGTGTAGGCAGATTTTACATCTACCACTGTCGGATATGTGTCTATATTTCAGTAGGCTTTCAACCGGCAATATACCTCGCAGTACACGCCACCAGAAAACACGTACCTTTGGGACAACGTTCAACTTCCACAGGGATGTCCATTGCTGCTTTTCTGTCATTGAGGATTCCATAATCGTCCCTTCCCCTAGAGCGAGATGCTCGTTGTGGTTCACGAGAGACCGATACGCTGATTTCACAGAATACACACCACTGCGCTCAAACGCCCATGCCCAAAAATCATCACCCCCAGCAGCTCTCAAGGGAATATTAAGAATTGCGTCAGCTTCTGGGCAATAAAATTCCGTCGCACCACATCTATCTTCCACCTTCCATTCTCCGGATCGATTAAATCAGAGAATGTTGAAATCTGATCAGTCCCTATCTTAACTGAAGGTGTCATAGTCATGCAGCCAGGTATCCATTTGTCAGTCCAGACCGAAACTGACGATCCGTCACCAATGCGCCGGATCAAACCAACCCGAAGCGCTGCTCGCCCAGCAACGATCGCTCGCCATGTCGCTAATGCATTACGAGGAACCGTCGCTTGCAAGAAATCTGACGAAGGGTAGTACTTCCCCTTCAGGACTCTAGCACAGAGGGAACTTTGATCATTCATGAGTCTCCAACCATGCTTCCCAAGCAAAGCCAAATTAAATAAATGTGGATCGCGGAAACCCATCCCTCCCTTAACTTTTGGAGTGGCCAGCATATCCCAAGAAACCCAATGCAGCGATCGCCGATCCAGCGAAGAACTCCACCAGTACCTCCCCATGCTAGACGTAAAATTGTTGCAAGTCTTTTTTGTCAGCTTAAAACAACTCATGCTATGTGTCGGAATTGCCTGGATAACCGATTTTAGAAAAACTTCCTTTCCGGCACAAGAAGCCATCCTCTCTGAACCTCCCTATAACTTCCCACGAATACGATCATGCAGGTGATCAAAAGACCCACTCGTGAGTCTGCCTGCTGATGAGGACATCCCACATGTTGATACAACCGTTGCACCTACAGCCACAATACAAGGACTCTCACACGAGCTCGTGCACGGCAACTTAATTATCAGGTACTTTCGTTTCTTGGAATCAATCCTACATACATGAACATATGATGCTGCCTAAATCGGATGTGTTTGTCACACTTAGGAATGATGGCCCTAGCATGGATGAGAGGGACAAACAATGGAGCCGGATCACGCATGGAGAGGATGGCAGCAAGCATGGGAAGATTGAAGATGACGCCACAACTGGAGATTTCAGGACATCGAAGCCACCATAATAAGAGGAGAAGACTTGGACGAAATATAGAGTTTCCCACTTCATAATTTCGTCCATATATTCATATGGTGCTGCGTCACCTTTTAGTTATGGGCCAGGCCCATGTATTTTCGTCCAAATTAAGTACGTGAACAATTAGAGTCCGTATAAGTGGAAGGAAACCGACTTAGGGTGGAATTCGACCTCCTTTTCCAAGGCTGGCCGAATCCCTCTGTCCCTCCATATATACCTCCGTTAGGTCGTCGTTTAGACTCGGATTTTGTTTAGTTTAAGACTTAGCCATTGCTATTCTTCGCCATAGGCAACAGTGTCGGTTCAGACCTCTTGTACTACGCACTTGCAGAATCCCATCTATAAAGCTTTCATCTTTTATCCGCAATATCTTGATTGCATCTATAATTCTTGCTAGTTCTTCGATTGCTTGCAGGAATTGATTTCGGATCAGGTTGATCTAGCCCCGGCGAGATCAATAGCCTCGGAAGTTGGTGTAGCGATTGCTAAGGCGCAACGTCCCGCACGTTTGTAGTCGGATCGTCAACGTCGACCTCCACCCAAATCGAGAGTTATCCATCTCATCGAAAGATCGGGCACCTTTACCCTATCAAGTGGTATCAGATTTCAGGTTTCTCGGTGAGATCTTACAGTTTTCCTAGTGTAGATTGCATCTGTTCTGTCCTACAGTCCTCGAAAAAGCCAAAAATATTAGGGTAGATCTTTTCCCAGAAACAATTCGAGCCTTTGCATCTTTTCTTTTCAGTTTTTGCATTGTTGAGTTTGTGTCTGCATCGTCGTGTCGAGTGCTGGTCGTAGCGTCTTGATCTTTAGAGTTTCGAGTTCTGTTCATATTCGTCTTGCCGCAGCCGCCACACCGCCACTACCAAACCCTAGCCGCCCACCATCTATTCCGCATCGCCCAAAACCCCAACCACCACCACCATCATCCATCCACGGTACCACCGCCACCATCTCTTCCGCATCGCCTAAACCCTAAACCCGAACCACCACCACCATCTATACCGCCGCCACACCACCTTCCCCGACTTGGATTAGGGTTTGTTCTCCGTTCTGTTAAAAAAAAAAGTCAATCCGCATCCAAGTCGGGTTGACCACGATTTCTACTAGTCCAGTCCGAATTTAGTCCGAATTGGTCAGTTTTGGACAGCAAACTTTGACCGGCCATAACTTTTGCATACGAACTCCGTTTTCGACGTTCGACCACTCAAAATCGTCGTGAGAAAAAAGCGCATCCAGCCAACACACATCGTATGTTTGCTTTTCGAGCCTCAAATTGCCAAAAGAGTTCGGGAAGGTCGAGTTTTTGGCCTTTTAGTAAAATAGTCGGAAATTTTCTGCGATCTTCACTTATATCTTGCTGTTGAGCTCTCTTTTGTGCTTGTTGTGGCCGCGCCTTGACTCGTTGGTGTTCTAGGCTCGCGTCTCTAGTTGGGTCTAGCCTACGGCCAGCACGGTACCGTCGTTGAGCATTTATTCAACTTGTTGCACTGCTGTTTTGAATTGTTGCTACAGATATTACAGCCTCCTACAGCTCCACATATTCCTACACCGTGCGTTGACGCCACCTGGTAATCGCTATTCTCAATCTTCTTGACGTTTGGTCCCCTCGGTTGCTAGGCACCACCTGCTGCAGGGTAAGAACGAGTAAGAATATTGGTTTGCTTGCTTGATAGCGCGTTGATTCCACCACTTTCCTGTCACCCATACACCATATTTCTGTGCTTTTGAAGTACTAACCATGTCAGGTTCTCCGACGCTGCCGACCTGGACAAGATGACCAACGCGGAGCTCCACGGCCACTTCACGAGCATTGTCAGCGACCATATGCAAGACGTGGATAAACGTTTTGGTGAAACCATGGAGAAGATCGAGGGCCTCGACTCGTCTTTCACCGCCAAGCTCGACGAAAAGTTTCAAGAGTTGCTGCGCCGCCTTCCACCCGCTCCTAGGCACGCCGGCCGCGCCCAGCGAGTTCCTCTCCAGCATGCGCAGACGTCTGCTGCGGGCGCTGCGGCTGCCGATGCGCGCCACGAGACGTATGACGGGGAGGACGAATACGAAGGCGAGAACGAGGCAGAGGATGGGGGCCTCCAACCGGCACTTGGACGTCCACGCGTCCATCCCCGCAACGCGCGCCTGCCTCTACGGCCGCTGGTACGTGACGATGACCATGTTGCAAAACTGAAGTTGCATGTTCCACCTTTTGATGGTCGTTATAATCCTGATGCGTACCTTTCTTGGGAATTAGAATTAGAACAACGTTTTTCATGCTTAGATTATCCTGAGGAGAGACGTGTTACGGCTGCTACTTGTGAGTTCACTAGTTTTGCTTCCATATGGTGGTCTGAATATTGTCGTTTGCATCATGATAATCCACCTACTACTTGGACTGATCTGAAACGTGCTATGCGTACTCGCTTTGTTCCTCCATACTATCAACGTGATTTGCTAAAGAAATTAACTAGACTTGAACAAGGTAAAAATTCGGTAGAAGAATACTATCAGGAATTACAAACTGGCATGATTCGTTGTGGTATCGTAGAGGATACGGAAGCTTTACTTGCTAGATTTTTTGGTGGGTTAAATAAAGAGATTCAAACGATTCTGGAATATAAGGAATATACAACTATCACTCGTTTGTTTCATCTTGCTTGCAAAGCTGAATGTGAAGTGCAGGATCGGAGAGCGGCGACACGATCTAATTTTTCTGCAGGGCGTTCTACTTCATGGACACCACGAACGCCGTCTACGTCGCCCCGGACTGCTGCTCCGACTCCTTCCACGGCCACCCCCACACGGTCTACATCGTCTACATTCCCACCATCTGCAGCCAAGCCAAGTACATCCGCTGGACCAGCCACAAGCTCTTCGTCATCCATGGCTTCTACGGGCAAGACCAGCAACATTAAGTGTCGCAAATGCAGCGGGCTTGGTCACTTTGCACGTGAATGCCCCTCCACTCGTGTGATGATTGCTCTTGACGATGGTGGATACGATTCCGCCAGTGATTATGATGAAACAACATTGGCTCTAATCGCACATGATGAGCAATCTGCGGCAACCAACACGGAGCAAGATCCGCAATACATGGCTGCGGAACATGCGGAGCGGTACCCGACCTTAATTGCGCATCGCGCTTTGAGTGCACAAGTGACAAAAGCCGAACCAAGTCAGCGCAATAATCTGTTTCATACCAAGGGCGTTGTCAAAGATCGTTGTGTTCGCATTATTATTGATGGAGGGAGCTGCAACAATTTGGCGAGTGTGGAGATGGTTGAGAAGCTTTCTCTCTCGACACGACCTCATCCTCGTCCATATTACATTCAATGGTTTAACGACAGCGGCAAAGTTAAGGTAACACGTACCGTGCGTGTGCATTTTACTATTGCTGCATATTCTGATTATGTTGAATGTGATGTTGTCCCTATGCAAGCATGTGCGCTTTTACTTGGTAGACCATGGCAATATGATACGAATTCTGTCCATCATGGTAGCACAAATCAATATTCTCTTGTTCATAATGATAAGCCAATTGTGTTACTTCCTATGTCTCCTGAAAATATTTTAAAAGATGATCTTGCTAGAGCTAGTAGAGCACATAATGAGGAGAAAAAACTGAGTGAAAATCAGATTGTGCTAAAGAATTGATGCCTCTAAAAGTACTTCCAAATCTGATCCGAAACATGCTAATGAAATTCGTTTGAAAAGTAATTGCATGCTTGCTAGCAAATCTGATATTTCTGAAATTGATGCGAGTACTACTACATGCTATGCTCTTATTTGCAAAGAGGTGCTGTTTTCTTTTGAGGACATGCCTCCTTCTTTGCCACCTGCGGTTGCTAACATTTTGCAGGAGTTCGTGGACGTTTTTCCACAAGATGTACCTCCTGGATTGCCACCTATTCGCGGAATCGAGCATCAAATTGACTTAATTCCTGGAGCATCACTACCCAACCGTGCGCCTTATCGTACCAACCCGGAGGAGACAAGGAGATTCAGCGCCAAATCCAAGTACTACTCGACAAAGGTCATATTCGTGAATCCCTTAGCCCATGTGCTGTACCTATTATTTTGGTGCCTAAGAAAGATGGTTCATCGCGCATGTGTACTGATTGTAGAGCTATCAATCATATTACTATTCGTTATCGTCATCCTATACCGCGTTTAGATGATATGCTTGATGAATTGAGTGGCTCTACCATGTTCTCTAAAGTTGATTTGCGTAGTGGTTATCACCAAATTCGTATGAAATTAGGGGATGAATGGAAAACAGCGTTTAAAACTAAGTTCGGTTTATATGAGTGGTTAGTAATGCCTTTTGGTCTCACTAATGCGCCCAGCACATTCATGCGTTTAATGAACGAAGTTTTGCGTAGTTTTATTGGACGTTTTGTGGTAGTTTACTTTGATGATATCCTCATATATAGCACATCTTTAGAGGAACATTTGGATCATTTGCGTGCTGTTTTTACTGCTTTGCGCAATGCACGCTTGTTTGGAAATATTGAGAAGTGCACCTTTTGCACGGATCGAGTTGCTTTTCTTGGCTTTGTTGTTACAGCACAGGGTATTGAAGTTGACCCAGCCAAGATTGAGGCAATTTGGAGTTGGCCGCAACCTACAACGGTCACACAAGTGCGGAGTTTTCTTGGACTCGCAGGGTTTTATAGGCGCTTTGTGAAAGATTTTGGATCCATTGCAGCGCCGCTGAATGAGCTTACAAAGAAAGATGTTCCCTTTGTTTGGGGAGATGCACAACAAGAGGCTTTCATGTTACTAAAGGACAGGTTAACTCATGCTCCTTTATTGCAACTTCCTGATTTCAATAAGACTTTTGAACTTGAATGTGATGCTAGTGGTATTGGTTTGGGAGGTGTGTTATTACAAGAGGGTAAACCTGTTGCATATTTTAGTGAAAAACTGAGTGGGCCAAGTCTGAATTATTCTACTTATGATAAAGAATTATATGCGCTGGTTCGTACATTAGAAACTTGGCAACATTATTTATGGCCCAAAGAATTTGTTATACATTCTGATCATGAATCTTTGAAGCACATTCGTAGTCAAGCTAAATTGAATAAGCGTCATGCAAAGTGGGTTGAATTTATTGAATCTTTTCCTTATGTTATCAAACACAAAAAGGGTAAAGATAATGTTATTGCTGATGCTTTGTCACGCCGTTATACCATGCTCTCTCAGCTTGATTTCAAATTTTTGGCTTGGAAACAATTAAGCAACAATATGTGCATGATGCTGAATTTAAAGATGTGTTGCAACATTGTACAGGGCAAAACTTGGAACAAATTCGTCCTCAATGATGGATTTGTGTTCCGTGCTAACAAACTATGTATTCCGGATAGCTCTGTTCGTCTTTTGTTGTTGCAGGAGGCGCATGGAGGAGGTTTGATGGGTCACTTTGGAGTAAAGAAGACGGAGGACGTGCTTGCTACACACTTCTTTTGGCCACGGATGCGTAGGGATGTTGAGAGATTCGTTGCTCGCTGCACTACATGTCAAAAAGCTAAGTCACGCCTTAATCCACATGGTTTATATATGCCTCTTCCTGTTCCTAGTGTTCCTTGGGAGGATATTTCGATGGACTTTGTTTTGGGATTGCCTCGTACACAGAAGGGGAGGGATAGTATTTTTGTTGTTGTGGATCGATTTTCTAAGATGGCACATTTTATTCCTTGTCACAAGAGTGATGATGCTGCACATGTTGCTGATTTATTCTTTCGTGAAATTGTTCGTTTGCATGGTGTGCCAAATACTATTGTTTCAGATCGTGATACTAAATTTCTTAGTCATTTTTGGAGATGTTTATGGGCTAAGTTGGGGACTAAATTACTGTTTAGTACTACATGTCATCCCCAAACTGATGGACAAACTGAAGTTGTGAATAGAACATTGTCTACTATGTTGAGGGCTGTTTTAAAAAAGAACTTAAAATTGTGGGAAGAGTGTTTACCTCATATTGAGTTTGCTTATAATCGTTCGCTGCATTCTACCACAAAGATGTGCCCTTTTGAGATTGTTTATGGTTTTGTTCCTCGTGCACCAATTGATTTATTGCCTTTACCATCTTCGGTGCAAAATAATTTAGATGCTTCACAACGTGCTGAATTGATATTGAAGTTGCATGCTACTACTAAGGCCAATATAGAACATATGAATGCTAAATTTAAAGTTGCCGGTGATAAGGGAAAAAGCATGTTGTGTTTGATGTTGGAGATCTTGTTTGGTTACATTTGCGCAAAGAGCGTTTTCCTGATTTGCGCAAGTCAAAATTAATGCCACGAGCTGCTGGTCCTTTTAAAGTGTTAGAACGAATTAATGATAATGCATACAAACTTGAGCTTCCTGCAGATTTTGGTACGGTAAGTCCGTCATTTAACATTGCAGATTTGAAGCCATACTTGGGAGAGGATGATGACATTGCGTCGAGGACGACTTCATTTCAAGAAGGGGAGGATGATGAGGACATCCCACATGTTGATACAACCGTTGCACCTACAGCCACAATACAAGGACCTCTCACACGAGCTCGTGCACGGCAACTTAATTATCAGGTACTTTCGTTTCTTGGAATCAATCCTCACATACATGAACATATGATGCTGCCTAAATCGGATGTGTTTGTCACACTTAGGAATGATGGCCCTAGCATGGATGAGAGGGACAAACAATGGAGCCGGATCACGCATGGAGAGGATGGCAGCAAGCGTGGGAGGATTGAAGATGACGCCACAACTGGAGATTTCAGAACATCGAAGCCACCATAATAAGAGGAGAAGACTTGGACGAAATATAGAGTTTCCCACTTCATAATTTCGTCCATATATTCATATGGTGCTGCGTCACCTTTTAGTTATGGGCCAGGCCCATGTATTTTCGTCCAAATTAAGTACGTGAACAATTAGAGTCCGTATAAGTGGAAGGAAACCGACTTAGGGTGGAATTCGACCTCCTTTTCCAAGGCTGGCCGAATCCCCCTCTGTCCCTCCATATATACCTCCGTTAGGTCGTCGTTTAGACTCGGATTTTGTTTAGTTTAAGACTTAGCCATTGCTATTCTTCGCCATAGGCAACAGTGTCGGTTCAGACCTCTTGTACTACGCACTTGCAGAATCCCATCTATAAAGCTTTCATCTTTTATCCGCAATATCTTGATTGCATCTATAATTCTTGCTAGTTCTTCGATTGCCTGCAGGAATTGATCTTCGGATCAGGTTGATCTAGCCCCGGCGAGATCAATAGCCTCGGAAGTTGGTGTAGCGATTGCTAAGGCGCAACGTCCCGCACGTTTGTAGTCGGATCGTCAACGTCGACCTCCACCCAAATCGAGAGTTATCCATCTCATCGAAAGATCGGGCGCCTTTACCCTATCACTTGCTGCTGTCGGGAGGCCCAAGTATCGCTCGCTAAAAGCCTCCACCTCAATGCCTAGGATGGCCTTCAGGGAGAGCCGCACCTGATCCGGTGTATTGGGACTGAAGAATATTGCACTTTTTTCTCTATTCACACTTTGCCCCGAACACTCACCATAGATTCTTAAAATCTCATTAATCCTGTTAGCACTCTGGGTACATGCCTTCATAAAGATGAGACTGTCGTCTGCGAATAGCAAATGGTTTATCCATGGAGCATGTACACCAACTCTGATATCCCTGTCCACTTGGTTGCCTCCAAAGAAATTAAGCAAGGAGGTAAAACCCTGGGCACAGAGCAAGAACAGATAGGGCGATATGGGATCACCCTGTCTCAAGCCTCTCGTCGGAGTGAAGAAAGGGAGAAGTTCACCATTCACCCTCACTGCAAATCGGACAGAATTGACACATTTCATAATCAGCCGTACAAAGTTACTGCTGAACCCCAACTTGACCATGATGGCCTCCAGAAAATGCCACTCTACCCGGTCATAGGCTTTCATCATGTCGAGTTTAATAGCACAACTAAAATTCTTGCCTCTCTTCCTCCGTCTCATCGCATGCACACTCTCGTATGCAATCAGAACATTATCAGTTATTAGACGGCCAGGAACGAAGGCACTTTGCTCTTCTCCAATAATCTCACCCAGAACCCCTCTGAGTCTATTGGCAATAACTTTTGCAGCAATCTTATAAAGAACAGAACACAGAGATATGGGTCGATATTGGGATATTTTCTGTGGATGTCGTACCTTTGGGATTAGGGTAATAGAAGTATCGTTCATTCCAGCCGGTAACTCCCCACCATTCAAAAAACCCCAAACTGCCGGGATCACATCATCTTTTATCAAACTCCAATGACGCTGAAAGAAACCCGCAGTAAAACCGTCCATACCTGGCGCTTTTGAGGGCGCCATTTGGAATAGAGCTGTCGTCACCTCCTTCTCCTCAAAAGATTGATCAAGAGATTCATTCATTGGTTGTGTGACTTTTGGTGGCACGACATCAAGCAGTTCATCCATATGCCCAAAACCCTGCGAGAGATACAGGGTTTGGTAGAACTGTCCAACTTCAGCTTTATTATCATCCACCGTCCCACAAACAGTACCATCCGATCGAGTTAAGAACTCAATCTTGTTCATTCTCCTTCTTTGTGCTGCTTGTGCATGGAAGTACGCGGTATTTCGGTCCCCTTCTCGCAGCCATTGGACACATGAGCGCTGTCTCATCCAGACCTCCTCTTGATGCAAGGCCTGACGAAGTTTTTTCATAATGCTCTTCTCCTCGTCCGATGGACCACGTCCCAATGAGTGACCCCGCACCCGATCAAGCTTCTTACGAAGATCTCTAATGGTGCGTGTCAAGTTTCCAAACTCCTGTGCTCCCCACGTACTCAGAGCAAGTTGAAGCTGCTCCAGATTCTGGGCAATACCACTGAGTCCTCGAGCTCCCGCTCCCGCAATGCCACCAGATCGTCGTAATCCACATGCGTTTGCCAGACATTTTCGTAACGGAATGTCTTGGTGCCTCTCCGATCCTGGCCACTCAAATTCTCACGAAGATCCGCCATGACAAAACAATGGTCAGACTCCGCAGAAACAATATGTCTAACTGTAACATGCTCAAACCGAGACAGAAAAGCATTGTTGCCAAAGCTCTGTCTAGCCTAGCTTTGACATTGGCTTCCCCTTGTTGACGATTATCCCAAGTGTATGGGATACCGGAGTACCTAAGGTCGTGTAAATCACATTCATCAACAGCATCCCGAAAAGCTCGCATCTGCCATTCAGGTCTAGCATGACGCGAAAAGTGTTCAGACCCATGCATGGTTTCATTAAAGTCGCCCATACAGAGCCAAGCATCGTGTCTAATTTCAGACAGCGTCTTCAGGAATCTCCAACTTTGATTTCGATCTTCAGCTCTTGGAGCTCCATAAAAACCCGTAAAACGCCATTCCTGGGAAAAATGGCTCAGCTTCCGCACCCTTGCATCAATGTGGGCAGAACTGAAATTTTTAACATCCACCTCCACTTCCGAAGACCAAAAGAGAGCAATGCCTCCGCTAAGGCCTTCACTACTCACTGCAAAACACCCTGCAAAACCTAACAAGGTCCGCAGACTCTCAACCCTCTCTTTCTTCAATTTTGTTTCCATGACAAAGAGCAGGGCGGGACCTTCTTGCTTCACTACCGAGTGAAGCTCTCGAACTGCCTCGGGGTTCCCAAGCCCCCGGCAGTTCAGACACAGACAACTCATTGGGACGGGCAGGACTGCGCTGCAGCCGCTGCCGAGTTTTCCGACGACGCCGGGGTAGGTTTCTTCTTCTTCGCCTCCCTGTCTGCTAACTGAACACTATCAAGCTGGTCAAAAGAGATCCCTTGAGGTTTTCCTTGATACTCCCTCCGTTCCAAATTACTTGACTTGAGTTTGTCCAAATATGGATGTATTAATGGAGTAGATCATAAGACTCTTCCCTCCATCTGAAACTGGGATACCAGCAGTACCATCCGTCAGCAAAGGTGTGTTCACCTTCACATACACCTGTTTCGTCTGGGTACCTCCCTTTCTTTTGTTGCTCGATCTTGGCTCTACAGGTGAGATAACCTCCACATTCTTATTCTTCTCAGCTGCATTACTAGAGGATTTCGATTCTGGTTTGTAACTCTGTGAAGTGCGATCCTTCGACCAATCCTCCGCCGATGCAGTGCGCTCTGAGCGTCTGCGTTTTGTACTGTATTTAAGAAGAAAAAAACGAGCGACGACGTTCCACCCGTCTCCGACTATCCCCAAATCCGAAGGCTCCAATTCTCGCCGGCGGCCGTCTTGCCCGCCTCAGTTCACCGAAGCAAGCCGCCACCCCGAACCCCGCCCGTCCTCCCCGTGCTCCGGTCTACTGCGTTGGTGCGGAGGGGAGATCCAAGGTCCCCCTCTGAAGTGATATTTTTTCTTGGTGAGTCTGTCGTGATTTTTCCTTGATCTGGTTTGTTCTGCTCGTTTGCCGTGAGCAATCTCTAGTGTCTGCTAGTATGTTCGATTAATGTGGAATGCGTCCATTGTTGGATGGGAGCCCCGTCTCGCACTTGCGATTCTGCCCTCACCCGAGCTACCGAGCGCCCCCCACCCCGCTCTCCTCCGTGTCTCGTCTCGCGCCGCTCCCTCTGATCTCCGGCCGCTCGCCCACCCAAAAAAGCGCCAGGAAGCTGGCTGGCGACCAGGCTGCGTCAGCGCCCAGGTGAACCCTGCCGGCTCTCCCCATTCCCTTTGCAAGGCAGCAGCCCTTGCGGCGGCGTCGCCGTCAATCAGTCGGCGAGCTGCTACCGGTTCCGGCGTGGCTGTCAGTCCGTCCCGCGAGCTGCTCCCAGAACTGGGATTGCTCTGCCGTAGTACTCCTGTCCCCGTGGTGTTGCGAGCCGGCAGGGTCGGTTCAGATTGAGATGGAGCATTGAGTTGATCAAGGGATGCTGCCCTCATCGGTCTGCTTGCTCGGCGGAGAAGCCGGTCACATTCTACTGTTGATTAAAGTTTAAAAGGCACTATTCTGTCGGGGTCTCCACACCTCGATTTATGCGGCATAAGGACTAATTTTGAACCTATTTTTGCATCATGATTTGATTAGTGGTGTTGCGAGTCAGTGTGGTCGGGTGGGTTCAGATTGACATAGAACTCTGGGTTGTTTCCGTGACACCATCACACTCCATTGCTATGTGATCATTGTTTATTTAGGATTTTCACTTCACGATTTTATGCAACGTAAGGAGTACCGTTGAGCCTATTCTGTGTGATTACTTAGGTTCAGTCAATCACGTTGTCTCCTGGCGAAATGCTCCTTGGCAACCGAAGGGGTTTTATAGTATTTTCATGCGTTGGTTTGAGTATTAAGTGAATTCGTATTGCCCCCCTATAGGAAAAAATTATGATTGACAATCAACTCCAGGGCAAACTTAGAGAGGGGTTTCTGAAATTGGTCAACTTTGGGACGAATATACAGTTGTTGCTAAGTTGTTTGATTTGTTGGAGAAGATGCTCCTGAATAAGTTCTTGTTGTAGTGTGAGGATATGAATCATAAAAATAATAATTCTGTGATGAATCTCCAGGTGAATTTTTGGTCTGCAATTAGCCACAGCTTTAGAAGACAATGCACCTTCGTGGCTTAACCTTTCTCTGTGCGTTGTTGGAAATTCATTAAATTTGAGATAGTTACTGGTCTGATAATATGTCACTCAGACTTCCTCTTCCGCAAGGGCTCTCCTTTTTAAAAACTGTTGGGTGGTTCGAAGACAGTAAGGCTGATTCAGCTGCCAAGCAGCAGTTTTCTCCCAAATTGAAGCTCCAGACAGATAAAGATGTGTACAGACCTGGTGATTCAGTTACCGCGACTATAGAAATCTGTAGCCCCATTAGTTTGAAGGATGATGCGGGAACAGTATCGAGTGAAGATGCCCCCTCTCTCTTTGTAGATGGGCTATCATTCGAACTCAAAGGAATTGAGAAGTTGGATAGCCAATGGTTCTCTGTTCCGAAGCCCTTACCAGGGTCTAAGCAAAGGAGAGGTACACTCTAGCTATCATCTAAATATTTGATCAATGTATCTTCTATTTTATGTCTGATAATCCTCTTCTGTTGTGATTGATAACATAGGTGAATATCTGTTTTTGGATTGTTCATCACCCTCGTTAGTCTCTAAAGTAATAATTGCTCCGGGACAAACAAGAACATGTAAGTTATCTCTTGTTTTGGAGGGCTAATGTCGGTTAATAATACACCTAGTTATGCGATACTACATCTCTAGATTGCTCGAAACATAGAATATCGTTCATGTGTTACTTCCATCCTTGCCTAGTGTTGTACTAGCTCTGCTAATCAACTGTCTCATCGCTCAACTGTGTCTAATCTTAAATAATAGTTATTGATCTATCATGTTTTCAGTTTTCACATCATCTTGAAGTCAAACTTTGAGCATCCATGATTCCACATGTGAAGTCAAATAAGTATATTTACTTATAGCTCTGTTATAGAGGGTCATGACTATGAGGATATAGGGATATGTATTATGCACGTTTCTCGAACTCTTTATGAGCATTGGCTCCTATTTGGCCTAGGATCTTTAATCAACAATGTTAAAATTTTCTCCTGTAACCTGCCCGCTTAAACAAACTCTCTGCAGCATGTGAAATATATTTGTCTGCGTAATTTAGGAATTGTAACTCAGCTAAAAAATATATCTTCTGCAGATATTGTACGTCTAGAGCTCCCGAAGATTTTACCACCATCATATAGGGGCATCAGTGTTCGCTATATTTATTATGTCAGGAGTACATTGTTTGGGAGATCTATTGAATTGGGTAATGGTGATCAAAATAAAAGCCATGTAAACAGTGGAGTTCAATTGGTGAGTTTTCTTCTTCCAGTTGGTGAAATATTGGAATCTTTGATCTGATAATCATCATATTTCCGTTGGTAATTTATACTATTTTTAAAATAGAGGGCTCAAGCCTGTGACTTGTGAAGTACCTCCACTGCATTCGCTTACTAGTTCATTTTGGATATAATATTTTTAACTATCCTAGATTAAATAAATGAAATAAATAAATCATGTTGTTTAAATGTTTATCAGAAGTTACAATGCTAAGTAAGTGCCTTCTGAAATGGGTCGTCACGGCAAGCCTCAGCTTCCCGTTCACAATTACAACCTTCTACCCAAGTTACAGCAAATAATCAAGTTTACGGAAGTATTACAAACATATTTTAATAAACAGTCTAAAGTGTTAATTTTTTGGTTATGATAAATTGCTATTCTCAGAGATTTAGTCCATGTAGGCCTGATTTGGAAATTTTGGTGTTAGAAGTGTAGACCCAAAACTCCACAGAAAGACATCGACTGGTATTAGATCTAGCTTGACTAGCTTGTGTCTCCATTTATATTGTGATGGGACACAGCAAATTGGTCCACCTGTTTCCTCTATTATCCAAGAAGTGCTAAGGCTAAAACTAGTTTTCTTATATCTCTTAAAGAGAGCCTCATTGTAAATGCATTTTCCCGTGCCTCTTAAGCTAGCCTTGAGCTGAGCACTTCTTTGCAAAATCCTGTTAACCACTGTACTGGAAGCAATTTGATTCTATTTTCTTGTTTGTAGCATCATGCTCTACTTCATACAAATCTGTAAATGCAGTTATCCAAGTTTATTAGCACGAACAGAAATAAGTGGCATATCTCAGAATAGTTTTAAATTATCTTGGTTTATGTAGGAAGCTCGAGTCCCGTTGCAGATATGTGTTTCCCAGAAAAGCAGCAACTTACTTCATGACGAAGGTCAGTGATGTGAATGTAACATTTTAAGGTTCCTGCACTTTTATTGTCCTGTCTGTTAGTTGTTACTCTTTGTTGGATTTCAAAAGTATGTTAGTCCATAAAACTATTTTTCTATTAAGTAGTATCCGTCGCTTACCAAAGGACGCGGGCTTATTCACTGAATATGCAGGCTTACATTACTTGATATAATATCTGGTGCACATTCTTCTAACACAATAGGTAGGAGCATTATATTTAATCTCCAAGGGGCCTATCTGTTTTGGCCAAGGTTGCAAATAATCGTTAAAAATGATATTGTAAGTTTGTAACTATCTCTATATATTGATGCCGCTTTCTTTTGCATGGGCACTTTGTTTGCCAGTTTGCCTACACATTCATCAACTATATAGTCTGTACTGCTATAGCCACTCCTCACAGCTTGGGCTGATTGATCCTTTAAAAGTTTCAACACCTTCACATCTTTGTGCAGTTCGTACAACCTTTTGTACTTCGTGTTAAAAAATGATGTCATTACAGCTTATTCTCAGTGGCACAAGCGATTTTGTTCAACATGGACACTCTTTACATCCTTTCCAGTTTCACCGGGGGTCTCTGTAGGTGATTGAGTTTCAGTGGGTCCCTGTTTTAGGAAAATACCTGTAGCCTTCTACTTTAACTTGCATGCATGACAGACTGCTTGAATAATCTAGTGGAGAACTGGAGATTGACACCATAGCCCTCTTTAATCTGGAGATGCATAACAATGGAATGCTCCGGATTTGTTAGTGAATGTGCAAACTATTTAATATGTTAATCCTCAGCAATACTTAACTGTTTGTGTATCTCAGGAAGTTTACCACTCTCAGTTGAGCAACTGACTATATTTTGGAGGGAAAAAGATGAAGATTCAGAATGGGTGAGTCCTTATTAGCTCGTTGCCATCTCCTATCTTTCATGAAACTATTATTTTTATCCATTTCTGAGACATTATTTTGCATGTGTTTGTTTCTTGGGGAATGTCTTAATATGATTTTTCACTTGTCAGTAGTTATTTTGCATGTTCGGGGAATGTCTTATGTAAATAGTTATTTTGAGCACTTAAGGAAGTACATATCAGTACTAAGCAAATCCGTAGTTTGAAATTTGGTTAACTGATGAAAATCTTAGTAGGAACTAAACTATTTTCCTGCATATGGTATTTTTCATCTATGTGTAGACAGTAACAATAGCCAAAGTCATGTTAATCAGTGATATCAAATATTTTCATGATCTCTCTTTGGACCCCTGGTCCCCTGCTGACATATAACATTCTTATTGCAGACTAAAGCAAATGATAATACTGATCTAGAAGAAGGATACGATAGTTCAAAAGATGAAGTTTCATCGGTTTCCTCATACAACCCTTCCAAATCAAATACAGAATTTCCCCTCAGGAACTCAACATCGACGCAGTCCTTGTCATCACGTCTCTCCACAAGTGAGGCATTGTATTCCCAGGGAGAGCGCCCCACTTTCCCATTGTATAATGCGATTCCTCGATTTTCAGTGTCCGAGATTTCAGATGATCATGGTGGAGGTAAAGAATGAACCTTGTAGTTAGTTTGTGGTTGTGCGAGAGCTGCAATACTCTTAAAGAAATACTAACTTCACAATACTGTCATGTTCTGTTCTATAGGATTCTGTCTGCCACCCTGTTCATCAATGCGGTCTTCATTTTACTTACTCTTTTACATCTTTTGAATATTTTAGCTTCCCTTAATTTTCATGTACAAGGACTATTCATCATAACTTTTGTTCAGTTCTCCTTAGTATTTCAGTTTGAACTTATTTTTGGTATATCTCCTTTTTTTTATGTCTTAGTCGGTTAGTCCCCTTTTTGTTTCACAACGGCAATAACAAGTCTTAAAGGATACAGTCGGATTTCCATGAGAATGCTACCGATTTGGCTTTTACATCAAAGAGTCTGGATTCTGTATGAACAAAGTTTATGAGCACGTACAAATGTTTAAGCTAAATGTATTTATTTATATCATATAGTCTTATTACTTTCGCGGCGTGTGTTTAATAATGAAGTAAATTGCACAAACAGCAGGTGTCACATCTAAGGAAGCTATATCATTTATTTTCAGATCATCATCCATCAAACGGTCAAAAGTTTTCTCTAGATTCTGATCGCACAAAAGATGACGTTGGACTCCCTCTCACGCCAAAACATGTTGAACCGTCTGGATGTAAGCCATCGTGTCTAAGTTATGCATTTCTTCAGTTCATCATTGTTTCTTCTTTTCTAAATTTACATGTCATGTGACCAAGATTGATTTGGAATGCTTAGTTGCCTTTACAATTTTTTACAGCAGAAGGCTTTATGAGAGGAAGATCATACAATATACGTATAGATGATGAAGTCTTGCTTCGTTTCTCACCGAAGAATTCTGACTCAACTTATTACTTCGGTGATATGGTATTCTAATTAGCCTGTTACACCTGTTACTGTTTTACTGCTCTATCATTGTTAAAACTGATTACCACGATTTGTCCAACTGCAGATTGGTGGGGCACTCACATTTTTTCATGGAACTGGATCTCGGAGATGTCTAGAGGTAAAAGACTGAGTTGAGTAAATTATGTAGTCAATTTTGGATTTATATATATAAATTGTTATGGTACTTCACAGGTATCTATAACCTTGGAAACATCAGAAACAATTAGTCCTCGGGTAATACATCCTTCAAGAAGGGTCTCACCGACAATAACCAAGGTATCTTTTCTGCAGCTAGTGTTGTGAACCATCATGAAATTTCTGCCCTACTGCATTGTCAGTGTTACGTGTGAAATTCTGACGACGTAACATTTTAAAAGAAATCCTTGCTGTAGATTTTTCAGTTAATGACTTACGGACTGAAAATTGCCGTTAATGACACCTGGCCTACTCTTTGGTCTGTCTTCACAAGTTCATGAGACTGGTAGAAGCTTATGTTTGATGGTTAGCTACAGGGGCATCTCATTCTCCATGATCAGCTGCCATTTGTGCATGGAGTTTGATTATGACATTCCACTTGGTCTTGTTTGTTGTGATTACTTTAGATGGAATCCATTCGAAAGTACCCAATTTTGATTTTTGATAAATGCTACAATGAAGTTCCGCCTTCGATAAATGCCACTGGGACTTAACATATCACAAAATTGCCACTGGATTTTGTGTTTCATATTTATTGCATGCAAATGCCCTTGTCTTCTACAGCCCCACATGCCACATCCTTCCTAGTGGCTGCAATGATAAACTGGTTTATTTCAAATAGCTGGATCTATTTGGATGTCAAACTTCTATGTTCTTTAAAACCTGTGTTGTTTTTGTTATCCAACCCTTTTCCTTTCTGATCTCTGTGAGCAGGTACACAGTGAACATCATGAAGTTGTTGCAGATCTTCATCAGACGAGCTTTCTCTTTTCAGTTCCCATTGACGGACCCATGTCATTTGCTACCTCGAAGGTCTCTGTACAGTGGTCTCTTCGGTTTGAGTTCTTCACCACTCCTGCAGGAATGGACTCATCTAGGTATGTCGGCATGATGATTCTATTTCAGTTATTTTTTGTTCACCATTTCCTCCTTCCATTGCATGCGTTTACAGGAGAAGTTAGTCAACCATACGACTCCCACTGAACATGTAAATGTCTCTACGACAGCCAGTTCCTTGAGACTAATTAGCTGAGACTACTTTAGGTGGCGAGTTAATGTTTCTTCTTTATGTCCAGCGATTTTGTTAGAAGTCTTATCCAGTGCTGGTGAAATTGTAAACATTTCTAGTCTGTTGTTGCTAGCTTTGAGTCAATCCTGTTCTCTCTTTGGCAGATATGAGCATCCACTTCTTGTTGAGAAAAGAGAGAAGGGAGACTGGGTCCTCCCAATAACAGTTTATGCACCTCCACTGCGTAGACGAGCTACTCACGGAAGAAACGATAGATCCGTGTTAGTTGGAAATCTGTTCAACTCTTAAAGGTACGTGGTTATCTATAACTAAGTTTTCAGCTATCTTATTTGCCAAAAGAGTTCCTTCGTGAAGCTGGAAAAGAATTTACCGGATATCGAAATGATGTCAAAAGTAGTTGCCCACTGTGAGTTCATCAGTAATTTGTAATACCAACTGAAGTTTTCTAAGTATTGCTGTCTGCCTTCTGCTTGGTACATAGCTCTAGTTTAGTCCAACAATGCTTGTTTATTCCACCTAGTTTCTTGTATGTCCATCCAAGTTCTAATGCTTGCATCTCTGTTAAACTATATCCAAGTCACTGCTTTGAATTAATACGTATATCACAGTTGTACGTAGATGATCTGAATAAACTAACCCTATCCTATTTTATCTCAGATGCACAAGTTGCTGCTGTTCTTTGATAATCGTACCAGGCCTACGTCTGGGAGGTAGGATATGTATGTAATTCAGCATGCACAACTTGGCCCAGGCCATACGTGTAAAATACCTAAAACGCCAAAAGAGCATTTTGAGTGAGGAGAAAGAAACATGTTACACAAATAGTCTGCTTCTGTTGATATATAGTTCATAACCAGAGAACAGAACTCTTGTAATTCCATTGTTTTGTGGAAACCATACTTGACTCCACTGGTTGCCCGGACTACACATAATCTTTTTTCCTGAGGCTGCTGTCGCAGAGTTGCAGCAAGCTTCAGTCAATGAGTGTCATTACCAAATTACATCTACTTTCAAGGACAGATACTTCTTTTTTCAAATCAAAGTTCTGTTGCCGACAGTTATATATATGCACAATCTTATGGTATGCCGGAGATGTCATATGTTCAGTTCTGCCAATCTTTCACTGCACTTGTGTACTGCTAGAGCTGGAGTTGAGCCGTGTTGATTTCTTCTATTCTTTTCTGTCTGTGTTGAGATGTGAGCCGTCATCTGCTTGGTGTGCTCGTGCAGTATACTTCTAGTTCGCGTTAAAAAAAAAAACAATTGTCGCATAGGTGCATTATACCAAGTGCCTTCCAATACAAAATGTTTGTCAGACTTTCTTCCGCTCTGAACTCTGAAGCATGAAGGCGGGGGCAACACCTTCTAACAGTCAGCATCGTGCAGGTCACCGCAGAGGCTTCTGATCGATGCGGAGGCTCGCATCGCGCTCGGTAGGAGGAGCGACGTGTGCACAAGCCATGCATAACTTGCTATGTTCGTTCGGTATACTGTCACCTTGCCGTGCTGCCGATCTTCTCACGCCGGCTGTCGATTTGTTTCGGTTTTCCAGGGCAAGTGGCAACGTGAGACAAGCGACCTTGGCGCCGCCGTCGCCGCCAGCGTGGCTCGGAAACCGGAGATGCTCGCCTGACGGGAAGTCAAGTCGAAAAGCGGTTTGGTTGGAAGAGGTGGCCTGCACCTGCCTGCCTGCTTCCACCCGCAACTTGAGCAGGCAGGGTTTTGCCATTTGTCCGTCGCCATCCTGGCGGTGCCGGCAACTTGCTATCCTGGAGTGGTACTTCTCGTACCTGCATCTTTTAATACGGGGTTGACAAACTGCGTCGAGCAGATTGGCATCATCATCATCACCAATCCAACTCAGCATACCGCGATCTTTCCCCGTCCCTTGGAAAAGTATTTACATTTTCGATACGTAGTCGGCATGTTCGAAGCGCGGGAATCTTTTATACTATGTGAACACGAAACAGTTCAGTTCTCTTTAGACAATTTATTTACCGCAACTTCGGTCGAAACGAGGCCTAGTAGGCTGGCACTTGTCTTTTATTTTTAATCCGGAACGCGTAGAAAATTTTAAGCAAAACAAGTGGATGAAGTGCATGCTACCATTATGTGCATTGGTAACATTATATAGGTTTCCTACCATTTCCTTGTTGCCAACTGTGTATCCCTTGAGAGAAAACAAAGTACACTAGTAATAAAGCATATATGAGCACATAATAAAATCATTCTAAACTGAAAGATGCAAAGAATAAACTGCCACGGCTTGCTGATGCCCACTGCATGACATCATCACTCGAGGTGTCGAGAGTTGAATAATTGGTGTTCATTAGAAAAATATCTCACTGATAGGCCTGCTTCCAACCGATGCAGGGAAGTTTGCAATAAGAAACGAGGTGCCCGTCAGTTCTACTGATGGTTTATTAGCTTGATCAGGACCACCATGTTGTGGTTGGCTGTTGGGACAGCCTCAAGGCCAGCAAGTTTTTCTTGAACTGTCAGGGCCAGCAAGTTGATGGTGCTCCAGTGGTCCAATTGGTAGCTTCCGACTACTTAATCACATAGCTTTCAACCGTCATTGTGCTAATATAATTAGTTTTCCCAGCAAAATATTATTTTTAAGTACACGTCTTGCCTAAATGGGTAGTTTAGCGATCAACTAGTTTCCATGATATTTTTTCTTTCTCCTAGTTCATACTCGAAAGCAAAGTTCTCGAATTCCTTGTTTTGTAAATCCTTTGCAGACTTATGGATCGTCAATAGTTTCATTATAAAAACTCTACGCCCCCCTAAAATATAGCCATCAAAGCCAGGGCGGAATGTTGTTTGGAGCATATAACACGGTATTTGCTGTTAAATACTAGCTAGTGTGTGAAGGTCTGTAGTTCTCACGCCACTGTAGGGAAACAGCTGCTCCGAAAATGCCAAGCAGCTTTCATGAAAAGTCTACCTTCAGCAGTGTGGATAACTGATTTGTAGTACCCACCATTCTATAAACTGCCAAGAAAAGAACCACTTGGACAATTTTCTAAGGCCGACCTTTTAGTTTGGCAGTTGGGTGGAGACAACTGCATTCAGGGAACAAAGAGACACCACCACCCAAAAGTTCCATTTTGGACATATATTTGACACACTTGCATTGGACATTTGGATTTTGTGAGAGGCCGCTGGGATGGAGATGGATATCCATCATCTTGGAGAGCCATTGATAATTGAGTAGATTTCTCGCAAAAGGAAACAAGACAATTGGGCAGATACAAAGTACCCGTCCATTACTTTAGTGGTCCATCATGTTTTGTCAATAGTCACAGTTTTTTAGTATGTGTCCTCGATTCGAAATAATCGAGTAGTGTAATGCGCAAAATTCTGTGGTTTATTTTCTGCCAATTTTTCCTAGATACAAAGCACTTCCCCAGATAGGTATGCTGTTCTTAAGTGTGGAAGTAAGGGGACGCATGCATGAACCCAGCATTTCCACGGAGAAAGAAATTAATGATATGACATAGAGATGAAATTGATGGGTGGTAGACTTAGAGAGAGTTCAGGTGGGCATCGATCTAACTAATGCGGATAGCAACTTCTTCGAAAAATTAATGGCTGAAAGTGAGACCAAAGGTTCCTAACTTCAAAAAAATATCCTAGAATTTTTGCTATATGGGTAAGATGCATTGTAGAGGAGTACAAGATATTTCTGCGAGTCTTTTGTTTGAATAGGAGCTGAATGAAAACTAATTGTCAACTAAATTTGCGTACCCATAACTTGGTCTGAATTTACGTGGATGGTACCCTGCCTTCAGCACATCTATATCCTTACAGGTTCTGAAGTACACAAGTACTACATCTCAAATGGATAGTATTATATGCATGCCATTCTTCGAAACTAAGGAAAATTTAATAGAACCACTGGATCTTGTTTAAGATACCAGAACGAAGAAAATTGCTATTCTAGTGAACTAGGGATAGCCTATGTAAGCATCGTTTTCTGCCAGCGTACTAACACATCTGCATATTGATAATGAATGGAAAATGGATTTTCTCCAACTCATATGGCGCACAACCCGTATCTCGGCTATCTGTTTTTGTGATTGAATGACCCAGATTTGGTGTTGAATGGGTTGAATGTTCAACTCATTCAACAACAAATCTGAACCGTTCAATCGCAAAAATGGATGGTCAAGATACGAGTTATGCGCCGTATGAGTTAGAGAAGCTACGAACCGTAATGGCAACACACAAACGGACTAGAGAAGACTTGACCAAGAAGATTGCTATACAAAATAGAGTCATCCCCATCATTTTGCAATTAGTAATACACCGTTAAACACCACCTAATCAGAGCACCCTTCGGCAGGTCTAGCTACTAAAAGAACTGGACACAGCCAAATGGATGGAATCATGGAGCTCCATCTTGTGCACACACAAGGGAGAAACTTTTTAGTAGTTATCAACATGGTGTTTTTGTTTACGTTCTAATAATGAAGGGTAGAATGACCATCAAGAATGCAACTACAATGCGGAAGCAGAAGTTCACTGATCATGATTCAGTTTCACAATATCACTGTTCTGATTTTCTCCAAGTGTCACATTCAAGATAGAACAGATTAAGAACAATTATTCACATTCTTTTTTTTTTTGAAACAAGGCAAAAGCTTTGCCTTTTATATTGATAATTATTCACATTCAGAGATCAAGACAAATGTAAGCATCCAAATTGATCATTTCTGATTTCATTTGATGCTCGTCCCACCGGTGTTCCTTACATAATCACTATTTGCTGACCATGGGTGCATGAACTTCCACCCCTCACTATTTGCTGACCATGGGTGCATGAACTTCCACCCCTCACTACAATCTAGACAAAGGGAAGAGAAAAAATAATTCAATTCTCTCAACCAAAGTGCAAAAATCCTCACAAGAACAACCAAAATACAAAAGGATCACAAAGAAAGCTCTAAGCCTCCAACTACCTCATTAAGCCAGAAATGACGCGCACATTTCACCAATCAAATCCCTCGACGACCCAAGCGGAGTCTGCAACAAGTCAGGGGCCATCCCCTGGAAGACGTCCTCCTCCAAGAAGCTCAAGAAACCCCCAGGGTTGAGGTCCATCCACAGCTCACCGAAATCAAGATCGCCGCCGCCGAACCCTCTTTCCTCCACCTTTACCACCTCACACTTGATCTTCTTCCTCCTCCTGTTCTCCTGCTGCACCACGAAATCGTCCAGCGCCGGCGCTACCGGCAGCCTCTTTTTCTGTGGCTTCTCCTCTACCAGCGAAGGAGGCGTCGGCGCCGTGGTCACCGTCACCGCCTTGTTGTCTTCGTCGCCCTCCGTGTCGCAGGCAGGCTTCTGGTGCTGCCTCCCGGTGAGCCGCTGCACGATGTCCCGGAAGTTGGCGGCGTCGGTCTTGATGATCTCCGGCGCGATGATGTGGATGATCCTTATCGCGGGCCGCGTGGTGGCAGTCCTGGATGTGGATGGCACCGTCGCGTGGTGGCGCGAGGAGCCCCTGTGGTGCTGCACCGGCGGCGTCGACGGGCTCATGCTGCTGTGGTCGTACGCGTGCTCCCCCATTGACATGCGAGCGCAGGCTGGGACAGAGATTGGAGAGACCGGAGGAGGAGCGATGAGAGATGGAGAGTTAGCTATAGGAAGGAAGATGAGAACTGCTTGAGAAGCGTGAGGGGGCAGGCGTGGAGGTATATATGGCGGACGGGAGGAAGGAGGTGACTTGCAATTATGGTTGATGGTGAGGAACAAAACCGGTCTCTAGCTCCAAGGTTTGAAATATAGTGGCAGAAGTGATGTCATGAACGGAATTGGAGAGAGTGTGTAGTTTAAGATGTCGGCCTTGATCTTGTTTTGAATTGTGTGTCGGCCTTGTTTTGTACTGGTATGTACGGCACAATCTGCTGTTGGTCGCCATGTGGAATTTCAGTTGTTCTGGGTGACTGATCGTCTTGTAAGTTTGTGACACATGCTAGCATACGATCGGGCACTCATATATTTACACCAGCAGGCGAAGTAACTTTCTCAAGGTTTTTCCATGGAGTCAGTAGTGTGCGCGCGTGTGTTCAAATGACTTTCGCCATTGATCAATTGCTGTCTCATCTAGGGTGTAAACGGATCGGATCGGATCGGATTTTGCCTCTACCATATCTTTTACCATATTTTTTCTCGGATTCGGATCGGATCGGATCGGATAATGAACGGTTGCGGATTCGGGAGCGGATAGATATAATCACGGATTCGGAACGGAAACGGAGCGGATTCGGGGCGGAAAGAAAATTAGTCGGATCGGTATACGCAATGTACATCATCAGCCCACATAACCAAAAACAATAGCTCAACAACGTAATAATCTAACAAAGTTGTACTCTATTAGTTTAGAAAAATAGAACTAACTACAAATTGTGCTCCACAAATGAATTTCACAACTCACTAATTACAAATTGTGCTCTATTAGTTTAGACATTTCGGTAGAAAATCGGATTATTCGGATTATAACCATCGGATAATCCTAATTAATATTCGGATAATCCATATTCGGATGCTATTTTACATACCATATCCTATACCGTATCCGGGTGTTAAGTTCGGAATCGGATATCCTTATCCGGCAGATTCTTCGAAACCGGATATGTATTCTTTAAAACGGATTCGGCGACGGATCCGGTACGGAAATTATCCTATCCGTTTACACCCCTAGTCTCATCGATCGGTATCCCACAGCGATCGCACGAGGAGACAGCGGGTGCGCTCCCGGAAGTAACGCGCGCCTGCTTGACGTGTATATACCAGGCCGGGGCCCGCGCGCGGTCGCGAGTGGCGACGACTCTTCTCAGTTCTCATCAGCCATCAGGTGAGCGATCAGGACCTCCTTGGTCTGACCGAGCGAAGGTAGGAGAACAGCAGCTATCTAAGGAAAAGTGAGATAAGGTGAGGAATATCAAGTGCAAGTTTTTGGCTCCTGAGTGCCGGTGCTCCTGCTAATTAATTTTTTAAGTCGTTTTTATGAGCTTCAAAAAATTATGAAAAAAATAGGAGTGTATCAAATGGTGTATCTCACAAACGTGTAAAATATCAATTTCAAATATTTTGTATTTTGGACTAGACAAAAATGATAAAATCTGATAAATTTAGATTTGAAACTATGCACACTAAGATCCACACTCTTGTCATTTTTGACGATTGCTATACAAAATAGAGTCATCCCCATCATTTTGCAATTAGTAAAACACCGTTAAACACCACCTAATCAGAGCACCCTTTGGCAGGTCTAGCTACTAAAAGAACTGGACACAGCCAAATGGATGGAATCATGGAGCTCCATCTTGTGCACACACAAGGGAGAAACTTTTTAGTAGTTATCAACATGGTGTTTTTGTTTTCGTTCTAATAATGAAGGGTAGAATGACCATCAAGAATGCAACTACAATGCGGAAGCAGAAGTTCACTGATCAAGATTCAGTTTCACAATATCACTGTTCTTATTTTCTCCAAGTGTCACATTCAAAGATGGAACAGATTAAGAACAATTATTCACATTCAGAGATCAAGACAAATGTAAGCATCCAAATTGATCATTTCTGATTTCATTTGATACTCGTCCCACCAGTATTCCTTACATAATCACTATTTGCTGACCATGGGTGCATGAACTTCCACCCGCCACTACAATCTAGACAAAGGGAAGAGAAAAAATAATTCAATTCTCTCAACCAAAGTGCAAACATCCTCACAAGAACAACCAAAAAACAAAAAGATCACAAAGAAAGCTCTAAGCCTCCAACTACCTAATTAAGCCAGAAATGACGCGCACATTTCACCAATCAAATCCCTCGACGACCCAAGCGGAGGCTGCAACAAGTCAGGGGCCATCCCCTGGAAGACGTCCTCCTCCAAGAAGCTCAAGAAACCCCCAGGGTTGAGGTCCATCCAGAGCTCACCGAAATCAAGATCGCCGCCGCCGAACCCTCCTTCCTCCACCTTTACCACCTCGCACTTGATCTTCTTCCTCCTCCTGTTCTCCTGCTGCACCACGAAATCGTCCAGCCCCGGCTCTACCGGCAGCCTCTTTTTCTGTGGCTTCTCCTCTACCGGCGAAGGCGGCGTCGGCGCCGTGGTTACCGTCACCGACTTTTTGTCCTCGTCGTCCTCCGCGTCGCAGGCAGGCTTCTGCTGCTGCCTCCCGGTGAGCTTCTGCACGAGGTCCCGGAAGTTGGCGGCGTCGGTCTTGATGATCTCCGGCGCGATGATGTGGATGATCCTTATCGCTGGCCGCGTGGTGCCAGTCCTGGATGTGGATGGCACCGACGCGTGGTGGCGCGAGGAGCCCCTGTGCTGCTGCACCGGCGGCGTCGACGGGCTCATGCTGCTGTGGTCGTACGCGTGCTCCCCCATTGACTTGCGAGCGCAGGCTGAGACAGAGATTAGAGAGGCCGGAGGAGGAGCGATGAGAGATGGAGAGTTAGCTAGGAATGAAGATGAGAAGCGTGAGGGGGCAGGCGTGGAGGTATATATGGCGGACGGAAGGAAGGAGGTGACTTGCAATTATGGTTGATGGTGAGGAATTCACAGAACCGGTCTCTAGCTCCAAGGTTTGAAATAGTAGTGGCAGAGGTGATGTCATGAACGGAATTGGAGAGAGTGCGTACTTAAGATGTCGGCCTTCATCTTGTTTTGAATTGTGTGTCGGCCTTGTTTTGTACTGGTATGTACGGCACTATCTTCTCTTGGTCGCCATGTGGAATTTCAGCTGTTCTGGGTGACTGATCGCCTTATAAGTTTGTGACACATGCTAACATAGGATCGGGCACTCATATATATTTACACCAGCACGCGAAGTAACTTTCTCAAGGTTTTTCCATGGAGTCAGTAGTGTGCGCGCGTGTGTTCAAATGACTTTCGCCATTGATCAATTGCTGTCTCATCGATCGGTATCCCATAGCGATCGCACGAGGAGACAGCGGGTGCGCTCCCGGAAGTAACGCGCGCGGTCGCGGGTCGCGACGACTCTTCTCAGTTCTCATCACCCATTCACCCATCAGGTGAGCAATCAGGACATCGTTGGTCTGACCGAGCGAAGGTAGGAGAACAGTAGCTATAAGCTAAGGAAAAGTGAGATAAAGTAAGTAAGCCTGGTCATAATTTGGTGTCAAACCGCCTAAACCAGCGGACCAACCCGCACCGCACCAGCAAAACGGTTTTTTCCGGGTTAGCTGGTTTCCGGTTTCCAACCCGTGAATAGAAAATTAGGAGACGGTTTGAGACGGTCTCTAACACGAGGAAACCGTCGAAACCGTGACGACTTCTCCGAGCTGGGGCGGCGCACGACTTCCGGGACACAGCCTTCCGGGACGCCCTTGCCGTCGGCCCCGTCGGCGCGGCGCTCGCCAGGGCGCCCGCCGACCGCCTCACCACCGACCTCCTCGACCGCCCCATCAAATCGCTCGACGTCCTCAACGCCGACACGCCGTCTCCCTCGCGCTTGCCTAGCTCCGCGGGTCGCACCGCGCCGCCCTCACTGCCTCCTCCGCGACGGTGGCGGCGCGTCGCTGCTCCACCAGTTCGCGCGCGCTCGCCGGGCAATCGCCAGGCTGTTCCCGACGCCGCCGGCGCCGGCTCCAAGGGCGGCGCGCTGTCCTTCAGCGTGTCCTCCAAGAACTGGTTCGCGGGCGCGCGGCGGCGGAGTCGGAGACGGAGGCTGCAGCCGTGGCGTCTGTCAGCAAGGACTGAGGAGCGTGCCGAGGATGTCGTGGACTCGTGGAGCGCGCCGAGGCGCTGGCCGGTGCGTGCCGGGCGCTGGAGGACGGCCTCGCTCTGCTCGAGCGACAGGTGCGCGCCGTGTTCCACCGCGTCGTAGCCAGCCGATGCAAATTCAGTATCCCATCGGCGTCGGCGCGGCTCTCTGTTTCTGCAGACAACAAGTACGCGAGCAGAGCACTACGGCCCCGTCGATGCGTTGTCGGCAGCTCGGCTGGTGACGACGGATGAGCAGCGGTTTGAAGAACGGCAGGTACTTGCTGCTTGTAGTCGTACACGAACTCCAATCTGCGACGGCGTAGCGCTGCATCCGCGCGCGAGGGCGACCCGCGGCCGTGCTGGCTCCGGTGATCCAATCTGCTCGAGCAGCAAGTATTTGAATACGTATACATGATGTCATCAATACGTCATAATGACATCACTGCATGAGATGTTTTATACTACGTGCGCGACGTTGCGACCGTACGAAGCCCCCTGCGCCCTCCTCATCGGTTTCAAACCGTGTAAACCGTGAAACCAACCCGACACAAACCGTATACTTACTCCCTCTAACCGCGTGGAAACCAAACCAAACCAGCTGAGACCGGAACATTTGTGCCGGTTTGACAAACCAGCGAAACCCGCAACAAACCGTCGATGCACAGGCTTAAAAGTAAGGAAGAACAAGTGCAATAATCGGAAAGTGTAGTTGGCTTCAGAGTCCGGTGCTCCTGCTACTTAATTTTTTTAAAATCGTTTTTATAAGCTTCAAAAAAATATGAAAAAAATGGGGTGTAGCAAATGGTGTATCTCACAAACGCACAAAATAAAATACTTTGTATTTTAAGCTACACAAAAATGATAAAATCTGATAAAATTTAGATTTGAAACTATGCATACTCAGATCCACACTCTTGTCATTTTTGTATAGCTTAGAATAATAAGTATTTGAAACTGATTTTTTGCATGTTTATGGGATATACTATTGTCTACAACCGGATTTGTTTTCAGAATTTTTTGAAACTCGTGAATATGATTTTTGAAATAATAATAATAGCGGGAGCAGTGGAACTCAAGAGCCAAAAATCTACACCACCACAAGAATGAAATATTTAGGTTTTGATAGCCTGATCTTCCAGCCACCCATGTGCTCTCTTTATGTCAAAGGGTAGACATTGTTTTGAGAGTGAGGACTATTCTTCAGGGTGAAAACCCAAGGTCTGTCCTTAATTGGTTGTGCCTGTCACTGTTCTTCTTGAAGGCGTTGCTTTTGAAGAATTGGACATCAGATGTTGTTTTGGTGGTGGTTGTGCGGCTGCTACAAGGACTGTAACTCTGTAGCGGGACTTTTCTTTTTATTTCTTCTTCTTATTGTCTTTCGGCTGTGTGCATCCGTAATAGCTTTGGGCATTGCGTTGTTGCAGAGGCTGGGTGTAATTTGTATCTCCGCGATATTAATATACACTCTTTATCTAAAAAAAAAGGCGTCCAAGCTAATTAGTTCAGTGGATAACCACCTACTTACATAAATGAGTTGACTTAACAACGACGCATGGGTAAATACATTTTACCTAACCGCCTCTCGTTGCTACGCTCTGGGGCTACAAACCCTAACCGCCTCTCAACCCTTCCCCACCCGTCCTCTTCCTCGCCGCTTCCAGAGGCTTCCGCCCGGAAGCCGACGCGCGGCTGCCAAAGACGATCAAGGCTAGGATCTCATAGTTTTACTTCTCTTGCGAGAAGCTTCGGGTTCTAGGGCAACGGCCTCGGGAGGGGAGGGCAGCGTCGGTCCTAGCGGCAGGGGACGCTCATCGGTGATGTTGGCTGTTCTCCTCGGTCACGCGTGCAGCAAGGAGGCGGTGGATGGTGGTCGCGGCATGGAGGTCGCCCCGTTGTCCTCGTCCCACGCTGTCCCCACCCCATTGGCTATGGATTTCGGTGTGCTAGATAGATTTGGAGCCTAGTCAGGGTGGATAGGTTGGGGGATATGTCCAGGAGAATTTTTGGGTTGATGGAGGAGGTCATGATGTCAGCGACGTTTCGGACGTCGTCTTCCTCCTTGAAGGCGACACCAAGAGGTAGATCCCCATTCCCCTCCTTCCCTTGTGCCCAGTTGAAAATCCTAAATCGTACCAGTTGGGTGGCGGCGACATTCTAGCGTTGTATCCTCCCTGGAGGCACCGCCTTGGGACTAAGTGAAGGTGGCCGTGTTGTGTGTGGTTCGTGGTCTACTTGTGATGACGTGTTTCCTGAGGCGCTAAGGTGCCGTGTTCAATCAAAGTTCCTCCTCTGCTTGTTGTGCTCGCCTTCCGCATGTGGTTCTGTTTGCCGGCGGCCGGTTGACGCCCTCGGGTCTAGGAGAGAGCGGTAAGTGGTCCCCTTTCCTACGACATCGCCTTGGCAGATGTGTCTTGAGAACGGCCTTTGTGAGATGTGGTCTTTCACGGCAGCGCTGATGGCATTGTCTTGTTGTGTCTTCTTTTGTTGTTCTCATCCTACAGCTTGCATCTGGCCAGGTGGTCGGTGCTATGACCGGTGGCGACGTTCTTGGGTAGCCCCCGTGCCGAGATGTTCGTGATTGGTGTTCTCTTCTTGACATTTAGCCCCATCTGTGCATGCATTATCTAGGGTGAGCTGCTCTGCCTTTCCGACGGTAGTCACGGTACGACGCCCTTTGGTGGGAAGGCAGTGGCGGCGCCAGGAATTGGTGGCTGGGTATTCACCCAAATTTTTTTTTTGCCAATGTCAATTTGTTTTTCTCTAAATGCTATATATGAACCAAACAACACGGTGAATCTAGGAGAATTTTTTTCTACATCTACAATCTACATTACAAGAAAACAAGAGGAAATTCAATAAATTAAAACATTTCATCTAGAAAACTAGATCTACTACTACTAGTACAAAAGGGTGTAGCAAATATAACCAGATGGTGTTGTTCCTTGGCGTCGATCTACCGGAAGAAGACCTCTATGACGCTTGATGCCGTCCGGCAAGGACCAGCCCGTGAGCCTGAGACGACGCAATTGGAGGCAGCCGGACGAGATCCCTGCCGGCAATCGAGCTCCTCGTCGTGGTGCTGGGGGGCTACGGCTCATCCATGCCTGATGTTGCTTGGCCTCCTTGGCGAACGGTGGCCGGCTGGGGCACTGCGGCTTAGATCCGGCGCGGCAGAGCCCGAGCAGCCTTGGCGCGTTGCCGCGTTGGCTGCAACATGAGGAGGCCGGCGGCGCGGCAGCTGCCGATGTGGCCGGAGCTGGGCGTTCGTGTGAGAGGCGAGCTGGGAGAGGGAGGTTCGCGGAGGAAGAGAGGGGCTGGCGCGTGAGGGGAGAGAGAAAGGGGATCGATGCGATGCGAGCGAGCGTGCGTGCTGAGCCTGAACGAGCGAAGGCAGACAAACTGGGTTGTGGTTGCGTTTGCTTCCTTAGTGGGCTGGGCCAAATACATACATATTTTTTTCGCTGCAAAATCTTGGGTATTCCAGGGAATACAGGGGCATACCCCTGGCGCCGCCCCTGTGGGAAGGCAAGGGTTTTTCTTTGAAGGGCAAGCGGATGGCTGGAGACGACAAGCTGGGAGCTGACAAAGGCCTCAAAGCTAAAGCTTTGCTTTTTCTTGTAAGTTGATCTTTCAGCACTGTGTGTATGTACCGTTTGTTGGTTTATTAGCTTAAATTCGTGCACTTCGTGTCTTTTATCTACAAAGATACAAAACACAGAAATAATCAAAATTAATATAATTGTCTCTCATAGCCGTCGAATCGCAGTGAAACAATGACTTCACATCACAATTGTTCCTCTTGTCGATGACGCGCCTTTAGCCATTCCACTTAGCCGAATTGGTATTCGGGTTGCAACTCGCAACAACTTCAGATAAACAGGGGGCCATCCGCCTACACCTTCAGATAAACAGGTTTGCGCTTTAATTTGGGCCATGTGTAATGTCAGAAATGATACTACCTCCGATCCGCTTTATGTGTCGCAGAATACGTGCTGCGCTAGTACAAAAGTTGTACACAGCTGCCGACACTTATTACGGATAAGAGGAGTATTATATTTAGCAAATCAAAAGTTCTTCCTTTTTGCAGGTCATCCTTTTGACTTCCCACTGAATACGTATATGGTCCAATCTCAGCAGGACATGGATAGCCCTTTGGAAATGGTTACACGAGATTTGTGCAGTTAGTGCAGCTGAGGGCTTGATCACATGATCACAATTTGGTGTACCACCGTGTTTTCTTGTTTCCCCTTTTAGATGGTTGATACATGTATCGATCTTTTAATAGTGTTGTACTCTCATGTTTGAACGAACATTGCAGAGGCGAGTTGTTCGTCGCCTTTTCGGAAAAAATCTATCAGGACTATTTCCCCTTCTAAAAAAACCTGATTATCTATCCGTGCAAGAGTACAGAAGTAGTACAACTTACATATAATATTATACATGATTCTTCGTAACTGAGAACAAATTATTTAAAAAAGGAACCATTGGATCTTGTTTAAGATGGTAGAATAAATAATATTTGCTAGACAAAGGACCTAGGGATTAGCCTATGCAAGCTCACGGTGGGCATTCGGGTAACCCGAAATTATCGGGTCGGGTTTTTCGGGTTTTTTTCAATTCGGGTTTTGAAAACTGACACCCGAAGTTAGGCCAAAATTAGAGAAACCCGATAATTCGGGTACCCGACAGTTCGGGTTCGGGTTCGGGTTCGGGCTTCCCGATTCACCCGAATTACATCTGGGAGGCGGCAGCGTGATGGCAGGGACAGGGAGGCGGTGGCGTGATAAGGGAGGCGGCCGATGTGCGCGAGGGAGATGGCCGGCGGCCGTCATGCGCAAGGACGCGAGGGAGGTGGGGAGAGGAAAGAAGGGAGGTGGCCGGCGTGCGCGAGGGAGATGGCCGGCCGGCGTGCGCGAGGGAGGTGGGGAGAGGAAAGAAGGGAGGCGGCCGGCGTGCGCGAGGGAGATGGCCGGCCGGCGTGCGCGAGGGAGATGGCTGGCGGCCGTCATGCGCGAGGACGCGAGGGAGGTGGCAGGCGGTCGGCGTGCTGGAGTGCTGGCGCCCTGCCGCCGCGATGGGGAAAATGGATCTGGTGGATCGTGTGCTGGCTTCAACGAGCTAGGTCACGGGATGTGGTGGGCTGGTGGCTGTCTTATGTTGGGCTGGACTGGGCTTTGGCAGAATGACAATTTTTCTTTACTGGGCCTTCTCTATTTCGGGTTATTCGGGTAATTCGGGTTCCGTGGGTTCAAACCCGAATTTCCCGAATTAAATTCGGGTATTCAGATCTGCTACCCGTTGCAGCCATCGGGTTGGTCGGGTTCGGGTTGTTCGGGTTCGGGCTCGGGTTTTTCGGGTTCGGGGTTCGGGTTTCGGGTTTTATGCCCACCGTGAATGCAAGCATCGTTTTCTGCCAGCGTACTTCCACATCTGCAAATTGCTACCGGCAACGCACAACCGGACTACCAATTGACTTCACCTAGAAGAATGATATAAAAAATATAAAGTTATTCCCATCAAGGTGATATGCAGCTCTAAGTCACATAGATTGTTCACACCATTTTTGCAATTAGTAGACATAACCAAACACCACTTATCACTACCAGAAAATTCATCTTTGCCGAGTGTCCAAGCCTTTGCCGAGTGCAAAAACACGGGACACTCGGCAAAGAGCCTCTATGTCGAGAGAAGGAAAAAAACACTCGGCAAAGTGATGCCCACTCGGCAAAGAGCCTCTTTGCCGAGTGTCCCCTGATTAGGCACTCGGCAAAGAGTGTTTTGTCGGCAAATACACGAAATTACACTCGGCGAATCTTTTGTCTCGGCAAAAGGACTCGTCACATGGCACTTGACGACCGGATCGACGGCACTGTGACGGAGAAAGATCTTCGCCGAGTGCCCCTCTCGGCAAAGATATTTTCGCCGAGTGCCCCTCTCGGCAAAGATGTATTTTTTCAATTTCTAATTCCAAAATGACTTTTTTTGTAGCAAGTACAAAAAATATGGTGGAAAATGGCACACATCAAATTTCCACACAAAGTAGTCCATATATGATGGATACTCCAAAATAATTTGGAATGTTCTCGATTTCTACCTATTTTCGCTTATTTAAATGGCTTTATACCAATTTTCCAAAAGTAATTCAAATTTGAACTACACCTATGTGATAGTTTGCTCTGAATTTTTTTAGAAAATCATTTTAAGATACACAAATAGTGGTTATATCACAGAACTATCGATAGTTTTGAAAAATTCAACCCCTTTCGATGAAAAGTCATGGTGGCCATTTTGATCATTTTTTAAAAAAATCAAAAAAAGTGAAAAAATAATCAAAAAATGTAATCCTTTGGCATGAAGTCCATTTATGTGTACTAGTTGATACAAAAAATGATAAACTTGAGTTTTGACACACTTTTCAAAAAATTACTTCACAAATAGGTGTATCATGTATAAACATGTATAGGTTTCATCTCAAATGACCATGATATGGTTATTCCCGTGCCATAGTTTGTTATAAAATGCCCATATTCGACACATAGGTGTATGTTGGTATGGGAAACAATGTTACCAAACTGGGTTTCTAATTTTTTTTCAAAATATCATTTTCCATTTTTTAAGTGTCAAAAATGATTTTTTTATGAAGCAAGTACAAAAAATACGTTGCAAAATTGAACCAATACAATTATCACACAAAGTAGTCTATATGTTATGGATAATTCACAAATATTAGGATTTTTCTCTCTTTCTATCTAATTTCACCTATTTAAATAACTTTATGCCGATTTCTCGAAAGTAATTCAAATTTGAACTACAAGTACGTGATAGTTTGCTCTGTTTTTTGTACAAAAATCATTTTAAGGTACACAAGTAGTGATTATATCACAGAACCGTCGATGGTTTTGAAAAATGTGACCCCTTTCAATGAATATCCATGGTGGCCATTTTGGCCATTTTTTCAAAAACGTCAAATAAAGTGAAAAATACTCAAAAAAAGGAATCGTTTGGCATGGAGTCCTTTTATGTGTACTAGTTGATAGGATAAATGATAAACTTGAGTTTTGACAAACTTTAAGGTGTTAAATTGTATTCTCAATTAGCTGGGAGATAGCACAATCCGCGTACTTGCATCTGATTGGTTGAGAGGCGTTGCCACGGATTGATGACATGGCAAACAGAGAGCCACACATCGCTATCTCTTCATCCCTGTCTCTCTCTTATCTCTCACCTCGCTAGTCCTAGCCTTTGTTTTTTTTGCATAGACTAGTCCTAGCCTGTAGCCCCACAAGTGCACGTTATGTGCCTTATCCGATCTTCCCGTGATCCCGTGCCCTCTCCTCCTCTGCTCGACGACAGCGCGCAAGAGAAGACGCCGCCACGGGGGTCGCTCGTGTGCAAGACGGCGCGGCGGCCGCGCGGTGCACCGCAAGCAGCCCGCGGGCGGCGTGGAGTCTGCGGCGAAGACGTCAGCTGCAGCTGCCGCGGCGCACGCGGCCGACGTGCGGAGGGAGGTGGCCGCGCATGTCGTCCCGCGGCGGTCCGGCCGTGGTGCGGCTGCGCGAGGCCCTCGAGGACCCCGACGACGTCGTGCACCTCGTCATGGAGCTCTGCGAGGGCGCGGCGAGCTACTCCGAGCGTGCGGCCGCCAACATCTTCCGCACCATCGTCGACGGCCTCCTCGAGCTCCCCCATGCGCCGGCCACGCGACGGCCTTCTTCGACGTCTCCGTGGCCCCGCAGCGCTGTCCTTTGATATGTGGCCGGGCTCCTCCGGCGACGGGACCCGAACGGCAGCGGCGCGAACAACGACCCACTCCGGCCACCGCGTCCATAGCACGGGCGTGGGGGCGACAGGGCGGCGTGCGGGCGTAGCAGCAGCGCGAACATCGACGGGACGAGGCGTTCTTCGGCGGCCATCCGCTCCGCCGTCCCTGACCCGCCTCGGCTCCTGTCCATCTTTGACGTCGCCGTTCTCCGGCGATCATAGCCAGCAGGACGAGGCCGGAGAGGCCCAGCAGCGAGCGGGACGTCGGCTCATGGCGTCGCTTTTTTTTGTCCCTTTATATTTAGTTTGCCGAGTGTTCCTGCCGGCACTCGGCGAAGATATGACGTCGTTTGTCCAGTGACGGCCGTGAGTGCCTTTTCTCTGCCGAGTCTACTAAAACGACACTCGGCGAACTCTTTGCCGAGAATCCCGTGAAAAGACACGCAGCGAAGATTCTTCGCCGAGGTGAATTTTGCCGAGTGTGTGTCGCCGAGTGCCCCACTCGGCGAAGCCTTCGCCGAGGTGGATTTCGGCCTTCGCCGAGTGTTTTGACCACCCGACAAAGATGAATTTTCTGGTAGTGATTAGTCACCTAACTAACCAATTATGTTTGTTAATCTAAGATAAATAGGAAGTTTGCACACAGTTACTACGGAAGTTACAAATTCGATTAGAATTTTTACATATTTGAACATGCAACAACTTGAAGGATAAGCTACCGGGCGCCTTCTCCTGGAAAAAAAAGGATCACACACACCTTGTGCACAACTTCTCACCAAACTAAAATTGTATAAGTGTATAAGAATTACGAAATAATTAATATACCAACGGTCGATCGAACTTAATAATTATAAGTAACCATATGCTAGTTAATAGCACTATACTTGTAGGGTTAATTAAACAAAAGAGACGGGTGCGATCACGGTGACAGTGATATTAATTCCAACTTACTGCCCCGCTTTAATCCCCTTTTCTTTCACTTAATTTTCTCCCACACATCAATCTAATCACCTTTGAGATCTCTGTCTCTCTCTCTGTTGATCTCACTCTCTTTTATTGTTTTTCTTCTTCTTGCTGCTGCAGTCCTTCTTTTTACTGTACTAGGGCAGCTCCTGTGACTCAGCACTCCTCCCGCACGCCGACGGCCGACGGCCGAGCAAGAAGCTGGCCGCGACGGTGACGGGCGACTCAGCAACGACGGCGACCGGCGACTCAGGAGGAGCTCGTCCGTGTCGGCAAGGAGGAGCTCGTCCGCTTCGGCGAGGCCGCGAGAAGGAGCAGGCTACTGGCGAGCAACGTCGGCGTCGAGGTCCCCATGGATACCCGGTGGGTGTCGGGTACCCGCCGGTGATGGGGACGGGGGCCGTTTCCCCCCCGATAGCTTCGCGGGGACTGATGGGGACGGGGACTGGCGGGGATCGGGGCGGGGACGGTGGAGTCATCCCCGGCCATCCCCGTCCCCGTCGCCATCTTGACTCCTGTCCTGCCTCTTGCCACCTTTTGTACGTTCCTTGAGCTCGATGTCGATCGGCAATGGTGGTAGCTACAGTTTGTTACTGTGAGACGTGGCTCAGCCGCTCGGACGACGCCGCGGATCGTGCGAAGGTCCACAGATCGTCATCGCTGCCGCCGCCGCCGTCGAAGCAGAGCTGGTCCGTGGAGTAGAAGGCCAGCCCGTCGACGGCCGCGTCGTCGAGCACGTGGTTGTTGCCTGCATTTCCTGCGCTGCCGCCGTCGAAGCAGAGCTGGTCCGTGGACGCGTCATGCTGGCCGTTGAGGTGGGACGCGACGAGCCGGTCCATCATGGCCCAGTCCGTGATCCCGCTGTGGCGGTGGGGGGTGTGCAGCTCATCGGCGCACGCCAGCTCGGGGTTGCCGTTGTTGATACCGCTCGCTGCGAGCGGCGGCGTCGTTGATGTCCGCCGCGTGGCCGCCGCTGACGGGCTCTCGAGAGGAGGTAGCTTCATGAATCCGTGGCCACCGAGCACCGTGTCGATGGGCCGGATGTAGCGCGGCGCTGCAGGCTCCGGGCGAGAGGATGGGAGCTCGTGCTCCTGCTTGCATGACCGTCCCATGTAGTGGAGGATTTGGTCGAGCGCGTCGTCGCTAGAGTAAAGTGGCGAGGAGGAGCGCCCTGCCTTGCTGCCTTGATCTCGACCCCCGCCGCCGCTGCGCTTGCCGCTTCTGCCCCCCGCGTCCTTGTGGTGGTGTTTCTTCTTAAACACCCTGCAAACTACCCACCCGTCCTCCCCGCCGGTGTCCGACGATGCGGCGGCAGTGACGACCTGAACATGACGTACGGCATCCAAGGGGGCAGGTGTTAATTATTATTACCTTTCGGGGCACATGAAGCACATGGAAAAAGCTTAATCATTAGTGCAGTGAGAGAGTTTAGAGGGAGAGGAAGAAGAAGAAAAAAAAGGATGGCTAGATGGTGCAGGAGCAAGCTAGAACGCCCGTACTCCTATCCTATCATTGCACCACCATGAAACCTCCATATAATTGTTACGGCAGCAAATAATTAATGGTGATCGGTGCATTAGCTAGGCAATTGAGCTATGTAATCGTACCAGGGCGGTGGTAGTACTGGCATCGGCCCCGGTGGTGGCGGAGGATGGGTCGTCGAGGCGGTACTCATGCATGATCCAGTCGGACTTCTGGCCGTGGGGAGCTCGGCCCTTGTAGAAGACGAGAGTCTTGCGCATGCCGATGCGTTTGACGGCGTTGTAGATGGCCTTGTCGCGGCCGGTGGCCTTCCAGAATCCCGCGGCGGTCGCCCGGTTCGTCCGCGTGCCCGTTGGGTACTTCTTGTCCTTGTGGCTGAAGAAGTACCAGTCGTTCTGAGGTCCGGAACCGATCTTACATTTCTCTGCAATTGCACCCAAATCAAACATTGCGATCTCTTAGATGGTGTGGTAATTCATTCATATGGGTCTCATGACCGTGCAAGTACAACCAGGAATGAAATAGGCTTACAATGGCGCACTAGTTTGCACCGTGAAACTAGCAATTGGTTCATGAACCGTGCAATTAAGCTAGTAACTGATGGAGCTAGGTGCAAAGCTAGGAGGCCATGGCATCAGGAGAACGAGAGGTAAGATTGTATTACTACCTTGGATGTCCCATGGCTCGAGCTTGTTGAGATCGACGTCGCGGATGACATCGAGGTCGATCTGCTCGGAGGCGACCTTCTTGCGGAGGTAGTAGTTCAGGAGTTCCTCCTCCGTGGGGTGGAAACGGAACCCCGGCGGGACGCACGACTGCCCGTTCACAGAGATACTCATTGCTCTCTGTCGACCGCCGGACGGCGCTTAGTTCTTGTAAGGATCGAGTGATAAATTCCTACCTAGTGACGAACAAGCTGGCTGTGTTTGAGTGTTAGGGGCTGGTGCATAATTGGGCAGATCGAGGGAGAAATTGGAGCTAGCTAGTGTCCGAGGAGGGGAGATTACAGAGAGTGGTATGAGCCGGCGGTGCGGGAGGAAAGGTGTCCGTTTATATAGTGGTTGGAAAGTTGCTAGAGAGAGAGTATGTGTGCGCGCGCGCGCGTGAGATAGATAGAGAGAGAGAGAGATGATCGGAGGTTGATATTGCCATCATTCTATGCTGTTGGGTGCAGCTCTTTGCTCCGGTCATTGGAGTGGGGTTAGTTTTGCCACCCACCCCTGACAAAGATGGCCAAAGAGAAAGGTGTTGTGTATTGAGAACAGTTAATATAGATTATATCATGATTCACACAGGTACTACTACTATATAGCTGGTGAGTTTCATCGGAAATTATATTACTTCTGGTGGTAATTAATCACACGTGCTTGTCTTTTCTATCTCAAATCTAGTTAGTAGTGTCTTATTTTTGCTGCCAGTTTGCTACACAAAACAATAACATGATGCACTACTTTTCAGAGCTAGCTGTGTATAAGAGCATCCTTATAGCTGGTCTACCTACTGAATCGATGGAATCACGGAGCCCAATCTTGTGCAAATAGAGAAAAATAATGGACAGGACTATGGAGCGGCGCCGCTCCCGTGTCGTCCCGAGCGGCGGTCCACCACTCAGCGCGTCCGACCGAAAAAATCTAGCTCCCGCGCCCGATTCCGCGCGTCCGTCCGAAAAATCGAACTCCCGCGCGAGCGCGCGCGCGGAGGCGCGCAAGCGCGAGACGGGTTTCGCGCGCCGTCGCTGGGCCGTCGCTGGGCAACGTTTTGCTTCTTCCTGGGCCGTCGCTGGGCCGTTTCGCAGGCTTAGCCTGACCTAATAAATACGAGCCATCTCATCTCCCCAGCTCCAGACAGCCGCCGCCGATCACGGCGCTCTGCCTGGGCGATCGAAGAAATCGCTCCAGACCACAGCTACCATTGACGGCGCTCTGCCTGTGCGATCAAGAAAAACTCGAATTTGGAGAGAAAAATCACAGGAAAAGAAATTCTGGAGCAATATCAGGTTAGTTCCACATCTACTTCTGCTTCTCTTCCTCAAGATCAAAACACAAAATCCAGACAAAAATTGAAGAACAATTGCTGTTCCCGTAGGAATCACAAGACATGACACAAATCGTAGGAAGCACATCCATGTATTCCATCATTCAAACAGGTAGCTAGGTTGCACAAAACAGGTAGCTAGGCAGCTCCAAAAAGCATGGTAGCAAACACAAGAATTCCATGATTCTTTGCAGTGTCACATTCAGCAAGACAAAAATCATGCATGTTTTTGCTGCTCCCATAGGAATCAAGCAAATTTAGAGTACCACTAGCTAGTGGAGATTACAGATACTTCTACACATAGGTAGCTACTCCACAAAGCATGGTAGCATAAAGGACATGCAGGTGCAAACTTGCCTCTGTTACTCATACAGGCTTATATGCATGCAGAGTCATAGTCATAAAAAGCATAGGCTTGGTTCTTCAATCACAGCCAGAAAACATAATGGCATCAACTCTTTAATGACAGAAGAATCCAAAACATCTCCATTCACATCCTGTTGCATGAAAAAAAAACATAGAATGCTTGAGTTAGCAAAACTAACATGATTTCACAATTCATGTCTGCAGGTAAAAAGAGATGGATATAGACAGAGCAATCGGTGCACAAAACGTTGCCATTTCTGGCAATATTATGTCAACCAACCAAGGTATCAGATACACCAATGGTTGCCAAAAATTGTTGAATCCTAGATATCAATTTACTTCTTGGTTACTACCAGAATCAACTTAGTTCTAAAAAAAATGCTATGTACACGTTTCAAATCAATGCAAAAGTATATTATGTGCTAGCTACCGTGTATTTTGAAGGACAATACCAATTTCATTGATGCTAGCTACCAGGTTAAATAATTGCTTGTTGAATCACTGGCAGTAGATATTAGAGGGAAAAATACTAGCTACCATATTAATTTGTAATACATATCAAAATAGCTGAGAACAGATGCCATGTTCATTCATGCTAGCTAGCAGTAAAGACATAACAAAGCAGGTTTAGACTGTTCTAGCTACCAGAATACTTATTTGCTTTTACCAAGTAGTTTATTAGGAGCTACCACATAATTTGATAGCAGATACCACCTATTATTTGAACAGTTACTTACACAAACTCTATTTGCATGCTATTAACTATAGGAAATGCAACTACTGGTGCTGATGGACAAGGTTTGGAGTTGGGACCAGAAGCTACTATTGAGATGGAGACTACCCACGCTGCATCTAGTACTCATACGCCCAGAGCTGAAGGGAGCAACACAAACGACGGCGCAACAGAAGCAATGTCGACACCGCAACCTCCAGCGCCCCACATGAGGTTTGACACACTAGAGGAAGCAGAGAGACACTACAGGAGGTATGCAAGAAGGAAAGGCTTCGACATACGATATGACTACAGGAAACCATCTGAAGTTACAGGGGAATACATTAGAGCAGGCATTGTGTGCACCAGGGCAGGGCATCCGCCAAAAAGAAAGAGGACACGCAGAACCCGAAACCAGTTGTGCCTGAAAGAAAGAGGAACACACATCCAAGAACTAACTGCCCGGCTCATATGTCCATGAAATTCAGAGATGGTAGCTGGCTCGTGACAGACTTCAGTGACGACCACAACCACCCACTCATCAAAAAGTGGTCACTGACAGGTTTCTTAAGAGGTCACAGAGATATCCCTGAAGAAGATAAGGAATTCATTACTCTGCTGCATTCGTGCAACCTGGAGACGAGCAGGCAGATGCAGATCATGACGAAGTTGCACGCTTCACTTGACGGCCTAGGATACACCACGAAAGATGTGGCCAACTTCAGATCCTCACTTCGGGCTGAGAACAAATGGACGGACATGCAAGACACAAGGGCATACTTTGAGTTGATGAAGAAAACTGACCCTGACTTCTTCTACAAAATGTCAGTTGATGAGGAGAAAAGGGTAGTGAATCTGTATTGGGTTGAAGGTGTAGCCAGAAGAGCCTACAAGAGGTTCCATGACTGTGTGTCGTTTGACACCACATACCTGACAAACGCCTACCAAATGCCGTGCGCGCCATTCATCGGGATAGATAACAACGGTATATCAATTCAGTTTGGGTGTGGCCTTCTGAGGCAGGAGCTAAGCGCAAATTTTATTTGGCTCTTCGAGGCATTTCTAGAGGCTATGGATGGATTGGCGCCACTAAATATCATCACAGATCAAGACTTTGGGATGCGAGCAGGAATCGACAAGGTCTTCCCAAATGCAAGCCATCGAAATTGCAGGTGGCACATTGTTGAGAAGGTAGCAGAAGATATTGGGCCATTCCTTCGCAAAAATGAGCAACTTCGGCAAGCATTCAATGACTGCTTGAACAGCAGCTTATCACCGCAAGAATTTGAAACAAAATGGAATGACATGATCAACAAGTACGGTGTTCAAGGGCATAAAAGACTAGCAGATTTGTATGACAAAAGAAGCTACTGGGTGCCAGCCTACTTCATGAAGAACTTCTACCCTTTCATGCAAACAACTCAACGGAGTGAAGGCTTCAATGCTGTCCTAAAGAAATATGTGAAACCAACCAATTCTGTTCTCGAATTTGTTCACCAATACTCTGAAATCCAAGCAAAGATAATGAAGTCTGAAAACAAGGAGGAAGTGGACAGTGCAGTATCAACGGCTCGTGCATTTTGCTACCACCCCATAGAGAACCAGTTGTCCAAGGTGTACACGCGCAAAATACATAACCGTTTCCAGTACGAAATGCAGTCAGTATATTCATACAACATACACCAAACAGGCGAGAAGACGTATCAGGCTGAGTGCATAACGAAATATGTGCCAAACTACTACAACCGCACATATGAAGTTTATGCAGATCCTGAGAACAAGGAGTACAGATGCGCGTGCTGCAAATTTGAGAGAGACGGTATCGTCTGCTGCCACATACTAAGGGTAAGAAAAAATGAAGTAAAAATAGGATATACCAGGTTTATACTACACAGTTGCCTATTTGATACTGTCCAGTTACCACCTTATATATAGTTAAATAAGAAAAAAGTCCAAAAATATGAAAAAATACCAGTTGCCAAGATAAACCATCATAGTTGATAGATTAGAAGTGTTGAGTTACCATGCATGCACTATTATCAGGGGAAAAAAGGAACACACAAACACTAACTTTTCTCTGTTTTGGAACAAAATGCAGACAATGACACAGCTTGGGGTGGTGGAGATGCCTGATGCCTACATTCTGAAAAGGTGGACATGGGATGCGGATGAAGACTTGGTCGAAGAAGGACCAGGTAGACCAGCTGTGATGCCAGAGGAATCAAAAAAGCTGATGTCGCTGGCGCTGATGTGCGCGGATTTTAAGACTCTAGCAATCCAAGGAAACCAATCAGAAGACGGCAGGAGGCTAGTCAAGACACACTTAAAAGGTTTGAAGAAAGACTTGGCTGATCTCAAGCGGGAGGCAGCAAAAAGGGCAAAGAAGGCTACTGCTGCTGCAAATGCTCACGCTGCTGCAAGTGATCCGCTTACTGCTCCAAATGGACCGCCTCCGGCTACAAATCCTACAACAAGTGCTCCAACGAGACGAGCAGCATCAGGACCGCAGGCAGCTCCTAGGGTCGCTCGACTAAAGCTGCTGCAACAAGGTCTTCCAAAAACACAGCTCCTGGCCCCATTGGCCCTACAAGTGAATCAAACCAAGATGGCTATCCAGTTCCTAACATGCAAGCAGATTCTGATTCATCGCAGGCTCCAGACATCCGTGATCCACGGAAATCAAACACAAAAGGAAGGAAAAGGAAACATGCTTTCCAGAACCCATTGAACATAAACCCAAAAGAGGTCAGGACCTGCAAGCAATGTGGGTCAACGTCTCACGACTACAGGACTTGCTTGCAAAGAGGGGAGCTACCGGATGAAGAACAAAAAACAACATAGAGACCAGACGAGTCAACCCCAAAAAAATTCTTATTGTGGTCCTAAGTTAATTGACACCTGATTGTGTAATACATATTCTGTATTCATGTTTTAAATTGTACTCCTTTTGTGGCATGTGTGTTTACCTCACATTTTGTTGTTGTCAAGATGCCACCTCCAATTCTTCGACTCGTTGAAAGAGGCAGTAGCCCACTTATAGGGGAACAGCTTCCTCATCTTGAGCACGTCATCCTTGTTGATTTGGGGGATGTTCTGCCCATCCCATTTCTCAATATTATGAAGCACGTGGTACCCACAATCTTTGCTGCACGCATAAAAAAATAGAAAAAATGGATTGAAAAAACACAGTTACCAAGTAATTTCTGGTGCAACTACAACATAAATACTACACAGCTACCAGCTTATCCAGCTATAACTACCAGATAACAAAAAAGGGCGAACAGGGAGTGGAAAAGCACACGTACTTCCCAAACTGTTAGGGGCAGCAATGATCTTGAGCTCGTAATTCTCAATCTGAACCTTGGAATCTCGATAATAGGTAGACCATAGTGACTTAATCCTTTTAATGAGACCGTTTGCATGACCAAGGAGGCCTACGTTGCCTTCACCACGAAGTGAGTCAAGCGCTTCAAATCTTTCAGCCTCCAAGTTCAAGGACAAACAGTACCAGTGGTTCCCAAATGGTTCACCTCTCGCAATCTCATGCATGACTGGGAAATGAATCTAGTGAAAAGAAGGAAACACAAACAAAAACTGGTAAGTACAACCAATTAAACTGTTAGCTAGAGCAAAAGAATATGGTAGGCAGGAAATAGCTGATGGAATGTACAAGGAAAAAAATCTGGCAGAAGCAAAATGTATTAAAAAAAACAGAAGACGTTCTTATCCTTACTCTTTTCATGACACTCAGTGAATAGGTCGGGGTCCTTTTGAAAGAATCAATTACAAGAGGCTTCATCATCTCATGATCCATCAAATATTTTGATATCATGTACGGCATTATTATCTTTCCCTCGATCGTGTTTGTTCTCTGGAGGTACTCGATACCAACCTCCATGCAACTGTTGGAGAGTTCGCCCCTGACGTGGATAGAATCAGCTAGATCACCGGTGAAAACCCAGCAGTTCTTGTATACAATTATCCGGAACCTGTTTGACAAACAGCGGGGAAGAATGGAACATTCAGTACTAACAAAACAGCTATTTGCAGAAAAGAAAACACAGGAAAATGTGACAAAAAATGGGAACAGAACAAAGAGCAGATGGTTATCACCTCTTTAACTCTGATGAGTCGTCTCTATGACGGGAGTTGCTGAGCAATATCTTCTGTAAACCTCTTCTTGATCCGGTGTGACCGTCAATGATGAATCATATGGTGAGCTCTGGAAACGGGACACCCTCTTCACTCTAGCTTTGTGTGGATTAACCTTCGGTGTTAAGCTGAGAACACCAATAGTGGGCCCTGGTTTGGCCTTCTCTTTGATAGCGTTCTTTCTTTTCAAGAAAGCTCGACCAGCCTCCTCATATCTCATGAGCTCCTTCTCGCCTTCAGCAGAGAGTTCTGTTGAAATTCCCGCAATAAATTGTTGTACCTCCTCTGACAATTTCAACTCCTCAAAACCATCATCAGATGTTTCGATTCGAGAGACATCTTCTTCTGCCAAACAAACAGAAAAAAGGGACACACTCAGAAAAAATATAGAGAAAAACCATATAAAAGTTACACAGTTACCATGCTGAAAAGAGGTGCAACTACCAAGTAAACTAAAAAGACACCATGACTTGGAAAAAACCATCAATCTATTGTGATACCAGAATGAAGCTACCATGTAATTTACTGCCAGTTATCAAAAAAGAGAAAAACAGCTACCAGATAACACCAACGAGTCTACCAATAAGGAAGTACCTTGGGATGCTGCCCAAGATAATGGATTGGCGTCGATTGGTTCGTCAGGGGTAGAAGTTTCCTGCGAGCTAAACATGAGATCAAAGCCAGGAGGAGTGAACATCCCTGGACGATTATCTCTTTCCTTTTCATCACGTTTCCTTTTCCGAGAATTGGTCCAATCTGACAAAGGCTTTTTACCACTAGTCCTTGCTTTCTCAATCTCTTCCTTGTTGAATGAATCTGATAGGCCCTTAACAAGGCTTGCTATCTCTGGCGTAACAGTAATCGGTGTGGCCCCACCTGAACCAAATTTCCGCAGATGCGCACTAATGCTTGTTTCTCTGACCTTAACATTACTGTGCAGTGCTTGTGGGGGAACAACAATATCCCTGCACCTATTCTCCTCCGGGGTACCGTCTGCTTTCTTGGGCTCAGCAACAGTCGGTGAAATGGGAATCGCACTGGAACTACTCTTCCCATCAATGAGTGCGCCCACCTTGCTAGCAGACAAGCTTGACTTGGGTTGGTTGCTAACTGTGGCGAGACAACAAATGCAGTCTTTGCACTCTTGCCATCAGACATGCTTCCCTTCGGCGGAATGGTTACAGTAGGTGAAACAACGTAAGCAGTCATGGCGGTAGTCCCATCGGGTACGGATTTGCCGATGTTACTCCCTCTTTGAACTTTCTGAGCCTGGGGGACTTCCTTGATGGAGACAAGTCACTTTCCCTGTACCTTTTCTGTCTTTCTTCGTAGCGCTGTCAACAATTGCTTCAGGTATATCGCCACTTTTGATGGTAGCAACCTTTACGATGCCGGTATTACTCCCTCTTTGAAGTTGCTGAAGCCTGGGGGACAGCCTTGATGGAGACAATGTTGATGAGGAACTCTGAACTTCTTGAAACCTGGGGGATCTCCTTGATGGAGTCAAGTTTGAAGACCCACTTTGGACTTGCTTAACTTTACTGGGTGACTTCCTTGATGGAGACAAGTCACTTTCCCCGTCTTTCTTCGTATCGCTGTCAACAAATGCTTCAGGTATATCGCCACTTTTGATGGTAGCAACCTTTACACTGCCGGTGCTACTCCCTCTTTGAAGTTGCTGAAGCCTGGGGGACAGCCTTGATGGAGACAATGTTGATGAGGAACTCTGAACTTTTTGAAACCTGGGGGACTTCCTTGATGGAGACAAAGTTGATGAAACAACACGTTTCCTAGAAAAAAAGAAGAAAAATATACAAAAAAACTAGTTAGTACAAATAAAAAAAATATAAAAAAGTACTATGGTAGTAGCTAGCAGGCTAATTAAAAACTACCTACCAGTTTAATTCGACCTAGCTACGAGGTTGTTTTATCTTGGCTACCAGTTTTTTTCAAAAAAAAAACCTAGTTGCGCAATAAACAAACCTTTTGTGCAGAGGATTGTACTGTGGCAAATCACCGACAGTTACAACCGCCTTAGTCGTCTCAGCTTCAGCAACGTTGTCGCTGGCAGCCTGCTTCGCAGCAACATACTTATCAACATGCTTATCGGAAACGGATTTGCCGATGTTACTCCCTCTTTGGACTTTCTGAAACCTGGGGGACTTCCTTGATGGAGACAAGTCACTTTTCCTTGATGCAGCAACATGCTTATCAACTGTTTGAAATTGCACTACTGTGCCGTCGCCGTCATGGGGCTGATCAACAATGCCCACACCACCAGATGGAATGCTTTCAACATTCCTGCCAGTTACAAAAAAGAAGATGAGTTGGCAGTTACAAAAAAAGAGAATAAAACAAAATTAAAGATGAGTTGCCAGATACAAAAAGAGCTATGGTTAGTTATGAGGTAGAAAAAAGTAGACAACAAATTATGGATTAACCCCAGTTATCAGATTAGTAGAAACAAGCTGACAGGTAGAAAATGAGTACTTATCAGAATAACAGGCTTTTAGTTAACAAAGTACCTGGTGACCCGAACACCTACAGCACCATGGTTGGGTTGGCCATCTTTAGCATGTAGCAGGTCCGCTAAAGGTAGTTTCAGCTCCATTGCGACAAGCCGTTTGATTTCGTCATTAGTGTTGATCAATTCTGAATCACATTCATTTCTACCCAACAGCCTTGATCTGCTAAGATTTGAGGCAAGCTTTGCTGCACTCCCTCTGATCTGATCATCTACTTGCTGGCTGCCCACAGTTGGAGAATCATCCGCAAAACCACCAATACAACCACCACCATCAGATCCATAAAGTTCACTGTCTGATGGAACAAAAATCTGTGAGTGGAATTGAGGTGGAGATGCGCTAGAACCCTCTCGAGCTTGATCATCAGGGGATGCCCTAGTACTTGGCCCAGCGTCTTCTTTTGCGACAGTAGATGCATCTATCTCAATTTCTTCATCCTCTTCAGACGAAGATGAATCTGCCTCCGCATCCGAATCAGATGCACTGTTTCCAACACCAAAATCATTGGCTTCTGATTCTACCTCTACATCTGATCCATTGTTGCCCTTGTTTATAGCATCTACCTCTGCAACACCATCTGCCTCTACCTCTGATGCATTCACACCACCTTTCACAGCATCTGCCTCTGCACATCTCTCACAAGGAAGCGATTCAGTGAACCCTTGAATGAGATTGATTAAGGCGCCGTTGACAGTTGAAGCAAAAGATAACATAAGGGAGTGGGCTCTTTTGCTTTGCTGTTCATGAACAAAAAGAGGGAAAAAAGGTATAAGTTAGGCATCCCCCCACTGCAAGAGAAACAAAAAATAACAAAAGGTAAAAAACTACATTCAACAATAGAGGCATGCAGTTATACCTCATATGTGCATGTAGGATGCAGGTTCAGCTTCATCCAAGACTCGAAACCATCTGGCCCTCCAAAGAGGCCCATCTCTCGAGATAGAACATCTTTGAACTCATCCCTGAGCTGCATAACAAGGAAGAGGAAAAGTACAGATTTAGTACCATAATTGCATGCACAAAAAATGGCTAACTAGCTAGAACTACACATAACCAGGGAAGACTAACCTGCATTGCTCCGAACGTGGTTGAATCATACTCCTGCTTATCTAAGGCAGCTACCGCATCTCTTGCATCGTTTGTCCATGAATTAATAGCCAATGGTGCATCTTCTAACTCTAGAACCAAATCATCAGTGTTGATAGCAGTAATGTATCGCAGCTGTTGAAGGTGAAAATAAAAAGAGTCAGAGATACTAGATGTTCCATACACAGATACCAGATTATGAATACACAGCTATCAGGATATTAGTGCACAGCTACCAGAGTTTTTATAAAACAAAAACACCGAAAACGAAAATAAAAAATGCAGCTACCGTGATTTGAGCTCACAAACTACCAGATTGTGAAAGCACAGATATCAGGAAATAAACCAACATATATCAGTATTTGAAGAAACAAAAAGAAAAAAGCAAATAGACATGGGTAGGGGAGGCTCACCATGCAAAATAACAGAAAACCCCTTCCATATTTCCCACTAGAGAAGTTTTCGTGCAGCTGGTCGACAACAAATTTACAGAGGTTCATCTCTGAAGCTTGTTCTATATCCATCTATTTAATTGCGCATATGAAACAAAAAACAGCACACTTGTAAGCGCTTGATGATGCAATAAAACAACAAGGAATAAGAGAAAAAATAAACTGAATATTTTTTTATACCAGCATGGGATAGATGTTGTTGCTGATATGGTTATCAAGAGTAGGTGCCAATACAGCAGACACTATGTGAACCATCCATAGCTCCTTGAAAGTCTTGTCCGCAGCCTTGTATTGGGAAATTCTCTTCGCCACATCGGATACTTTCGGCCTACTGCCTTCACCAGGGAAAAGGCGACGGGAAATCTGCTCCTCCAACTCGCCATTCACGTAGTACTTCACCTCCAGTGGACCGCGCGGAAGCCCAGTCAATAACTCGACAGACTCTTCTGTAAGAGGGATAATACCTCGACATGGAACAACGAATGCTCTCCTCTTTGGATCATAGCACCTGACAAACCAACTGTTCAGTGGGTTGTGGAGGGAATTACACTTGATATTCAGGAAAGATCCTTGCCCCATTTCAACTATGGCATCACACTGATCTTTGGTCAGACTGGGATAGAGCTGCGTGACAGCATATGGAGAAGCCCTATTCTTGTCGACACGAGTAGCCTGCAACATAAAAAATGACTGGTTACCATATTATCAAGTGCAAGCTACAACATATTTCAGTGCTAGTGACCAAATTAATAAACAATGGTGACGCATTAGTTGCTAACAGATATCTGCAATCTAAGCCAAAATCACAACTAAACCAGTACATTTAAACCCCGCTCCCTCCACCACTCACCCCACCACACAATCACAGTTACTCTGGTTATCAATTAGTTCAATCATCGATTCCGGTAAATTCCAAAAAAAAGGGGTACACAACACAGAAGTAATTCCCCAAAACTGGTTACTCCAAAAATTCAGTTCGACAAAAAATGTTGGTGCAACCTAAGCCATAAAACATGACTACATCAGAACATTTATGCACACTAGTCCCAACACACCATTTACAACTACACTTGTTATCAATTATATCAGTGCTAGCTAGCAAATTAATTGCTTGTAGTTACCAAATTAGAAAAACAATAGTTCAGAAAAATCTAAAATCACTGCTTGTAGTAACCCAAAATATTCAGTTTGAGAATCCAAGTAAATTAAATATGCTCACCACATTATATACTCTAACTAATGAAACTATCTAAAATCACTGCCCAAAATATTCACTGCAACACTAACCCACAAATGAAACTACATCAGTGCATTTGCACCAACTTGACAACTACACTAGTATTCCCACCAAGAAAACAAAGGTAAGCAACAAGGGAAACAACTCACCTCACGCCTTTTCTTTATGGCTTTTGCTTTCACATCACCACCTGCTTTATTACGGCTGCCTTTCCTCCTACCCATCGCACTAAACCTGTTTAGCAAAACAGAACCATATTCATCATGTGTACAACTTGATAGAAACAGAAGCACAAATTAAAATAGATCATGCAAAGCTACATTAAATTAGCAAGTAGCAAAAACATAACCAACACCATGAACAAGGCCCCAAAAAAAGGATACACCAATAAAATACCACCAGGTTCAAAAAACATCAAACCACCAGATTCAAAAGCAAAGTTAGCTATCAGGTTATTTGAACGAATATAACAAGTTAAATGATCATACATACCAGGTTAAAAAATTAGCAAATGTAAACAAAAAAACAGCAAGCCACCAGATTCAAAGCAAGTTAGCTATCAGGTTGTTTCAAGTAATATATCAAGTTAATTGATCATACCTACCAGGTTAAAAATTAGGAGCTAAAACAAAAACAAACAAGACAACATGTTCGACCAGGCTAAGATATTATATATAAACAAAGCTACTGACAAGTTAAATAACATTACTGGTAGCTATCAGGACAAACAACAAACAACACCATAGCACTAATACACTACAAATCAGCAGGATGAATACACAAAAACCCCAGCCTATTCTAGTAAATTGCTGGTACGTTTCACACTGCTTGTGCTGCAAAATGAAGCACACACCAAAAACAACAGCAGCACTACCCCCAAATGGGATTAACAAATGGAATTTAAGCATGCAATAAGTAATGCCTAGTACAAACACCACCTGCATAGGAACGGGGCTCGACGACAGAAGCTGTTTCTAAACTAAAAACCTAACTAAAGCAACAACCACAAAATCGGCAGCACAAAAGCGAACAACACGCCTAAAAACCCTAATCGCCTAAAAACGACACAAGCAAACTAAAAACCTAACTAAATCAACACCTGCATAGGAAACGACTAAAAACACGCCTACAAATAGATCATCGCACCCGCTCTCCCGATTTTAGATCCGGCCACCCTTGAACAACCTATGAACATGTACTAACAGCAGAACAACGAGGACGCTCACTGATGGAGAAACAGCATAAGGATGCGCGAAGGCGACGAACGGCAAATCGCAAGCTCACACCACCACCACATTGCGTCGCGACCGTAACAAAACACGAGCGAGGGAGACCCCGTCTCCGCCCTGCCCTCAAAACCTCCTCCGCCTCCCCTCTCGCCTCTCAGTCTCTCACAATCCCCTCGAGAACTCGCCCACCCGCGGCGACGGCAGATCCGAGGGTCAAGCCGCGAGCCGCGTACCACCTCGAGCCGTGGGCGCGCCAGCCTCGACCCCACCGCAGGAGCGCCGGCGGGGGCGGCGAGTAGCCGTGCGCCGACGGGATCGAGGATCTCGGGCCAAGCTCATGGGCCATCTGCGCGACGCCGCCGACCGCCTCCGCGTCGTGCCCCAGCCAACCCATCCCCTGCCCCAGCCGACGAACGAGAGAGAAATGGGAAAACTAGCGGCGGCGGAAGAATCACCACACACCGGAGAAGCAAGCGCGCGGTAGCCGGTCGCCGAGGAACCGCAGCACGCCGCTCGCAGCGGCGAATCGCCAGCGAATCGCCCGGAGCGGCGAGAGCGAGGGGAGAGAGAAGGTGAGGAACGGTAATGAGATTACGGGAAAAAAAACCTGAAATTAATCCCCACTACACGCACGACTCCCCAAATTCAAACTCGGTGTACACCGTTATTTTAGATGTTACACTGACAAACGGGACCCACCACAACCTTATCCGCGCGGAGACAAACCGACCGGGCGGTGCGCGACACGGGAGGACGAGACGGTGCGAGTGCGCGACACGGAGGACGAGACGGTCCGATTCTTTCGCACGAATCTCAGAAGCCGCCGCTAGACGAGACGAGACAGCGGCGCCTTTGGTTAGATTTTCCCAAAAATAATATATACTCAGTATTCATCAAGATGATGACTATGATTTTCCTTCCAAATACAAGGGTATGTAGATTGACGAACAAGAGTGCAACCACAATGTGAAAATAGAAGTTCACTTAATTTCTTGATCCAGTGGCAACATCACTTTTCTGATTTTCCCCACATGGCACTTCCAAGAGATAGAGCAGCAGATTAAGAACAGTCTATCTACCTTTCAGAGATCAAAACAAATGTAAGCACGCAAATGAACATTGCTTCCATGATCATCCCACCAGTGTACCTTAAATAATCACAATTGCCACCATGGGCGCAAATTCTTCAACCAATAATGTTCATCTGGAGTTCTAGGCATAAGGAAGAGAAAAAAGAATCTAGTTCTCTCAACCGAAGTGCAAAACTCCTCACAAACAAAAGAGACCACAAAAACAGCTCTAACTACCTAATTAAGCCAGAAAGGACGCGCACATTTCACCAATCAAATCTCTCCTCGGCGCCCCTAGAGAAGTCTGCAAGAATTCAGGAGCCATCCCCTGGAAAACGTCCTCCTCCAAGAAGCTCAAGAAACCCCCTGGGTTGAGGTCCATCCACAGCTCGCCCAAGTCAAGGTCGCCGGCGCCGAAGCCGAACCCTCCTTCCTCCACCTTCACGACCTCGCACTTGATCTTCTTCCTCCTCCTGTTCTCCTGCTGCACCATGAAATCGTCGGCAAGCGCCGGCGCCGCCCCCGCCGACCTCTTCTTCTGTGGTTTCTCCTCCACGGGCGAAGGCGGCCTCGGTGCCACCGTCACTGCCTTTCTGTCTTCTTCATCCTCGGCGGGAGCCGGATGCTGCTGCTGCCTCCCGGTGAGCCGATGCACGAGATCCCGGAAGTTGGCGGCGTCGGTCTTGATGATCTCCGGCGCGACGATGTGGATGATCCTTATCGCGGGCCGCGTGGTGGAAGTCTTGGATGATGGTACCATCGTGTGGTGGCGCGAGGAGCCCCCATGCTGCGCCGCCGGCATGGACGGGCTCATGGTGCTGTAGTCGTACGCGTGCTCCCCATTAAAGTGCGCTCAGACATAGATTGAGAGATCGGAGCAGCAGGAGAGACGGAGAGCTAGCTAGGACTAGGAATGAGGATGAGAAGCGGGAGGGGGAGGCGTGGAGGTATATATGGCGGGAGGAAGGGGGTGGCTTGAAGTTGCAGGGATTGCGAGGAAGAAAACCAATCTCCAGCTCCAAGGTTTGAAATGTAGTACTAGTAGAAGTGATGTCACGAACGAAAGTGGAGAGAATGTGTTGTTTAAAAAGATGTCGGCCTTGTTTTGTACTGGTATGTACTGCCTCATGGACACGGCGATTTGGGACACGGGTGCAGCTGCACCCGCTGTCCCAATTTTTTTTTCGAAATGTCAAAAAATTCGAAAAAAATATTTGCATGTAGTCCAACATGTTTGGAGTCAGCACAAAAATTGGCATGGTGAAAAAACTTTTTATGCACCCTGTGCAAAAAAGACAAATTCGGACATACCGAATAGTATATGTACGCGTCGGAAATTTGTCTTTTTTGTACAGGTTGCTAAAAAAGTTTTTTCACCATGCCAATTTTTGTGCTAACACATCACGCTGTAATTTACATCCGGATTTTTTTTCGGAATTTTTTGACATTCTGAAAAAAAATTAAAAATAAAATGCATAGTGGGTGCATCTGGACCCATGCACCGTTATGGATTTCCGCTGCCTCATCTGCTTTTGATCGCCGTGTGGATTTTAGGTTGATTATTATGGGTGACTGGTTGACTTGTAAGTTTGTGACACAATGGTAACATTTATTTTTGTTCTAACACTTGCAGATTTTTCTTATTTTTTATAGCATCGATCTATCTTTGTCTTGTTTGTCCATCTAGTTAGCATGTATATCTAGCTTCATCGCGCCGAGCTAGGAGGTGGCTCTGCGAGACTGTTCTGGGTCCCGCTGCCCGTTCTGTTGGTGTCCTCAGATCGCCAGCCACATGGACTGATCTACGTGCTGGTTTGCAGCGGTGGTCTAGCTAGTCCTCGTGGGGTGGGCTTGGGGTTACGACTCATCGCCGGGCAAAAGTTTTGCCCTGGCCGTCGGCTTGGACAGACAATGGCGATGCCCCCGTGTACCGCATCCTTCTTGGAGGCATCATTGTCGCGGTACTCTCGCTCCTCTGCCCGGGACTCTCCGGGGGTAATCCCAGATCCCACACGGGATCGGGCAAGGAAAGTGCTTACGTGTCGTGCCTTTTGAGGCCTCGCTTTGGATGTTCCTCTAGGCGGAGGCACCAGTGGAGTGAGATGCTTGTTGGCGACAATCAATTATTGGCGGCCTCGACTTCGACGGCTAGGCGGACGCGACATGGGGTTTGGTGATCTCCGGGTTAAACCCTGCACCGACCTCGGTTAATGCTGACGATGGTGGCACTCTCAATTGTCGTTCCCCCTCCTTGGAGGCATCGTTGTGGAGCCCTTCGCCTCCTGTGTCGGTGCTTGCATGTTTGTCTGCTCGGCGTTGTCCGTTCTCCGTCATCGGCTAGGCGTTGCGGGGCCATGTGTCCGGCCTGGATGTCCGAGCGGCTGCTCCTGTGTTTCACCTCCGCCGTGTTGCGTTGTGGTGTTGGAGTGTCGGCTTTTGTCGATGTGGTGACTTGGTCGTCGACTCGTGTGGGGGCATGGCCCCGGGGTTGGCGCGGATGTCAGAGCGCAGCTTCGGATGTTTGCCTCCGCTGCTACGTTGAGATATCTAGGTGTCGGTTTTGGTTGCTAGGGCGAATTGGTCGTCGACTTCCGTGGGAGTGCGGCCATGGGGCTGTGCGTTATGTGTTGTATCGATTTTTGACCTCTTTTATTCTATAATATCGATGAAAAGGCAAATCTTTTACCACGTTTCAGAGAAAAATATACCTAGGTAGCTTTGTCTTGCTTGTCTGTCCTTCTAGTGAGAATGTATTTTTGATAGTTGGTCAACGACGCGGTAAAAAAGCGTTCATGTTCAAACAAGTCTTAAAGGTTTCCTGAAGGATCGGTGCACATATCATATCTGATAGTATTAGACACCGTGCGCTCACACGAGCACACGAATCAACTTGGAAAAATCGATCACCATGCGCTCACACGAGCTCACACAAGCAACTGATTATTGCATTAAGTAAAGTGTGTAATGTAAACAAATACATTAGACTTAACAGAAGTACCCTTAAGCTAAGCATCGGTTATTTTATCCCTAGTGGCAACGGCACATCCACAACCTTAGATGTTGCTGTCACTCACCCAGATTATTGGAGGCACGAACTCACTATCGAGCATAAATACTCCCTCTTGGAGTCACAAGCATCTACTTAGCCAAAATATCTACTAGCAACGGAGAGCATGCAAGAATATAAATAAAACAATAGATATATTGATAAACAACTTGATCATAACATCACTATTTATCGGATCCCAACAAACACAACATGTAGCATTACAATAATATGATCTTGATCATGTTAGGCAGCTCACAAGATCTAAACATGATAGCACAAAGTGGAGATACAACTATCTAGCTACTGCTATGGACCCGTAGTCCAAGGATGAACTACTCACGCATCACTCCAGAGGCGGGCATGGTGATGTAGAGCCCTCCGACGATGATCTCTCTCTCCGGCAGGGTGCCGGGAAGAGTTTCAAAACCCTCCCGAACTAGGGTTGACGGCGACGGCGGCGACGGAACTTTTCGTGGATAATTGCTCGGGCATTTAGGGTTTTCGGGAGGAGGTGAATATATAGGCGAAAGGGCGGCGGCAACAGGCACCCGAGGGGCCCACACGCCACCTCGGCGCGCCGGCCTAGGGGGCCGCGCCCAGGTGTGGTGTGGCGGCCCTGGGTCGCCTCTTCGTGTGCCCTTCGGATTTCATGATCGTGTCGGTGAAATACTGGGGTGCGTTGATTTTCGTCCAATTCCGAGAATATTTTCTGACTAGCTTTTCTGAAACGAAAAAACAGCAGAAAACAAGAACTGGCACTATGACATCTTGTTAATAGGTTAGTCCCAGAAAATGCATAAAAATGCTATGAAGTGTATATAAAACATGTACCAATAGGTATATAATAAGCATGGAACATCAAAAATTATAGATACGTTTGAGACGTATCAATGATCCCAAAGCGGCTAGGAGAGAACCGCGTCGGATCCACAAGGAAGTTCGCCATTGAAGCACCCGCGTGAGGCTGCAGGAGGTCGCCTGAGGTTTGCTGCGAGCTCGGAGGGCCAGGAGACGAAGCGGCAGGCGGTTGCAAAAGGTTTGAGGGCAATCCAAAGCTGTATTGGGGCAAAAGGACGCGTCCGGCCTCCTGAGCTGTCCCATCAGCCGTCGATGCGCGACGCGTGGCAGAATCAGGGTGCGGAGGGATGACTTTGGTCGGCGAAGGAAAAGGATCCGTTGACCCAATATTGCCAAAAGGAGTAAAATCCATAGTTTTCAAAGGAGGCTGATTTAAATCTGGCACACACTACTAGGAAAACGCCTTTCTGTGGCACACCCACTTTGCCATTCTGTGGCGCATGGTGGGTGCGCCACAGAATCATCGCCACAAAAATGTTAATTCTGTGGCGTACCTCCAGATGCGCCACAGAAAACAACAATTCTGTGGCGCACCCCTACCCCGGTGTGCCATAGATTTTTTTTTAAATTAAAAAAAAAGGGCGGCCAGATCTAGATCTAGGATTTTCAAAAAATTCAAAAAAAATCCAAAAAAAAATAAAAAAAATCAGAAAAACCCTAAATATTTGATTTTTTTGAACATTTTTAACACTCCAAGCATATTTCAAATTATGACTTCCCAGTAGGTCACCTATCCTCAGATTGCTCCAACCCATGCACGTTTAACTTCTAAATTCTATTCAATTCAACTACCCTCATGCTATTCAAGTTCTTATTGATAATAGTATCATATCAACCCTCTTAACCCTTATGTATGTGTATATATGTGTGTGTAGTTTATGTGTGGTATGTGTATATATGTGTTTTTAAAATAAAAAAAATCAAAAACTTCAGAAAAAAGTTCAAAAAATCCAAAAAATTCAAAAAATCAAAAAATCCAGAAAAGTTCAAAAAATCCAAAAATTCAACAAATCCAAAAAAAATTGATTTTTTTTATTTTTTTTGATTTTGTAGAAAAAAAATCTTCTTTTTGAAATAACTTTTTTTCCTTTTGGAATTTCGAGAATCCGAGAAAAGTTCACCGGGTAAACCACGGGCTCCAATTTTTCTCAAGTTTTTTTTGATATATTAAACGCATTTTTTCGACATCGTATGCAAAAGTTATGGCCATTCAAACTTTTTTTCTGTTTTTTGCAAAAAAGGTCAAAATTCATATTTCAAAATTTATATACCTACTAGACACTAAAAGCTAACTATATTTCAAAGGATTTTATTTTTTGAAGGTTTTACCATTTTCTTTTCTTGTTTGCAAAACTGAAAAGGCGATCCACCGGGTGTGGGGGGTTGGTGGGATCCGATTTCAAAAAAAAAAATCTGTGGCACACGGGGCATGGTGCGCCACAGAAGTTCTGATTTCTGTGGCGCATGGACTCATGCGCCACAGAAGTTGCCTTTCTATGGCGCATCCCAATCCATGCGCCACAGAATATCTGACCCATGCGCCACAGAAAGGTCAAATTCTGTGGCGCATCTGGCCCGTGCGCCACAGAAAGTAGGCATTCAGTGGTGCATGGGACATCCATGCGCCACAGAATGTGAAACTTTCTGTGGCGCACCAGCTTAGATGCGCCACCGAATCTTTTTTTGTGGCGCACGGCTCAATGGTGCGCCACAAAATGTGGATCCATAGAAAGGCAGTTTCCTACTAGTGACATTAAAGTCCCTGATACCTTGCTGCGTCATGACTGAATTTTTCTTCTATTGTTCAATGGAATAGAAGCTGCCTTTTTTGGAACATAAACTTGTCTTGCGGGTTGCTCCAACTGAAAATCACAATCCCGTTGAATATGCCCAAAACGTTTGCATGCATAGCAACAAATTTTTGACGTACACTCATACCTAAAATGCCCAGGCAATAGACAGCGTGGACAAATTTGCTTAGAAGCTTTATTCACAAGTCTCCTGTTTTTTATCTTCTACGGCAATATACTGGACAATTTGACGTGTAGTACATTTAACCTAACAAATTTATCTTAATCAAAATAAATTTGACACATGCTACCCCAGATGTTGTTAGCAGAATTTTGTTGGTGGTATAACATGGATCCCTCCAGTTCTAGGTGAATCATGACCTAGATTTTGTCAGCCAAAATTGCAATTTTAGTTAGGAGATGATAAACCAATGTTTATGAAACATTATAAATTTAATTAGGAGATAGGTGATTTATCTAACGGTATATAATTAAGGAAAACACATCTTTGGATAGCAGAAAATTATTCTTTATCTCTACCGGAAAGAAAGAAGCCGAGTTGAAAAACCAATTAAATAGTTTATTAGATTATTATTTTGTAATATCACATTTATTGTTCAATGTAGCATGTGTATACTACTCTCTCCGAAGATGTTTTAGCATTTTTGTCCTACATGTATGTAGACATGTTTTATTATAAGGTTCACAAAAATATTGTACTAAAACATGCCTAGATAGTCCAAAAATCGGAGAGTATATATTATCCATTCCCCGTGAGAGTTCGTGCGAAAACAATAGCCGCTAGGATTTTCCACAAGAGTTAGATAGCTAGCTGCTCGATCTCGTGTAAATTACACTTTCGTCGTCGACCGGTCGCCGTCTCGTCATCAGCATCCCAAAGCGACCCCGCGGGCGACTCTTCTCGTCTCGTCTGACTAGGTGTGCGAGTGGACTCTTCTGCCCTCGTCCTCACGCTGTCGCTCCGTACTGTTGTCAAGGCGGCGATCGATCGATGTGACGGCGCCGGCGGTCCCTGGCTCCCAATCCGGCCGTCACCATTTTCTTTCCCAAGTCGTGCCGCCATAAATAAAGATGAAAGCTATAGATGGATATGAAGCCACAATATTTCATAACATTTATTTAATTGACTCGAATACAAAATACACTTCAAATTGTAACCTTACTTTAAATATTTTAACCTAGCCGTTAAATTTAAATTATTGTCATCTATTCATAAAATCAAAATTCCTAATGGACGGGCGCGACAACGCGCGTCTACATGATCTAGTAGGCTATGTGCAAACGCCGCATGTGCGCGTGCGCGTGCGTATGGGAGGGGAACGCCGGCAAATGACGCGCTGCCGGCCATCTCTCGCGCGTCTGCTTCACGACGTCACAACCCACACGGCCACACCAGGCCGGCCACCAAATGCAACCGTGCCACCACCAACTCGATCGACGTCGCGCGGTATCGATGTGACGGGGCCGGCGGTTGTGGTCGATGTGCCTACATGTATAGGAATATCTTACGACCGGTGTATTGTACAACATATTTCATACGAAGTACAAACACGCTCGCGCGGAGTAAGAAAGTACACTGGGATCTCGAAATACACGTGAGTTGAAAGCCGAAATACATGCATTCAACTATTGGAAGTACCAAAAAAAAGTTTGTCAAACCTATCAAAATGCAATCTAGTTTATAATATCTCGACGCGAAGAGATAAAAAATTAAAACGGTTCGTAATTTGGACGAACGTTTTTCTAGATATTTCGTTTTAAAACTTCGGATTCGAAAAATAAAAGGGAAACCCTGTGCTCCCACGGTCCCACCCTCCGTGTCTCTTTCTCTTTCATCCGCATCCCACTTTCTTTCTCGATACGACACTTGGCAAGTATGCAGACACCCGCAACGGGACCGCGTGAACGAGAAGGCACTAAGTGGCGCAACGATAACGCACACACGCTGACCTTCCGAAAGGTTTCCCTTATTCTATTTCACGAAAATTCTTACAACCACCATGTCAACATGTTTTTTTTCCAAAATATCGCGATGAGATCCATTTCGTTATGGTAGAGAGAAATGTGCGTAAAGATACAACGGACTTTCTCAATTGAGCACCGTGCGTATTTACAATTTTTTCAGTTGCACGCCACGTGTAACTAAGTCTCAGTTGCATACCATGTGTAATTATACTCCAGTTGTACACTACACGTAATCGAGCGTCAGTCCACACACATTGTGTTCGTAGAGAAAATCTTAGTTGCAACCTATGTTTAACTGGAGAAAAATCTTAGTCGCAATCCATGCGTAACTCGAGAAAATGCGCCCGTTGGACATGTATAATTCGAGAAATCCCCCCTTCCCAGCGTTGCTCGCTGGCGACTTGCTCCTGCTAGTCTTTGCCTTCTTCGGATTGCGGTCCTCCCAATCTTCATCTTCAGAGCTCAGGTCTCTATCGCGGTCCCTGTCCTTATCATCGCGTTTGTCATGGTCCTTGTCATGTTTCTTGATGGGAGGAGGGGACGGGGGCGCAGGACCCTTCCCGCTGCCGCCAGTCTCCCGCTCCACACGCACCTTATACCCTTTAAGGTTAACGAACAGGGTGATGTGGTTCTGGAGTTGAACCGGGGTCCTGCAGGCGAAACGCATACGGACATGCCCCTCCTTGGGCAGCAGCGACTCGATGTCCACCTCCAGAGGTCTTCCCAGCTCGAGCGTACCCGCCAACAGACGGGATTCCACCCGCCATGCCGTCAGAACACCATGCAGCTTGATCCACGTCACCGTCAGCGTCTCCTCATGCAGTGGTTCCACACATGTCTCCGTGACCACCGCCTGGCACTCAGACGCGGGGAGGCAGAGCCCGCCCCCACAGGTTGCCACCCTCAAGAGCTCTTTCGAGGGGAAAACCAGCGAGAACGAGTTCTCCGAGATCTGCTTCACTTGCCAATCCCAATTTTCTTGCACCAAGTCCTTGAACTCTTCTTCCACCATCAGGTCTGAGAGGATGTTGGTGTCGATCTTTACTGTCGCCTCGTTCCGAGGGTTCCTCTCTGGCTCTGCTTTCTCTTCCTCCACATACACAAACCCTCGCCCTTCAATGCCAAATCCTGCCCAGCCCGGGGCCGAGGATTTTGGAGGCGCCGTGCAGAGCTTCGTAGGGTGCCCCGCTTTCTTGCACTTGGAGCAGAACGGTTTGTCAGTGCAGTTAGTCTGGATGTGACCTTGGTTGCCACAATTGTAACAAGTAACTTGCGAAAGATCCGCCTCCGACGGGACCCCTCCCGCCGGCGCATTTTGGACTGGACCAGGCGGCGGCGGCCTTGGCCTCTTGTAGCCAGCGTCACTAGAAGGATCCCCACCCCTAGGGCCAAACCTAGGCGGGGAGCGGTACCGGTTGTCAGGGCCCCTGGCCGACCGGTCATCCGCCCCGCGCCCCTGGCGGTTGCCAGCGAAACGACCCTCTTCTCGGTGGCGGAAGGCGTCGCCGTCGCGCTCGCGCTGTTGTCTTATGTTCTCCTCTTGCTCACGATTCAGCTTCGCCCTGAGGTCCTCCGCGTCGTAGCATTGGCCCCCGCCGCCGCCACCGACCGGGCCTCCTTGGCCATGGCTGCTACCTTCTCCACTCCCCGCGCCCGCGCGCCAACCACCGCTGCCTCCGTTGTTCCAGTCTCGCGCCATCGCCACGAGGAACGGGGAGGCAGGGCCCGAGAGAAGCGGCGGCGTGACAAGAACTTTTGCTCTGGACTTGTTTCTCCTCACGTCGTGAGAGCTGGCTGGAAACCCTAGTTTGAGATCTAGGGTTCCGGACAGGAGCCACAACCAGTTAAGTAGGTGGCGGCGACGACCACGCCCACCATTTACCGTCCGATTCGAGACCATGTCCACGTGTCGGGCATCCCGCGCCGCACACGAAGGCCCAGCAACCTCCTCACGGCCCACCAACTGGGCCACAGAAGCGCACAGAGCGGATGCCTCAGCCACCCCTGGCCCACGGTCCACTTCCTGGCCCAACAACCCCGTCTGCCCCACCGAGGCAAACCCTAGCTCGACGCAGCCCGCCTGCGTCCAAGCCAATGGCGGCGGCGGCGACACCACCGGATCCCCCAGCAGTGGCACCACCAGCGAGCCCACCCGAAACTTCCCCGCCTCAGGCACCCCTGTGCTAAGCTCATCAGCCTGGAACCCGCCCCTTGGCGAGCGCAGCGGCGGAAACTCCTCCAACGATTCTGGCGACCACACCGCCGCGTGCGCCGGCGAAATCTCGGACGGCGCAGACGCTGTCGGCGGTGCTAGGTCCCCCTGGACCACGCCGCCCGACAGATCTCGCAGCATCGCCGGCCAAAACGCCCCCAAGGTCACCGCTCCACGCGGAGCTTGGGAGTCGCAGAACTCGAGCTCGACGTCGGAGGACTCCAGCTCCTCCACTGAGGCACGCGCCGCGCCGCCCACGGCCACAGCACGCTCCGCCGGTGACCGGCGCCCCTTGCGCTGGCTCCGGTCGCGGTCGCCACGGCGAGGCTCGGGTGCGCCGACCCAATCGCCTCGCGAGTCGCCTGTCGCCACATGCACTCGCCGCGTGAGACACATCTTGAGTACTATTCGCAGAACATCTTATATTGTGGAACGGAGGGAGTATATCAGTAAAGTAGATATGATTATATGAGTACTGGACAGATGCAACAAGAGTAAGGTTTATGAGTACTGGACAGATCGATGCAACAAGATATATTGCCCAAGCTTGCTAATGTCCACTGCATGACATCATCGCTCGAGGTGTCGATGGTTAAAAATTGGCGTTCCTTAGAAAAATATCTCACTGATAGGCCTGCTTCCAACCGATACAGGGAACGTTGGCAATAAGAAACGAGGTGCCCGTCAGTTCTACTGATGGTTTATTAGCGCATCAGTTTCGATTAGCACAGCTGATCAGGACCACCATGTTATGGTTAGCTGTTGGTACAGCCTCAAGGCCGGCAGGTTGAAGGTGCTCCAATAGTCCGATTAGTAGCTTCCCACTAATTAATCACATAGCTTTCAACTGTCATTGTGCTAATATAATTAGTTTACCCAGCAAAACAGTTTTTTTAAGTCCACGTCTTCCCTAAATGGGTAATCTAGCAATCAACTAGTTCCCACGATATTTTTTTCTATCTCCTAGTTCCATACTCGAAAGCAAAGTTCTTCGCTTCCTTATTTTGTAAATCATTTGCAGACTTATGGATTGTAATTAGTTTCATTAAAAAAGCTCAAATGACAAAAAAGAAAGCCATCAAAGCAAGATGCAGAATGTGGTTTCGAACATATAACACGGTATTTGATGTCAAACTGTTAAATACGAGCTTGTGTGGGAAGGTCGGTAGCTCTCACGCTCTCACGCCATCGTAAGAAACAGCTGCTCCGAAAATGCAGAGCAGCTATCATGAAAAGTCTACCTTTAGCATTGTGGATAACTGATTTGTAGTACCCACCTTTGTATAAACTGCCACGAAAAGAACCACTTGGACAATTTTCTAAGGCCAACCTTTTAGTTTGGCAGTTGGGTGGAGACAACTGCATTCAGGGAACAAAGGGACAGCACCACCCAAAAGTTCCTTCTTGGACATATAGTTGATACTTGCATTGGACATTTGGAATTTGTGAGAGGCCAGTGGGATGGAGATGGATATCCAACATCTTGGAGAGCCATATTGATAATTTAATTTATTTCTTGCAAAAAGAAAGAACATAATTGAGTAGATAATCATACAAACTACCCGTCCATTACTTTAATGGGTCCATCATGTTTTGTCAAATAGTCACATTTATTTAGTATGTGCCTATGTGTCCTCGGTTCGAAATGATCGAGTGGTATCGGAGCATACTCAACATTTTGTGGTTTCTTTTATGCCAATTTTTCCTAGATACAAAGCACTTCCCCCCTATGGACCTAGAGAAAAATATGCATGATGTTTTTAAGTGTAGATGTAATGAACCCAGCATTTTCCACAGGGAAAGAAATTAAGTACTCCCTCCGGTCCATAATTATTGTTGTGGACTCTGAAGAAAAATTGTACTGGGCTAGTAGTGTTTCCCCAACTTTTATATCGGACCGGAGGTAGTACATGAAAATGACATGGAGATGAAATTGATAGGTGGTAGACTTTGAGCGAGTTCAGGTGGGCACCGATCTAGCTAATGAGGATAGCAACTTCTTCGATGAAATTAAAGGCTGAAAGTGAGACCAAGGGTTGCTAACTTCACAAAATATCGTAGGATTTTTTTTTTTGGAAACCCGGGCAAAAGCTTTGCCTTTTATATTGATATAGGAGAAGTAAAACAGGACAAGGCCGAAGCCTAAAGTAAAAAGACAGTAAAGGGCATACTACAGACAGTAGCCCCCAAAACAGCTATTCACTCAACCAATACCGTCTCTTCTCGCCGAGAGATAAATTGTCATGTGTTTGGCAGGCTAGGATGTGATTTCAGCAAGGTGCTTCGCCCCCGCGAGGATCCAGTCATGACCCTCGCTCTTTATTTTTTGGACGAGGGTGCTTGGCGTGGTGAAGTTGTTGTTGAAGACTCGGGCGTTTCGCTCCTTCTAAATTTCCCAGGTGATGAGAACTATGGCCGTCTTGAGGCCTTTTGGGTGCGCAGTGGGGCACATAGATACCGCCTTCCAGTAATGCAGCACAGTGAGGCGACTATGACCAATGCTATGAGCAATGGCAGGGCACGAAAGCCAGGAGGCCGCAGCTGTCCAGACGGGTAAGATGCATCGTAGAGGGGTACCCGATATTTCTGCTAGTCTTTTGTTTGACAAGGAGCTCAATGAAAACTAATTGTCAACTAAATTCGCAACCATAACTTGGTCTGAATTTACGTGGTACCCTTCAGCACGGCTATATCCGTAGGTTCTGAAGTACACAGGTACGAGAACTTGCCTGTGGCAAGATGGTTAGGAGGGTGGTTGTACCCCAGCCCACCAGAGTTCAAATCCTAGATTTGACATTGGTGTTCTCATTTAGGTGGAATATTTTTCAGTGGGAGGCGACGTTCCCGTCGACAGCGAGTCGCCTGTGGTGACTTCGTCAATCTCTAGACCCGACCGCCGGCTCAGTCTTTCGAAGGTGCTCATAGGGGTAGGGTGTGCTACCGTTGTACTGTGTTTCGCAAAAAAAAAAAGTACACGGGTACGGCATCTCGATCGGTAGTATTATATGCATGTAATTCTTCGAAAGTGAGGACAAATTAAATAGAACCACTGGATCGTGTTTAAGATACCATAACAAAGAAAAATTGCTAAACTAGTGAACTAGGGATTAGCCTATGCAAGCATCGTTTTCTGCCAGCATACTTACACATCTGCATATTGATAATGGCTACACACAACCGGACTAGAGAAGACTTGACCAAGAAGATTGCCATACAAAAAAGAGTCATTCCCATCAAGGGATTAGTACGTTCACTCACATACACCTATTTATTTACCCCATTTTGCAATTAGTAAATCAGAGCACCCTTTGGCAGGTCTAGCTACTAAAGAACTGGGCACAGCCAAATTGATGGAATCATGGAGCTCCATCTTGTGCACACAGAAGGGGAGAAAGTTTTCAGCTGTTATCAACATGGTGTTTTTTTTTTCGTTCCAATAATGAAGGGCATAATGACAATCAAGAATGCAACTACAATACCGAAACAGAAGTTCACTGATCATGATTCAGTTCACAACATCACTGTTCTGATTTTCTCCAGGTTCAAGATAGAACAGATTAATAACAATAAGATCAAGACTAATGTAAGCATCCAAAATGATCATTTCTGATTTCCTTCGATGTTCATCCCAGTGTACCTTACATAATCACTATTTGCAATTGTAAACAATGGGTGCAAGAACTTCCAGCCCCCACTACAATTATGTTCATCTAGACAAATGGAAGAGAAAAAAGAATCCAATTCTCTCAACCAAAGTGCAAAAATCCTCACAACAACAACCAAAAAAAGATCACAAAGAAGACATCTCTAACTACCCAATTAAGCCAGAAAGGACGCGCACATTTCACCAATCAAATCCCTCGATGACCCAAGCGGAGGCTGCAACAAGTCAGGGGCCATCCCCTGGAAGACGTCCTCCTCCAAGAAGCTCAAGAAACCCCCAGGGTTGAGGTCCATCCACAGCTCACCGAAGTCAAGATCGCCGCTGCCGAACCCTCCTTCTTCCACCTTCACCACCTCGCACTTGATCTTCTTCCTCCTCCTGTTCTCCTGCTGCACCATGAAATCGTCGGCCAGCGCCGGCAGCCTCTTTTTCTGTGGCTTCTCCTCTATCGGCGAAGGCGGCGTCGGCGCCGTGGTCACCGTCACCGCCTTTTTGTCCTCGTCGTCCTCCTTGCAGGCAGGCTTCTGCTGTTGCCTCCCGGTGAGCTTCTGCACGAGGTCCCGGAAGTTGGCGGCGTCGGTCTTGATGATCTCCGGCGTGATGATGTGGATGATCCTTATCGCGGGCCGCGTAGTGGCAGTCCTGGATGGCACCGTTGCGTGGTGGCGCGAGGAGCCCCTGTGCTGCTGCACCGGCGTCGAGGGGCTCATGCTGCTGTGGTCGTACGCGTGCTCCCCCATTGACATGCGAGCGCAGGCTGGGATAGAGATTAGAGAGGTCGGAGGAGGAGAGATGAGAGATGGAAATTGAAGTTATCTAGGAATGAAGATGAGAAGCGTGAGGGTGCAGGCGTGGAGGTATATATGGCGGACGGAAGGAAGGGGGTGACTTGCAATTATGGTTGATGGTGAGGAGCAAAACCGGTCTCTAGCTCCAAGGTTTGAAATACAGTGGCAGCAGTGATGTCACGACTCACGAACGGAATTGGAGATAGTGTGTAGTTTAAGATGTCGGCCTTGATCTTGTTTTGAATTGTGTGTCGGCCTGTTTTGTACTGGTATGTACGGCACTATCTGCTGTTGGTCGCCATGTGGAATTTCAGTTGTTCTGGGTGAGGGTGACTGATCGTCTTATAAGTTTGTGACACATGCTAACATAGGATCAGGCACTCATATATTTACACCAGCACGCGAAGTAACTTTCTCAAGGTTTTTCCATGGAGTCAGTAGTGCGCGCGCGTGTTTCAAATGACTTTCGCCATTGATCAATTGCTGTCTCATCGATCGGTATCCCACAGCGATCGCACGACGAGACAGCGGGTGCGCTCCCGGAAGTAACGCGCGCTGCTTGACGTGCATATACCAGGCCGGGGCCCGCGCGCGGTCGCAGTGGCGACGACTCTTCTCAGTTCACTTCTCACCACCCATCAGGTGAGCGATCAGGACCTCCTTGGTCTGACCGAGCGAAGGTAGGAGAACAGCAGCTATCTAAGGAAAAGTGAGATAAGGTGAGGAATAACAAGTGCAAGTATTTGGCTCTGAGTGCCAGTGCTCCTGCTAATTAATTTTTTAAGTCGTTTTTATGAGCTTCAAAAAATTATGAAAAAAATAGGGTGTATCAAATGGTGTATCTCACAAACGTGTAAAATATCAATTTCAAATATTTTGTATTTTGGACTAGACAAAAATGATAAAATATGATAAATTTAGATTTGAAACTATGCACACTAAGATCCACACACTTGTCATTTTTGCATAGTTTAGAATACAAAGTATTTGAAACTGATTTTTTTGCACGGGTCTATGGGATATACTATTGTCTACAGCAGGATTTGTTTTCAGAATTTTTCAAGACTCGTGAATATGATTTTCGAAAGAAAAATTAATAGCAGGAGCAGTGGAACTCAAGAGCCAAAAAACTGCACCACCGCAAGAATGAAATATTTAGGTTTTGATAGCTTGATTTTCCAGCCACCCTTGTGCTCTCTTTATGTCGAAGGGTAGTCGCCCAAGCTAATTGAGTTCAGTGGAAAACAACCTAGTTACATAAATGAGTTGACTTAACAACTATGCATGGGGAAATACATTTCACCCGAAACGCCTCTCGTTGCTACGCTCATGGGCTACAAACCCTAACCGCCTCTCGTCCCTCCCCCACCCCTCCTCTTTCTCGCCGCTTCCAGAGGCATCCGCCCGGAAGCCGACGCACGGCTGCCAAGGACGGTCGCGGCTAGGATCTCACAGTTTCACTTCTTTTGAGACGAGCTTCGGGTTCTAGGGCGGCGGCCTCGGGAAGGGAGGGCAGCGTCGGTTCTGGCGGTGGGGCACCCTCATCGATGCCGTTGGTCGTTCTCCTCGGTCGCGCGTGCAACGAGGAGGTGGTGGATGGTGGTCGCGGCGTGGGTTCACCCCGTTGTCCTCGTCCCACGTTTTCCCACCCAGTTGGCTATTGATTTCGGTGTGCTAGATAGTTTTGGAGCCTAGTCAGGGTGGATAGGTTGGGGGATTTGTCTGGGAGAATATTTTGGTCGATGGAGGAGGTCATGATGTCAACGATGTTTCAGACGTCGTCTTCCTCCTTGAAGGCGACACTGAGAGGTAGATCCCCTTCCCCTCCTTTCCCTGTGCCCAGTTGAAAAGCCTAAATCCTACCAGTTAGGTGGCAGCGACGTTCTGGCGTTGTATCCTCCCAGGAGGCACCGCTTGGGATTCACCAAAGGTGGCCGTGTTGTGTGTGGTTCGTGGTTTGCTTGTGACGCCATGTTTCCTGAGGCACTATGGTGTCGTGTTCAATCAAATTCCTCCTCTGCTTGTTGTGCTCGCCTTCCGCATGTAGTTATGTTTGTCGGTGGCCGGTTGACGCCCTCAATCCTATTTGAGAGGGGTAAGGGTCCCCTTTCCTGGCAGATGTGTCTTGAGAACGGCCTTTTTGAGATGTGGTCTTTCACGGCAGCGCTGATGACATTGTCTTGTTGTGGCTTCTTTTGTTGTTCTCATCCTAAAGCTTGCATCTGGCCGGGTGGTCGATGCTATGACCGGTGGCAACGTTCGTGGGTAGCTCTTGTGCCAAGATGTTTGTGATTGGTGTTCTCTTCTAGACATTTTGCCCCATATGCGGATGCATTCTCTAGGGTGAGCTGCTCTGCCTTTCCGACGGTACGACGCCCTTTGGTAAGAAGGCATGGGTTTTTATTTGGAGGTGCGGGGGATGGCAACATGGAGACGACAAGCTGGCAAATGCCGGATATTTCTCCGATGGCGTACCTTGCTTCACGACGTTCCCTTTGCTATGTTCTGATTGTGCCGATGGGCGAAGGCCTCAAAGCTCAAGGCTTTGATTGTAAGCTGATCTTTCATCACTGTGTATGTACCGTTTGTTGGTTTATTAACTTAAATTCGTGCACTTCATGTCTTTTATCTACAAAAATACAGAACACATAAATTACCGAAATTAATATAATTGGCTCTCGTACTCGTCGAATTGTTCCTCTTGTCGATGAAGCCTTTAGCCATTCCACTTAGCCGAATTTGGTATTCGGGTTGCAACTCGCAACAGCTTCAGATAAACAGGGGGCTATCCACCTGCACCTTTAAACAGGTTTGCGCTTTAATTTGGGCCATGTGTAATGTCAGAAATGATATTATATTTAACAAATCAAAAAATTCTTCCTTTTTGCAGGTTATCCTTTTGAGTTCCACTGAATACGTGTATGGTCCAATCTCAGTAGCGTCGGGACATGGATAGCCCTTTGGAAACGGTTACACGGGATTTGTACGGTCAGTGCAGCTGACGGCTTGATCACATGATCACAATTTGATGTACCACTGTGTTTTCTTGTTTCCCCTTTTAGACGGTTGATACATGTATCGATCTTTTAGTAGCTTGTACTCTCTTGTTTGAACGAATATTGCAGAGGCCGAGTTGTTCGTCGCCTTTTCAGAAAAAAATCTATCTCAGGTCTATATCCCCTTGTAAAAATAAACCGATTATCTATCCGTGCAGGAGTACAGAAGTACTACAACTTATATATAATATTATACATGATTCTTCGTAACTGAGAACAAATTATTTAAAAAGGAACCATTGGATCTTGTTTAAGATGGTAGAATAAATAATATTTGCTAGACAAAGGACCTAGGGAAGCATCGTTTTCTGCCAGCGTACTTCCACATCTGCAAATTGCTACCGGCAACGGACAACCGGACTACCAATTGACTTCACCTAGAAGAATGATATAAAAAATATAAAGTTATTCCCATCAAGGTAATATGCAGCTCTAAGTCACATACATTGTTCACACCATTTTTGCAATTAGTAGACATAAACAAACACCACTTATAAGAGCATCCTTTGGCTGATCTAGCTACTGAATCGATTGAATCATGGAGCCCCATCGATCTTGTGCAAATAGAGAAAAAAAATATACTCAGTATTCATTAAGATGATGAGTATGAGTTTCTCCCAAATACAAGGGTATGTAGATTGACGACAAGAGTGCAACCACAATGTGAAAATAGAAGTTCACCTAATTTCTTGATCCAGTGGCAACATCACGTACTGTTCTGATTTTCCCCACATGGCACTTCCAAGAGATAGAACAGCAGATTAAGAACAGTCTATTTACATTTCAGAGATCAAAACAAATGTAAGCACGCAAATGAACATTGCTTCCATGATCATCCCACCAGTGTACCTTAAATAATCACTATTGCAACCATGGGCGCAAATTCTTCAACCAATAATGTTTATCTGGAGTTCTAGGCATAATAAGGAAGAGAAAAAAGAATCTAGTTCTCTCAACCGAAGTGCAAAACTCCTCACAAAAAAAAGAGACCACAAAACAGCTTTAACTATCTAATTAAGCCAGATATGGTGCGCACATTTCACCAATCAAATCCCTTCTTGGCCCCCCTAGAGGAGTCTGCAAGAACTCAGGAGTCATCCCCTGGAAGACGTCCTCCTCCAAGAAGCTCAAGAAACCCCCAGGGTTGAGGTCCATCCACAGCTCGCCCAAGTCAAGGTCGCCGCCGCCGAACCCTCCTTCATCCATCTTCACCACCTCGCACTTGATCTTCTTCCTTATCCTGTTCTCCTGCTGCACCACGAAATCGTCGGCAAGCGCCGACGATGCCGCCAACCTTTTCTTGTGCGGCTTCTCCTCTACGGGCGAAGGTGGCGTCGGCGCCACGGCCAGGGTTACCGCCTTTCTGTCGTCATCGTGGTCGGCGGCGACAGGGGTGGGCTGCAGAAGATGCTGCCTCCCGGTGAGCCGCTGCACGAGGTCCCGGAAGTTAGCAGCGTCGGTCTTGATGATCTCCGGCGCGACGATGTGGATGATCCTTATCGCGGGCCGCGTGGTGGTAATCCTGGATGATGGTACCGTCACGTGGTGGCGCGATGATCCCTTGTGCTGCGCCGCCGGCGTGGACGGGCTCATGCCGCTGTGGTCGTACGCGTGCTCCCCCATTAGCGTGCGCGTAGGCAGAGATAGAGAGATCGGAGTAGCAGTAGGAGAGATGGAGAGTTAGCTAGGACTCGCCGAAGGATGAGAACGGGAGGGGGAGGCGTGGAGGTATATATGGCGGAGGAAGGAGGTGACTTGCAGGAATGGTGAGAAGGAAAACCAATCTCTAGCGTTTGAAATGTAGTACTAGATGAAGTGATGTCACGAACGGAAGTGGAGAGAATGTGTAGTTTTAAAAGATGTCGGCCTTGTTTTGTACTGGTATGTACTGCCTCATCTGCTTTTGATCGCCGTGTGGATTTTAGGTTGTTTATTATGGGTGACTGGTTGACTTGTAAGTTTGTGACACAATGGTAACATTTATTTTTGTTCTAACATTTCCAAATTTTTCCTTTTTTTATAGCGTCGATCTATCTTTGTCTTGTTTGTCCGTCTAGTTAGCATGTATATCTAGCTTCATCGCGCCGAGCTAGGAGGTGGCTCGCGAGACGGTTCTAGGCCACGCCGCCTAGTTCTGTTGGTGGTCCAGATTGTCAACCACGTGGGTCGATCTACGTGCCGGTTTGCAGCGGTGGTCTAGCCAGTCCTCGTGGGGCGGGCTTGGGGTCGTGGCTCATCGCCGGGCGAAAGTTTTGACCTGGCCGTTGGCTTGGACCGGCAATGGCGACACCCCCATGTGCCGCGTTCTTCTTGGAAGCATCGTTGTCACGGTGCTCTCTCTCCTCTGCCCGGGACTCTCCGGGGATAATCCCAGCTCGCACGCGGGATCGGGGAGGAAGGTGCTTACGCGTTGTGCCTTTTGGGGCCTTGCTTTGGATGTTCCTCTAGGCGGAGGGACCAGTGGAGTGAGATGGTTGTCGGGGACGGCGAGTTATTGGCGGCCTCGACATCGACGGATAGGCGGACACGACTTGGGGTTTGGTGATCTCCAGGGGAAAACCTGCACCGGCCTCGGTTAATGCCGACGATTGCGGCACCCTCAGTCGTCGCTACCCTCCTTGGAGGCATTGTTGTGGAGCCCTTCACCTCCCTGTGTCGGTGCTTGCATGTTTGTCTGCTCGGCGTTGTCCGTTCTTTGTCATCGTGTTTCACCTCCGCCGTGTTGCGTTGAGGTGTTGGAGTGTCGGCTTTTGTCGATGTGGTGACTTGGTCGTCAACTCGTGTGGGGGTGGCGCCCCAGGGTTGGCGTGGATGTCGGAGCGCAGCTACGGATGTTTGCCTCGCTGCTACGTTGAGATATTTGGGTGTCGTTTTTGGTTGTTAGGGTGAATTGGCCCTCGACTTCTTTGGGAGTGCGGCCTCGGGCCGGTGTGGTGCGTTCTGTGTTGTCTGCCCTTCTAGTGAGAAAGTATTTTTGATAGCTGGTCAACGACGCGGTAAAAAAGCGTTCATCTTCGAGCAAGTATTCTTAAAGGTTTCCTGGAGGACGGTACACATATCATATCAGATAGCATTAGACACCGTGCGCTCACACGAGCGCGCGAATCAACCTGGAAAAATCAATCACACACCGAACGTTTGCATCAGCAAAGTTACACTGCATCCCCTCCATCCATGTCTAATCCACGCACCGCTTTCTCCAGGCCCATACGAAAGGAAAACGAGAGCCGCGCGCGAGCAATTTTCCACGGAGAGTAGTTATAGTAGCTAGCTAGCGTGCGCGCGTGCGGATATGCGCCCCGATTCGATCCATCGCGCTAGCCAGCTGCTCGTTCTGAATTACTTTCGCCACCGGTTGCTGTCTCTTGTCTCATCAGTATCCCACAGCGATCGCACGGAACGGCGGCGGGCGCGCTCGCGGAAGTAACGCGCGCTCTTACGTTTTTAATCAGCACATTCATTCATTCATACCCCTTTGGCTCGCCCGCATGCACGCGGTCGCGACGACTCTTCTCAGGTTCTCGTCAGCTGAGCGATGAGTAAATCTTACCTACACTAGCTGAATGCCCGTGCGTTGCTACGGGATATAAAAAAAATGTATATACGATGAAAGAATTATCTTAAGATTATGAAACATAAAATAATATTGACTTAAGAAGTGAAAAATGAATGCTCTCGAAGTTACTACACCTTGTAGAAAACATACCGTTTTGTTTAAATTATTTACATTGCTGGCGCAAAATTTGCTTATATTCCTCTTCCTAACAGTGACAACGAAAATTTAGAGAGTTTCCTCACCGGTAGTTTCAGAAAACCAATCCCAATAGCGGCAACAGGGTGTGGGCATTAACACAAGCAGAACGCGGGCACGCGCAGGACGCCCACGCCACCATCTGGTAGAGGCGCTGGCCTCGCCGTCGACATGGTCCGCCGCTTGCGCACTCTGTGCGATTCAACGCCCCTGCAAGAGGCACCTCCACCACGGCCTCTGTCCACCGCTTTCGCTGCCACCGGCCAGGGCCAAGCACGCCACGAACACACAGATCGGTAGAGCATCCAAATTCAGCTAGCACGGAAGAATTCAGCTAGCACGGAAGAGTTGAGCTAGCACGGACCGCGGCGACCTGGACTCAGAGGGCGTTGTTTGTGCACGGGCAAGACGCTGTCGATGGCCGCCATGTTGTGAAGCAGCTCCGCAATCGAGGCCGGGAGCCCGCACCTGCACCGCCGCCACCCACCCGCGCCAACGGTGCTGCCTAGGTCCCAACTCACCGGTGTTGCCGATGTCGATCTCGCCACAGAGCAGAGGATCGAAGCGGCCTGGACGAGGCCGAGCTCGGCGTGTGGCTGACCACGGCCATGAAGCTGGACGCCTAGCCGCCTAGGCGTGTGGCCCTCGTAGTCGCTGTGCCCATATAGGGATATTTTATGGTGCATGGTACTCCATATTCCAGTGGATTATATTATTTCGATCCGAAGTTTTTATTGATTGGGCCTGTTTTGGGCCTAACTAGATTCGGCCCGTTTTACACTAGCGGTTCAGGAGTATAATTGTGTTTTCACTTTTGTTTTTCAGGGAATATACTGCACAATTTGCAATACATTTAACCAAACAATTTGTCTGAATTTTAATTGATTGGGTGCGTGCTGCTTCAAATTATTCGTACCGCCTGATGAACCACACGCCTTAGCTACCAGCGCCGCCGCCGCCCGTGAACTCCCTTCTCTTTGCGCCTCGAGGCTGCGAAGGGCTACGCGCACCCTCGGAGAGCCGCCCCAATGTGATCGCATTGCCCCCCCTTCCGGTAAACTCTAACCGTAAGACTAGACATAGTGGGAGTATCATAGGTAGTATCATGCATTTCATGCATGTAAAAAACCGGACGTGTTACTACAATTAATGATGAGAGAGTGTATAGTGGTATCATAGGTAGACACCGTAACATGACGCATTCCAAGGCAAGATGAGTCTACAAACCTAATAAATATACTATTAAACGATACTACACGCATATTACTACCCACTATGGAGTTAGTAACATAGATTAGTATCATATGCATGATACTGGTGTATGATACTTCCCACTATGGCTAGTCTAAGAAGCGCCGAGCCACACAACGAGTTCCATCGGATCAAGATCTGACGCCGTCGGGCCTCTAAAACGTGTTGATGGTGCGCGTGGTAATCAACATCATGGCGCAGTCATGTCAGTATAAGTAGGGTGCGAAACGATGAGAGCTTCTAGACCGCTAGGGCCGCCGCGTGATCTCACGCCCTGGTACATCAATGGCAGCAATATCTCAACCGAGATCATCATCATCGTCTTCATGCTCGTCTAGCCCTATGACATCGCACTCTTACCTGTAAGTGACTCTACCTCTGCCTCCTCATGAATTCTCGTTCGTGCATATCATATTAGTGATATTTTGTCACAAGTAAATAGCTAGATTTTTTTGTGAGTTTACAGATTTTTTTTAGTGTACAAAAAATATGATACCGGGGAATTTCATAGTCGAGGCTGCATTGTTTATAATTCCAAGTGTTTTAAGATTTGGTGTTAAGTCATTTGATACCCCTGACGTTGTTAACAAAATTTTGATGGTGATAATTCCAAGTGTTTTAAGACCTGGATTTGGTTCATCCAGAATTGTAATTTTAGTTACTAGGAGATTTGCCTCATCTGCTTTTGAACCGCACGCTAATTAACACATGTAGTACTCCGTACATCAGCTTTGGAGTTGATGCATGTACTCCCTCCGTTCCAATTTAATTGACTTGCTATTCACAAAATGTGGATGTATCTTGTACTCCCTCCGTTCCAATTTAATTGACTTGCTATTCACAAAATGTGGATGTATCTAGTAATGAGGTGAGTAATTAATATCATTGATACTAGTACTGTACATGGATAACCGAATTGGAGGGGGTACTCTATACGGTGTAATTTACATGCCACCCACGTAGTTTAAGAATAACTTTGACCATTAAATTTTGTTAACCAAATTAATAATCAAAATATTTTCGTAAACTACATGCATGCACTGTAATACTGTATCACAGGAAGTAGTAGTTTTCTTCGGAACGTACCCCGGTACCCAAATCGATCGCAACCTTGTCCTCTCAACCATACACAGTACAAGTTGTTCAGGAGGAGAGTACTCAGAAATATCACATTTATTGTGCAATTCAACATGAGTGTACTATATAGTCATACTATCCATTCCCCGTGACAGTTCTTGGGAAAATGATAGCTACGAGGATTTTCCACAGAGTTAGTTAGCTACCTGCTCTCGTGTTAAATTAGTTTCGCCGTCCATCGGTCGCCGTCTCATCATCAGGGCGTGTTTGGTTCCTACAAGGCCTTGTTTTCCACTGTTGAATAAGAGGTTGTGCCCTATTTAGTGGTCCAAATTTTAAAGCAGTCTAGAGTATGCGGAGGAACGATCGATTCGATTCGAAGAAGACGATCGATTCGGCGCGTGTATCAGAGGGAGTAGTAGTTTTCTTCAGAGCGTACCCCGGTACCCAAGGATGTTGTGGTTGGGTTCTCATCCATCGCAACCTTGTCCTCTCAACCGTACACAGTACAAGTTGTTCAGGAGGAGAGTTCTCAGAAATATCACATTTATTGTGCAATGCAGCGTGACTTTGACTAAACCTATAACACAAACTAATTGTAAACAGAGGGAGTATTATCCATTCCCCGTGATAGTTCTTGGGAAAATGATAGCTATGAGGATTTTCCACAGAGTTAGCTAGCTACCTGCTCTCGTGTTAAATTAGTTTCGTCGTCCATCGGTTGCCGTCTCATCATTTGGTTCCTACAAGGCCTCGTTTTCCGCTGTTGAATAAGAGTTTTGCCCTATTTAGTGGTCTAACCCGCACGAATTTTAAATCAGTCTAGAGTACGTGGAGGAACGGTCGATTTGGCCGTTTTTACATGATCTGCTCGTTTAGTAGCCATGGTCATTTGAGCGAAAAAGCCCACGTGGACGCATATGGAGTGCCTCTGCTAGGCATTTCAAACTGATCCACTGAGTGCTTTATAATTTACACAAATATATTTCGATTCGAAATAGGTAGATGAAAAATATGCGCGTCGACGAGTAGGTTCATCCCATGTTCGGTTTCGAGTTTCGTCAAATGTAACTTCTTTTTGAAACCGATGTTCAAATTTTTTTTAGACGAATTTTGTCAAATTCGTCGGACTGTGTTTGAAATATCTTTTATGAGCATGTTCATCTCTACGTTTCGCACAACTTTTGTGTTGTAATTTTCCGTGCGTGATCATATACGATTAGAGTGTGTTTTCTAACCTTTATCACCGCAGTTGTACTTGTGCTTTTTAACCTAATCATCGTCTTCGCTCAACCGCCGCTCGTAGCTGTGAACTCTGTCCGCTGCTATTAGACTATAGGTGTGTTTTAAACCTCCACACCAAACCTTCGCTGTTGCATCGTCACGACGTCGTACCGTCATGCTACTCATCACCGACAATAGAAGTGGTGTGAGGTAAGATCACATGGAGATGAGATAAGAGGATACAGATATAAACCAAACGCCAGGCTTATAAACTCGTTTCCGGCCGAACGGAGCTAGCTAACACTTTTGTGAGCAACCAAAAATGACATGCACGATTTTGATCTCTTTTTTTACAGAATCAGACCTTTGGAGCCACATATGCAACTCATGCAAGAATGACCAAAACCGGTGGCAGTGAACGGTTCAGTAGTATCCCACGGGCCGCAGCGACCGCGCGCGAAACGTACACCCACCCGCGGCGACTCTTCTCTTTCTGTCTTGCTGCCGTCGTCGCGAGAGTGGGCCTCACGCTGTCGTTGCGCACTGATGTCGAGGCGACGATCGATCGATGTGACGGCGGTCCGTGGCCCCTTTGCTGATACTCCGGCTCACCATTTCTTCCCAAAGTCATATGTAGTCGCAATGAATAAAGATGAAAGCTATGGATCAACAAACGTGTGGAATCGTCTGCTTCCACGCTGCCTCGACCGTCACCTCAGTCGATCCCCGTCTCGATCGATACACCAAAAGCTGGATCATGATGGCATGATCGAGGTGGCACTTACGATGGATCGAACCAAGGGACTGCTCCTGCCAACGTATATAAACGTTTGTGAATCGATGTGGAGCTTGTATCCACGACGTTTCCGATCGAGCAAGCTGTCGTTTTGTTAACAGCACAAGGGTCAACATCCGGAAAACGAAATGCTATTAAAATTTGTTTCTTCAGTTTGTTGATTTCATCTTATTTACGGATTTGAATAATTGTGTATGCATCATCAATCAAATATATTCATGAACTTTGACAACCTTTAATTGGTCAAATACACGACATTTCATGTCTATTTCGCTTACCGTGTCTGACTGCTCGGAGGGATTGACTTTTGCATATTTTATTATGCAATTTTTTTTCATACTTATTATATCATTTATTTATACAAGTAGGGTCGTTAAAGACATTCCCTGCAATGTGCGTTAATATTCATGAACTTTCACAACCTTTAATTGGTCAAATACATGACATTTCATGTCTATTTCACTTAGCGTGTCGACTGCTCGGATGGATTGAATTTTGCATATTTTATAGGCAAATTTTTTTGTTTCATACTTATTATACCATTTATTTATACAAGTAGGGTCGTTAAAGACATTCCCTGCAATGTGCGTAAATAACAAGACCAAGGGGACTCCACCCGGCGTTGTCATTAAGTAGAGGTGAGAACCCGCGGGCCCTGGCCTTGCAGTGTGCATGGTGTCGTTCTAGTTCCAGCTAGGAAGGAAAATAGGTAGTACTCCCTCCGTCCGTAAAAGGATGTCACAACTTTATCTAAATTTGTATGTATCTAGACATATTTTAGTGTGTAGATACATGCACAGTTAGCCAAAGTTGTGACATGCTTTTATGAACAGAGGGACTAGTTTTCTTTGAAGTGTACCCGGCTGTACCGAAAGATGTTGTGGTTGGGTTCTCATCGATCAGACCATCATCGCCTTAATTTGTGTGCTCAACGCCACACTACAAGTTGTCCAGGAGGAGTGTTCTCAGAAATATCACATTTATCGTGCGATGTAGCATGCGTAGACTACTCCGTGAGAGTTCCTGCGAAAACGATAGCCGCAAGGATTTTCCACAACAGATAGCTAGTGGCTTGCGCGCTTGTTCCCGGTTCGATCGGCTGCTCGACCTCGTGTTGAATCGCTTTCACCGTCGATCGACATCCCAAAGCGACCTCGCATGAAACCTACGTGCGTCCCGCGGGCGACTCTTCTCGCCTCATCTGACTAGGTGAGCGAGTGGACTCTTCTACAGTATATCTTGCTGCTCTTGTCGTCCTCACGCTGTCGCTCCGTACTGTTGTCGAGGCGGCGATCGATCGATGTGACGGCGCCGGCGGTCCCTCGCCCCCTGCAGAGTCCAGACCAGAACGACTAGGGTGTCCCGTAGTGGTACTGGACTTACCAAGAGAATTGTACAGATCGATGAAGCGAAAACAAACGTGTGGTATAGTCTGCTTCGACGACGCTGCCTCGACCGTCACTCCCCAGTTGCCGTCTCGATGCCAAAAGCTGGATCATGGCATGATATCGAGGTGGCCACGTAGGTAGCTGCTCCTGCGAACGTTCTGCTTATACAAACTTTGTGAATCGATCGTGGGGTAACCTTGTGTCCACGACCTTTCCGGGAAAGTTTTCCGTTTTGTTAGCATCGCGGGAGTCAACATCCAGAAAATTGAAGGAAATGCTGCTATTGAAATTTCATTAATAGATGCCCACTCGCTGGTGCGAGCATATCATAGCGTTCTAATACTGGAGTAATTAAATGGCACTGGTGGTAGCTCAACTTGTCGCGCATGTGCAGATTGGTCACTCATCTTACTCATGTCATCTGTTTTAACCCTAGCCTCTCGACGCACCAAAATAATTTTAAAAGCGGCCCTGTGCAGATGCACAGGCTGGGCTATGCTCCCATTTCGAAAAAACATTAAAGCACACATAGTAGGGGTCCGTACGCCCTTACTGTACGTGTGACAACTTGAGTGTAGTTTGTAGCATGTTGGCATTAGCACTTGAGGTTAGCTCTTTCTTCAGCGACAACAGAAGGAGTAGAAACTTATTCAAAATGATGCTTAAGACATTAAATCCGAACATCTTTTAAAAAGCAGAAGAATGTCTCACAGTGGCTGACGTTTGGAATCCTGTCACCGGTAACACGACTGACATATTGCAAAACAAATATTCTAAGTATTATGTATTATTAAAACTTTAAAGCAATGTAAGGGTGACAAATAGGGATATAGTCCAGGATTTTCTCAAAAAACATCCACTAATTTAAAGCAATGTAAAGATGACAAATCTGTACTTGAAAAATGTATTTTTAAATCTTATTTCGGCCAAAGATTTTGTCTGTTTTGCATAGACCGCAAAAAATGTAATTTCCTCCCGACATTTTGCACGAATGTTGCAAACTTGTATACGTTCGTGCCCAAATTGTTTCAGATTTTTTCGAAGTGTTTTTCATATTTTTTTGAATTTTGACAAACATAACAGGAGCATATACATCCGGGAGCCAAAGTGAATTTCTGTTCGAGGTTAGCTTTTTCTTCAGGACAACAGAAGGAGTAGAAACTTATTCAAAACGACGCTTAAGACATTAATTCCGAACATCTTACGAAAAGCAGAAGAATGTCTCACAGTGGCTGACGTTCGGAATCCTGCCACCGGTAACATGACCTACATATTGCAAAACAAATCTTCTAAGTATTATGTATTAAAAATTTAAAGCAATGTACGGATGACAAATAGGGATATAGTAGTCCAGGATTTTCTAAAAAAAACAGCCATTAATTTAGTTAAATCTCTCTCCGAGTTTATCTCCTGGGCTCTGGTTGGGCTTCGACCATAGACCAGGCCCACAAACAAAAGCAAATTTAATTCTGCAAAATTAGCGAACAAAATCCCTAATCGGCTTCCAGGGAAAATATCACTATTTTGTTTCTTTCAGTTCCTTCCCCGTTTTTATTTTCGGCAACTTTTACAGTACCTTTTACTGGTCATCCAATTTGACCAGTATGATTTCATCCGACGGCTCAGGAAGATTTGGCCCAGATGGCCTGTTTGTGCATTTTCGATGGAAAAAAAATGTTTCCAATGGCTGACAAACATTTGGCCCAGGAGGCCCGTGTGTGCAACGCTAGGAAACAAAACTGTAGGGAGATGGCAGTGTCGTCCTGAGAGTCATCGTCCCAGGCCGAAAAAAATCTTATGCGACCGGGTCGCCGGGCTGGACCCGGCCGCATGGCCGACGCGTGGCCGCCTGCTGCCCCCGCACGCGCTGCCTTTTCCCCTGTTAACCAAATCGGACGGTGCTAAATCTGGTCCACCGGTGGGTCGCTGAGGGCATGGTCGCATAGGATTTTTTTCTGTCCCAGGCGATCTCCAGGCGATCGATCCAGGCTCTCGGAGCCGCCGCCGCGAAACCTGTCCGCAATCGACGCCCCCGCCGCCGCTCTCGACGCCGTGACACCCTCTCCGCACTCGACGCCCCCGCGGAAACCCTCTCCGCACTCGACGCCCTGCCGCTCTCGACGCCGCCGCCGCCAACGCCGGTCCGATCTCGACGCCGACAAACTCTGTCCGCGGTCAACGTCCCCGCCGCTCCAATCCCTCTCGCTCTGCACTCGACGTCCCCGCTGCTCGCTGTCGAAGCCGGCCCCTTCAGCCCGAACTCGTCGACGCCGCCGCAAATCGACATCGCCGCCGCCGCCTACCTCTCTCAGCTCCTGACGCCGCCGCATTCAGTCTGATTTCCGCAGGGCGCGAACCAGGTGAGAGGTAACCAATTGTACATGTATGATCTGCTTGATTTCCGTTCTGCAGAGACCAACTGAATATTCGTACCTTGATTTTGTTTTTCAATAGTTCATATGTATACATGGATGATCTGCTCCCAAAAGTATTGAGCATGTAGTAGTGGCTAGTTGCGTACTGAAAACAGTTATTCAGTTTAGTACTAAAGTGTTCTCTGAATCTTTTAAAATTGGGATCTGTGTTGAGTATCTAGTAATGGCTAGTTCAGTACGCAAGAAGTTGACTTCAGTACGCAAGAAAACAGTGAAGTTCTTGTACAGATTGGTACTGCCAGATTGTTGTTCTTGTACAGGTGTACCAATACGAAATTTCATTTCAGGAAGTCTACCAATATTGTCAGGCTGCTTACTAGCATTGCTAAGCTATGTAGGAATCAGCGGCAAAGCGTTGTGATTATGCTTGCATGTTTGGAAGGCCTGCAATGACTTTGTATTTAGTATAAACTCATTATTTGTTTCTGGTTTTATGGTACATGAAGCCTATTATCTGAAAAATTCTGCATTTAATTAAAGATATGTACTGCTGGAAGAGTTAGCTCATTTCTTGATCAGGTTCTGAGACATTAAGTAGCTAACTTCATTTTCACTTTGAAGGAAATCACTAAGGTTTTCTGTATTATGTGCAGATGGTTGAAAATGTCATCAAGGGAGCCGTGTATGCTTTTTTCTGTTCAGTTATTTCTGTTGCTCTTTATCATGCACAGAAATAAAATAAGGTGTACGCAACCCTGCATACATGTGTGGGGGCTCGTCGACCAGATGGGCAACTTCTTCAACAAAACGCTGATGTTTGTTTCTATGGGTGGCGTGTTGCTAGTGAGAAAAAACGAGGCCATCGATTATCTGAAGAAGCTCATCGATGAGTCGACGTTTTATGACATGCGATGTCAGTCAACTTGGCAAGAGGATTCTCCTCGTTATCTTGTACTGTTTCTTTCCAGCCTTTTGTTTCCTGATTTTAGTGAGGCTTGGTACCCTATCGGCCAAGTTTGTAATAGCTATGCCCTATTGTAAAAAAGATCAAACAAATTGTGTGCTAGAGCCTAGAGCTAAACTCTACCACGGGTTACTTAGCTGAATGTTTTTGCTAATGCGAGTTGCATAATAACATGTGCTTGTGGCGTTAAGGGTACGATCTCCTCTCTGAAGTTGTATGCACTGTCGAGCTCTTTTCGTCTGATAAAAGTGAGAGCAACAGAGCATGGTTGTTGGAGTATTTTACATCTTTGCTTAGACAAAATGATAGGATTCATGGAACAAAACACAATTGACATCTTGCGAAGACATGGTTCAGTTATTTAGGCATCTCTGGTTAGCCCCTGTAGCAAAACTCTTGATGCACCATCTGAGACCCAACAATGGAAACAATACAAGATGTAAACTATGATACGGATATTACAATAATGCATGTCTACAGTATGGTTATTATTATTCAAGCTACATACAAGACTACCATTAACCAAAAAAGTGTACAAAACACAGATAGATCCGTACATATAGTCAAGTTTATTTATCTAATTGTAAATATCGTCGTTCCTTCTCATTCACAAGGTAGACAGATGAACCCAATGCATCTTGTAGACAATTGTTTGAAACCGTTGTGTAGTAGTTGACCATCTCTTCAGAATACTTGTTGAGAAGGTCCTCCCGGATCGACAAACTACAACACTGCATACATTAGTATCAGTACACCCAAAAAAAATTAGTGCAATGCAATTCAAGGAACAACGTGTACAGAGAACTCTTTTTCTTTGCAGTTTTTAGACCACAAGGAGTACTCCATTTCTTCATGCTACAACAGTAGCATCTACACAAACACAATCATAAGCATGGTACCATGTTCATTATCAGAATTAGAGAGGGGGTAAGGAATTTAGAAAGAAGTTCAAAATAATGATCAGAGGACATCACTAGCACCGCCCTAGAGAGGGGTAACTGACCAGGTATTTGACCAGTTTAAAACCGCTAACTGTTACCGTCCTAGAGCTGACATTTCCTCTATTTCTTTTGTAACCTAGCACCCAACTACAAAAAGAGATTGCAGTGACAACTCTAAAAAAAGTATCTAGTGTTCTGAGCTGAAGTGCTGAACTAGGAGGAAACATAAACTCACCATTCAGAAATGCAATGAGCTTCATCAATCACCACAAGAGATATCGGGCGGTGTGTCCCTGAATATCAGCAGAAATTCTTCATTCAAGAATCTCTCAGGGGAAACAAAAAAATCTGATAAACAATGGAAATTATGTTAGAATACTGTAACAAAATACATGTCGACATCACCTACTGCAAAACATATGAAGCACAATTGGGTTCATTTCCCGAATTTAAAAATAATTGTTCTTTTTCAAATCCATATTTTCACTACACCAAGAAGATGTACCATTTTAAAATAGCATTTGCAAGATATGCAGGGAACAATTCTCAATAAAAGGCAGAATCAAGATGGATGCTAGACTGGTAGCTGAGAAATGGGAACACAGTTATGATTGCAATATTGAATAGGACTAGCAGGAAGCATACAAAATTATAAAAATACCTGACTACTCCCAAGAAGGCCTCCTGAGAGAAATGTTGGGAGCTTCCTCAACCGATCCACCATCAAGGAAAGAAGTTGGCTCACCACCAGTGTTATTCTATGCAAAATCATAGCAGGAAACTGTAAATTAGTATCAACATCATGTCAGAACTGACCTAAAAGAAACCATTAACTCAAAGTTGGCAGCACACCTGATAGCACAGCAACTTGCCAGCGTCGGTGGGCAGCACAAGCACCGTCGAGTCCCCTGCAACAGTGCAACTACATTCTGGAACGCATGAAGCTGGCCTTGGCGGAATGAATCATAGCCAAACACCTTCGTGAGCAAGCTTTCAAGATTCTACTCGGACGGTTCCTCACGCGCTACCTCAACAGCCTCGGGAACACCATCGCCATCTCCGATGCCGCCGCGGCGACGCGGCGCCTCTCTGGCTCTGCCCGCGCGAGGAGCTCTGCCACAGAAATCTTCAATTGCGCCCATTCCCCGCGCTGTGCTTCTCCTCCTCTGGAATACCATCAGGCCACCGCCCCCGGCCGACTGGAACGTGGAGCGCGCATCCGGCGAGGCGCAACCAGCGCCGCGAACACCTTGCAGCCTCCCCTTCTTCATCACCCAGAGAGGTTCGGCAGGGCAGGTGGCGCAGCAGGCGCCTTCGCTCCTCCTTGATCCCAGCGGCGGAGACGGCGAAGGGGAGGAAGGTGACAAGGACGGCGGCGAGTGTGCGCGTGGGAGTTGGAACTGATCGATTTAGGGTTCTATTTCGGTGATCCCTTCATTTGCTCTTGGGCCGGGGCCATCTACGATCTTGGGCCGGGCCCGTCTGCGGTGGGCGCCGATTTTGGCACCAGTACGACTTGTACTGGTCTTGTTTTTGGCACCAGTATGAAATCTTTTTGGCCTTTGGATGGACTAAAATGGAGGGCTATTATTCATACGCGATCACTATGGTGCTTTTATCTCGGGCGGAAGGAAGAATCTGGCTAATATAGAAGATGCAAACACAGCTGAGGCAAATGCGATGCGGGATGGTTTACTCTTGGCAGGAGAAGTGGGATGCAATAAACTGGTGGTTGAATCAGATTGTCTAGATGTTGTTGAGATCATGCAGAATGGAGGTAATTCGCTAGGCACGGCGGCGGCAATCTATGAAGAATGCGCTTTTCTTTGTCGTGGCTTTGCACGTGTAATTTTCTCTCATTGTCCTAGGGAAGCTAATATGTCAGCGCATGTGCTAGCCAGTAGATCGGAGGGGAATCAGCCGATTGTTTGGCTTGATGTCCCCCCGGATTTTCTTTTGCATGTTTTAGCAGACGATGCGTCGGTACTAGGCAATCCGACTAATGATGTAACTGATGGTACCTGAGGCAGCAAGTTTTTTGACGCACTCTTTTCCTTATCAGGGTACCTAAGGGGACTGGAAGGTTTTTAATGAGGCGGCTTGCTGACCTAATATAGTGGTTGAAAATTTCAAAAAAAAAAAAACACCTCTTTTTTTCCCACCGGGCAATTCCTTCTCAGTTGCTGCATGGTGTAAACTACTATGACCAAAATTGTAGTACACCCTTCTCAGTGATGGGGTCGGTGAGTTTTAGCCCCAAGGCAAAATTTTACACCTGCTCAACGATGGGCTCAGTGAGTTTCAGCCCCCAAGGCATGTCTTCGCAAGACCGGACATGGGGCACCAGCCTGCCGGTGTTGATGACTTTGCGGAAATCTTTCCACGTGCACTCGAAGTACGCCGGCCCCTGACCGCACGGCTCCATGGACATCGCAAGTTTGCACGGGGGTCGGGCACAATCTGGTTCTTCGGCTTCATCATGATGTACGGCGTGAGCCCGCCAAGGGCGGCGCCGACGTACCCGAAGGTCGACCAGCCAGTGGTAACAATCCTATCAGTGATGCTCAACAGGTACATCTCGGCCAGCGCCTTCATGTCGTGCTTAACCTGGAAGAAACGCTGGTGCTCCTCGTGGCTAGGCTGGTGCACGCTCACCACCTCGCCGTCGGCGCTCGGCCACCGCCGGTACATCTCCCGGATCCTGTCGTGGTACCACCCATTCAGGCCCGTCGTCAGGACGGCCTTGGATCGCGCACGCGCGCCTGGCAATGGCATCGGAGGCGGCGGTGCTCCTCCCGCTCTCACCACCAACCCCGGCAGCAGATGCTCCTGCGACGTGCAGGCGAGTATCTGGTCCAAGATGTGCTGAAATACACCTATCTGGTTGGGCGAGACACATGGTGGGCCAATTAAAACAGGAAAAGCTCCGATTATCATCAGTTATTGATGACCTTGAGGCTTTTGCTGAAATTAGACCGCTGTCCACGCATGAGATTGAGTTGAAAAATCAGTCAAATGCGAAGATGGCGTCTATTCTTCGTGAAGAAGAGCTGAAATGGTACCAACGATCAAAAGCCCAATTTATTTTGGAGGGAGATTCGAATACGAGATACTTTCATAGTCTGGCAAATGGCAGACACAGAAAGAAACTCATTCACTCCCTAAACCAAGAAGAGGGGATGATCGAAGGACATGAGCAGCTTAAAACATACATCACGAAGTACTATAAAAATTTGTTCGGCAAGCCTGACGCAGATAATTTCTCGTTGGATGAAAGCAGAACAGATGACATTCCGCAAGTTTCCGATCAGGAAAACGCCCATCTTACTGCTCCCTTCTCTTTGGAGGAAGTAAAGAAGGCGGTTTTCCAAATGGAACACAACAAAGCCCCAGGACCGGATGGTTTCCCTGCTGAATTTTATCAGTCATTCTGGGATTTAATCCAACTGGACCTGTTAGAGATGTTCCACGCTTTACATGCTGGACAACTTGACCTATTTCGTCTTAATTTTGGTGAGATTATTTTGTTGCCAAAGGTTAATGAAGCAGAAAGGATCCAACAATTTAGGCCTATCTGTCTACTTAACGTTAGCTTCAAGATATTCACTAAAACCGCGACTATTAGGTTGAACTCGGTGGCTGATCATGTTGTGCGACCGACTCAGACAGCTTTCATGCAAGGCCGCAACATCCTGGATGGGGTTGTGATCTTACATGAAACCGTGCATGAGCTACATCGGAAAAAGCTGAATGGGGTCATACTAAAGATTGACTTCGAAAAGGCTTACGATAAAGTGAAATGGTCTTTCCTTCAGCAAACACTCAGAATGAAAGGTTTTTCTGATGAGTGGCGTTCAATGGTTGATAGTTTTGTTTCCGGCGGAAGTGTTGCCATCAAAGTCAATGACGATGTTGGTAGATACTTCCAAACGAAAAAAGGACTACGCCAGGGCGATCCATTATCACCGATACTATTTAACATAGTAGCTGATATGCTAGCCATAATCATTGAACGTGCAAAGCTGGATGGGCAAATTGAGGGGGTGGTACCGCACCTAGTGGATGGCGGACTATCCATTCTTCAATACGCGGACGATACAATTCTTTTTATGGAACATGACTTTGAGAAAGCGAAGAACTTGAAATTAATCCTTTCAGCGTTCGAGCAACTCTCCGGTCTAAAAATTAACTTCCATAAAAGCGAACTGTTTTGTTTCGGTGACGCCCTAGCGGACGCCAACCAATATGCTGAGTTATTTGGCTGTGAGGTTGGTGAGTTTCCAATAAGCTATCTAGGCATCCCAATTCATTTTAGGAGGCTCACGATTGCACAATGGAAACACGTTGAGGAAAGAATACAAAAAAGGTTGAGTAGTTGGAAAGGAAAACTACTATCCCTGGGCGGACGATTGGTGCTCATAAACTCAGTTCTAACCAATATGGTTCTGTATATGATATCCTTCTTCCAATTACCAAAGGGAGTCCTACATCGATTGGATTACTTTCGATCTAGATTCTTTTGGCAAGGGGACAACGAAAAAAAGAGATACCGACTGGCAAAATGGGATGCAGTATGCCGCCCCAAAGATGTTGGGGGACTAGGGATTCACGACCTTGAGGTTAAGAATCGGGCCCTTCTTGGAAAATGGCTGTTTAAGCTACTTACCGAAGAAGGTGTGTGGCAAACTCTTCTCAGGAGAAAGTATGTTGGTTCAAAGGCGATATCTCAGGTTTCATGGAAACCCGGAGATTCTCACTTTTGGGCGGGCCTAATGGCGACGAAAAAATTCTTCTTGCCATATGGCTCTTTCTCCATCAAAGATGGTTCGGAGATAAGATTCTGGGAGGATAAGTGGCTTGGTACTACTACCCTCCGCGAACAATATCCAGCCTTATATAATATTGTCCTTGGACGTCATAAAAGCGATACTCTTGCTAAAGTTTTGGAGGTTAATCCACCAAATGTGACGTTCCGAAGAAATCTCGTTGGACCTAGGTTAGCGGCGTGGCAAGAATTGCTACAACGACTAACACCCGTCAATTTGACGCATGGGACCGATGTGTTTCGGTGGAGTTTACACAAGAGCGGTAAATTCTCAGTGGACAGTATGTATAATGCTTTAATCCAGCCTGACGTGCCAGTAAATAATAATAAGAAAATCTGGTCGATGAAGATACCACTAAAAAACAAGGTTTTCGCGTGGTACCTTCGTCGAGGGGTTATTCTTACTAAGGACAACCTTGCAAAACGCAATTGGCATGGTAGTAAGAGGTGTGTCTTCTGTCACCATGACGAGACAATCAACCACTTATTTTTCGAATGCCAATTCGCAGGTTCTATATGGTCAATCATCCAGATAGGTTCTACTTTATATCCCCCAAGAAGCATTGCTCATATTTTTGGCAGTTGGCTGACTGGGGTAGATGTTAGGTTTAAACAACTTATTAGGGTGGCAGCGCTAGCCGTTATATGGTCGCTTTGGCTATGTAGAAATGACAAGGTGTTTAATGATAAGAATTGTTCTCTCATGCAGGTTATCTACAGAACTACAGCTACACTCCGTTCGTGGTCTCAGTTGCAACGTGTGGGGCATCGAGACCTGTTTATGGAGGTGTGTTCAAGACTGGAGGATACGGCGAGAGACTTTTTATCCCAACATGGATGGCAGCATAATTTGCGGATCGGGCCTCCAACACCTTTAGGCGTGATTACAATTTCTCACTCTGATATGTAATCGCTACCCTTTTATTTCTTCAGACTACAGTACTCTTGTCGGCTGTGTGCACCTTCGTTGTGCAGAGGCTGGGTGTAATGCTTAACTTTAAGTAATAAAGCTCCCTTTATCGAAAAGATGTGCTGAAACGGCTTGTCGCCATCCCAGACCCTGTCGTAGAACCGTGTGACCATGCCCCAGACGTCGTTCGTCGGGTGGAGCAAGTACCGGGAGATGACGTAGAAGACGGAATCCTTCCGGGGAAACATCCGGTCGAGCTCCTTCTGGTATACCGGGTTGAGGAAGAGGCTCGGCGCGATGTAGCAGTCCGTCCTCAAGAGCACCCACTGCACCCGGTGAAGGAACTGCCGGTGGTCGTCGCAGTACACGAGCCTGTTTGCCGGAGTCTTGGCGTGGTCGAGGTGGACGTACATGTAGCGGTGCTCCGACGCCGGGCCTGTGTTGTTGCCCAGAGTCACGTTCCCGTAGCTCTCCGCCGCCTCCTTGCCCAGGTCCTTGTAGCCCTCGAGCGGGAAGTCGAGAGGCAGCAGCCAAGTCGTCCCCGCGAACGGCTCGCAGAAGAGGTCGCCCATGGTCTTCCCGCGGTCGACCAGCAGCACGCGGTTTGTGAGCATGGCGTAGAGGAAAGCCGAGACCGTGGCGAGTATCCGATTGCCGAGACCTCGGTAGGAGAGCAACACGAGGTAGCTGCAGCCATCGACGGTGTCTACGTTTCTTTGCCCGGATTTCAGCCGCTCTGAGGCTCTCGTGTAAGGCTCCGTGCCCGGGCCACACCGCCGCTGCAGCTCTTCCTGTTGCCGCAGCCGCCTGATGAGATACGGCGTCGGTGAGCGCGTCATGACTGCTCGTCGAATCCTGGAAGCAGCAGGCCACCCAGAAGATCGTGTTTCTTTGGTTCTGCAGGTGAAATGGAGCAAAACTTTAGGCAGGGTAATACAAAGACCTACTACAGTACATGCTAGAGCATAGGCATGAACCAAATTCAATAAACGAAAAGGTTTGGGCGTCCGTGGTACGGCACCTTGCCAATGCCAATAGTCACCACAAATTGCAATTTACCTCGTCGAGCTCCTAAGCCGTCCACCGTGGACTTGATCTATACCGCCGGCTCATCGAGGTGGCCGCTGAAGATGAGGAGGATGGGTGGCATCGTGGCGGTCATGATCAAGGACACCACCACGGCATTCGCCAGTGAGCTCCATCGTCTGGCCTTGCAATGGACGTCTTCTTCCCCATGAACGGCGAGGCTTCCTCAGTCCACGACAAGTACGGCCGCCTCTCCCAGCTGCTACCGGTGTCCATCTTGCGCTAGCCTCGTCAGATGATACTTCACTTGTAGTGGCTCCAAGCTGTGTGGACTTCTCTGGTTTGGACTTGGTTGTTCTGAAATACGAGTGAACTCTCTTTTTGTCAACAAATCAGTGTTTCCAATGTGAACTAAATAAACGTCTTATATTCGATCGAGTGAAGATTTCTTCTTAAGATCTGTACTTGATGCATTGACCTTCGGAAACATACTATATGTAAGCCATGCATTTCTTTAATTCCTATATCGTACTCGGGGTCACCAACTCATGACTCACGAAGCAAAAGCAAGTAGCAAGATGGAAGAAACTGCAAGTTGCCATGTTCTTACTATGGCTAATGGGCCGGTGTACTGCTAGCTGCTGTGTAATTGGCCAATTGGGCCGGGTAATATATTTGTTCACTTCGTTGTAGTGAATCAGTTGTTAAATGGAAGCGCAGTGACTTGAGTTGTTTACTAACTGTCACCCACCGACGTCGGATGCTGATTAACAATTGCTAATTCGATGCGATCTGCAGATGACTTAATTAGTGCATCGGACAGTGTCCTGTGAATTTGACCACATGCGCACATCTAGGGGTGGAACAAAAACTCGAAACTCGCGAGTTAAACGAGTAACTCGTGACTCGGCTCGACTCGACTCGAACTCGGAACATAACGAGCCGAGCCGAGTTTTCACTTTTGTCATTAAACGAGTTCGAGCTAAACGAGCCGAGTTAACGAGTAACTCGATTTGCTCGTTTAACTCGCTTAAAATCAGAAAATACGTTGCACCTAGCCCAAGTCACAAGCCCAACTATCAAATCCTGCTCCCCAAGCCCACCAAGCATCAACGCACCGAGTGGAGCGAGTAGAACGCACGAACGCGAGCGAGCGCGACTAGGTTAGTATTTCCTCCTCTCGTTTGTCTCCTGTCGCTGGGGAGAGGTGGCGGCGGCGCACACAACCTCCGTCCCCCGTCCCCTGCTGGCCCTGCCCACAACCGTCCTCGTCGGCCACCACCCGCCCAGCCGCCCCCGTCCCACCTCGTCTGCTCTCTGTCGCATCCCCATCCTCCCCGACGGCCACCGCACCGTGCCATCCTCGCCCGACGACGACGCCATGGAGGAGCACCGAGGTTGGAGTTGACTGCTGCGGGGAAGAAGAGGTGGTAAGCTCCATCCGCCTGTGGAGGAGCACCGGGCTAGGTCGGCATCACCGGCGTCGGTTATCGCTCCGGTGCGCAGCATGTCGACAAAACCTTCACGCATTTGCTTATTGCCTGGTTTTACCGAGCAACTCGCGAGTAGCTCGCGAGTTCACCGAGCCGAGCCGAGCTTTACTTTTGGACTCGTTTTGTCAAACGAGCCGAGTTCGGGCAACTCGTCAATTGACCGAGTTCGAGCGAGTCGAGCCGAGCTTGCTCGACTCGGCTCGAATTCCAGCCCTACGCACATCCATCGTTGGGTTCGCGAGCAAGCTTGGCCCCTCGAACAAATAATCCGACCATAGAATGACGGCGGGCAACAGGCGCCGGCCATGACTGTTCATCGGAGCGGCAGCTGGGTTATAAGAGGACGGTGGAAGAAGGGAAGGGAGTTTTTTGCTGCGGAAAAAGGGGTTACTCTTGTTCTTGAGCTGAGTTGTTGCTGAATTGTGCTGTGCCGAATTTATATTATAATCTGGCGTGGGAAAATAGATATCAAGGTAGAGAAAAATTATAATCTAGTGTGAGAAAAGTTGGCTAGAAAACTGGATTATCCCAATTCACCTCAGCGCAAAACACGACTTTACATAGCCCATGCGGTTGCTCGACCAATTTAGCATATAAGCCCACAGCGATCATCTGAAGCGGCTCGGTTACACATGTTTAGAGGAGTATGAAACGACGGCAAGGTCAATAATTCCGTGACAACATTGTGTGATTGTTTGTATATATACTGCATTGAATGACCACTACTTGTTCCCCTCCAACTTCCAGCTAGCGTCAGACCGTTGGTATGCAGCGTTTGCATCTTTACCCGAGGAGTCGTCGTTACATTTGGAGACTGGAGTGTACAACCTGTATAGCATCCCACGAAGTAAGCATTCTCAGTTTCTCAAATCGAGTCCCATACTTTTCCTCTCTGTCCAGTTCACTGTGGAGAGCCATCGCCATGGAAGATAACTTCACAAACCTCACCGACGTCGTGCGCTCGGTGCAGCAGCTGAGGATCAACGGCTACAGCATGACCAAGACCATGGACCAAGTAAAGGCCTGCCAAAGGCTTATAGGACGAGAAGATGCCCCAATAGAACGACCTTGATAAGGATCAATCGTGATCCAAAGGGTTTTAGTCCCAATCTTTCACGGCGATCAGTAGCTACAGCGATAAGTAACGTGGCTTACAATCTGAGCGATGCAAACTCACGTGAACAACAAGCAAACCCTTCTCGGCGAGAGGAATTACTTGGACGGTTCTAGACGAACCACGCAGCAATTAGAAGCACAACACCTCCAATCCAACGCAATGAAACAACCTTGATCGGTCTCAACGGATACACACAGGGATTTCCACCCCACGGCACGGAGGCCAAAACACACACGTGTTTTTAACTCATAAAATTCAACCTAATTTTACAATGACCGTATTGAGGCTATATATATAGCCGAAACCTCTTAATGATAAACCTTGACCACAAGTTGGTCGCATCCCTATCTCTAATTGATTTCCAAACCAAACTAAGGAATAAATCCTTTTACAACTGCCTTGACAACCAAAGGAAAATCTACTAAACAAAATTACTCGTGGACACTGCCTTTTATTCCTGCGCCATGTGACTTTGTCCTCTGATTAACTTAATTCCTGCAGGTGGGCCCCACCCGGTGGCGCACAAGGTAGAGCATCTTTTGGTCGAAGCCTCCTGATCCGTAGATGCATGTCCTCTGGCGGCCGGCCAAACGAGAAAAAGAATCCAAACTGTTTTCTTCTCTTGATCTCTTGTGGAACTTCTTGAATTTTCGTATGCACGTACATAACCTGGTGTCTTCCAATTAACTCATGTCTGGCCCCACCTGCATGAACGTGAGAGAAAATCCCTCCTGGTCGTTGTAACTAATCAACGAACACTTCAAAGTGTATCCATCGGTCAAATTGAATAGTTCGCCCGTATCAGACCTAAAACACCCCAAGTAGCTTTAGCTAAAGGAAAAGTGGAAAGAAGATAACTAGCCGTTTCCCTCTGGGAACAAAACGAACATGTCATATTCCCAGCCCATTTTCTCTTTCGTATGATATCACGAGTAGGGATAGAGTTTCTAAACAATTGCCACATAAAGATTTGGATTTTCAAAGGTAATCTTGCTTTCCACATCAGTTTATTGTCTGCTCCATACAAATTCTTCTCCAGCATCTCATAAACCGACTTAGTAAAAAAAAATCCATTCTTACAGAGACCACAGGAAATTACATCGGGTCTCTCAGAAAGATGAATAAGATCAAAATCTCTCAAAATCCCGTTCCACTGATCAAGATATTGAGAATGAAGTTGACGTCGAAACGGTAAAATCTCTTATTGTGGTCAGCAAAGAACTGTAAAGTACAATCCTGCTCTTGACCATATCAAATAACTCAAGGAAATCCTCATATAAAGGTTTATCACCCCTCCAGGGATCCTTCCAAAACCGAAACACTTCACCTTTCTGCAAGGATAGCTTCCTACCAGCTAAATAGGTTTCCTTAACTTGAAGCAAGGATTTCCAAGAAGGAGAATCATTAAACTTACTAGACACCGAAGTAATAGTTTTATTTCTTAATTATCTTGCTCTCACTATCTGTTGCCATAAACCATCACGTGTGTCAAGCTTCCACCACCACGTTACCAACAGGCTTATATGCTGTCTCCTAAAATCTTTAATGCCAAGACCCCCTTTCTTCTTGGCCTACAGATCTGGGTCCATGTGACCAAATAATAGCTTTTTTACCTTCCTTTTTTTGCCAAAAGAATCTTCTCCGATGACTATCCAATTTCTCCAGGAAAGTTTTGTTAAACAGAAAATGTAGGGAACATATCTGAAAATAGTTTTGAATGGGACAGATGTGGCATTAGTTAGAGTTGGAAAAATTACGCAAGGAACCAAAAAAAAAAGACCATCCCAGGCACTAGCACCCGATGGCATTTTTTTATAGGAAACTCCACGAGCACCCGCCGAGCCCAAGGCTCGAACTCGGGTGGGCTGCCTACGCACTGGCATATCTATCCACCAGGTCGACGACCTCCACCAGGTCGACGACCTATTCTCAAAATTACGCAAGGAACACGTTGGGGAGGTGATCGAAATGGCCAAAGGCAGCGCTCGCTCGGCTAGTGTGCATTTGTTGTAGAGAGTAGAGACCGCTCAAGCCTCGCTATCCAGAAATGGGCCGGTTGCCCTTGGGCTAAGATCATGTGCTCATGCCCAACCTGGTGGTTCTAACGAGCTGGACCGGTGCAATAGCCCGCCTCGCTACGTGGGAGCTCCTATACTAGAGGCTTCACGCATCCGGTCGGTCCGCCCAGCTAGTTTACTCGCCAGCTTCGGTTTCGTTTTTTTCCGTCCGCCTTCCGATTTTCAAAACGAAAAAGGTTCATGAATCTGAAAATGGTTGATGAAACTTAAATATGAACATTTTTTGAAATTTGAACCATTTTTTAAAAATGAATATTTTTAAATCCGATCCATTTTCGAATCAGAAACATTTTTCAAAATATGAACCATTTAAAAAAAGAACAATTCTTCAAAATGAACAATTTAGAAAAAATACATAAATGTTCATGAATTGAAAAGGAGTGAAAAACGAAAAGAAAAAACAACGAAAAACATATAAAACGACCAAAACCAGAAAAACCAGTAAATCTGAAAAAACCAAGGTAAAAAATAGCATGCTATGAGAAATAGCGGCGGCCTTCTCCAGATGCTATACACGCTATAGCGTGCTAATAGCGGGCTATATTTAGATATAGCGTTCAGAAAAAACCAGATATAGCTGAAAAATAAACAAATTTAAGAAGAATAAAGAATATAGTATAGAAATGGCAGAATAATATATGCATAACCACGTACGAAAAACATTCTCCAATTGTCTAAAAGCTTAAAATCAACATCCCACTAGGCAACAATATAACATAAATTATTTATTTAGAATCATCACCATTAGTGATGACATCTTTCAATTAGTAGATTGCAGTTTATTATCAAGACAAACAGAAAGGAGTTTCTGATTCTTCTTAAGGTGAAACTCTGTGCTTTTCGCTGATAGCCTGGAAAAAGGAAATAGCGTGCTAAAATTATGACATTTTAGCGTGATATAGCGTGTTATTTCGTGAATAGCCCCGTAGCGCGCAAAAGTGGCAAAATATAGCGTGAACCCTCCAGATATGCTATATCGTGCTATTAGCGAAGAAATAGCGTGCTATTTTTTTCCATGGAAAAAACGGAACAAGAACTTGCTAGAACATTCCTCGGAAAAAATGAGCTGAAGGGAAAATGGACCGGCCCAATAGTAAAGTCGGGTAGAGCTTAAGGGAAAACCTAAAATGTAAAATGTAAAGGGTGCTACGTTTCCAATAGTAAGGTCGCGTGGAGCTGAAGGGAAATTCACCGGTCCAATAGGAAAGTCGGGTGCTACGTTTCCAGGTGCAAAAAGTCATAGGCGCGTAGCTGGGTTGGCAGCTGCGGTCGAGTGAAAGCCATGGATCGATGCCGCACCTCGAGGTCAAGGAGGAAAATACTACCCCCTCCGTTCGGAAAAGGATGTCACAAAAATGATCTATCTATAGTTCATTTTTGTGACATCCTTTTCCGAACGGAGGGAGTATTTATCACATGTTGTCGCGCGGGAGGCTCGCGCCGCACAGCTTCGTCGTCGCAACGGACCGGTCCAATTGCACATTTTTTTTCCGTTATTTCATTTTCTCTCTCTTTTTTCCTTTATGTTTCCTTTTTATTTTTACATTTTAGGTTTTTGTATTTTATTTTGAAAAATCTTAGGTACTAAAAAATGCACTGTTCAAAAAATCGGTCGATATGCCGATTAATCGGTCGATTTATCGTGAATCGTGGGGTGACCGATAAGATTATAGCATATCGGCCGCATTTATCGCTGACGCTGATTTTCCGGTTTGACAGCTGATTTTTGCACTTATCGTTGATTTATCGGCCTCACAGCCGATTTATCGGACGATAGTTCTGTAGAACTTTACATTAGCTCAAATTTTGCCCATTTTGTTGATTCAACGGAAAGGAATCAATGTAGCACTTATATCCAATACTCCAATGTAATTTTTGCAAAGTATATTTTAGAATTTTAGTGCTGGAAGTTGACATATATATAAAAACTAGCCGATAAATAGGCGACCGATAAAATCGATTAATCGGCCGATAAGCGATTAATCTCTAATCGGAGACCAACCGAGCAGTAAACGATAAGAGATATCTTGAACATTGAAAAAATGTTCAGATTTTGAAAATACCCTGATTAAAAAAAGTCTAGATTTTGATTTTTTCAGAATCGATAAAAAGTTCAGATTTTAAAATCGTTTTAATTTGAAAATGTGCGCATTTGTAAAAAATAGTTTTTAATGTTAAGATTGAAAAAATGTTCAGATTAAAAAAGGATTTTTTTTGTAATGTTAAACTAGCCTATTACAAATAAATATCAACCTAATAGAATTATAAAATTTACAAAAACAAAAAAATTTCTATGGAGCCACATTTTGTAGGGGCCCCTACAGCTCATCCTATAGGCAGCACAGGGATGTCACACCGCTAAAGGCAACGAATAGGAGCCCCTGGTCGACGATGTATAGTACCCATGTATGCAGATCGATGATGAGCATGCATAAGCCAAACTTGATGCCGATTTCGACAAGATTTTGTCATCGAGTAACGTAGATATTTCATGGATATTTTGTGATTGTAAATTGGATCTAATCTATGAAATTAGAATTTTTTGATAAATTGATCTAACAAATGAAATTAGTTTTATAAAATTGATTTATTGTATAGAGTTCTACAACAATATTTCGTAGGAGGTTAGACATTTTGGAATTTTTATGTGTTTATTGTAACATCACATGCACTCAATATCTATAGACAACTCATGTGTTTTTTTTCATGTGGTGCAACCAAATAACTTATAATACCAAGCTACTGATTCCCGTGTTACAGGATTTCATGTGTCAATATATTTCTTTCGTGTCTTTCCTATTCTTCTGTTTGCTAAATCCTTCGAACCAAAGAGGTTCTTCGTCAGATTGTAGAACACATATCAGGGCGAGCTCTATCAGGGCCCTATGCTGTGTTTTAATCGGATAAATGATTAAATTCCATTAGCTAGGATCCTCTTTATAGTGTCTGCGGTTGAGTGAATCCGCCTCCATTCAGCATGTAATGTACTTTTCTGTACTCGGCTAACGTGTCATGGCTAACTGGCTATCTGTACCGTATTTCTTGACGCATACGTCACACGGTACAGTGGTGGTCTAGACAAGGGAAATCTCGGTAACGAATCAATCAGTGTAACAACATATCCGTGTTTCAAACTCAAATCGTTATCCTTGCCACATAAAAGGAGTCGCATGAAATTAGCAGCTGGAATCTTAAAACAACCTGGCGCCATAATCGGTTCAGATCCTAGTTGAAAAAACCGGCCCGGACCGCAGGTTCTACCGGAGTCCTTTTTTTCCGGTTGAACCGGCGGTCCGGTCCGGTCCGGTTTTTCATCTAGGCATAAAATGCATTGAGATAGTTGTTTCTAAAGTTTTTATTTTCCTTATGATAACGTGCTAAAAGACGGTGCATTTCATATGTCAAACGTACAACCCTTACAATTAGCCGTATGGAAAAAAGAGTTATTCTCCCAATCATATGTACTCCTCCGTCCCAAGTGTGCGCAGAGTTTTGTCCTAAGTCAAACTATACTAAGATGACATAAAATTAGTCTATTATTAAACTACATTTCAAGATGGATCTAGTGGTATTACCTTTGTGATGTAAATACTAACACGTTTTTCTTTAAAGGTGGTCAATTTAAAAAGTTTGGCTGAAGACAAAATATAAGTACACTTACTTTGCGACAAAGGGAGTATGCATGATTCCCAAATCATTAAATTTAGATAAACCCATAAAAGACAACACATCTATCTAGTTTTCTCTTAAGTTATTTTACCCATACGATAATATATTTTTAAAGACGTGCATTGATCCATGCCTTAGAGTAGTAACATGCATATTTTACTAGTCTATATATCATTAGATCGGTAGTGGGTAGTGGCATAGGTGCGATACTACAGAGATTTTCATTTAAAGTTTTGTAGAGTAGTTTTGTAGGGAAACGCTATGTGATGGCACTATACTCCCACAATGGGTAATCTTAGGGACTGTACCCTATTCTATGTGTTAATTGGATAAGCTCCAATGGCAACAACAAGTCAGCAACTGCCATTGGCTATGAATGGTTGTGGTCGAGTGAATCCGCCTCCTTTCAGCATGTACTGTACTCTGTACTCTTTTTTGTTGTTGTTGCAGGTTTCTTTTCTGTACTGGGCTAACGTGTCATGGACTCATGGCTAATTGTACCGTATTTGTCGACGTGCACGTCACACGGTACAGTACTGGTGTAAATTGTCAGGTGTCGCGCGCGGTACCGAATCAATCAGTGCAACAACATATCCGCGATTCAAATTCAATTCGTTATTCCTGCTACTCCAATGCATGCAAGGAATCGCATGAAATTAGGAGCTGGATTCCTGAACCAACCTGGCGCTCAAATTAACCACTTGGCAAACAAATCGATCTCCTCAAAACCGCCAGCCGCGCACCAGAGATCCTTTTCTATCTCTTTCCCGCGAGAGGTTTAATCTCTATCCAAACAGAGCACGATTCCAGCCACAGCACGCGCGAAACCCGATCTGGAGCAGTAAACGAAAATCCCAACCTGCTGCCATATATATACGCGCGTCGACAGACACACCCGGAGGAACCAAACCGTCGTGCGATCACGTCTCTACGCCTCGAGTAGAGTAGCAATGTCGTCGACGGCGGCGACGGTCGTCCTGCTGCTCGCCGTCGCCTTGGTCTCGGTGGCGGAGGCGAGGCACCACCACGGCGGCGACGGGTACGGGAAGGTGTTCGACCGGCAGCAGGCCGACCTCGTGCAGGGGCTGCCGGGGCAGCCGGCGGAGGTCGGGTTCCGGCACTTCTCCGGCTACGTGACGGTGAACGAGACGCACGGCCGCGCCCACTTCTACTGGTTCTTCGAGGCCACCCACGACGTCAGCAAGAAGCCGCTCGTCCTCTGGCTGAACGGAGGTACCTACCTAGCCAATTTTCCTTAGCGCTATGCGCATCTACTCGATCGATCTGAGTTCTGAGTTCTGATCGTAATGTCGGTCGTTTTAGAGTCAAATGTAATATGCAGTGAGCTTACGTCGTAATGTAGTATATAGAAATTTTCATGGCTCATGTGTGTGGTACTTTGGATGCAGGACCTGGATGCTCGTCGCTTGGATTCGGGGCATTGGAGGAGCTGGGGCCATTGTTGATCCAGAAGGGAACCCCTGAGCTCAGGCTCAACCCCAACGCATGGAACAAAGGTAGGTAACAGCCAAATTCTCGCCGCAATGCCATCAAATCATGTAGAGTTTAGTAGATTCAAATACTGAATTTTAAATCTTACCTATTATTTATCGTGTGTGCAACTCCTCAGATGCGAATCTGCTCTTCTTGGAGCAACCTGCCGGCGTTGGATTCTCCTACACAAACACCACGGTCGATCTAGAGAGATTCGGCGACGACCTCGCTGGTACATATCCTCCATATTTTTGCGGGACGGTGGTACTGTTTTTTCCAGTCTTTCTCTAACTAACTTACTCTTGACATCGTGCGTTCGTGCAGCTCATGACGCGTACACGTTTCTCGTCAACTGGTTCGAGAGGTTCCCGCAGTTCAAGGCCACGATTTCTACATCGCTGGAGAGAGCTATGCCGGTGATTGCTCCTACTAGCTCTTCATTAATCCTACCAACTAATCTCGTGATCTCAAATCTAATCAATTTTGTTATTTTTCTTTGCAGGGCATTATGTCCCCAACCTCGCGGCGAAGATCGTGGAGCAGAACAAGAAGGTGCACAAGAGCAGGCACATCAACTTCAAGGGCTTCATGGTACGCAATCAAGCAAGAGATTTAGCTGATGCAACATGATGTTTTTCTCTGCAATAAGCAATTTAACAGTTTGTGTACGTTTTCCCAAAAGATCGGTAACGCGGCGATCGACGAGGAGTCGGACGACCGCGGGATGGTGGACTACGCGTGGGACCATGCCGTGATCTCGGACGAGCTCTACGCCAGCATCACCAACAACTGCCGCTTCGACGCAGGCCAGAGCAGCGACTTCTCCTCGTCGGCCCCCAACCCGACCGCCGCCGCCTGCGACAGCGCCATGAGCGAGTTCTACGAGGCCTTCAACGACATTGACATCTACAGCCTCTACACCCCCTTCTGCACCGCCAGCAGCTCCAGCTCCGCGGCCAGGCAGGCGCGTCCACTCCACCGCCGGTCCCCCAGCAGCAACAACGGCAACAGGCCCCTCCGACCGCGGTACAACGCCTACGACCCGTGCCTGGACAACTACGTCTCGGACTACCTGAACCGCCGGGACGTGCAGGACGCGCTGCACGCCAACACCACGGGCAGCATCCCCTACGGCTGGTCCGCCTGCAGCGACCCGCTGTTCCAGCACTGGCAGGACTCCAACGCGTCCACGCTGCCGGTGATCAAGAAGATGGTCGACGCCGGCCTCCGCGTCTGGGTCTACAGCGGCGACACCGACGCCCGCGTGCCCGTCACGTCCACCCGCCACGCGCTCCACAAGCTCGGCCTCGCCACCAAGAAGCAGTGGAGGGAGTGGTTCACCAGCTACCAGGTCGGCGGCTACACGGTGGACTACGACGGCCTCACCTTCGTCACCATCCGCGGCGCCGGACACATGGTGCCCACGGTCACGCCCGTGCAGGCCAGCCAGCTCTTCGCGCACTTCCTCGCCGGCACTGAGATGCCGCCCAAACCAATTGTCTCCTAAGATATATAGTGCTTGTATTAGGGGTCATATAGTCGGAAAATATATATTGTTTTTTGTTTTGTTTGGGATTGAAGTCGGTCCATCTATCAGGTTTGGAATCTCACCATGTGTAAATCAGAACTTGCGTCCCTCCTAGTATAGTAAATGAAATCTTTGTTACAGGTAGTTCGACGTATTTATCTTGATATCTAGATATATATAACGGAATTTCTATTCAACAGGCGCCTGTCAGGGGGCATATGTCGACGCACGCACGCGAGCCGTTGGATCTTCAGCGAACGTGCAGATTTGGTAACGGACGCACGTCCCGCGCCGCACGTCGCGCACTCCTCTCTCTCTGTTTCCTCCCCGCACGCGACCCCGAGGAAGGCGTCGAAGCTGGTGGCGTTGAGGTCGGGGGGCGGCGTCCCCCTGCGCCGCTGCGGCTGCGGTGGAGTCCCCTCGCTGACGCCGAGCGATCGGAGGGCGTACGCCCCTGGCGCGGCGGCGAGGAGGACGAGGAGGCGCGCAATGGATCGGGGCCGGATGGATCTCCCTCCCCGGTGGATACGCAGCTCCACGTTCGGCCTCCCCAACGCCGCGGATGCCCGCCGTCTCAACCTCGACCCGCCTGCCAGCGCCGCCGGACTCAACCTCTCCGCGCCCTCCGCCGTCCTTCGCTCCGGCCGAAGCTCTGCCCTCCGTTCTGCACTCCGCTCCGCCCTCCGCCGGCGAGTGGAGGATTAGGAACCACCGCTCCGACCTCCGCTTCACCCTCCTCCGGCTCGACGGGAGCTCTCCCTGGCGGCGGCGCGTGGGGGAGAAGAGGAGCTCCGGCCGGCTGCTCCGGCCAGCTCGGGGATGATTAGGAGGACCCGATTGCGTTTCCTTTTCTGTTCAAGGGCCTGTTTGTAAAACTTTGGACCTATTTGTAATTTTGAATTTATGCAGTTTGTCCTGACTCATACGTGCTACCAAACAGCATCTATCTTCAACATGTTTCAACTCGTACGGGCTACCAAACACGCAACATAATCTCAACACATCATGTATATGCCCAGCTTGTATTTTCTGGGCAAGCCATGCAAGGGTAAGCTGGGCTACCAAAAACACTCTAAATGTTGGTGGGGAACGGCAGGGCGGCGACATCGAGGCCGTCGGTGGGGACCAGGATGGCGGCGACACAATGCGACAGATGTCGTAGCGCACGACGAGCGGGCGAATGCGTGCGATGTATGCGAGCGGGTCCGTGAACTCTGACTCCATCGGGCGGAACAACGGCGCCTCCGGGACAGGGGCAGTGGAAGTTGAGACTCGGGGGCTGCAGCCGGTGGGGAGGCGGTGGTGGCCGGGAAAGGCCGGCCCTTTCCCATCGGTCGGCGGCAGTCTGGTGCAAGTTAGGGTTCTGGTGAGGAATTGGGTGGGGGTGGGGAATTCTTCGTCGCGGTTCCACGGACGGGATGGAGTGATATAGTTATCAACCACGAAATTCATATGGTTACCATACTCTATCAGTAATAGTTACCCACCATGTACTGATAAAGTTACCCATGTGTTAATGATAAAATTACCAACCTGTTACTGATAAAGTTACCCACCTAATACGGATGGAGTTACAAACCCAGTACCATGGAGTTTACCTACCTAGTACTGATAAAGTTACCCATGTGTTCAAGATATAGTTACCCACCCTGTACTGATAGAGTTATCTACCATGTACCGATGGAGTTACCCATCATGTATTGATGGAGTTACCCATGTGTTCATGATATAGTTATACACAACGAAATCGATATAGTTACCCATGTTTACCATACTCTCCGGTAATAGTTACCACCCAATACTGATGGAGTTACCCACCAAGTGTTGATCAAGTCATCCATAGGTTTTCATGGTGTAGTTATCCATCACAAAATCAATGTAGTTACCATATTCTCTCGGTAATAGTTACCACCCCAGTACTGATGAAGTTACCACCAAGTACTGATAAAGTTACCCATGTTTATCATGCTCTCTTGGTAATATTTACCATCCAAAACTGATGGAGTTACCCACCTAATACTGATAAAGTTATACATGTGTTTTCATGTGTAGTTATCCACCACAAAATCGTTATAGTTACCCTACTCTCTCGGCAATAGTTACCACCCAATACTGATGGATATACCCACGTAGTACTGATGAAGTTACCCGTGTGTTTTCATGGTGTAGTTATCCAGCACGAAATCAACGTAGTTATCATACTCTCTCGATAATAGTTATCCACCCAATACTGATGGTATTACCCACTCAGTACTTATGAAGTTATCCATGTGTTCATGATTTAGTTAGCCACCACGAAATCAATGTAGTTACCATGTCCTCTAAATAATAGTTACGAACACAATGCCCATCTTTTTTAGGTGTAGTTGTGATACGTGCATTTTATATCATCATTTATATAACTTTTAGTATCATACTAGAATGTTATTTGCATGATTATATGATTGTTTCTACATGTTTTAGATGATTTTGGGGACTTTCATACAAAGTCCCTATTTTTGGTATTTAATTTCTGGGAGGCAGAAAACCTCTTTTTTCTTGTCTTTAATGTTTCAGGAGCTACATGAGCTCAAATAATAAAAGAAAAAATACTGCGTCAGTTTTTCATCGGGAGAAAGGCAGAGGGAAGAAGACCGAAGAGAGGAGAGCCACGAGGGCCAAATGGGGGTGGCCCACGCGGCCCATGTACCTGGCCGCGTGGGACCAGCCCAAACTGGCCTCGGGCACCTCCTCGCCTGGGGCTTTTTAGCAACGCCTTCGTCTCGCCCGAAAAGTAACGCCCTAATTTTTCCAAGTCCATCCGAGGTCGCGGCGGCGGCGAAACTCCTGATCCCTTCCGAGGGGGTCAGATCCTGCTGCTCCGGAACTCCGGAGAAGGGGAAATCATCGTCATCGTCATCACCTCTCCTCCTTGGCGTGGAGGAGGCCTCTACATCATCACCTCCATCAAGACCAGCACCATCACCATCATCATCACCGTGATCCACTCCGTTCCCCTCGCAGTTTGAGAGTTGCTGTACCCTAGATACTTGTCTTGTGCTACTATTCATGTTTGTGATTGAGTACTTGTCATTATTTGGTGGTGAAGTTATAATTTCAGATTGTGTTGTACCACTTATGCCACTGATTATGATCATGTTCGCACGTTGTGAGTAGTTCCCGTATATTCCTGAGGGCATATGATGAATTGGCATTGATTTATATATGACATGTGTTGGTATTTTGTCAAGAGTTTATCTTTTTATGTGATTCTATGATGGTGTTGTGCGAATGTCGACTGCACAACACTTCACCTTTATGGGCTCATAGGAGAACACCGTAGTGTAATGAATTGATGGAGACTTGGGAGGACACGTAAACCTGAGACCGATTCATGAAGTTATATTATGAAGGTATTAGTATCGGGGACCTTAGAGTATAATGATATGGTGGGACTTTAGGTCTTAATAATTCTTGTGCAGTCATTTGCTTGGCCACATGATCCATCATAAGGGGTTGTAGTTTATTTATTTAGCTATACCTAATTATGGTTCCGTCCAAAGAGGATTAAAACTTGACAAGATATTCAACGTGTTGTTTAATAAATCTCTATGCCTAGCATCATCCATGCCGCCCTCGGGAACGTTTGCCACATATAAGTTACACATCACTTGATCTTGTCCTTTTGCCACATAAGAGGATTGGGCTTTCTCTCTTTGAGAGTTTTCACTTGCCACTATCTGTTATCTGCTTGCAATTATACAACTGAAAATACCAAAAACATCTGCATCTTTTATTGTTTTATTTATCAATCTTACTAACCAATACCTTCAGCTCCTCGTGGGTTCGACAACCTTTTCTAATTGAAAGGTACTACAATTGATTTCCTGCACTTGGGAGCCATCAAGTTGTCACTATGAAATCGATAGTTATAATCCTAATACTTATGCATGATAAATTTACCATCTCAAAATGATATTCACTTATGAAAAATAGCTGCGGTAACTTCAAAACTCGTAAAAATCTAAAAGAGCAAAAAATAGTTCTATTTCAATCTGAAAAATTAATCGCTAATATGGTGGGTAACTTACGTATTCAAGTCTGGGTAACTTATATGTTACGGGGTGGTAACTTTTGGGACCAAAAAAAAATTTGTCGGAACATATCGATATGGGATCTAGTTTCGAAGATCTCGTCGCGACGAGTCCAACGGTGAAAACCGATCATAAATCCGATAAACGATTTGAGTTACAAAACATTTTGAATTTTCAATTTTTGCATTTAATGCGGGATGATGTCAGCAATTTCGGATTCTAATGCATGCATGCAAAACATAGTTGTTTCTCTCACACGCACACGCGAGATGACGGGCTTTGAGACAGTGCGCAGTGCGGCTGTGCGTCGATTTATGCCGGCCAGCAGGCGCCTGCTCTCTAGTCACTCCCTATATATAATCCTTCTTACGCGTCCATGCATGCCATCAGAAATGATAAATTACAGTTCCAAACAGATATAAGTAGATTTATATGTAGAAGCACACAATGCAGTTAGAAGTGCCGATCAGCACCGTACATACCTATTTGTCAGCTAGGTACAAGCATGTACGTTCGCTTCGAGTCTGGAATCAAAACAGAACTTAATTTACATGATTATACATAGGAGAGCTTTGTTAGTGACGCATTATTGACACGTTGTATCACACGATAGTTGGAGATTAGGACGCAATTAGGCCTCTATTGACGTGGGCTGGATGAAGGAGTCCAGATCGGTCATGCTCTGGTTCTTCTCGACGTTGGGGTCGGTTTGCAGCTCGCCGTCGATGGTGACGCCCCAAATCTCCGGGATGGCTTGCCGGAGGTTGCCGATGCTCTCCAGGGCTAGTCCCAACGCGAATTTCGATCATGCGCAAGCGCGCGCATGCTAGGATCCGACGGCCAGGATTCACTGTTGACCCAGCGAAAAATCAACGGTGATTCCTGGCCGTCGGATGGCCGGATCCGACGGCCCAGATTTAGCATGCGCGCGCTTGCGCATGCGCCAATTATTATTCGGGCTAGTCCACCACCTTGCTCCTGACGCTCTTGCCGACCTGCTTGCCAAATTCATCCGTGAAAAATACGAACTTGCTCTCTAATTAATGTTAGCTTCGACGGATGATTTGACGTGTCTCAATTTGATTAAAGACATCCCAATAGCCCTACCACTATGGCTAGCTTAATGAAATGCTGCCCAAAACAGGCTCATATAAATAATGGCTTTCTAATCAGCGTGCACTGGCCACCTGATAGACAACGACCTATCCATCCAACGACACTGACAACAACATCACTGAGAGCTGACTGGGTGCCACAAGACATTCAGCGTCGTTTAGCTGATCTTGTAACGCAAAATGCGTCACGTTTTTGTTCTTTCACGACTTCGGAATTATCGAGCACTGGTTCACACGGAAGTGTCTAAACAGGGAGATCGATTGAGAATTTGAGATCGGTGGGATAATTACCAGCGCTGTGTGGAGGCCGAGAGCTTTCCCGCGGCGATGTTCCTCTCGCTGTCGTCAAGGAAGAGCTGACAGAGCAGGACGAGATGAATGTATTAGATTTATGATGGAGCAAGAGCACAAATGAAGCGCGTAAAATGACAACTTATATTGTATTAAGGTTTTTCCACACAAAAAAAGTACTAATAATCTTTCATCGAAAGCAAGTGCCGGTAAGGGTTTGATTAGCTGCTATTTTTTGTTTGCTTTCCACGCGTGATGTCACTGCCCATTACACGTACTGATTCGGTTTATTCGATAGAAATAATCACCTTATCCAACATGATCTGTTAATCAGGAGATTCTCTCTTCGTCAATTTATATACCGATAATATCCCAATAAGAACTATACTATGCAAGATCGTGAAACTTATTACTGTCAGAACAGCTTGGCGGTGCACAGTCACCACCCTATTCCTGATGAGCAGAGGCTTTGCGCTAGCACACTGATAGAATTTCAGAATGATGTCAAGCCGCCAGGTCATGGTGAATAATCAGGTGATTACCGTTCGATTTGGGTCTGTGCCGGCGACACGCAGGCCGGTGACGATGGCATCGACGGAAGGTTTCAGGAGCACAAGCGTGCGGTTTGCGTTGATGACACCATCGTCGTCTTCCTTCGTCTCAACGAAGAGGTGCGGGTTCATGGTCTCGAAGCACACGACGTCGTCGAAGCAGGCCTCGTCGACGTCCAGCCGCTCCAGCGCCTTCTTCATGTGCGCGCGATCGGAGTTCGTGAACAACTGCATGATTAACGGATCAGCAGAGGCTCGTCCACCGGTTACGATCGAGCAAGGTTTTAATGTTTGGGAGAAGCAATGTGCTTACGATCTTGCGCTGCGGGATGCTGTGCAGCAGCGCCGCGAGACTTGGGTCCGGGGCGATCATGTCGTAGGGGAGCCTCCCGTGGACGTAGCTGCGCGAAGGATTGAAACAAGAACAATAAGCTCGATGAAGCTTGATTGCATATAGAGGCCTAATCGTAGATTAGTTTCAGGAATTATTTAGGTGGGCGTTTGCGTGCTGACTGACCTGTGGTACTCGTCCGGGTGAACCTCGTGGCCCAGCGCCTGCAGGAATATTCATGACGGAAAAATCCAACGCATGTCAGAAACGGAGAAAGGTGACCCGAGGGAAATACTCTAGTTATGGAGAGAATGACAAGGCAAAGTGGGAGTGTGCGTGTGGATATGGAGCTTACGATGAGGCCGGCGCATAGTTGCCAGAAATTTGGGTCGTCCGGGTCGAGGAACGGGGTCGAGGGTCGCGGGTCGCCATTCTATGGAACAAGGTTCGGCGAGGGGTATACATCATTTATTGCTTCACGGTGTTCTACCTGTATTTGGGTGCCTATGCTTTCCCAACACATATGGCACTAAACCACATAAACTCGCCCCACGTTCATCACGATGCATTTTTCTCGGGTACCCACGTGAACACAAAGGCTATCGATGCCTAGATCTAGCCACCTGACGCGTTATTATTTCTCGGCACGTTACTTTTGACGGAACCACCTTTCCCTATTTTCGCCAGAATCGAGCCACACAAACGCTTCCGTAGCAAATCCTACCAAATCTGGCCCCTTTTTCCCTGGTTTCTGTACCCTCCAACCAACCACCACAGTTGACCCGCTCCAGCGGCGTGTGTGCCATGATCCCACACCATCCACCTCGCCTGTCGTGCAGTCCCCAACCCGCACGACCAATATCCCCTCGCCTGACGCGCCCTGCTGCAGCGGATCTCCTCGAATCCTTCGCCACCAACCACCGTATCCACACGGCTTTCGCCTGCCTCCAACCACAGCTCGCCACGTACGCCCCAGCTCCTGACAAGAGTTGTTCGGTCACCCCCTCTAATCCTCAGCGCATGACCACTAGAGCCAAATCTGGCTATCTTATTCCCAAAGTTAATTTTGATTTAACCGCAACCACGAGCCCTCCTCTTTCCACAAATAGCACATCTATTTCCCGGATTCCTGCCACCTATCGCACTGCCCTCAAAAACCCCCATTGGAACAATGCTATGCTTGAGGAATTTGATGCTCTAATTAGGTATGATACTTGGTCTTTGGTGCCTTGCCCAGCAGGTGTTAATGTGGTAACCAGCAAGTGGAGTTTTTGCCACAAGTTCAATCCAGATGGCTCTCTGTCGTGGTACAAAGCAAGATGGGTGTCACTCAAAAACCAGGCATCGACTACGGTGAGACCTTTAGTCCCGTGGTAAAACCAGCAACATTCCGCGTGGTGCTCATCATTGCCACCTCCAACTCCTAGCCTATCAATCAACTGGACGTCAAGAACGCATTCCTTCATGGAGATATCAAGAAAACGGTGTATTGTCAGCAGCCTTCCAGTTTTGTACATGCCACCAAACACAACCATGTGTGCAAGCTCCGCAAGTCTCTCTACGGCCTCAAGCAGGCCCCTCACACATGGTTTCACCATTACACATCGTTCATTCTGTCATTGGGATTCGTGGTCTCTAAATGTGACACTTCCCTCTTTATTCTTCATCGAGGATAGTGCATCTCCTACCTCCTATTATATGTCGACGACATAATCCTTACAGCCAACACCACTGACCACCTCCCTCCTGGCATCCATCATTCAGTCTCTTAAGACTGAATTTTCCATCAGCAATTTGGGTGACCTTCATCATTTTCTTGGTGTCAACGTTCACCGTACATCCACTATTTACACTCATTATGTTTTACTTAATTATTACTTTACATTAAAAACAACTAACTTTCATTTACAAGTTCAATATTATTTGGCAAACTTGTACTTTTATACCCGCAATGTACATCTAATTTCATTTTCTAGCTAAAACAAATGTTCAATGTACGTTCAGTGGTGTTCATCGCAACTGTGTAAACAAGCTAATTAAAACCGAAATGTACACCCATGGAATCTTATACATTTCTCTGTATGTATAGCTGGCGTGTATTAACTTTTTATATGTTTGCTATGACACCTGGTACATACATGAAACTAATGAGTAGTTTGATTGTCTTTTTTATATGTGGCCAACGTTACATGCAAACATATAGACAAGAGAATTAAAATCCATGTGTACACATATATGGATCACTTTTTCTTAGTATGGATCCAAGGTGTCATCGCAGTTGCGTAAGCGTAACCAAGCTAATTAAAACCGAAATGCACATACATGGAACCTTATACATTTCTCTGTTTGTATAGCAGGCGTTTATATCTTTTCGAAAAGGAGATGACGCCCCGACCGCATCAATTGATGCATATAGCTGTCATTTATTAACTTGTTTATACGTTTGCTATGACACATGGTAAGAGTAGTTTGATTGTCTTTATTTTATATGTGACCAATGTGGCATAGCAAGCATATAAACAAGCTAATTAAAAGCCATGTGTACACGGATAGAAACAATTGAGATTACTTGTTTTTCACTATGGATCCAAGGTGTCATGGCAAGTGTGTAACCAAGCTAATAAAAACAGAAATGTGCATACAAGCATGGAACCTTATACATTTGTTTGTGTGTATAGCTGGCGTTTATTAGCTTTATATGTTTCCTATAACACCTTGTACATTCTTTTATGTATGAGGCCAACGTGTCATAGCAAACATGTAAGCTAATTAGAAGCCAAATAGAAACACTTGAAGCAACTTGTTTTGTACAGATTTGAGGTGCCGTGGCAATCACTTAAATAAGCTAATTAAACGTGATGTGTACACTCATCTAGTGAGATAACATCTTACAAATAGAGGCTCTAGCCATTTTCTGTATAAAAGGTGTGAGACCACACAAAGGTTGCCCCTAACACACATTCTACTCTGTACATCTCGCACTTTTCCTGCTCACCGGGATGGAGTCGGAGAGGGTGATGGCAAGGGCGAGGCCTCACGCCGTGGTGGTGCCGTACCCATGCTCCGGCAACATTAACCCGGCGCTGCAGCTCGCCAAGCTGCTGTACCTGCAGGGCGTGTACGTGACATTCGTGAACACGGAGCACAACCACGAACGCGTGGAGGCCACCGAGGGCGCTGAGGCTCTGCGCGGCCGCGCCGGCTTCCGGTTCGAGACGATCCCCGACGGCTTGTCTGCGGCGGAGCGGGCCGCGCATGACTACGGCCTGAGCCTGTCCATGGCTGTTAGCCGGCGCTGCGCTGAGCCACTCAGAGAGCTCATCGCGCGGCTGAACTCCACGGCCGGTGTGCGGCCCGTGACGTGCGTGGTGCCGACGTTTCTGATGAGCTTCGCGCTGGACGTGGCGCGTGAGCTGGGCCTCCAGAGTATGGTGCTCTGGGGCTGTAGCGCGGGCGCCCTCATGGGACATATGAAGCTCCGGGAGCTCAGGGAAAAAGGCTATTTCCCAGTCAAAGGTTTTCACGTGTCACATTCCTTTTCTGTAATCCGTAGCTTAGAAAAAAATACTTATGAAAATGAAAAATTCTTAATTTGAGATATCTCTGCAGATGAGACCGAGCTCGAAACCATCATCGACTGGATCCCTGGCATGCCACCGATTAAATTGGGCGATATCTCTGGATTCCTTCGTAGAACTGATGACCCGGACAGCTTCGGTCTCCGCTTCAACGAATCGGAGACCAGGAATTTAAAAAAGGCCGGGGCCATCATCCTCAACACCTTCGATGACCTCGAGTCCGACGTCCTCTCCGCCCTCGGTGCCGAGCACCCGCACGTGTACACTATCGGTCCCTTGGGCTCCCTCCTCCGGCAACACCACATCAAAGACGATGCCAACACCGACCTAAGCCTGTGGAAGAAGGACACTGAATTCGTTGAATGGCTAGACGCCCAAGAACCCAGCTCCGTGGTGTACATCAACTTCGGCAGCCACACGGTGCTGACACCCGAGCAGATGGCCGAGTTCGCGCGGGGCCTCGCCGCGGCCGGCTACCCGTTCCTATGGGCCGTGCGGGCGGACGGCGCCCTGGCCGGACTGCCGTCGGATATGCTCTCGGAGGTGTCCGGCCGGTGCCGCCTCACTACGTGGTGCGCGCAGGAACAGGTGCTGAGCCACCGTGCCGTGGGCTGCTTCGTGACGCACAACGGCTGGAACTCGACGTGCGAGAGCATCGCCGCGGCGTGCCGATGGTGTGCTGGCCGGGGTTCGCGGACCAGTACACGAACAGCAAGTACGCCTGCGAGGTGTGGCGCGTCGGCGTGCGGCTGGACGACGAGGTGACGATGGAGCAGGTCACCCGCCGTGTGAAGGAGGTGATGCAGGGGGAGAACGGTGTCAGGGGAAGCGCCGAGATGTGGAAGGCGAAGGGAGAGGAGGCCGTTTGTGCCGGCGGGACGTCGTACAATAACATGCAGCGCATGGTGAAGGCGCTCAACGTCATGTCTGCCGACCGATGATAGCTAGCCTGCTCTTGTGTGATTTAATCAGTCTTTCCGAATAATATTGTCATCAACTGAACGGATGGATGTCACCGAAGCTAATAAAACTAGTTGATACCCGACGCGTTGCTGTGGATTCTTAACTGATTTTGGTACTTGATTGTCTGATTGCAATGATGATCGTTACGGTTAACATCTTACATCTGACCATACACTGAACTAGCAGAAGTTGCGCGCTTTGCCACCCCAGCTATAGGGGATTTGACATGAGCTGTAAAGAGCTATAGCTTACATGTGTGGTAATTAGGAGAGGAAAAAAGTGCCGGTAACGTTTGGAAATTATAGGTGCTACTGGGCGCTTAATTTTTGAACGGCTCAGTGTTTCCTCAGATTCACCAGTACCGATAGTCCGATAGGTCAATTTAATCTCCAAATTGCAAATAGGTGAATAGTTCAGTGTGTTATGCCCTATCGCTTATTTTAAAAATTAAAACCGTCTGCAAGTGTTCATCAACCAACGTTTGTAGGCAAGAAAATGGCGTGTGGTGCCTTTTCATTTATTTATTGTTTGCGAAAACGACAATGGTATTAAAAAAAACACCGAACAGTACAAAACATTTCAACAAAAAACGAAAATTGCAACGAGATCCTTGAGATGTCCTTCATCTTCAACCTCCAGACAGTGTCGACGACGCGCCGCCGATTTTGCTCCTCCCACAACCGGCTTGACGCTGTTGGTTGCGGACGGAAAGTCGCCGAACGGGTCAAGTCACATCCGTCCCAGAGCCAAAAAAAAGAAGGATGAACCGTCGATGAAGCTCCATGACGATCCGGAGACCACCACCGCTAGAAGAAGTTCTCAAGAACAACATCACTTCCACGGGCTTCTCTACGTCGCCGCTGAGATGGGGCTGAAGCCGGGGAGACATTATTGCAAGAAGCGCTGCCGCCACAACCAAAACGATGCTTTAACAAACCTGGACACTAAAACCTGAAAAACGGAGTCCTCCCGCTGCCGAGAGCCGAGATCCACCGAGCCTCCATGGCTCGGAGGCCATAGAGGCAGGGCAGACCTGTGGCGGCACCGACGGGAGGCTGAACGAAGCGAACGCCTCGGCTGGAGATGCGATCACCTCGGCTGGAAGCGAAGCGGTACTGCGGTGCCTTTTCTTAACGTCCATTTCAGATGCCTTATTGTAGGGCACCATAAAACGGCTGCCATGGAAGATGCCCTAAAGTTAGGGCACCAACCGGAGGTCGTGGCCCATATATTTTTACAACAAAGTGCATACAAATCAAAACAAAACATTGCAAAATTTAACCATACACATGACAAACAATATATCTAATAGTAGTTAAAATCATCATAGGAAATAGTACTGCGAATCTACATACGAATTTCAAATTCAAAATATGCCATAGTCCAACTCAAACACAAACAAAAGCAGAGTTCATACAACCATATCGAAATGCACATTACTCAAACTTGATTGTCGACTGTGTCATCACCTGCATCTCCTTCCCTTCCTTCCTCATCTACTACCGCGCGTGTTTTTGCATCTGGATGGAATCACGAGACTCTCGACGACACGAAGTGGGTCGCAGAAACACAAATCATCCTCATCCTAATCCCCCAATCACAAAAAATAATCCCGCGAGATTGGCTACATACAAATGACGCCATGTAAAAATATCCGCGAGATCGGCTACATACAAGTGTGCGGGGAGGCGCGTTGTTACCTGGTCGATACCTACGCGTTCGGCGACGAGGGAAAAACTCCTACGCGTGCAGCAGCGACTGTTTCGGCGCCAGATTCCCTCTTCCTTCTCCTTCCACAACTTCTCTAGCTCGCCGATCGACGGGAGAGACGGCGACAGAATCACCGGAAAATGCGAGCGAGTGAGGTGGAAGAGGGGAATGGGAGTCTCTATCTCACCGAGCGCACAACCCATCGCATCCGGTCGGGCAAGTTACATGTGTGCGTCGTCCGATCTTGATCACGCGGTCGTCGCGACTGAGCTCGCATTTGGGCAAAATGAGACCGCTCACTTTTAAGACTAGTATCGCGATATTTCCCACCTGCTCTATTATGTAGATGGTCTTGGGTCCGCATGCAGTAAATACCTGCATTTATCACCTGTAGTTTGAAAACATTGTATCAAATAAATCAAACGATTTTCGCGCACAGGAGTTTTACAATATGTTGACATGTTAGCTTGCATTACCGTCCAACCATCCATCGTGTTTGAACAGACATTCCAAATCTCAACATGACAAGCCTGCGTCATGTATCCGCACCATATCTACACCTATCCAGCGATGGAACAACAAGATCCGGGCTGTACGCGCATATCTTGTTGGTTGGGCACGCCATACTACTGGTTTACTTAAAAAAGAGAAGATACGACTATCCTCCATAATTGATGCTTTAGAGGCATTAGCAAAAGTTCAGCTATTATCTGCACAACAAATTGAGCTTAAGAGCCAATCTAATGCGGACTTAGCAAAACTTCTTCGTGAGGAAGAGTTAAAATGGTATCAACGTTACAAAGCACAATTCATCCTTGAAGGGGACTCGAACACTCGCTACTTCCACAGTATTGCCAATGGCAGACACAGGAAGAAGCGGATTCACTCCCTTGTACAGGAGGAGGGAACGATTGAGGGCCACGAACAACTTAAGTCGTATATTACTAATTATTATAAAGGCCTTTTCGGTGCTCCTGAGGAAGGAAACTTCACTTTGGATGAGTTGAGAACGGCCGATATACCCCAGGTTTCTGTTGAGGAAAATAGCTTACTCACCAAACCCTGCTCGGAGGATGAGGTGAGAAAGGCGGTTTTCCAGATGGAACATAACAAAGCCCCTGGACCTGATGGCTTCCCAGCTGAGTTCTACCAGAATTTTTGGGACGTAATCAAGTCGGACCTGCTTCAACTGTTTGCTTGTCTTCATGTGGGACAGCTGGAGTTGTTTCGTCTCAACTTTGGTGAAATTATTCTACTACCTAAGGTTATCGAGGCTATAAGGATCCAACAATTTAGACCTATATGCCTCCTTAATGTTAGTTTTAAAATATTCACCAAAGTTGCCACGATTCGGCTGAACAGTGTAGCGGATCATGTGGTTCGTCCGTCTCAGACGGCTTTCATGCAAGGACGCAACATCTTAGATGGGGTAGCAATCCTACATGAAACTGTCCACGAAATGCATAGGAAAAAGCTTAATGGGGTAATTTTGAAAATTGATTTTGAAAAAGCTTACGATAAGGTTAAATGGTCGTTCCTTCAGCAGACTCTCAGAATGAAAGGATTTTCTGATGAGTGGCGTGCGCTAATTCATAGCTTTGTTTCGGGAGGAAGTGTTGCCATTAATGTCAATAATGACACTGGTAAATACTTCCAAACCAAAAAAAGGCCTTAGACAAGGTGACCCGTTATCGCCAATGCTATTTAACATAGTGGCTGATATGTTGGCTATCTTGATCGAACGCGCAAAGTCCGAGGGCCAAATTGAAGGAGTGATCCCACATCTAGTTGATGGTGGCTTATCGATTCTTCAATATGCCGATGACACCATTCTTTTTATGGAACATGACATTGACAAAGCTCGAAACCTCAAGTTAATCTTGTCTGCTTTCGAGCAACTATCGGGTCTTAAAATTAATTTCCATAAAAGTGAATTGTTTTGTTTTGGCGAGGCCCAAGAACACGCCTCCTTGTATGCCGATCTTTTTGGTTGTGCGCAAGGTCAATTTCCAATCAACTATTTGGGTATTCCGATCCATTATCGGAGACTCACTAATGCTGAATGGAAAGTGGTGGAGGAGAGACTTCAAATCCGGTTAAATAGCTGGAAGGGCAAACTTTTATCCCTGGGGGGAAGACTGGTTCTCATTAATTCAGTGCTAACCAATATGGTACTGTACATGATTTCCTTCTTCCAACTTCCCAAAGGAGTCTTAAAACGTTTGGATTATTTCCGATCAAGATTCTTTTGGCAAGGAGATAGTGAAAAGAAAAAGTATCGACTTACCAAATGGAGTGTGGTTTGCCGTCCAAAAGACCAAGGGGGGCTCGGAATTCATGACCTTGAGGTCAAGAATAGAGCATTGCTTGGTAAATGGCTGTTCAGGCTTCTTTCCGAAGATGGACTGTGGCAAACCCTCCTAAGGAGAAAGTATGTGGGGGATAAAGCGGTATCTCAGGTTCTTTGGAAACCTGGGGATTCACACTTCTGGGCTGGCCTCATGGCCACGAAGAAATTCTTTTTCCCATATGGCTCTTTCTCAATCAGGAATGGAGGGGAAATTCGTTTCTGGGAGGATAAATGGCTTGGCCAAACAACTCTCCGGGAACAGTATCCGGCTTTGTACAATATTGTGCGACACAAAGGCGACACGCTCGCCAAGGTGCTGGGTACTTCCCCACCAGATGTACCGTTCAGAAGAACTCTTTTAGGGCCTAGACAAGCATCTTGGAATGCCCTGCTTCTACGGTTGGACTCTGTCCAATTGTTGGATGGCCCTGATAGATTTCGTTGGAATCTAACTAAGAATGGCATATTCTCGGTTGATTCTATGTATAGAGTTTTACTCCAACCTGTAGTCCAAGTCGATACTAATAAGAAATTTTGGAAGATGAAGATTCCGCTAAAAACAAAGGTGTTTGCGTGGTACCTTCGTCGAGGTGTTATTCTTACGAAAGATAACCTTGCCAAACGCAATTGGCACGGGAGCAAAAAGTGTGTCTTTTGCAGTCATGACGAGACCATTAAACACTTATTCTTCCAGTGCGAGTTCGCGAGGTCTATATGGTCAGCTATCCAGATAGGTTCTACCTTATATCCTCCACGCAGCGTTGCAAATATTTTTGGCAACTGGCTGAACGGGGTGGATTCTAGGTTCAAACTACTCATTAGGGTGGGAGCGATTGCCGTTATTTGGTCGCTATGGCTATGTAGAAATGACAAGGTTTTTAATGACAAAAATTCTTCTGTTATGCAGGTTATTTACCGTTGCACAGCTACTCTCCGTTCCTGGTCGGTCCTGCAGCGTGTGGAGCACCGAGAGATGTTTTTGGAGGTTTCGTCGCGCTTGGAGGCTGCGGCGAAGGATTTATTCTCCCTGCATGGCTGGCCACATAACTTGCGGATCGATCCTCCACCGTCATAGGCGTCTCTACAATTTCTCATTTTGATATGTAATTCGCCTTTCTTTTAATTTCGTTTGCTACGGAACTTCGGAACTTGTTGGGGCTGTGTGCATCCTAGTTATGCAGAGGCCGGGTGTAATGCTTAAAACTCTTGAGTAATAAAATCCCTTTATCAAAAAATGTATCCGCACCAATTTGGTTTTAATGGGGAAGGACATGATATATTCTTTCATTGCAGTAAAACTACTTAACAAAGAAAAAAATTGAAGTCAGGTGAGCTAAATATGTGACCGACTGTCTGAACTTTAGACAAGTATGTTGGGACCATCGCATAGTGTGCGGCTCACGATGTAAACTTTAGTTCTACACATCGATGGATGACCGAATATCGTGCACACACAACACATACTGTCATAACATGGTTGTTTAGGAATAGCAAACTAATTAATTGACCTTAAATTATAACTTATCAAAGATATTTCATGCACGTTTAAATCTGATATACCATAAAGTTTTAGCAGAGTGGACAAATGGAGCCCAGGCTACATGGTGCCCTTTATTTTGAAAACCATATTTTGAAGTTTCAAAAAAATCTGAAAAAATCCTAGATGTAGGCAATATTGTATTCTATCAACTTGTAAAATCTCAAAAATAAATATTTTGTATTTTTGGGCCACGCATATAAATGACAAAGTTTGACATTTGAAAGTAGTGAACAGTGAAAATTTCAACTTTTCTAAATATGTCAGATTTTGTTATTTTTATGTAGCCTATAATATTAATTATTTTGATTTGAGATTTTGCAATTTAGTAGAATACAACATTGCCTACATCCAGGAATGTTTTTAGATTATTTTGGGAGAGCAAGGCCTTGATACCTGCAAAAGTAAACGGGATTAGGTTGAGACTCCAAGTGCAGAGTGTATAGTAAGTGGAAGACAGTTTTCCCCACGAGGGGTGACTCGAGGGTTTAATATCGAACTCTCGGGGAATCTGAAGTGGTAGATTTATCTTCTTATCCTTCTTTTGGTTACCTACAAAACAAGGTTAGATGTTTTGGTCCTCAACCTCACCTGTGGTTGTCAAGCACAAGGTGTAAGAATGATATCAGGATAGTTATGCAATGCAAACAAGAAATAAATATGCAATGATGGTGGATGCAATGATAAATGATATTTTTGGGTTTTTGAATGATGTATGCAAGATGAAAAGTATTTTTGTATTTTCGGATTTAATGATGGCTGAAAATAGAAAAGTGGTATATGGTGTTGGAAAGGTGTTTCTTATGATTAAAAATGGACTGGGGTTCATGGTTTCACAAATGCACTCTCTCTTTATAAAGTGGTAGACAATGGAACACACAAAGTTAACATATGAGATTGCAACACAGGGTTTGATAACAAGTTACTTAGATATATGGGCATCACGTCCTAACATAGAGATCTTTTGGTTATTAACCTCTCTTATACTCCACCAAGATGCGAACTAAATCATAACACCTCAGTAATTAAGATAACTCAGAGTATAGCATTAAGTATCATGACATGAAGTGAAAATAAGAACATGCTAGATCTAGTCATGGAGTAGTGGCAATGGTCACGCCCACATCCCCGGTAGCATGGTATTTTAGTTTATCCCTAGTGAGGTAACAAAGTAAGGTAAAGATACCAAAGTGGATCGCAGAACTTTCTCTCACGTTCACTGCACTAGCCACCCCCCGTTACTCCAACTAATGCACACGTTCCCCCACACACGCTCTCATAAACATGCTTGATCAAAACAAGTAGACAAGAACGGGGTACATAATATGCATCTATACTCATAACTGAAACAAACATTGCAATCTCAAACATATATTAACTCATAAAGATCCACCACAAAGGTATTACAACGGTGACCGTAATCATGTTCAGCAGCTCATACGGTGCTAATTAGTGAAGCTCAAGAGAGGAGAGATACATAAGTTACTTCCACAAACCCATAGTCCAGAGGTGGACTACTCCCTCTTCATCATGGAGACGGTGGAGAAGTCGATGGAGAAGATGGAGACCACGCCGGCAGCGCCCCGCCGGAGTTTTCCCCCTCCAATCTGCAGCTCCTGATCTCCGTTTCGGTGTTTCTGTGTTTGTGCGGCGCTCCTTCCAGAGAACGTCGGGGGACCTTTTTTATAGGCGTTTTTAGGTCAAGACGATGTCGGTGGAGCGAAGATCGACGGCAACGGAGCCACGAGGCCAAACGGGTGGGTCCCACGCGGCCACAGTACCTGGCCGCGTGGGCCACCCCGTTTGGCCCTCGGCCTCCGTTTGTTCGCTTCCTTCGCCCACAGGTCTTCTTCCTTCCAAATATTGACGCCCGTAAATTTCCAGGTGATTTCGTTGACGTTTGGGTCCCTGAAACATTAAAATAAGAAAACGGGTTTTCTGCCTGTGCAGGGTTAATTCCATAAAAATAGGAAATAAATGAATATTCCCAAAATCATTATAAAACATTGATATAACCCTTATATGATGCAAATATGATTGGAATATAAGCAATTAAAGTGCAAAGTTCATGTATGCATTTTACATGCATCAACATCCCCAAGCTTAATCCATGCTCGTCCTCGAGTATGAAGATGATAAAACTAACATGGACTTTGCAATTTAATACTTAACAATGATATCAAAGATGATTACTATTGCTACATATAGTCAAATGATTCATTCTTCAAAGGAGTAGCAATATGCAAATAGTTTATGAAGTGATATCAAGTATTCAAGACAAGGATGTTCATTGATAGTTCACAAAGTGTAACATGGTAGCAAGTAATATGGAACACATGTATGCATAATGATAAGTAGAACATCCTACAATGGTCATAGAGTGTAGATGAAAATCTGAATATGATAGGTGTACACTTTGGAAAGATGTATATGTGAGTAGAGGTAAAGCATGCATAAGTTTCATCCAACTTCCAAACTCTTCTACTTAAGTTAATGATTGCAATAAGGTATTCATTGGTGTCAAGCTCTCATTGCCCCTATCATAGCATCTTGAATGATTAAGGTTAAAGTGAAAGCAAATATGAGTAGTGTGCTTGATAAAGAATGGGTTGAATGTCTCATGCCCCTTGAATACAAGTACTTACACCATGTGTTACTCAACTTGGGAAACAAAGCAAGTTCAATTAAATATCATTGTAAGCATAATAGTATCATCAAGAGCGTCAACTGGGGTACCTCTTGTCCCAAGATATGGAACAAGCCCATATCAAAATGACAAGACAAACAAACAAAATGAACAATCTCAACACCCTTTTTATTTACCATTTGGAATAGTTTTTTATTGCAAGGTGTATCACAGAAGGTTCACCATAGTATGTAAGTAAATTTCCACCATGAATGATGCATGGCTTAGATTAGCGGCCCAGGCGTCTCTCTAACCATTTACACAAACTCATTTAAACTCACTTATTTCCACATTTATTTCAACATGATAAGCATCCATAGACAAAAGCACATGATATCAACTAAATGAGATGAAGAGCGTGTTGAAAGCTTGCCATGTGACAGCACATATGGGCTAACTTCCAACCCAAAACATTCATCAAGCCACAAACATCATAATCTTAATCACAATGGGTCAAGTTTTATTATGCAAATAAAAGAACATTGTGCATCAAGTTCGTGAGAGCTATATAACCAATTTTTTCCATTGCAATCAATAACATAAACATTTTCATTCAGAGGTAAGATAACACAAACAACATGTTAAACATACTCGGAATAGCATAAAGCCAATAGGTAGATATGGTGGACTCACTGGAATAACTTTGGTTGAAGGTGTTGGAAACAAGTTTTTGCTTGTTGGAGTTTTTGGGCTAGCAAAAGGGAGAAAGTTGACCATCTAGATGCATGCATGAGTGTCCATAGAACTAACTAATCCATGTTAAACCAAGTAAAATAACAATCAGCACCAAAACATGAATAAGTGATAGCTCTACAAAAAGAATTTGCAAACTATTACTCATAAACAAGCTCATGAATCATGCAACTATATGTATCATTAAAAATCAAGTCAAACATCCCTTTTCCCAATCTTATAAAAGCATCCAACATATTTCAACCCATATTTCCAGTAGCTCTCTCATATATAATTGATAGTGTGGTGGTCTCTCAAGACTCAAACAAAAAAAAAACGACGCTCCAAGTTTATGCGATAAAGTGTTTCGATCGAAAAACAGAAGTTGGACGTGTGCAAACCGAGAGTGTGTAGGTCCAGCGGGGTTGTCTTCACATCCCCAAGCTTATGGTCTTCACCATCCTTGGATAGCTCTTGGTGCATCTCCTCCAATCCCTGTGAAAAAACTTCAAAACACCGTTTCTCCCATCTCTTTTCTGTGGGGTGCATTAATAGTGATAAACAAATAGGTTCCTTGCTGCATATAATCCTTGAACAAAAATTCATATGACATGTCCAGAAAGTGTATAATGTTGTATGCCTACTCATAAACTCAATTGGATCAAAAAGATTCAACTTAAAAGCTCAAAGCATGCATCAAACAAAATGGGACAGAATCTGTCCAGAAAAACAGCAGCAGCAAAACGTATTTTTCTACCCTACCAAACTTTCTCGAAAAATTCCGAAAAAATTCATGCATACAGAGGATGAAAAGTTGCAACTACAGTTCAAATATGAGCTCATTCGGAGTTACAGAATAAGAATTAAAAATCATACCGTGCACTGACTTGCAGGAATAAAATCTCCGAACGCTATAAGCAACTTTTTCAAACCAAAAAGGGTAAAACTTGGCACTTTATTAAAAACTCCAGAACCTAACTAGACACAAAATCTCTTGTTACAGCAAGAGGACACAAAGAAAAATCACACACAAAAATAACCGGGTTGCCTCCCGCAAAGCGCTTTCTTTATAGCCATATAGCTAGGCTTCTTACTTGTTGTTTATTGTGGACGAAGCTCATGAGGGAGCTTGAACTTTGGTGGTTCCCTCTTCCTTGGAAAGTGTTCCATGCACTTCTTGTGTGGAAACTGAAACTTTACATTCCCTTCCTTTGAATCAATGATAGCACCTGTGGTACGAAGAAAAGGTCTTCCAAGAATAATAGGACTAGAGGTTTTATTCCCCATGTCCATGATTAGAAAATCCACAGGCACAAAAGTCATATGTAACTCTACCATAACATCACTTACTTTTCCCAAAGCATGTTTAATAGAGTCATCAGCAAGTGCTAGTTCAATAGAGCATTTTTCAAGATTTTTCAATTCAAGCACCATGATAGCAAGTTTTTTTTTGGTATTTTAGATTTTTTTATGCAAAACTGAAATAAATATGATATGATATGCAATGACACTAACAAAACAAATAAATTGCTTTGTAAATAAAGATGGATAAGATGGTGCTCACGTAGGTGCAACCTTCCCAAGCTTAGGTGTTAGCACAAGTTGGTGACGTTGACTTTGTTGTGAGATGAATGCGATGATGCACACCCTTGGATAAATCTCTCAGCTACGATTCCCCGGCAACGGCGCCAGAAAACGTCTTGATGGTCCCGAAGAGCAAGGCCTTGATACCTGCAAAAGTAAACGGGATTAGGTTGAGGCTCCAAGTGCAGAGTGTATAGTAAGTGGAAGACAGTTTTCCCCACGAGGGGTGACTCGAGAGTTTAATATCGAACTCTCGGAGAATCTGAAGTGGTAGATTTATCTTCTTATCCTTCTTTTGGTTACCTACAAAACAAGGTTAGATGTTTTGGTTCTCAACCTCACCTGTGGTTGTCAAGCACAAGGTGTAAGAATGATATCAGGATAGTTATGCAATGCAAACAAGAAATAAATATGCAATGATGGTGGATGCAATGATAAATGATTTTTTGGGTTTTTGAATGATGTATGCAAGATGAAAAGTATTTTTGTATTTTCGGATTTAATGATGGCTGAAAATAGAAAAGTGGTATATGGTGTTGGAAAGGTGTTTCTTATGATTAAAAATGGACTGGGGTTCATGGTTTCACAAATGCACTCTCTCTTTATAAAGTGGTAGACAATGGAACACACAAAGTTAACATATGAGATTGCAACACAGGGTTTGATAACAAGTTACTTAGATATATGGGCATCACGTCCTAACATAGAGATCTTTTGGTCATTAACCTCTCTTATACTCCACCAAGATGCGAACTAAATCATAACACCTCAGTAATAAAGATAACTCAGAGTATAGCATTAAGTATCATGACATGAAGTGAAAATAAAAACATGCTAGATCTAGTCATGGAGTAGTGGCAATGGTCACGCCCACATCCACGGTAGCATGGTATTTTAGTTTATCCCTAGTGAGGTAACAAAGTAAGGTAAAGATACCAAATTGGATCGCAGAACTTTCTCTCACGTTCACTGCACTAGCCACCCCCCGTTACTCCAACTAATGTACACGTTCCCCCACACACGCTCTCATAAACATGCTTGATCAAAACAAGTAGACAAGAACGGGGTACATAATATGCATCTATACTCATAACTGAAACAAACATTGCAATCTCAAACATATATTAACTCATAAAGATCCACCACAATGGTATTACAACGGTGACCGTAATCATGTTCAGCAGCTCATACGGTGCTAATTAGTGAAGCTCAAGAGAGGAGAGATACATAAGTTACTTCCACAAACCCATAGTCCAGAGGTGGACTACTCCCTCTTCATCATGGAGACGGTGGAGAAGTCGATGGAGAAGATGGAGACCATGCCGGCAGCGCCCCGCCGGAGTTTTCCCCCTCCAATCTGCAGCTCCTGATCTCCGTTTCGGTGTTTCTGTGTTTGTGCGGCGCTCCTTCCAGAGAACGTCGGGGGACCTTTTTTATAGGCGTTTTTAGGTCAAGACAATGTCGGTGGAGCGAAGATCGACAACAACGGAGCCACGAGGGCCAAACGAGTGGGCCCCACGCGGCCACAGTACCTGGCCGCGTGGGCCACCCCCGTTTGGTCCTCGGACCTCCGTTTGTTCGCTTACTTCGCCCACAGGTCTTCTTCCTTCCAAATATTGACGCCCGTAAATTTCCAGGTGATTTCGTTGACGTTTGGGTCCCTGAAACATTAAAATAAGAAAACAGAGTTTTCTGCCAGTGCAGGGTTAATTCCATAAAAATAGGAAATAAATGAATATTCCCAAAAATCATTATAAAACATTGATATAACCCTTATATGATGCAAATATGATTGGAATATAAGCAATTAAAGTGCAAAGTTCATGTATGCATTTTACATGCATCAGTCCCGCATTCGATCCATCTAGATCGATATGAATATGTGAGTTGTTCATATATATATATATATATATATATGAAATCATCATAAAATAATTTATGAATGGAACTCAACACAATATGGTAATAAAAAATTGTGAATAGTGTATACATACTTCAGCTGTTCTGACTTCTCTATTCCTCTCACTGACAAAAGAGCGCATGTACTCGAAAACGTAGTATGCACATAAATTAGTGGGATATTTAATTCTGTGCCCCTGGATCCTTAGTTGTGCTCACTTTTCCCACCGATGTTAACTTTAGCTCTCTTTTCTCCATCTGGTTAGCTGCCACGCTCACAAATGTTCATAGAGGACGTTTGCCGTCGGGTCAATGCATTGACCGTTAACTGCTGACAAGTGGGGCCGTGTCTTTGTGTTTGGCCGTTGCGTGCTGACAAGTGGGGCCGTCTCCGTATGCCCGTTGGTTGCTGACGTGTGGGGCCGACCTTTTAGCGGTGCGTGCTGACGGGTGGGACCGCAAGGAGACACGTAAGGGCAGCAGCTATGTCTGAACCTGAAACTAAATCGAGACAGTGCCGCACCGCGCCGCTCTCCGCCGCCGTCGTGCCGCGTCCGCCGCCGTAGTGCCCTCCACCCCTATACCCCCTATTCCGCTCGTCGGCGACGCCGCGTCTCCGCCACATCTCCCCCACCTCCCCCACCTCCCCATCTGGGATTAGGAAGCGATGTTGAGTGCGGCCGCGACGAATGCCCTCAACAGTGGAGAGGATTGGATCGAATCAGCGGCAGATAATTCATGGATTACACCTGGGTAAGCAATGTTTCTCCTTAGATTGATGTTCTGACTCGTAAATTAGGCAGTATTTGACTTCTGGTAGCTTAAATCGTTCCAATTTTGCTGAAACAATGTAGGATTGATCCTTCGCTGGCTTTCCGGCTGGCGGTTAGAATGGAAACTAGTATTCTGCGTGGTACTAAATCCCAGTTGCTTACAACGTTTTTCTATCCCAAAGTGGTAGAAACCAGCAATTCCTTGAAAGATTTCCGCGATGCACTCCGTGCGTCATATCCCTGGAGCGATGCCGATGCTGTTGAACTGAGCTATTTCAACAGTACCGAGCAAACATTTTCCCACTAACATGCGACGAGCATCTGAGGTTGCTATTTACTCTGAATGCTGGCAGCCGTTTCGGTAAAGTCAGTATCGATGTTCTTCAGCCACGGGCAGAACGGGTCGACAAAGGGAAGGGTGTTCGGACATCATCTGTCTCTGCTAATATCCAGCACCCCGGCACTCCTTGTAGGTCGAGACCAAGTAAAGCGAGTGGTTCTGAAAGCCACAACATGCCTTCTGCCGATTCTGCTGCTCATTCTGCTGCAGCTTCTCCTGAACCTTCTGCAGTCGGTGTAGAAGAAGATGCACAACCTGACGAGGAGGTGCCTCGAAATGATGATGAAGACGAGATATTGTACCCTGAACTGGTAGATAGACGCAGTCAGCAAGCAGTGGATGATGAATATCCAGAGGAGCCCATCAGCCGAGCTAGGTTTGATGACACTGACGATGAAGAGAAGGAGGAGAACATTGACAGCTTAATTGAAGATGAATACGATGGTGAGGACATGCCAACAATTGAGTGGAACAGGGAAAATCCTCAGCTTACTGAAGGCACCATTTTCGAATCCATGGTGGACTGTCGGAATGCAGTGACTACATATTGCATTCTAACTGAAAATACCTACAAGATCAAAAGGAGTGAGCCAGGAAGGTTCACAGTGTTTTGTCCATATCCTAGGTGTAGGTGGAGGTTGCATGCATCCCGTATGGTAAAAAATAGCAGCATTATTCAGGTAATCCAAGTTCATTGAGTATTTTAGTTTCAGATCAGTGAGTAATGTTTCTTAATTGTTTTGACCCTTTTTATTTTGTTTCAGATAAAGAAAAACAAACGGAAGCACACTTGTCCACCTGGAGGGGGAGCGGGGAAGGCCAAAGCCAAGCTAGCAAAAACTAGGTGGGTGGCAGATGCAGTATTGGATTGGCTGAGGGAAGATCCTAATCTTGGTCCAACAGCACTCCATGGGAAGCTTTTCGAGAAGTACAAGATCAAAATTCCTTACATGAGAGTTTTCAATGCTAGGGAAATGGCTCTTGACAGGATTAATGGTCAATGGAATGAGAGTTTTCAGCTGCTTTACACCTTTAAAGCTGAAGTGGAGATGGCTAGTCCAGGGAGTGTTGTAGAGATTGACAAGCATACGGTTCCCTTCAAAATAAAAGGGAAGTCATTTGAGAAGGAGTGCTTCAGGAGGGCTTTTGTTTGTTTCAAGGCTTGCTGGCAGGGGTTTCTTGATGGCTGCAGGCCTTATTTGTCTGTAGATGCTACCCATTTGACTGGAAGATGGAGAGGACAACTAGTATCAGCTTCTGCAGTTGATGGACACAACTGGCTATTCCCAGTTGCATTTGGTGTGTTGGAGGTAGAGTCCGAGGAAAGTTGGGTCTGGTTTCTGCAGCAGTTGCGCAACATTATAGGCACACCCCCAGGTTTAGCTATACACACAGATGCTTGCAAGGGTTTAGAGAGTGCAGTAGAAATTGTGTTCCCTGGAGTGGAGCATAGGGAATGTATGCGACACCTAGCGCAGAATTTTAAAAAGAAGTTCAAAGGTAAAGTTTATGATGAGAACTTATGGCCAGCATCATACACATGCAGCGAAAGGAAGCATGAGCACCATTTGAGAGTGTTGTATGCTCAAAATCCTTTGGTGAAGGATTACATGGATGAACATCATGGAAAGGTGTGGTCAAGAAGCAAATTCAACGAAGTCTGCAAAGTAGACTATGTGACCAACAACCTTGCAGAATGCTTCAATGCAAAGTTCAAGTCAGTGAAAGGTCTTTTGTTGTGGCAAGCATTTGACAAGATGAGGCAGATGATCATGATAAAGATGGCTCTTCGCAAAAGAATTGCAGAAACACAATATGTTGGTCATCTTATGCTCCCATCACTGATTAAGGCATTGCATTTGAAGGCAAGAGGACTGAAGATGAGATGCATTCGATCTGATACACTTGAGGGTGAGGTAGCCTATACTGACAGTAAAAATAGGTTATGGAGGTATCCAGTGAACCTAGCAACTAGGGTATGCAGTTGTAGACAATGGCAGATCCGTGGGAAGCCATGCATACATGCCCTACATCTGATGACTGTCATTGGGGGTGCAGATGGTGAAGTTGATCAATATTGCTCTGACTATTTCTCTGTTGCCAAATTTATGGCTGCTTATGCTGACAATGTGCCTGCACTCTTGGGAAAAGACCAATGGAACATAGTTGATCCAGGGTTCAAACTCTGCTCTCCTGTACTGACTAGACCACCAGGAAGACCAAAGAAAAACAGGTACAGGGCAGGTGAAGAGGGTCGTGTACCAAGAAAGCGTGCGTGCAAAAAATGTGGAATTCTGGGGCACATTGCTAGGCTCTGTACCAATCCAGTCGATGCAGCATTTGGAGAAGAGCAACGATGGACAGCAGCAAATGCAGAGGAGAATGCAGCAGCAATGCAATGGCAATTGAAGATGCAGCAGAGCTGGAGAATGAAGCAGAGCTGGAGAATGCAGCAAATGAGGCAGTACCGGCACCTTCGTATGTCTCCCTACCTTTTTTTATGCATTTGTACTCTTTTATACCGATGGCTTATAATTTTATTTGTCAGCTCTAGGATAAATGGAGGCAGAGGGCAGAAAAGGCCTAGAGAGGAAGAAACCCAAGAAACTGAAGTTCAACCATCATCCGATGCCTTAGAATTTGAAGCCATGGCTTATGATGGTTTTGAAGCTATAAGAGAGGAGGAAGAAGGGGTAATTGTTCCAGTTGTTCCTTTAATGATCATTGAACCCACAGATGACCGTCAGGTTGTCGTCAAGGGCTCGGCGAGTGGAAGTACTCTGTCAGCACCTGCACGGCCACAACCCCAAGTGAAGATCAAAAGGAACAAGTTGAATTTGAAGCCAAAGAGTATCCCAGCTAGGGAAACCCGGAGCAGGACGGTGAAGCCATCTGCGAACACAAGGAGCAGGTCCAAGATTTGAATTTGCACTTTGACCGCTTAGAACTTGATGAGTTGTAATAATGATGTTTGTGTTTGTGTTTTCAATTAGAGGTACTGTGAAAACTTATAAGTTGTAATAATGATGTTTGTACTTTGGTATCATATTTGTGGCAGAATTCAAATTGCAAACAAAAGTTGAATTTGAAGCAAAATTTGAATTTGAAGCAACATTTGAATTTGAAATAAAATTTAATTTGATGCAAAGTTGGAGTTGTTCAAACATATGAAGTCCATTGCTATGTGGTATGTATCTGAACCAACATCTGAATCCGAATGAGCAAAGGTGATCAATCCCCATGAGAAAAGTGCTACAAACGAGCTCCAAAGCTAGGGTAAACACCCCCATTTGTAAGCAGTTTTTTTTCGACCTTGTCCAAATGAGCCAAATATTTTTGTATTAACACATATTCAATCCATATGGTGTCTAGTAGTAGTTTCACTATTTATTGAATTAATCTTCATATTACTATATTTTTTTAAACATAAATGCTTTTAACTAAAAACCATCAAAAAAACGTTTGGAATATGAAAATGAAAAAGTAAGTTCAGAACCTTCTTAATCACTCCAAAATGAATCTTTGGTAATTTTTTTGATTTTTTTGAATTTTATCAAAACCTAAACCCTCTCTCCCTCTCCTTCGAACTCTGAACAGCTTCATACGTGATAGCTCATTTGTGTGAAGCTTTTTTCATGAAAATGTACCTACACCAAGTTTATATTTTTTTCTCATAACCATGTCACATATGACGGCAATGTGCACTGGTTTTGTTATTTTTTTGATTTTTTTTGAATTACTTATGCTCATTTCAACTTGATTTCGATGCCTCACTTCGGAAAATGGATTTTCATGAAAATGACCCTTAACCCTAAACCCAGGTTTTTTTGGTAACTATGTCTTATAAACCGACGAACTACGCAAGTTTTTTCATTTTTTGATTTTTTTTGAATTGTTTATGGCCATTTGAAGTTCTGGTCAAACCCTAATAACCCCGTTGACTGACTCTAAACCCCGCAGCATCTCGCCAAACCCTAGTGTCGAACGTCAGCCGTCCGATCAGACTCTAGCGACAAACTCCACCCGTCAGATATGGCCTTCTAGAAGGATTCCCGCGGGCAGGCATGCGCGCGTCTCCGCGCCGTTGGATCGTATGGACGGTTCCTCGCCTTGGCGATCCGCGTGATGCTGGTTCTGCATCCTGATTGGCCGTTCACGCATCCAGGTCGAAGTAGCCGTTGCTGGCCCCATTTGCTCCCCCATTGCTGGCCCCGCCCCATTGCTGGCCCCATTGCTCGCTCTGGTTCGTTCTGTCATTGCTCTGGTTCGTTCTCGACTCCCGCCGCCGCAGAGCTGTAGATCGCCGCCCAACGACGCCATGGTTTCGTGGAGCGACGGCGACGAAGATTCCACCAATCTGAGCTCGCTTGGCACCAACGTAAGTGTTCCAATCTCGTGTATTTGGGATTCTAGGATTTAGGTTTAGGGTTAGGATTTGGGGATTTCTTATCTGAGCACGAATCCGAGGTCTTGCGCTGAAAATTTCTTAGGGCCCAAATACCATGTACGATTCCGATTATTGCGGATTAGACGATGAAGACGAGACCAAGATCCGTTGTCATTGCAATTCCACGGTCCAGAAATGTGTTGCTTTCGAAGGATGTTGGACTGGCAGGAGGTTCTTGGCCTGCGCAGGGATGGTACGTGAAAAAACTGAACTTTTTTTTGGAGTACAACTTGAGATGTTTTCTTTTGTGTAAATTAGTAACAGAAACTTGTTTGATACATGTATGTAGTCTGGAGAAACTTGTGACTTTGTGCACTGGGTTGATGACGTGTGGCCACCTACGTTGTCCAAATCCCTGACAAAACTGTGGGAAATGCATGGGGAAATCAAAGATGCTAGAGTTCGTGACGCCTTAGACGTTCTTGAAATAAGGTGGAAGTACCAAGATGAGATTACAAAGCTTCACCTTGACTTGAAGAATTCCCAGGATGAGCTCAAGAAGGAGGTTGAGGAAAAGCAGGTTGCACTAGCCCTGAAGGCCAAAGCAGAACAAGCACTTGTTGATGCAAGAGCTGAACTAGAGAGAAGAACAAACTGGATGCATCAACTTCCAACATGCACAAGTTTTTGAGGCAGAAGGCAGAGAAGGACAGGGATTTGATTAAGCAAGAGAAGAGGAAGTTGGAGTGTATGGTTGCCGATCTTCTGAAACAGAAATCCAACTTGGGGGCTAAGTTGCAGAAGATCAAAGATATATGTGTTGTAACAGTTATTGCTTATCTGAACAAGTAGTGGTTGTATTTCAGTATGGTTGTTGTACTAGTAGTTGAAAACATTTTAATGTGGTTGAATTTCAGTATGGTTTGTTGTTACCGTTTATCTTAATCCATGTCATGGAAGCTTAATGCAATGGACAGTCAGCTTAGTTGAGTTCATCAGTTACAGACAGTGCTAAAAAAAGGTCGTGTTGGGCCCAAACAGAATCAAGCTTTGGTTGGGCCGTGCCATGACTTTGTCTGATAGGCCCACAAACACGTGATGTCTCTGTCTTTTTTTTTTGAAAACCTTTGTTTCTTTTTTCCTTTTAATTTATTTTCTTTCTACGATTCAATTTGATTGCCCAAGCTCTTATATTTTCTGATAGTAAAATACAAGGGTTTACAAAATGCACAAAATAACTAGTTGCCGTGCACGGGCAAACAAATATTTTGGTTCGGTTGCTCACCAAATAAGTTGTAATAATGTATCATATTTGAGGCAGAATTCAAAATTTGAAACAGAAGTTGACTTTGAAGCAACATTTGAATTTGAAACAAAATTTGAATTTATTTGATTTCCCTTAACCGTATGTGCTTTTTCTCTTTTCTTTTTCATGTTTTTGGTTTTGATTATGTTTGCTTATCTCAACAATCACCAACAGTTCCCTAACTACTTTTGACACCTTAATCTCATTTTTGACACCAATCAAATACATGACTAAAATAAAACAAATATAACACACCATTATAACACTCATAACTTAGATAAATCAAGCGACATACAATTTCTTACATATAACACTAGATAGATAGATGGGATACATGGGATCCCTAGATAGATAACCCTACATAGAAGGGCAACACACACACATACAACGCACACAAATGCAACATAGATAAAAGATGCCCTAACACAATAGCTAGGGCACCGTCTTCACTGCTTGGCTTGGCTTCACCGCCGTCTTCACCACCACCTTCACTGCTCCTCGACCTGGCCGTTCTCGCCGAGGTAGTACGGGAGGCTGTGCATGCGGTTGGGGGTGGGGAAGATGCTTTCCATGTCGGTGAAGATGTTGTAGGTGGTGAATGCGATGAACTCGCATCCACACCAAAACACCTGGCCGAGCAGGTAGTACGCATCGAACCTGTTGGTGAAGTGGGCGACGAGCCCTCTCACCGAAGCGTTGGCGTGGGGACGATGTTCGTCGAGGCGGAACATGACCGGCGAGCCCGCCGGGAGGTGGGCAAAGCCCGCACGGAGGAACCCATACGCAAGGTCCCGAGCACCCCTCCAGCGTGAGAACGCCCACACGCGGAGCGCGTTCTCGACGACGATGCCGGCAGGGTAGCGTTCCTCCGGTACGGTTGGCGGCATGTGGAACGTGGGGGCGTTGTACTGCATCTTCGCGTCGAGGAGTTTGCTTTGGATTTCGGTGGAGAGAAGGGGCGAGGCGCAGATGGAAGTGTACACGAAGAGATGGGTTGGTTTAAATAGGAGCCGGGTTGACGAAGAGGAAGAGATGGGGTGGTAAACCGTAGACGGAACGGCTGGTTTTCAAATTGGATCGAGGAGGCGTGGTGCCGATCCGTGGCCTAGGCTAGGCCTTCTTTCGACCATTTTCACATTGAATCAAATGCATGAATAAATGCCTCCACCGTCGCGTGAACCGATGATCGACTGAACCGATGCTTCAATCGAGCCTGCCGTGCCGCCCTGCCTAGGTTACACGTCCATAGTTGCGTGCGTTGCGACTGCATCGAGCGGCAGGGCAGGGACGCAGCTGTGCGTCTGGTTGCGTGCGTGGCGGCGCGCATGCATGCGAGCCATTCTACAACGCTGGCGTGCCGATCCGTGGCGTGTATGCCGATCCGTGGCGTCAACGCTGGCATGCGAGCACATTCTACAACTCTGGCATGCGTGCCGACCCGTGGCGTCAACGCTGCTCTTCCCATGCATAGCAGGCTGAATCGATGCCACCCTAGTAGGCTGAGTCGGGCGCATGCATAAAGGCTGGCCTCGCTAATTTAATTATCAAGAAATGGGCCCGTTCTACAACGTAAAAAGCCCACCACGGTCCAACAAGCAAAGCCACAGAAACGCAGCCCCACCTGTCAGGTCAAACGAGCGTCAGTCAGAATGAGTCCCACGCGGCCCCACTAGTCAGAGTTAACGGACTCGACGGATACATCCGTCTGTGGCATTCATGAGAGTTTCAACTAACGCAGTGGGGAAAAGTGAGCAAAAGTTAACATCGGTGGGAAAAGTGAGCACAACTAAGGATCCAGGGGCACAGGAGTAATAGTCCCTAAATTAGTCCTTGGTGGCTGCCTCAGACACCACTTTACAAAAAATAGAATTTAATCAAATAATAATCAAGCATGATAATGGTATTGAAATTAGAATTAAAGAGTTGCGCGGACCTATATATATAGTACTACTTACCTTGGTGGTACAAAAATACAGCTTCGGTTTCCAATCCCCTGGAACCTTCACGATGAACCGTTTCCAAACCCTACCCGCCAAAAGAAAATGATTAAAGAAGTTATTAATTACTTGATATCAGAAAATGAATGAAAGAGGTCGATATAGAGCGATAATGATTGAAATTACCTCTGGAGCATATCTTGCAAGCTTTGGTACTCGTCCATATTTTTCCTTAACGAGTCCATGACTTGAACGACTCCTTGGTCAACTCTAATGATTAGCAGAATCCAGTGGAATCTGCGCACGTTTATATGTCCATGACTTATCGATTACACTAAACATCGAGTAAGCAAAATAGAATGTATAGAAGGTACGGTAACACTCACTTGAAGGCGTAAGGAAAAAGTATTTATGCGCAGGTATTTTGTTTCACTAACCACCGGAGCAAGTTTTACTCTGTGTCCGCGGGGTGGTTATTTACGGTCACTTCATGAATATTATATGGGTCAATGAACCCAGTGTCATAGATGCGGCGTTCTCTGCATTCGACAATCTTCATTCTGCATAATAGCGTACAAAAGAATATAGTGAGATAATTATAGGCAATGAACAAGCAGAGTTAGAGACTTAATTAAATTGCAGAAATAAATCACTTACAAACAATAGCAACTGACGAGGGCTTTGTCGAGGGCGTCTTGATTGAATAACTGAAAAATTTCAGAAAACGGAAAATACATCGCGTCATCCGTGAAATAATGCTCTTTCTTATATGACACCCAGAAGACATCATGCCCGGCCTTTGCGGCGTTCTCGTACCACTGATGCAATCGACGCAATTGTGTTGTTAGAGAATTGACCTGCTCAGGTCTGACCAGGGACCTCCCGTAGACATATGTCCATGCATACTGATATTCTATGGGGTCGCCTATGATGCCAGTGTCGTGGTGTACTTCCTTATCGAGCATTACCTTGAGCGGGGGGATCGACTGATTTGCCTGTTCTCTTAGCTGGGCCACTTGTTTCCCGCATTTTGCCGTCTGCATCTGCTCCCTCTTTAGGCGATATGCCGCCTCCTTCTCCTGCTTCTCTGGACTAATTGTCTTCTTAATAACACGATCATAGTCATCTCGCAATATATGCGGCTGTGGCGGTCCACACGATAGATTTTTCAAGCATCTATCAACTTTTTCTGCTGGTACTATCTCTTTAGGCGGGGGCCGTTTCGGTCCTATTTGTCTTTTCACATCTGCTTGCACCGCCTCGTCGAGTTCCTCTCGAGTCAAGTCGTAAGATCTCTTTGGAAGAGGCTTTAGCAACTCGCGTTCCTCTCGAGTTAACTTATCTGCACTTCTGCTCATCGACGGAAGTTTAGTTTCCGCTTTAACGAGAAGGACTTAGCACTGCGCGCAATCGACGGACGGGACGTCGCGGGCGATGGACTCGCGATGGACGGGGCGTCGAGGGATGGATCTTGAGGTGGGGGGATGGATCTTGAGGTGGGGGGAGGATCTTGAGGTGGGGGACTGCTACTCGGAGGAGTCGGTGGCCTTGGCGCCAAGTTTGGAAACACGATGTTTTTTGTGTTCCAGAGAGCGATACCCTTCTCGACTTCTCCGAGTGTCTTCTCGCCATCACCTCCAGGAATGTCAAGGTCCAGATTAGCATATAACGGCACAACTTCATCCACCCCGACACGAGCATAGCCAGCTGGAATCCCGCCGAGATGGTAGCTTGCTCCAGATTGATTAGGTAAAGCATAGCCGACCGCCACCTTGAAGGACATGTTCTTCATTGACATATGTAGCTCACAGTCTGTCTTCTCCGTGATATCATCCACGGGGTAGTGAGCCGCTGGCGGTTCGAATTCAGAATTTTCTAGCTGCGTGGAACCCACGCTGCTTTTTCGCTGATCAGATGGGGCGGCTTCGACGACAGGACTTTCTAGCTGCAGCTGAGATGCCCTTTGCTGACTAATTGAGTCTAGTTGCTCCTGCTGCTGATGCACCTTGCGTTCCAATGCTGATAACCGGTCTGACTCCTGCTTCTTCTTTCTCTGACGGCTTCTATAAGTAAGAGCGTCTTCTGGAAAACCTTGCTTCAAGGTGACACCGGCTCCATAGCCTCGTAATCGTCCAACGTGTTCAGGATTCCCAAGTGCGAGTGACAGCTCGTCTTTCTCTCTGTCGACCACGTACACCCCCCTTCAAACTTTATCTATTGCGTCCACAAGTTCTTTGGTTATATACTCAATCCATCTTACCTGAGCAACAATCAGCCCTGTCTCTGGGTCCAACCCTGCCCCATGCGCGAACAACCAAAACTTGGACCTCTCGGGCCAGTCCGCTGTATGTGGAATGATCCCGTTATCAAGCAGTTTTGCTTCAAAGGCTTTCCACTTACGCATGGCAGCCTTGTAGCCGCCTGCCCCCAAAGTGTGGTGATATTCCATCTTCCCAGCATTTAACTTATTTGTTTTCGATCAGGCCACAGCGGCCTCCGATTTTCTTTGCTTCACAAATGTGGGCCACTGCTGTTGTATCTTCACTAGTGGTCTAGTTAATTATGGATCTTGTTCCTCCGCCTCTAGATAAGCTTTCCATAAGTTTTTCTTCCAGGTCCAGAATTGTTCGGCCATCTTCATAAGAATTCACTGCTTGACTTTCTTCTTCAACTGCTCGGGTAGACCTGGCGGTAGGTTGACCTTTGTCAAGAGCGTGTCCCAACACAAATCTTTTAGTCTCACGTCGACATAAGTAGTTGGCTTGTTGTCGTCCTTCGGCTTATGCCATTCTTCAAGGGTGATCGGGACCAAGTCCCTAATAACAACTCCGCATTGATTTATATATTTGCGGCGGCACTGTAAGGGTTCCAGCAGTTCGCCACTATCACTAACTCTGTCGATCACTATCCTTTGACCCTCCTTCAACGGCTTCGTCAGGCCTCGTTTCGACACTGCTTTCGACCCTTTCGACCCTTTAGCTGCGGATGATTTGCTCGATCCGGAGGGCTAAAAGAAAAAATGATTCGTTAATAACTGCAATACAACTCAAATAATGCATGTACCGTGATCGATCAACAGAGGCTTAATTAATATACCTCGCCGGAGTTTGTTGAGGGCACTTCCTCTCTGCAAATTTCTTCTTCCTCAACTCCCTCACCGGAGTCGTTCAGAAATTGGGAGCCGTAATCATCTCCAGTTACCGCATCTTCTTCACCGACAGGCGCGGTTGCACGTCCTGCTATAATCCGAAGCATTTCCATTTCACGCTCCTCGTCTCTAGCGGCGACGTCCGGACAATTTGCATCCATTTGCTCTTCACGCTCCTCGTCTCTGCTGAAGGCGTCCGGACAATTTGGATCCATAGCTCAATGTCCCTGCAATCAATTTTGTAACAAGAATATGAATCTTAAAATTTTCATCTTAGCAAAATGTGAATGCAAATTTATAGCAACTACTTAGCAAATTTAAATTCAGGAACTACAATTTAAAATTCAAAGCAACTACAATTTGATTTTACTTCTATTTGCTCTAACAAATTTACCTAACACAACACATGCATTTAAATTTACCTAACACTACTTTAAACTATAATAGATGGCATAATTTAAATGGTCAACTAACACTAAATTTGCTTACCTAAATTTGCTAACACTAACACTAACCTAAATTTCTAAACCCTAACCTAAATTTGCTAACACTAAACCCTAACCTAAATTTGCTAACACTAACACTAACCTAAATTTCTACACCCTAACCCTAACCTATGCACATAGTACTATACAAATAACTAAATTTGCACATATATAACAAACAGATCACTTTTTTTTTGCAAAAAGGTCCCTGATCAGAAATAAAAAACGCAATTAGGTCTGGCCCCCTCCACATAGCACGGCCGCGCCTCTACCGCGCGCGACGCCGGCAGCCTCCCGGAGACCCACCTCCGCCGCGGCCGTGCTCCTACCCGGCCCTGCGCGCGACCTGCAGTTCTGGCCCTGCGCGCCGCCCCGGCCCATCCCGCCACGCGCCCCCTCCCGCTTCTATCTCGGGCTGCGCCCCCGCCCGCTGCCGGCGCGCAGGGCCGACGCCGCGGCCGTGGGTGCTCTCCTCGTGCTTGTGCACGCTCTCGTGTGCGTGCCCTCCTCGTGTCGTACGCTGCGGCGCCATGGCCGACACGGAGGGAGCGAGGGAGCTGCGTGCGTGCCGTCGGAGAGAGGGGAGATCGAGGCGCGCGCTCACCTGGTGTTCCTCGGAGTAGGAGAATCGGGCAGGGAGCCACGTGCCAGAGAATCGCCAGGAAGGAGAAGGGCAGGGAGCAACTGACGCGGATGAAGAGGAAACGGACGAGCGGCAGATGTAAAATGCACTAAAAAGACCTTTGGTCCCGGTTCCAGCCACGAACCGGGACCAAAGACCCTTTGGTCCCGGTTGGTGTTACCAACCGCGACTAATGGGCTTTTTTATTTTTTTTCTTGTTTCTTTTTCTAGTTTCTATTTCTGTTTTCTTTTTTTATTTCTTTTATATACTTTGATTTACATGCTTTTTGAATTGTTTTTTTCTAGTTTCTTTTAAAATGTTCCAATATTTGAAAATCATATATTTTTCATATTTATTTTATATCTATTGATTTAATTATCTAAAAATTGTAATAATTATCTCTTTATTTTTAAAACATCCTTTCTTATTTCTGAAAAACATATATTTTCTTATTTCCTATTTATTTTTTGCTCTAGTTTCTTTTTTATATATATTTAATTTAAATGTTTCAATATTTCTGAAAATCATATTTTTTTTTCTTATTTCTTTTTTATCTATTGATTTAATTGTCTAAAAATTTGTATTAATTATCTATTTATTTTAAAAACATCCTTAACATCCCCACACAGTTACATAAAAGGTTTCATAACACAGCTACACATTTCTACATAAGCGGACTTGCTAGCTCTGAGGCCGTAGGATTAGGGGGAACGGCGCCGGGAGGAGCCAGCCCCGTTCGCGGCCACCTGGTTCTCGCGCGCATGTTTGCGGCGGAGGGCACGAGCCATGGAGGATGAGTCATTCAGCGCCCAAGCCAGCTCAGAAGCCTCCTTCGCCTTGAGCTGGCAGGCAGTCCTGCCTCGCTGTACATGGTCGTCGTGGACGGACTGGAAGGAGGCTTCAATGGCCTCCTGCATCTGCGGCCCGCCGCCCTCTTCCCCATGGTCGCTCCAGTTGAAGTCGTCGTCGTCATCCTCCTGGTGGAGATGGGGCGGCGGCGACTGGTGGAGGTACATCGTCACCTGGTGGAGATGCGGCGGCCAAGTCGCCGTATGCGGCCGCGGATCCCCACGCCACCCCTGCGGCGTACGCATCCTCGTCGGGGTCGGAGACATTGGACCACGCGCGCTCGTACACCCTCCGCACCTCCTCCGGCATCGGAGCAGGAGGCCGGTAGTTGGGCATTCCTCTCCACGCCGGGCTCGTGGGCATACGACGGGATAGGCTCCCGCGGTAGCACCCTAGCGCGCTCTGCCGAGCACGCTCGACCTCGTCCAGAAGGCGCTGCGGTGGGCGTGGTGGATTCATCTCGTGGAGACGATGGGTTCGTTGCTACGAATGGTGGATTAGGGTTTACCCCGTCGACGACAATACATATAGACCTCCAGGGCAGCGCTGGGGGAGGACACGTGACCAGTACAGCGCTGGGGGAGCACACGTGGCCAGGGCAGCGATAGGGGAGGACACGTGACTGACACGAGTCGTGACTGCAAAGCCCGCCTTTAGTCCCGGTTGGTAACACCAACCGGAAGTAAAGAAGCACACGGATTGTGTGTTTCTTTCAAGCGCTTATGAGCCGTTGGATCAGGGGTGTGTTTCTTTCAAGCGCTTGTGAGCCGTTGGATCAGGGGCGTGTGTTTCTTTTGAGGGCAAAATCAGTGTTGGATCAGCCACATGACCCTATATATAGCCCCCCTCTCGAACATGTTCGACACTCAGTGTAATTCATTTGATATACAAAGCATTCGGATTCCCTGGATACGTCCGACGGTACATTTGATATGCGGGCACTCAGGAGCCACCGTCGGGCTGTATGCAGGGGAAACCGTGTGTTTTCTTCCAACTTTGTCGAGCGCTTGTGAGCGCCATTGGAGTTTAGAGTTTCTTCCGAGTTTTCACAACACAGTTACATAAAAGGTTTAATATATTATTACACATCACCACCAACATCCCTTTCTAGTGTTGTGGTATAAACTTCTTCTTCGTGTGTGTCCCTTTCTTCTGATGGCGCCGCAACCATGGACAATCTTCATCATTTAACTTGATACTTGGGTCATTGTTCACTTTGAAGGGCGGAATTTTATGAAACTTATTGTAATCTTATGACATGTCTGTCTTGTCCTCCACTCCCACGATGTTTCTTTTTCCTGAAAGAACTATGTGGCGCTTTGGCATATCGTATGATGTATTCGCTTGCTTATCTTTTCTATTTTTTGGTCTGGAAGACATGTCCTTCACATAGAAAATATGAGCCACGTCATTGGCTAGGACGAATGGTTCGGTGTCGTACCCAAGATTCTTGAGATCCACCGTCGTCATTCCGTACTTCGGGTCTACATTTACTCCGCCTTCCAGGTTGAACCATTTGCACCAGAACAAAGGTACCTTGAAAGAAAGCCCATAGTCAAGTTCCCATATCTGCTCTATGTAACCATAATATGTGTAACACCCCCAAAAATTCGTCCCTGATTTTTGAGGTGTTTTCTAGCGCCCGAAAAACTTTTTCGGATTTTAGAAATGTTTTATTCGAACCTGTTGGTCTTTGACCTGACTTTGGTTTCGCTCTCCTAGAAAATTCCCAGCCATCCTCGATCCCCGTCGACCTCCACCATAATTCCAGGATATTGTTTTATCTGTTAAACATTGGTTCCATCTGGAGATTCCAAAATACTCTCGGTCTATCCTACTAAAACCTCCACCGCAAATTTTGCTGGAAACAAATTCTACCCAGCTACCATATGCTTCCCTCATACTTGTAGATCACTCCCATGGAAAAATATTTCTTAGTCCCGTGCAATACTTCCAAGTTTATTCATATTCTCTATTATGTCGTTTTCGATCCAGAAATTATCTAGACACCTTCCACTCATCCAGAAATTATGCCATTTTGGGAAGGTGCATGATTCCACCTCCTGAACATTTCACTCCATTTTCCCAACCTCATTTGAGCAATATTTGAGGTACTTTCTTTGTAATGCTCTTTTCATGCCTATTAGCAAATTCCAAAGAAACCCGTAGCAAATATTATAGTATGGCCTTGAAACTCTTCCATCTAGACAACCTCCCATATACAGCGACATATCCAGAAGATCATGTCAACATTATTTGATTGAGTGCACTTGGCATACCCATGCCATTAGGGCGTTTTTGGACATCCAAATTATTTGACCAACCTCCAGCTGTCCAATTGAGCTCAAACTCCCCAGACAACCTATTTACATCATTCCAAACCTACTGTGAATTTTGGGGTTTTTTCTGAGATGTGCAGGACCTAGGTCATTTCATCGAGCACCTTCGGTATCTTTGCTTTTCAGAAAATCTTACTTTACGAAGTTTGGAATCCTTGAGTGGTTATTGTTTTATTGTGTTGCCCTCGTCGTTACGAACCCAGTGGTGGACCGTTTTCCGTTTGGACCCCCCGAGTCACCGGGAACGCGTCGATGCCACTCGTGGCGCGCCCCGAACGCCAGCGCGCGCACTGTGCGTTCCTGTGCACGGGTCTCCACTGTTTTCCCTTGTCCCAACCGCACCCCATCTGTAGCTAGACCGTGCACTGCTCCCCAGGTTCAAACCGGAGTCGATCCTATCTCCTCCACCGACAGAACAGTGCCATGGAGGAGAGCTTCCCCGTGTTCCCTCTCCCCTGCCTCTAAAAAGGACCCCGAGCCCTCCTCGCAGGCACACCCAGCTCCCCCTCTGCCCCCTGCACGAGCACCTCTTCCACCAGAGCCTCCCCACGTTTCTGTTTCGGCGGAGGAAACCGAGCCGAGCTCGAGTTTCGGCCGTGGTCGCCATGACCATGTCGAGGAAGAACTCGAGCTGGCATGGCCTTCCCCGCACCCCTAGCCCCTCCCCCTGGTCGCGGTACACCGCCACCATCCCAATCCCCTCCTCAGTTCGTCCTAGGAGCAAGAGAGGAGGGAGATCAGCGCGTGGCCGCCATGGCCGAACTCGGTAGAGCTCAGGCCGCCGCCCTCCCGAGGTTTCCCCGGCTTCCCCGCGCCCCGAGCCTCGTCCCCGCCCTTCCTCGAACGCGGCGGGGCTCCAGCACCTCGCCGCGGTCCTCGGCTGGCTCCGCCGGGCCGCCCATCGCCGGCGGCAGTCGGCCTCCACCCGTGCGTGCTCGCGGGGAGGAAGGCGCTGACCCCGTCCCCGCCCCAGCTCCTCCTGGCCGCGGCCCACCGCCGCCATCCCGCCCCGCCGTGGCCTTGCCCTGGCCCCTCCGAGCAGCCGCGCCGGCGAAGCGCCGCGCTGCCGTGCTCTCCTGCCCGTGCGTGTGAGGAAGAAAGGATAGAAAGAAAAAGGAAGAAAAGAAAAGGAGGAAAAAGAAAAAGAGAAAAGAAAGGAGGGAAGAGAGGGAGAGGCCGACAGGTGGGACCCGACCCCACCTGTCAGGTTAAGTGGAGACGGGTTTTGAGTTTTCCGTCTCCCCGATCAGAAGACGTATTCCAGTGGAAGTGCGCTTCCGGCCCAGCCCAGTTCAGAAACAGCCCGCGCTGTTTTTTTTCTTTTCTGGTGAGCGGCGAATAGCTATTCCGCGCACGTCCCTATGTTTTGAACCGTAGCTCCGTTTGGGGTGATTCAAATTTGTAAAAACCTAGTTTGAGAAGCCCTGTCTAGTAGTATCAGTTTTACAATTTTGTAAAATACTTGTATACTCAGTACCCTTGTATGCCTACTTAGGTGGATTCCGCGGTACCGCAGACCAAAACCCTGACCCGTGACGCGTCCGTGATCCCTGAGCCAACTGGTGTCGATCTTCGGAGGCAAGCTAACCCCTTGCTATGAGCAGTCCCGCAATATTGTTTGTTATTTGCCTATTGACATGCTGAGTGTTTCTATTTGTCTGCGTTCGGTATATATTATGTCGGTCTGTTATTGTTGTGTTCAATATGTTACTTCGAAAATTGCTCCTGCCATGTTTTATTCATCATCCATGTATGCATTAGAATGACGGGTGAATTAAATTGTGCGCCTCGCACTTGCGCGGCTTTGTCGAACCCTCTAACTAAACAACTGTAAAACATGTGTTCCTATGAGTGTTTGCTTCTTCTCCTTCGCCGAGGTGAGGAGCGGACGAATGTCGTCTTATGATCCTCGGAGTTGGGGGAATTTGCCAAAAGAGTTATTTGCTTCTTCTCCCTCCGTCAAACGTGGTTGGCGTAAGCCCACCTAGACTGCGACGCTTGGGACATTTGCTTTCCATTTGGTTCTTTTTGCCAAGATTGCTGACACCACGTCGGGTTAATCCTTGAGTGGAATGGATGCTTTCTTTCTTATGAGTGCTTTTCGGTTCATTTTGGAGACTACACGCCCTACCAACTTTGGTAGTTGATCTGTGATGGCGCTGGTCGGAGGTATCTCTGCCACAGTCACCCGGTCGACGTCAATAAACTGTGCTAACTTTTGTAGTTGATCTGCGAAGGCGCTGGTCGGCGGGTTCGCCGCCGTAGTCTTTCGGTTGACGTTTCTTTTCCTTGTCGAACAAGAAGGCGCTGGTCGGCGGGATCGCCGCCGTAGTCTTCCGGTTGACGTTTCTTTTTCCTTGTCAAACGAGAAGGCGCTGGTCGGCGGGATCGCCGCCGTAGTCATCCGGTTGACGCCATTTTACTTTGCTAAGTTTGGATATGGATACTACTATTGCTTGAGATATTATGTTGCTAATGTCTTGATGTTTGATGATATATATTACCATGATATTATGATTGTTGTGTTGGACTAATCTTCTGTTGTTTGGACTTGTTATAATGAAACTTGATTAAATGAAACACCCCTCCAAACATCGATAGGGTCAGTCCATAGTGCCACTAATCTGAACATCGAAAGCACTACCACTGTCGCTCATATGGGCGGGCCTTGACCTACGTATCCTATTGAGCCTCCTTTGATGCTGCCATTTTGGCAAGACTAGTCGGTTACCTTTGTGGTCGGGGCTAGTCTTGCGAAGGTTCCGGAGCTAGGCGTTGCTCATGGGTTGGGGACGTGCCAGATTCACTTCGTCATAAGACATAGAGTTATGTCGGTAGCTATACAGGGAGTGTCTTGGTAGCGTGAACGGTCATGTACGTGTATCAGGTCGTCTTAAGGAAGAGTTCCTAAAGTACCGGCTATATGATGCACCTAGATGGGTGGAAACTGCAACCTCTCGAGAGTGTCAAATCTGGATGTCTAGCCTCGTTCCAAGGTTATGGAACAACAGTTCAGTGTCGGTCACACTATTGTCTTTATCGAGTCAGGAGGTTAAACATAAGTTCCCTTTGAAAGAAAGATTAACAACCTGATTTCACTAAATGAACAATAAGATGATGCAGGGAATGTTACTTGAGCTGTCGATGGTTACCGTGTTTAGGGATGACGGTGTGATCGTTGGAAGCCTAGAGTTAGGCCTGAACCAACATCAACCGTGCATGCCCAGAGTGGAAAGATGAGGCCAGTGGGCCTAGCAGTGATCACAGGTGCTGTTGTGTATTATTTGGTACCAAATGGTACACTCGTTTACTCGTCACAGGTAAGCCCTTTGTATGATTGCCGGTGCACGATCCAACCCACCTGGCTTGGACTCTGTACTGGTGATACCCCCGTTGCTTGCTTATGACATGTTTGGTTATCAATGCCATGCTACTTTTATGTCATGTATCTAGAGTACAGTTGCCATGTTGTAGGAGTTTATTTCCAATATATATCTTGCTGCATGATTGTTGGATGGTTTGTAGTGAGTGGCGATACTTGCTGAGTGCATACAAATGTACTCACGGGCCTTGTGTTTGTGGCCAGATGTTGGCGAGGATTCATCTTCCACCTTAGCGAGTAGATGGGGCAAAAGCGTGCTAGGATCAGGAGCCCGGCCAGATACCTGTGGAGTGGAGCCGCTCCAAGCCGTTGCCTCATTTATGTCTTCCGCTGCCAGTTAATACTCTGAGTTGGGCCATGCTTGGCTTGACTTTCGGTCATGCCACGATGGCCTTGTAAACCCTTTTGTAGCACTTTGTGCCTGATTGTGTAATGATTTCCGCTATGTTGCATTGTCGTAACGTGCGGCCAGATATCTTGGGCTGGCGCACGGGGCGACCGCCCTTCTGATGAGCTGTGCCAGAAGGGGGTGCCACAATATGTGTCCTTTTTCCCATTGTTGTTTGTTGCATCAAAGCGGACACCACTGTTTTGGTTCGTGCTCTTTTTATCTTGTTCGGCCATGCAAAATGTATTCCCATTTATCTCGTACCCTTGAAAAGTCAATATAGTCGAAGATGGTGTTTTGGCCAACAAGTATAGCTGTTCTTCAACAGTGTTGTCATTAATGAGACGTGTTTGCAATCACCCGCTGAAAGTCTTCATGTGTTCTCTTTCAATCGATTCTTCAGGCTGCTCCGGGCATTTAGAGCGTAAACTATTCATGTGTTCCTTGATATACGGAGCCACCAAGCTGGAATTATGTAGAACTGTGTAGTGTGCTTGATTGAAAGAATCCCAGTCCTTACACATTATTGCTTTCTTTCCTAGCGTGCCTTTTCCACGCAGTCTCCCCTCATGGCGCGATTGAGGAACACCGATCGGCTTAAGGTCAGGAATAAAGTCAACACAAAACTCAATGACCTCCTCTGTTCCATAGCCCTTGGAGATGCTTCCTTCTGGCCTAGCACAGTTATGAACGTATTTCTTTAAGACTCCCATGAACCTCTCAAAGGGGAACATGTTGTGTAGAAATACAGGACCGAGAACGTTAATCTCTTCGACTAGGTGAACTATGAGGTGTGTCATAATATTGAAGAAGGATGGTGGGAACACCAACTCGAAGCTGACAAGACATTGGACCACATCCTTCTGTAAACTTGGTAGAGTTAATGGATTGATCACATTCTGAGAAATTGCATTGAGAAATGTATATAGCTTCACAATGGGTACTCGAACATTTTCCGGTAGAAGCCCCCTCAATGCAATCGAAAGTAATTGTGTCATAATCACGTGACAGTCATGAGACTTTAGGTTTTGGAACTTTTTCTCTGCCATGTTTATTATTCCCTGTATATTCGACGAGAAACCAGACGGGACCTTGATACTGCTCAGGACTTCAAAAAAGATCTCCTTCTCTTCTTTGGTAAGAGCGTAGCTGGCAAGACCTTGATACTTCCCTGGATTCAAGTGGTCGTCTCGTTCGTGCATACGTTGGTGGTCCTGCCGTGATTCCGGTGTATCTTTCGTTTTCCCATACACGCCCAAGAAGCTTAGCAGGTTCACGCACAGATTTTTCGTCACGGCATCACGTCGATTGTAGAGCGAACCTCCAATAGGGTAGCTCCCAAAATATAGAGCACTTCTTCCACATGGGTACGTGTCCATCAGCGTCATTCGGAACAGATAGACTGCCAGGACCCTTTCCAAAGATTACTTTTAAATCCTTGACCATGTCATATATAACATCACCATGAGGGAATTTAGGATTCGTCCGGTGATCTGCCACCTTTGAAATGCTTGCCTTTCTTTATTACGGGATGTGTTTTGTAAGAAATCGACGATGCCCCAGGTACACATTCTTGTTTCCCAAATGTATACTTTCAGTCTCACTTAAACAGTGTATGCATGCATTGTATCCCTTGTTTGACTGTCCTGAAATATTACTAAGAGCAGGCCAATCATTGATGGTTACAAACAGCAACTCTCGTAGGCCAAATTCTTTTGTTCGTGCTCATCCCACACAGGTACACCTTCGTCATGCCACAACTGTAAAAGTTCTTCAACCAATGGCCTCAGATACACATCAATGTCGTTGCCGGGTTGCTTCGGGCCTTGGATGAGCACTGGCATCATAATAAACTTCCGCTTCATGCACAACCAAGGAGGAAGGTTATAGATACACAGAGTCACAGGCCAGGTGCTATGACTGGAGCTCTGCTCCCCGAAAGGATTAAAGCCATCTGTACTTAGACCAAATCTTAAGTTCCTTGCGTCAGCTGCAAATTTCGGGAACTCCCTGTCGATTTTTCTCCACTGCGACCCATCAGCGGGGTGTCTCGGCATCAGGTCTTTCTTACGGCCGGTCTTCTTGATGCCATCGTAACAACTTTGCATGCTCTTTGTTTTGGAACAAACGTTTCAACCGTGGTATTATAGGAGCATACCACATCAGCTTGGCAGGAACCCTCTTCCTGGGGCACGGCTCGCCCTCAACATCACCAGGGTCATCTCGCCTTATCTTATACCGCAATGCACCGCATACCGGGCATGCATTCAAATTTTCGTACTTCTCACCGTGGTAGAGGATGCAGTCATTGATGCATGCATGTATCTTTTGCACCTCTAATCCTAGAGGGCAGACAACCTTCTTTGCTTCGTACGTACTGGGGGGTAATACGTTATCCCTCGGAAGCATCTTCTTTATTATTTTCAGCAAATTTTCAAATCCCCTGTCAGATGTACCATTCTCTGCCTTCCATTGCAGCAATTCCAGTGTGGTACCAAGCTTTTTCTGGTCACCTTCGCAAGTTGGGTACAACAATTTTTTGTGATCCTCTAACATGCTCGCCAACTTCAACCTCTCATTTTCACTTCCGCTGTTTATCTGTGCATCAAGAATGACCCGACCAAAATCATCATCGGGCTCATCAACAATGGGCTCTTCTTCAGCTTCGTCTTCCCCCATTGTAGTATCACCGTCTTCAGTGAACGTAGGATAGTTGTCATTATCTCTTCTTCTTCATTTTATTCCATTATAACCCCTCTTTCTCCGTGCTTGGTCCAACAATTATAACCGGACATGAAACCGGACTGTAACAGGTGGACGTGAATGGTTTTTGAGGTAGAGTAATCCTGCGTATTCTTGCAGACACTACATGGACAAGAAATAAAACCATTCGACGGCTTGTTTTTCTCAGCCTCACGGAGAAAACTATGCATGCCATTAATATAGTCGGACATCGTCGGTCACTGTACATCCATTGCCGGCTCATCTGCATTATATAAATATATCAAAAACCATTACACTACATCATGAATATATAATAGTGACCAAATTAATTAATACAAGTTTATCACATTAAAACCAAAATAAAGTAAATGTAATACATAGTTCTCATAAAACATACATTAATTGAAACTAACATACAACTATCTAAAGAACTTAAATCCAACAACAAATGCGATCAAAATCGCAACTAAGGTAATTATTGAACCAACAACATAATGATACCAAGCCTCTTGACTAATGGCATATTTTCTAATCTTTTTAATCTTCAAGCGCATTGCATCCATCTTGATCTCGTGAGCATCGACGACGTCGGCAAGCTTGAACTCGTGTTCATCGATGATGTCGGCAAGCTTGAACTCCAATTTCATCTTCTCTTCTAGGCATTGGAGACAAAGATCTTCACTTCTTTTCAATTTTGCTTTCAAATCATTGTTTTCTTTTACAAAAAACTCGACAATAGGGTCGGTTGGAATTTCCAGTTCAACCACCTCCTAGATAAAAGCGTCTATGTCAAGTTGGTAGGTATAGTTGTTATAAACACAAAATGAAACAAATAGTTATAAAAATATACCACATCCGAATCATAGACCGGACGAGGGCCGACGGGGGCGGATATCAAAACCATGACACTATACATATAAAAAAACATAAGAAAATTATACAAGAAATAACTATGCATTTAAATCATACAAGTAATTTTTCTTTCAAATAAAAGATAAAAAAGAGGCTCACCGAGGTGGTGCCGGTCACGGGACGGCGCGGGCTATCGACGGCGGTGAGGACGGGGACGAGACGACACTAAAACCCACAAATCATAAATTAATTTGAGCTCAAAATGCTTATAAAAAAAATGAACTACCTAACTTAGACATTTCATCAAACACCTAGCTAGCACTACAAAACTGAAATGAGCTAAACTTGCAATGAAATGAGCTAAAGTAGCAACGCCGGAAGAAATGATGAAGTTGCTAACCCTTGAATAGATGGGGTGCCTTCAATCTTCACAAATGGTGAAAAAAAAGGGGATTGACTTGAGTGAGGGAGAGGAAATGGAGGAGAAAATGGTGATGAAGTCGAGCTCAAAAATGGAGATGGAGCTCGGGTGGAAGATGATATATGCAGGGGAAAGGGTCCCGGTTCGTAACACGAACCGGACCAAAGGTCCCTGACGACCCTGCTCTACCCCATTTGTCTCGGTTCATAATTTTGGGCGGGACAAAAGGTCCAAGCCGAAGGTGGTTTTTCTACTAGTGAGTACAGTCTACACATCGTACCATGTGAGAAGTTAGTTTGTGCTACTTGCCGTCTATACGCGTGACGAACAGTTGGCACGTTCAAAGGGCCTACAACAAAAAGGGTGGCCACAATTTTTATTTTTATCGAGCGGGAACAGCCGTGACTTTATTCATTTATAACAATCATGGGTATACAAAATTCATATGGCGTGTGAATAAGCCAGAGGTGACGATCGTGCTCAAGGTTTGCCGAACTTCGAGCTAAACCATGAGCTTTAGTATTGAAAGATCTCGCTCATGGACAAAAGTTGCCACACGAAAGTCTTTCATGCCTTCCTTTATTTCATGCAAAACCGTGCTGAATCTGCCTAAATTTTGGTTGCGAAGACTGTTGATCATTTCCAGACAGTCCGATGCAATGTGCAGTCGATCCAAGTTCAGATCATGCGCTAAGGCGAATGCTGCACAACATGCCAAAGCCTCCAGAATAGCTGGGTTTGTGATACCATGGATTACCACCGAAGACACACCCAGATAATTCCCATTTGCAACTCGGCACACAGCTGCCTCACAGTCACCATCATGGTTGATTCTGTAATTTCCAGAACCCTCAGAAAGCTCTGTACAAAACAATATTTAGAGAGCGGGCTTTGAAAAACCCCTTCATGAAATAGCTTTCCTCCTAGGATGTCATATTGCCCACATCATTACGAAACAGCAGGTTAGGTCCTTGTGCGACACAGTTGGGACCATCGCAAAAATCCACTGATTGGCTTCCGGCTTTAGCCGTTTGATCCATATGTTCTGTAAGCGCCTCTTGAATGAGAGCCCACACACTCCGAGCCATTCGGCGCTCCAACAATTAGTGTCGCCAGGAATCAGCTTCCCCACATAAACCACAAGAACTATCAGCTGCCATGTTCCTATGAAATCCCACATCACCTGTGGGTATAGAAATTCTAGCAAGCCTCCAAAGGAATACCCTTATTTTTTTTGCAGGAACCTTTACCTTCCAAAGCGAGACGCCCTGTTATCCAGCCAAGCTTCACGTCTCCTTTTTGTGTTAATGATCATTTTGTATGCCGAGCCTACCGTGAAGATGCATGTCCTCTCAAAATGCCAAGACCAAAAATCATCATGACGTCTTGTACTAATTGGGATAGATCGGATTACGTCAACATCCATTGGCAAGCAAAATTCCTCTAGCTTCCCCACATTCCAGCTTGCCGATGTACTATTAATGAAATCCGAGACAAGGGTTGGGGGGTTAACCTTCAAGCATGTAATCGGTCGCATGGCGCAATCCCTAGGCAACCAATTTGAGTCCCAAGTTGTCGTCGTCTGGTTTCGATCCTACGAATTAGTCCTTGTTTCAAGATATCTAGCCCTTCGTTGATTGCATGCCAGACCTTTGAGAAATCAGTAGCAGGGAAGTTCACTGATATCAATGGTACATATCATACTCACTTTCTTACTTCGTTTTCTGCGTTGTTGGCCCACATGCTGACTCCAGTTTGCCCACGGCTCATTTGAAGATGATGCTTGATCTTCTTGTTGATTAGGAATGATTGAGTCAACATTCTGATCTGAAGAATAAGCATTGAACATTTCTTTAAACTTCCTCTTGATAATTCCCAAACACTTTGGTCCCTCAACTTCCAGATCATCCTTCAAGTTGTAGTTTAGGAACTCGATCTTGCACCGAGGGTCGAGAATGATTGGTATGCACATAGTTAAGTATGACAATTTCCAATATTTCAGGAATTTCTTCTTCATATGAAGCGCCATTGACCTGATTGTTTGATTCTCACTTGATGCTTCCTTTCCCAACACCCACTTAACCTTCCAAAGCATTTTGAAGTATGCATTGCTTGTAGGATATAGTGAACCAGAAACTACCAATGTAGCATCATAGAAGACCACTAACAACTTGCAAATTTCCTCTGCAATTGCCCATTGAGAAGCTAATGGTGCACAGAATGAAGGGTCTTGCACATCCAAATGATCAAAGGCTGTTATGTATTCACTCGCTGTCTTCATCATTAAATATGTTGAGTTCCAGCGAGTGCTGACATCCAAAAAGACCTGTCTCTCACAAGTTATTCCAAGCTATGTAATGATCTTGTCAAAAGTTTCCTTCCTCTGAGCCGAGCTCCTCACAAACTTGACACTCTCCCTGATGGCATCAATAGAAGCACAGCTGACCTTAAGACCCTCTTGCACGATCAGATTTAGAACATGCGCCGCACATCGATGATGAAATATGTCACCATTTCCAGCAAGCAATCTTCTCCCAATCAGGTTTCCTTTGATATAGCTGACCATCAGATCATTAACTGCAGCATTGTCTAAAGTGATGCTACAGATCTTGTCATCTATGCCCCAATCTTCCATTGTTTTTAGCATGACATTTAATAGATTAGTGGCATTGTGAGGAGTTTCAACATGACAAAAGTTGATAATTTTCTTATGCAGATTCCATTTGTTGTCTACAAAATGGCATGTCACACATATGTAACCTAGCTCTTGATTGGAGGTCCAAAGATCTGCTGTTAGTGAAACTCTAGAGTTCAAATTTTTCAACACCTCTTGAAGTTGTACCTTTTGCCTATTAAACTCTGCAATGCACTCATCTCTTATAGTGGTTCTACTCATAAGCTTGAAGGCAGGATTTAGACTAGCCACAAATCTCCTAAAACCGACATACTCAACAAAACGGAAAGGCAGCTCATGGAGTACGATCATCCTGACAAGTTCATCCAGGGCTTTATCTCTATCATACTTGAACCGTTTCAGTGCAGGAATTCTATCATCGCCGGGCTGCATACTACCAATCAGTTCATCCAACTTAGCTTTTTCAGGGCAGGCTAACCTATGCCTGCGGCACTGACTAGATCCAAACCTTTTTGAAGTCGGAAACGTAGTAGCACAATGGATACATTGACCCTCCACAAGTGCACCATTGTCATCATAGATAGCAGTGAAATCATTCCATATGTGAGACGTGAGTTTCCTTTTTCTTGATCTAGTTGGAGGGCCTACATTATCAACAAGGAGGCATGTATTATAAACCAGGCAAGCTAGTGCTAGCACAACCTTAACAGGAATAAAAGACAAAAAGAACATACCGCTAGCTGAAGTATGTGCACCCGCTGTAGACATCATGGCATTTCGAGGTTGCCTGGCCCCTGAAGTGTGTGCATTCGCTGGAGATTGAGAAGCCCTGACCGATGGAGAGTTCCTTCGCCTTCCAAAGGATGGACTCAAATACAACCTGAGACCAGTAGAACCGACAACAGGGACATTAGAGACCTTCGCTGCGATTGCTCTGCTTGGGACGATGGGGAAATATACATTCTGAGTATAGGTTCTTCAGGAACATCATGTCCCTCACTCTGAGAGGTTGACATATGAAAATAACAGAATAAGTGGTGACTTCTCTAAGTTCGACAAAGTTTATAAAAATGTAACCACACAGTGATGAAGCTAAGATAGCCACCAATGTCCAGAACTAAACATAGATGATAGCAGCAGATTATGTGAACGAACTGAACTGAATTTTAAAAATCCCCAGATTCATCTATTGACATGAATTCGTACTAGTAGTTGTAAACCGAATCTAATCTAAAATTACGAGGATGGGAAAATCTTCCAGATCAAGAAAGCATGGAGGCGAGTCAATGGATGATTACCTGCTGAGCTCGCCGGTGTACGGCGATCGAATCGACTCCTCACCTCGCCCACAAGGTCAAGGCCGAGCTTGACGGTGAAGGGGAGGAGCTTGGGGATGAGGTGCGACGGCGGCGGCCGCTCGGCCTAGGGTTTGAGGCGGCCGGCTCGGCCCCTTCTCTCCATGCCTATGGGAGCTGGCTTCGGCGGCAGCGCCGTTAGCTGGGGAAGACTCGGCGCGGAGACCGGAAGGCGGCGCGGAGAGCGGGAGGCGGCGCGGAGAGCGGGAGATGGCAGCGGCGGAAGAATCGCGTGGGCTAGCTGGGGAAGACGGCGACACGTTCTGGTTGACTCGAGAGGGATAGTTGGGCTGTCCCTGGGCTAGTTGGGCTCGTCCCACTCTGCCCGTACGGGATTAGTGACCATTTTTAGTGGGATTATCGGGACTATCGGGATGGGATGGGACACGGGACAACTGAAAAATCCCATCCCACTTGAAATTTTAATATCCTCGCACTCAGCGTGTCCGGGTTCTCCAAAATACGCCATGCTTGGCGAGCAAGAAACGCAAGATTAAATAGTTCTATATCCCAGAACCCCAATCCTCCTGCATACTTCGGAGTCGTCATGTCCTCCCAAAGTCGTCCCAAGATCCCCAGCAAGTCTTTCTCATATATATACCAGTTTTCTCATATATATTTATTTCTCGAAAGTTTTCGACACATTCAAGATGCCATGTGCTATTTGGTACTGTACAAAAATTGAAGATGGCCGTACGTTGTGTTCAGGATGAAAGTGGCAGTGGCGCCCAACAAGCCCATATAAGCCACCCACCAAAAAACGTCTAAATGGCGTAAGTGGAGAGCCGGAAAACTTAACTGGCGTAAATGGATTAGTCCACCAAAACCAGCGGCGTCGCTTGCCTCGTTCTATTCGCTTGCGATTCATCCCCTTCCGTTAGCTCCGCCACGCCGCCGGCCAATTTCTGGATGACCTTTGCCTACCACGCGAGTCGCCGTTTCGTCTCCGCCCACACCAGCGCCCTCTCGCCCTAGCCTCCGGCGTCGCCGCCCCTAACCGGACGGTCGGTTTTCTCTGCTCCCCGTCGATGCGTCTCTTGTTCCTCCTCCTCTCCTCTCTCCGGTCAAATCCGTATCCCACAAATCCCACGAATCAATTGCACGTTGAGCTAGCTCCAAATGGACCAAATCCCAGTAATCGATTGAATGTTCAGCTAAGCTGAGCGCATCAGGAAGTTTGGAATTGAACAAGACGGCAAACGGCGCCCCGGAGCATCTCACGAGGCGAAGCGGCCAAGCGGCACACGCCGCGCACCCTGGTGGGCCGCCGGCGGGGCGCGGCAGCCGTGCGGGACGCCGGCGCCACGGCCGCGGCCGTCGCCGACCTACAAGGACGAATCAGAGGTGCCGGCGCCACTGACCGACGCGGGCGCGGTGCCCTACCTCGCGACCAGCTCTCGTCGCCCGCCATGGCTCCGTGTCCGCCTCCGCGGAGGACGCCGCTGCCGCGCTGCTCAACATCTCCATCTCAACACGTGAGTAGCGCATGTCTTTCCTTGGGATCTCCGGCCCAACGTCGCCCGTCTGGTCCAGCTCGTTCCCAGAGCCACCGGCGACGCGCTCCCCTGCTGCTGCGCGCTCTCCTGCCGCTGGCGCCAGGAAAACCAATTAAATCCCACTAATAATATATGGCTGCCACATAGTCCGGTTAATATTTATGTGGCTTAGGTGGATATGTCCACAACGACCAACAACCTATCCATTTACATCCTGACTCTGGCGTACCGCGATGAAGAAACGAGGTCTCACGCTGTCTTCCCCTCCCCTGGCGAAGCGGCGACGCTGTCCTCCTCCTACTTCTCCAGCGAAGCGGCAAGACGGGCCCAGTTCCCCTCCGCGCGGTGAGCCACTCGCCCGCCTTCATCCTTGTCCCTCAATCTCACCGCCTCGGCTGATGAAACCCTAGATATGTACCAGCACTTGCAATTTGGGTCCGACTCACCAGATCTGGATACCCGCTCTGCTCCTTCTCCCACGTCGAGTTAGGGCAGGTATGGGAGCCTCCTTTCCCTCCCTCTTAGGTTTCTGGGGCTCATTCCCCACCCTCGTCTGGGTTAGGGTAGGTTTCTGGGCTCCTTCCTCTCCCTCGTCGAGTTATGGTAGGTTTTGAGGGCTTGGTTGGGGGTTGCCTTCCATGACTAGATCATTCCAGTGAATGCGCTGGAACATTTGAGTGTCCAGAACTTTTAGACAATAGCTAGGGAGCGACCAGATCTGTGGAGGATTGCTTAGATGATGCGGTGGCATCTGAGTGAAGGACAGCACAACCAGCGGACGTCCTGAAGCACGGGATGGACGGATGAGGATGAGTGAAGGGGCGTTCCTAGTAGCCCGACCGATGTATAGCAGCCCCCATGGCAATGGCCGTTGGCCTTGGGCTGGCTTCACGCCTGATATCTCCATGGTGTATTTTTTTTTTCTTGGCAATCATGTTTGCTTAAGTTTCATTCACTTCTTGTTTGCAGCTTTCAGATTTGGGAAACATGAACTGGCCTTACTACTGTTTGAGACGCCCTCTGGCTTTGCAATTCTTACTTTTGGTTTGGATATCATTGACGATCCGAAGGCCATGGAGGTACTAGTTTCTTCCTTGGTTTTTTGCTTGCTTGCTCTTGCTGTCTATGTCGTTTACCTAATTTTCTTTTTATCCTTGTCTCCTCTAGGTTATCTGGACTTACTTCGCTCAGAATTGGCACTCGTGCCTTGTTAGTGCCCATTCTTTCCTTTTGTTCCCTTCTGATTTTTTACTTCCTTATTATGTTGCTTGGCGCAAAAGTAATCCTAGTAGATATCTTGTACCATTTTATTATGGTATGCTTATTTATTTATTTTGTTCTGCACCGAGGGAGGAATATAAACATAGTTCGGTGTGAATAACTAGGAGGCTAACACAAATCCCCCCCCCCCATAATATGTGTGTGAGGCTTGTACCTGAATGCATGCACTCCCAAAAACTAATTTTGCCATGCGCGTAATGAGTTACGAAGCTCCTACGCACGGTGGTGGTGGTGGTTTGTGTGTGTGCGGGTGTGGGTGGGGTGGTTGGGGGGGGGGGGGGGGGGGGGTTTGTACGTCAATTTCTAGAAACAGCCATACAGGGATACAATGATTATATGTACAAGAATATGAAACATGCTATGTAATAAAGACTGGACATATAATTTAAAGATGTGAGAACTGATCAAAGCAAGATTTGAAAAAACATAAAAAGGGCGCGATGCGCAGGCCCTCCTCATCGCTTTTCCTAAGTGCCTTATTGTGCGCTAGGCATGATTAAGCGGACAGAAAGCATTGGCTAAGCGGGCTGGAATGCTTCACGCGTTATGAAAACTTGCATGCGCGCGGAAAACATGGACGCGGAGGGGAGTAGTGGTGGAAAACTTGGGCACATGAGCAAAAAAACCCATGCACAGGCTGGCTTGTGCCCTTGTGTGGGTAGGGTCAAGGAATTTTTGAAGCAACCAAACACATCTTTTCGCGCCGCCCCCACCTTGTGTCCTTCCCTTTATCTCTCTGACCCTGCCCCTGTCTTCAATGCACACATAGCTGCAACCCTCCTAATTTCTGCTGATTTTTTTCTCATGCCCTATCCTGTCTTGTTTGGCCTCGGAAGTCTTGATTATTATTATGCCTAAAGATCATAATTTCTACTGCTTTTTGGTCTTGCTGGCCCTTCCCAGTCATGTTTGGCATTGGAAGTCTTGATTATATCCCTAAAACTCCTAATTGCTGCTGGTTTTTGGTCCTGCCATTGGCTTAACGCTATGAACTTTGCATCAAAGTATAAAGCACTGCCCCTTTGTTGCTTCCTTTTGAAACCCTTCATGATTTAAGGATGGGGTCTGGTGAAATGAAGTAATGAACAATGTATTAAACTTTATCCCACCATACATAGTTGAGAATAAGCTCCTTCACCATTGAGTTCTAGCCACATCACACGGACCAATTTTGTTGAACAACAGTTTGTGCGAGCGATTCCTTTATTAAAAGAAATCTCTTCCACATGATCTTGATACTAGCATATCTGGTTTCTGCTATTTAAAGAATTCAAGCTTGCTTGACTCATCAAACGTTGACAATTCATGCTATGGTTCATGATGAAATCTTGATATAAAGGCATCATCAGGCATCTCTTTCATAAACCAAAGATGCAAATTTGTTCCTTCGTTTTTCTTTGGAACATATATATTTTTCAATGCAAGGTTGAGGGTGTGAACAGTGCAAAGGAGTCCAGGAAATATCTTCGTACTTAGCCTCAATCATTAGCCCGTCAGTTTTGCAATCTGCTGCATTATTGGTGACCACTTGAACTACATTCGCCACTCCAACTTCCTTCATCTTATCAAAGATATATTCCTTTGATTTACCTATCAATGTTTAAAACTCTTGTCAGTATCTATTTGCTTAGTTCCTGCCTTCCTTTTCTTCGCATGCACAAAGGGGGGCAGAGGAAGTGTGTGCCTAATTATGGCCATTTTGAAGAGATTTGTGGCTGGCTTGTCTACCTTGCAAAGTTGCCTAATGGCATGTTGTGTATTCTTGTCACAAGTTGATATACATTCGTTTCTGATCCGAGGAAAATGTGCTTTCATTCAATAGCTGCCTGGGAAACATCTATTCCAGAAAGTGCAACAAATTTTCGTGTTCCTTCCACTAACCGGTGAACCACATGATGTTGGTGCTACAAACTTTTTAGCATAAGCCCATAGAGGATACTTAGGATATTTATAGCATCAGTACCAGATCTAAGTTCAGCCTCTTCGTTGGTCGCTCTTGTCCAATTGGCTGCCAGCCATGGCGCAGCCATCAGATGCCGTGCTCCCTAGCAAGTAAGGCAGCAACATCAAGCTAATAAGAGCCAAGCACAATCAGCATGCACAAAGCAGCAAGAAGCTATGTATGAACCCATACAATAGGCACAAGCAGCAACCAAAACTCAAATCTGAGATTGAGGGAGTGAAGAGATGAGCATGAGCGGAAAATGTTACCTGATGGTACTACTTCTGCTCGACCTTCCTGCCAGGAGGGCAGGAGGAAAGCTGGGACCTTGGGAAAGCAGTGTTGGCGACCAGGGAAGTTGTCACGGCAGCAGAGTGGACCGATTTTAGGTGGCAGCAGCGACCGGCAGAATCAAGGCAGCGGCAATGTAGTCGCTCGAGCCTAGAGTGGAGCAGCTCATCCTTTCTGTGTGTGGCTGTTCCTCCCATCCCTGAGTGCCTGCAATTTAGGGACGCCATCGGGTCTCTGCCGGGCTCCTGCATCCCACTGCATCCCTGATTGTTTCCCTTATATTTAAAGAAATACGATGGGAGAGATGCGCGTATCATGGCGTGTCGACGTGTCCCCTTGATCCAGGATGGATAACAACACTATCCAACACAGTTTGCTGTATCAGTGCTTTGTAATGAGTTTTTGACGGATCAGTTCACGCAGGCTGAGACCTAACAGGGATATTGCTATGCACCAATTCGAATCTAACCACTACCTACGATGTTTCAGGTTTTGATCTGCTGCTACTACTAGAGAGCGGCACTGTCGTCTGTTGTCAAAATGTATCGCCTTACCTTGATTATAAACTTAATAATCTGAATTACACTGTTTTTTGATGAATGAGGGTGTGCATATGGTTTCAATCTTTATGATTGAGATATACCCACTGAATCGCCACCCTCTCCTTATTGAGAGTCATGAGATGCTCTTTTTGCCCCTGAACATGCTCATCCTTGTTTATTTCTTTATCAGGTAGTTTGGCTGAATGAGTTTCAAACTTTTGAGGACAAGTCCTCTGCCATTAATCAAAATACTGGTGTTAACGAAAAACTTGCTGAGATGATAAAGAAGTGGCACTGCCCTGGCCAGAAAATTGCTGTTGGAAAGCCTGAATATAAAGAAATCCTTGAAGAAAGATTGGTGAGTATAAGCTCCTTGTTTCCCTATATCCTTAAACAATTTTGATCTCCCTGTCTGGTGTGATTTCTTTCAGGAAATACCCTGCCTGTATGGTCCAACTGTGATGGAGTTAATGTGGGGCATACAGAAATGCATGCCAAGTTCGGTGCCTGGAGAAAAATCACAACTGACTGAAGAGGACCGCCTCCGGATCAGTAAAGGACTGGAAACTTTCTTGGGTAGTTATGGCTGCATTGTCAAACCAGAGATGGTGAGTAACTAGTTGCAGTACCTTTTATTTGTAACTCCCTGTCATTTACTGCTACACGGCACTGTACCATGTTTGCTGGGCATTTTAGAATCCTTCAAGTTCACGGACCCTAGTTTTGGATGCAGCTTCTACAGAAAAAATAATTATGCTTTGCATCTTTGCTTTAGTGATGAAGCAACCCTCTTTGTGTCCAGATCAACGAGAAAATTATTGAGAAGGCTGGCGCCTTGTTTGAGTGTGATTCTATTGAGAAGAAACATTCTAAGGCCCTGCTCAGTGCACGTGACCTCATCAAGGATGTCTCTGGCATCAACTGTGAGCATTGGAGCTTACTGAAAATTGCGACAGCCCTGAAGGTAATATGGTGGCCAGCTGCCAATTCTTATGATGTAAGTGTCACAGAGTGAGCAACTACTGTACACTGGGGGCACTAGGCCACTACATATACACATCTAACACCCCCCTCAAACTCATGGTGGGTCAACAACACTGAGTTTGGAGAGGAAAAACCCATGCTGCGCTCGAGTCTGTGCCTTCGTGAAGAAATCCGCCAGCTGTAACTCGGAGGGCACATAGTGAAGAGCAAGAATCTGATCCTGCACAGCAGCACGCACAAAGGAGGCATCCACGCCGATGTGCTTGGTGAGCTCATGCTTCACCGGGTCACGCGCAATGCTGATGGCACCGGTACTGTCTGACAATAGAGAAGTCGGTGCAGCAGCAGAAACACCAAAGTCTGCTAGCAACCATCGCAACCAGGTCACCTCAGCCGTCAACATAGCCATCGCTCGCAACTCAGCCTCTGCACTGGAGCGGGAAACTGCCTTCTGTTTCTTCGTCTTCCAAGCAATGAGAGATCCTCCAAGAAAAACACAATAGGCAGACAGCGAGCGGCGATCAGAAGGATCACTGGCCCACGTAGCATCAGAGTAGGCCTGGAGCTGGAGAGAGCTGGAGCGAGGAAAGAAAAGGCGGCGAGAGATCGTGCCACGAAGATATCGTAGAACACGGAGAAGGTGACTATAGTGGACAGAACTGGGAGCAGAGACGAACTGACTCAGAATGTGGACAGGATATGATATGTCTGGACGAGTGACAGCCAGATAGACAAGACTCCCAACAAGATGGCGATAGCGTGTCGGGTCGTGAGGGGATCACCATCGGTAGCACGAAGCTGAACATTGAGCTCCATAGGAGTCTCAGCAGTGCACTCATCACCAAGAGCGGCGCGAGCAAGAAGATCCTGAATATATTTTTCTTGGGAGATGTAGAAGCCATCAGAAGTCGAAGAAACCTCAATCCCAAGAAAATAGCGAAGAGGACCAAGATCTGACATCAGGAACTGCTCACGGAGGCGGGCCTTAACAAAGGCAATATACTCAGAGTCATCGCCAGTAATGATCATGTCATCAACATATAAGAGGAGGAGCGTCCGACCACGAGGTGAGGTGTGGACAAACAGCGCGGGGTCATGGTCGCTAGGCACGAAACCAGCGGCAGTCACCACAGAAGCGAAACGCTCAAACCAGGCGCGAGGGGCTTGTTTAAGGCCATAGAGAGAGCGCCGAAGACGACAAACCATACCATCAGGAACAGAGTACCCGGTGGTGGCTGCATATAAACCTCTTCACGCAACTCACCATTGAGAAAGGCATTCTGGACGTCAAGCTGAGACACAGACCAATGACGAACAGAGCCACAGCGAGAAGAGTGCGAACAGTGGTCATGTGGGCAACAGGAGCGAATGTCTCATCATAATCGCGTCCCTGCTCCTGCTGAAAGCCACGAGCCACAAGACGAGCTTTGTAACGCTCAAGAGAACCATCGGAGCGAGTCTTGATCTTATAGACCCACTTGCATGTGATGGGACGAACACCGGGAGGAGGGGAAACAAGATCCCACGTGCCAGTGCGCTCAAGGGCAGCAATCTCCTCAGCCATCGCAAGCTGCCATTCAGACTGAGCCATGGCATCACGGTAGGAAGTGGGCTCAGCAACAGCAGAAAGACCGTACTGGGAATCAGAATAGCGATCAGGAGACCGTAATGAGGTCCGAGAACGAAGGTTATGAACCGGTGTACACGGGAAGGTGGCGCTCCGGAAGTAGAGGGCATGCCAGAGGGATCATCCTCAACACGAGGGCGACGAGTGTAGTGGAGAGGGAAGGGAGAAAGGGGAGGGCACACTGAGGAGTAGGTGGAGAGGTAGGTGACGAGGGAGGAGAAGAGGGTGGTGTCGAAGGTGTATCAGAAACAGTGGGACTCGCCGGAGGTGGAGGTGGAGGAGGAATATGGGGCACAAGAGGAGATGTGTCAGGGAGTATAAGGAAGGAGATATCCTCAACTGAGAAGGTCGAGGCGGTAGGACGCGGATAGTAGGAACGAGACTCATCAAAAGTCACATCGCGGGAAATACGTAGCCGACGACTAACAGGATCCCAACATCGATAACCCTTGTGCTCATCACTGTAGCCAAGAAAAACACTCAACCGACTGAGCGGTCAATTTGGTGCGTTCGCGTGGAGCAAGGAGAACATAGCACACGCACCCAAACATGCGAAGAGCAGAGTAGTCAGGAGAACGACCAGAGAGACGCTCCATAGGGATACCACCCTGCAAGGCAGCCGAAGGCTGGATGTTGATAAGATAGGTGGATGCGGAAACAGCCTCAGCCCAAAAGTGGGAGGTAGAGAGGCAGCGATCATCATCGCACGAGCCGTCTCTAGGAGGTGGCGATGCTTGCGCTCAGCAACGCCATTCTGAGCGTGGGCACCAGGACAAGAGAACTGGGGAAGAGTACCCTGCTCGGCAAGAAAACCACGCAACATCTGAGAGATATACTCACCAGCCGAGTCAGCACGAAAAACACGAATAGGCGTGGAAAACTGGGTGTGACCATGGCAGCAAATCGCTTGTATATAGAGAGAACCTCGCTGCGAGATTTCATAAAATAGAGCCAAGTGTAGCGAGAGAAATCATCAATAAAAAGAACATAGTAGCGATGACCACCTTTCGAAGCAAAGGGAGCAGGACCCCATACATCGGAGTGAACTAGATCGAAAGGACGCTGAGAGACTGACTCACTCGTAGGATAAGGTAACTGAGTCTGTTTGCCAAGTCTACAACCATTACAATGTAAAGAAACATCACCAGAGACAGACCCTAAAACTCCTTGACGCACTAATGAAGACAAGCGAGAGCCACATATATGACCAAGTCGATGATGCCACTGTTGGAAGGACGCAGAAGAGGAGGCAGCAAGAGCATGTGACTGGCGGGTGTGGTGGCAGCGGAAGGAACACGAAGCCAGTCAACCTCCCAAAGGCCCTGAGCATCACGGCGCCGAGGGCCAGCTCCAACTAGAGCCTGGGTGCGACGGTCCTGAACAGAGCAAGAGTCGGTATCAAGAATGACACGACAACCAGAATCAGTAAGTTGAGCAGCGGAGAAAAGATTCATAGTAAGACGGGGAACATGAGAAACACTAGGAACAGAGAAAGACGGGGTAGAAAGAGTGCCACGACTAGCAACAGGAAGAGGTGTGCCATCGGCAGTGAGAACATTGACAGGATAATCAAGAGGTCGAATAGAAGACAGAGCAGAAGAATCAGAAGACATGTGAAAGGAAGCTCCAGAATCCAGAACCCACAGAGATGTACCTGACTGTGTAGGCGACGGTGACGGAGCAGCAGTAGTGGAAGCAGTCAGCGAGGCAACGGTGCCTGTCGAGGAAGAGCCAGAGGAAGCCAGCAGACGCTTGAGCCGCACAATGTCCAGATCAGTGAGTGACGAGCTCGGTGAAGGCGTACGACCCACTGTAGAGGAGCGACCCAAGTCACGCTCCTTCTTGAAACAGGTGGACACGAGGTGACCTGGCTTCTTGCAGTAGTCACAGAACATGCGAGGCCGGCCCGCTCCTGCAGGGCGCCCGCCCATCCCCCGTGAAGGAGTGGGTAGGAGCGGTGGAGCAGACGACATCGGAGCACGGGCAGCAAGCACAGTGGGAACCACAAGCAGACCAGCAGAACGGAGGCGAGTCTCCTCAGCACGAAGCTCTGCAAGTACCTCTGAGATGGGAACACGTCGACCACGGGCAAGCAAGTGAGCACGCCGAGCCTCAAACTCAGGACGGAGGCGAGACAGGAACTCATGGACACGCTGAAACTCCAAATCTGACCTGACTGTCTGACAGCAGCGACAAGTACCACAAACAACGTCCTCAGAGAGTCAAGCTGACGCCAGATGGCAGAGCACTGTGAGTAGAACTCATCAACAGTCTCCTTGCTGAAGATCATGCTCCTGACGGACCACAGATAGGTAGAGAGCATCACCAGAGGGCTGATAGCGCTGACAAAGATAAGTCCACATAGCAGGAGCAGTGCCTAATCCCATGAACTCAGAAGCAAACTGAGGCAGAACACTAGCAGTGAGAACAGCAGCAGCGCGGGCATCATCATTGCACCACTGAGTGTAAACAGACAGATCATCCCGGTAAATAGAAAGGGACTCAGAATAATCCGATACCTGCTGGTCATAGGCTTCAACTGCATGATCATCAGCATCCTTGGCAGCATCCCGATCAGCCTGAGAAGCATCAGCAGCAAGAACAGGTGGCACCGGTGGAGTAGGAGCCACAGGAGCAACGGGGCATGGCGGACAAGAGACCTCGCCAGAGAGAACACCCACAACAGGAGGCCGCGCATGTGGATACGCATAAAGCCCACAAACTCGGCGTAGTTGGTGCCATCAAAAATCACAGAGCACCGAGGAACAGCAACATAGCCCGACGGAGACATCGCGGGCTCTCTGCTGAATTTTTTTTTTTTTTTGAAGTCAACGAAGAGAGAGAATATAGATCTCACAGCGAACCAGCTCGAGGTCGGAGCGAAGAAAGCCACGGGAGGGGCGGCTGGGACGGCGACGACCAGCCACGGGAGGGGCCGAGGCTGCGGCGGCCGACGACGGCGGCCGGCGGCGAGCGGCGGCGACGGCGGCCGGCGAAGGGCGGCCGACGAGGCGGCCGAGCTCGCGGTGGAGGGCAGCCGCGGTGACGGGCGGCCGGGCTCGTGGTGGAGGAGGCAGCCGCGGTGACGGGCGGCCGGAGGCGGCCTGGAGGAGCAGCGGCCGGTGGCGGCCGGCGACGGCACGGGCAGCACAAGGCACGGGTGCCGCGAGCTCGTGGTGGAGGAGGCAGCCGCGGTGACGGGCGGCCGGCGGCGGCACGGTGTGCACAAGGCAGGGTGCGGCTCCGGCGACAGCAGGCCGGCGGAGGGACGGCGGCGGCCGGACAGCGGCAGGCCGGACAAGGACGGCGGCGGCCGGAAACGGCGGCAGGCCGGAGTTGCTACCTGCGGGTGAGGAGGAGAGAGCTAACCTTGTGCTCTGATACCATGTCACAGAGTGAGCAACTACTGTACACTGGGGGCACTAGGCCACTACATATACACATCTAACAGTAAGTTCTACGTACTAGTCAGTGTGTTCCCAGTTTCATGCTGTGCATTTCTTGGAAGCTTGTCACTCGTTTAAATGTCCATATCATGTGTCTTTCAGAAAATTTCAGCAGAGGAGACATCACAGTTAAAGTATGATGCACTATTGTATGAAAGTGTGTTGAATAAGGAATCTTGCTTGTCAACATACAAGCATATGGTGTATGCCCATGAAGTTAAGACAGAGAAAAAAAAAACAATTGAAATTGTTGCTCCAGGAGGCGAAGGAACAATATGAAGCTGAACAAAAGCAAGACAGTACCTTGAGAAACTCACAGCTAGCTGAAACTGTTGCAGCAGTCCTTGAGAAGCTCAAATCTAGGCTAACTGTGATCCCTTGTTCGTCTGAAGGCAGTCACAGCTAGCTGAAACTGTTGCAGCAGTCCTTGAGAAGCTCAAATCTAGGCTAACTGTGATCCCTTGTTCGTCTGAAGGCAGTCTTTGGTAAACATATGCACGTCGTCACCAATCTTTGGTCAGTACTCTGCCCAACATTGTGCTGTCAAGAAAAGGATAAGTGCTAATTAAGTTTGAACAGACCTGTATAATTGGCTCATTTACCTTCTAGAATAATTGCATGTGGTTTTTTTACCCGCCGTTTGAACCTTCAGTGTTTTTTCTGGTCAATGGAACGGCAGGTTCGTCATGGTATGCGCTTTGTGAATCCGGTCATTCTAGAAACGACTAATAATTGCTACGGATCTGAGAAAAATAGTTCCAAAGGACGAGCGTGCTCACAATACGATTTCCATTCTGGCCTGCTCGGTTTCTCATATGCCGTATCTATAATCACGTAAATTAAGATTTTATCTGAGTCGATTCATGTAAATTAAGTTTTTTTTTGAGGGGTGATTCATGTAAATTAAGTGATGTTAATTTCTGCGTGAATTTCTACACAAGACAACAACCATCGCAAGGTCCAGGAAGGTGTCTACTGGCCCAGCCCAAGCACGCACGAGGCAAGTCTCACTGCAGGGGAGCAGCCAAACAAGTAGGAGGACTGCCTGCAGGCGGCTGCAGCCTGCAAAAAGATAAATTGTATTACGTCCTTTTTTTTTTTTGGAGATTGCATTACATCCATCTTATCACTACTATCCTACATTCAGCAAAACTTCACTTACTGTGCACTCATCACATGACAAAAGTAGAAAAAACCCAATTTCGCAGCATCATGTTGTTATATGTGTAAATTTTACATCTAAACAGCTTGCCATGTCAATCATCCACAACACTCAAAGACAACATATAAAGCCATGCATGTATACACCCGTTGCATACACACAGATACAAAAAATTACATGTATCACTTGATGAATTAGGGATATTAAAACTGAGACAAAGAGGAGGCATCTCACGCCATTAGCGTTTTATGCCGTCGGATCTCACTTCTTTGTTGTTCCTGGCCGTTGGATGCACGTCAGTTCGCCGTGGGCCGATTATCCCGAGGGGCGCTACTCTCGACGCCATTTTGGCTTCCTGTCGTGTATTTGGGCCCCGAATGCCTATTTAAAGCCCATTAGGTGGGTTCCTGGACCGTGGCGAAGGAAACCAGAATATATATACTACAGCACGCGCCCTCTGTGCCGACGGTTATTTACCGTCGGCACAGGTACCTTCCCCGTCGGCACCGGCATGTGCCGACGGTCACCGTCGGCACAGGTTCGTCGGCGTAGGTGCCCGTAGGCATAGGTTTTTTGCCCGTCGGCACAGATATTCCCCGTCGGCACAGGGTATGCCCACGGTGAAAAAATGCCCGTCGGCACAAATTTCGTCGGCGTAGGTTCGGTGGGCCCCACCGTGGGCGAGCTCGCTGAGCAGCTGTGCCGACGGCATAGGGGTAAACGTGGCGTCTCCTGGGACGTCCTGGCTGTGGGCTGTGCCGACGGTAATACCGTCGGCACAGGTCTGGCCATTTGGCACAGATGTAACACCTGTGCCGACGGAATACCGTCGGCACAGGTTCGTCCCAGATTTTTTTTTTGCAATTTGGTTGCAGCAGCTCGTTTTCCAGCAAAAATGGCAGAAAATAAAATATAAAATACTGACAATATCATCACAAATAAGATCACACATAGCTCCATATATCATCCCAAAGCAATATCATCAAGCACAATGCTAATATCATCATAGTGGATACACACATAGGACTACAACAATGTCTCGCAAGTTGCTACATAGCTAGATGTCTAGATCATCAAGCCCTACATCTATTGCGGCGGCGACGGGGTGTGCCCCATGTCTCCCCGGGTGAACACAGGCGATCGACGGCTCGGCGCAGCAGTAGAACCACCAGAAGAAGGCGAAGCACCAGGAGAAGTCGAAGCACCACGCGAAGCACCAGGAGAAGGACCACCGGGATGTACCGGTGTGATCTCACGCGAACCCGGCGAAGCACCAAGCGAAGGATCAGCATCAAACCTCACCATCTCACGCGAATCCGGCGAGGCACTAGGAGAAGCACGACCAAAGTGTGGGTTCTCCGACGAGCATCCCGTTCCCTACATGTTTGAGCAAGAGTTAGCAACTTGCGAGGCAAAGGAAAAGCGGTAACTAGTGGTTTGGCATCAAACTTACCGGGGTCGATGAGTAGTAGGTGAGAGCGAACTCGTCCTTCGATGGAAACCGTGGACACGGCCCCGGCTCCGGAGGCTCCTCCATAGAAGGGGGGACCCGCACTCCAGTGGTGAAAAAGTTCAGCACCGACTGCAAGATAGTTTAGATGTTAGACGTTGCCAAAATAAAGGTTCAAACTAGGGAAGTGGGACTTGTCATATTAGACAAAAATAAAGGTTGAAACTTACAGCACGGAACGACTTTTGATACGAGGAGTAGGCTGTATTCATCTCCAGCCACTGGGCATAGGCCACCTGATACTCCGCATGAGCGGCAGCGTAGGCTGCCTCAAGATCGGGCTACAATTTCGAAAATATGGTATGGAACTGTCAACTTAGCCATGCAGGAACGAATGTCGGAAAGAGGATGAAAATGAGAAAAACTTACATCGGTGGAAGTGGGTCGACGAGGCCGTCGACGAGGCGCGATAAGGGGGCTGCCGTCAGGGAGGGTAGCTTTTGCCTGCGTGAAGCTCATGGAAGGCCTGACCACATTCTGAAGAAAGAGATTACGGCCATGCGGCCTTCCATGCCCTGAGAGGACCATCGACCTCTCGTCGACCTCCTGGCTCAAGGGGTCATCCACCTCCGGGTGAAAAGACTGGAACGTCGTGGAGTACCTCTCCAAGTTCTCGTTGGCATTGTTGTAGTACTCAGGAAGCTGGGGCTGAGGCTTCGATAGATCGCGCTTCTTCTCCTTCATCTTCTTCCACGATTGCAACTCAGAGCTTACCTCCCCCCTATCGGCGTCCTGCATCGCGAAAAGAAATGTCATGCGTAGCAAGTAGAAACATGAGGGGAAAATAAATGGAGGTCGTTCCATGTATATATATACCAGCTTTTCCTTGAAGCGGAAGATGTTGCGGCTTCCCGCAATGTGTGTTCCCTCGGTGCCTCGGTTTGCCTTGTTCCGCTGGCTCACGGCGTCGAACTCGGGGTCTCCCCCGACCCACCTCGTAACCAACGCATCCCATGCGTCTTCTTTGCCGTCGGCCCAGTCGGGCATAACCTGAAAATGCAATTCAAGAAGAGATAATGCAATGGCAACTTAGCAGCAATATAGAATTTCATTGACAGTTCACTTACCGAAAGGAATTCCTCCCTCGTCATCTTCTGTGCCGTCTTGACATTCTCCTCCTTCTTGGCCCTCTTGCCCGTCTTCTCATACGTGAAAGTATTGGCGGACGTATGCTTTTGGTTGTAGAATTGTTGCCGTGTCAACCTCACACAATGAGCACGCAATACGCGAGCCGCCGTGTCTCTATGCTCGTCCGCCACCCGAAAATGCTTCTTCAACCATGCATAAAAAAATTGTGAGAGTCATGAGTTAGCACGGTGGAGTCATAAACTATGAACGGAACTCGAAAAATATGTCTTACCCAAAACCCGGTGATCACGGCGTCAGCAGCTGTCTCGAAGCCCGGGATAGGGGCAGCCTCATAGTCCACCCATTTATAGGCTAACTTTGCCTCGGCGTCGGGACCGACGGTGTACAAGCCCGGCCAATTTTGCCTAATTAGAGCTCCAAGCAAGCTCCCAGGAGTGCGGGGAATCTTAGGTGCTGGCCATGTCCATTTGCTGCACAATAATCAAACATTAGTACATATGCCAAATTGTTATGAACACAATGAAATTACATGTTCAAAATTACAAAATTAGTACACTTACTCAACGCCCTGAGGAACAATGAGGGCTTTCGCCTCCTCGCTCCTAGGCTCCATGTCCTCGTCGGGGACTCCCGCTTCGCCACGCATCCGCGGCCGCTTCGGCGCCAGCTCCACCTCGTCCTCTGCCTCGTCCTCCACCTCGTGTCTAGACTGGGAAGCCACGTCGCCAGAAGCGGAGGGCAACTCCACCTCGTCCTCCGCCACGTCTACTCCACCTCGTCCTCCACCTCGTCCTCCACCTCGTCCTACTCGCGCACCCTCGTCCACGGCGTAACGCGAGGTGGAAGGTCGTCCACTCCGTGTAACTCCAGGCTTCCGTACCATCATCTTACTAATCTTACTAATCAGGGACGAGGAGTTTTCCTTGCCTTGGCTCATATTGTTCAATCACCTGCATTGAGAAAGAGAAAACAAGTAAGCATAAAGACATAATAAAATGTAGACAGTAAGCATAAAGACGTAATGCAATGACGAAGCATGTTGAAAAATAAATACTAAAGCATAAAGACATAATAACATGTAGACACCAAGCATAAAGATGTAATGCAATTAAGAAGCATGTTGAAAAATAAATACTAAGCATAGAGACATAAAAGACGCTCACCCCGAATAATCACTCTCATAATTTAGTTGGTTCTCATTCTCACTATCACTATCACTATCACGTGTGTAGTAGGTTGGAGGCTCATCGCACGGTGGAGGCTCGTCATCGGCGGCATTGTCCGCCTGTAACTTCGAGAGCATATTTATGTCCTTCAGATCCACCACTGACTCACCACGAGTGTGTGCATCGTTCTCGAGGTCCTCAAGACCACCCGTTTGTAAGGCAAAGTCCCCGAAGTCCTCTTGCTCTTGATAGAAAATTCCCTCGTATGTTTTAGGGTCAATGTTGTTGTAATCGTCGGCAGAGGGCATGGGTAGCTTACCATGTGGCGATACCCGGAACACGACTTCCCAGCCCTTGAGGTTCTCTTTCTGGCATGGGTAGGGCAAATAATAAACTTGCTTGGCTTGGTGAGCCACAACAAAGACATCGGCTCCGCTATAGGTGGTTGAAGGCTTAACTTCAACTAACCCAATGGAAGGGTCACTTCTCAGTCCACCGTGTGGTCCAGTGCGTGGGTCGAACCAATGGCACTGGAACACAACGAGCTTGAGTTCTATGTTCGTACGATTGAACTTCAGCTCGTATACCTTTTCTAACCTTCCGTAGTAATCTACGTAATCGGCTCCATCGGCTCCTCTGGATCCTTTGGTGAAGACCCCAGTATTTACAGTTTTTGCATTCGGCCGACTATTCTGGTGATACTCTGTATGGAAGCGGAACCCATTCACATCATACTTCTCATACTTCATGACGGTACGGTTAAAACCTTGGGAAACACATCTCAACTCATCCGTCATCTCAACGTTGCGATCAGCTCCCTACAAGTACGGTTCAAATTGTTTTGTGCATTAGTTACGTGTAATAAGAGGGACAAGTCACAGATTGCAAGCTAAGAGGGACAGGTTAGAAATTACTTTTTCCATGAACCAAGACACAAAATTTTCCTCCGTGAGCACCCTTTTTCAGAAGAGTGTCCAGCTCCGCGGGAGAGGGATCCGCCATTCCCGACCACTGTTCATCTTGGAATTGGCTAAAAGGAGAAAATAGGTATTAGACCGAAACCGAGTTACTAGTTGCAAAGTAATTTGTTCACCATTTTACCTGATGAAACCGACTACTTCCGTCATGTTCGTAAGCACATAGAGCATTATGCAATCCTTCTCTTCCTTGGTCAACTGCATTTTACACCACCACCGGCCTTGCCACCGGGACATTGGAAGAGGAGGAGCTTGGGGTCATGCTTGGGCTCGTCGACATTGTACCGAGAGACCGGGTTATGCATAGTGGATACTTCATCGGGATAGTACGTTGTCACGGCGTCTGCCATCTCCCGAAGTATTGTTGCCTCAGCTATGCATGCTTCAATCCTATTTTTGTTTCCAGTCATGTTTCGAATATACTTGAACTCTCTCTCAATACAAAACTGCCAACGAAACTGCACCGGTCCACCCAAGAGTGCCTCGTTCGCGAGATGCACAACGAGATGTGCCATCGGAACAAAGAAGCCTGGCGGAAAGATCTTCTCTAAATTGCATAGCAACTCCGGCACAAGATCACGCAGCTTCCCAATAATCACGGGACATATCTGCTTCGCACAGAGCGTGCGGAAGAAATGGCTCAACTCCGCAAGCACTCGCCAGATACGATCGGGGAGATACCCTCGAACCATCACCGGCATCAACCGCTCAATCCATATATGATAGTCGTGACTCTTGAGCCCAGTGACATTTCCCTTTACAAGATTGACTCCATTACTTATATTGGAACAATAACCATCAGGGAACATCACGTCGTGTTTGAGCCACTTGAATGTCTCCTTCTTTTGGATATTATCAAGGCAGTAGGGTGCATTCGGCTTGAACCAATTTTTTCGACGGCGGTCAGGAGGCTGCATGTGTAATCTCTCCCTATCACAGAGATTCTCAACATCAACTCTAGCCTTGACATTGTCCTTTGACTTCCCAGGAATGTTCAGGACTGTGTGAAAGAGCATCTCTCCAACATTCTTTTCGGTGTGCATCACATCGATGTTATGGGGAAGTTCGAGGTCCTTGTAATACTCTAGCTGCGTTAAGCCTGCCACGTGAGTCCAGTTGTGCGTTACACCATATCCCACAAATTTTGGGCCAGGTACCTGAGCAGGCACGAGAGCACGTAGCTCGGCATCAACAGTTGCACCATCGAACTTCGGTATCTCTTTTTCTTCACGCACGACTTTGCCCTTCGTGAAGTTTTTTATGTCTTCTCGGTAAGGATGCCTTCTTTTGAGGAACGGTCGATGCTTGTCAAACGCGACATACTTGCGACCTGACTTTAGCCAAGTGAACTCAAGTCGGTTTCTGCACACTGGGCATGGCCACTTACCAGCTGTACACCATCCGCAGAATAGGGCATACCCGGGTAGGTCGTGCATGGAATAGTGGTACCAAATTCTCATCAAGAAGTTTTTCTTTGATGCTCGGTCGTATGTCCACGTCCCATTGTGCCATGAGTGGTGCAAATCATCCACAAGCGGTTGCATGTAGACACTCAAATTCTTCCCCGGGTATTCGGGCCCTGGAATGATCAGCGACATAAACATGAACTTCCTTTGCATTAGGACCCCGGGAGGGAGATTGAGCGGAATAACAAACACGGGCCAGCAGCTGTACGAGTGACTCGACATACCATATGGATTGAATCCATCTGTTGCTATCGCAATTCTGACATTCCGAGCATCTGCTGCCTTATCGGGGTGTTTCTCATCAAAATTCTCCCATGCCTTACCATCAGATGGATGTCCCATCTTTTTCCGTCCGAACTCGTCGGCGTATCTCTTCCCCTTCTTGTGCCAAGTCATCTGCGTGGCAGTCTCCTCAGAAAAGTAAAGCCGCTGGATTCTTTTTATGAATGGGAGGTACCGAAGAATCTTCACAGCGACTTTTCCCTGCGTCTTCTGACCATCGGGCTCCGTTTTCTCATGATACCTAGAGGCCCCACAAAGACTACAGTACTTGTCATCCGCATACTGTTTCCAGAACAGAAGGCAACCTTTTGGACAACAATCTATCTTTTCATAATCCATGCTAACGATCCCAATAGTTTCCTCGTTTCGTGCATGGACTTTGGCAGACAATGCCCTTCGGGCAACATGTTACCAAATGTTTTCAGATTGGCTTCAAAGCCTGCACGGGTGGTGGAGTACTGGCACTTGTCACTTAGTATTTGAGCTATGGCATCGAGCTGAGAAATGTTTGCACCCTCGTATAGAGGCTTCTTAGCCGAGGCCATTGGTGGCTCTAGGTTGATAGTGCCAGAAACAATGCTTGTACGTCACACGTCAGTTGAGAACCCCAAGAGGAAGGTATGATGAGTGCAGCAGTAAGTTTCCCTCAGTATGAAACCAAGGTTTAATCGGACCAGTAGGAAAACAAGGTTTGCTTCGAAGGTGTTGGTGAAGGAGTGTAGTGCGGCGCAACACCAGGGATTCCGGTGCCAACGTGGAACCTGCACAACACAACCAAATTACTTTGCCCCAACTTAACAGTGAGGTTGTCAATCTCACCGGCTTGCTGAAAACAAAGGGTTAAACGTATCGAATGGAAAATGATGTTTGTTTGCATAAAACAGTAGAGAACAATGATTGCAGTAGATTGTATTTCAGATGTAAAAGAATGGACCGGGGTCCACAGTTCACTAGTGGTGTCTCTCCAATAAGATAACTAACATGCTGGGTAAACAAATTACAGCTGGGCAATTGACAATTGTGAGTGCATATAACATGCATGTGTGAGCTGTGGTGTCTACTATGAGATTCATTTGGGCATTACGACAAAGTACATAGACCGCTATCCAGCATGCATCTATGCCTAAATAGTCCACTTTCCGGTTAACATCCGTACCCCTTCCAGTATTAAGTTGCAAGCAACAGACAATTGCATTAAGTAATGTGCGTAATGTAAACAATACATTCATCCTTGAATAAAGCATTGTTGTTTTACCCCTAGTGGCAACAACACATCTACAACCTTAGAACTTGCTGTCACTATCCCAGGTTAAATAGAGGTTGAACCCAACTATCATGCATAAATACCCCCTCTTGGAGTTACAAGTATTCACTTGACCAAGGCTTCAACAAGTAACGGAGAGCATGCAAGATCACAAATGACATAGACATGATAATATAATATTCAGCTCCACATAGGTATCAATATAAGTCAGATCCCAACAAACACAACATGTAGCATTACAATAAGATGATCTTGATCATGATAGGCAGCTCACAAGATCTAAACATGATGGCACAAGTGGAGAAGACAACCATCTAGCTATTGCTATGGACCCATAGTCCAAGGATGAACTACTCACGCATCACTCCGGAGGCGGGCATGGCGATGTAGAGCCCTCCGGTGATGATTCCCCTCTCCGGTAGGGTGCCGGGAAGAGCTTCAGAAACCCCCCGAGTTAGGGTTGACGACGGCGGCGGCAGCGAATATGTTCTGGATGAATGGCTCGGTGTTTTAGGGTTTTCACGTCTCGGGGAATAAATAGGCGAAGGGGCGATGTCGGCGGACCCCCGAGGGGCCCAAACCACCAGCTGGCGCGGCAGGGGGCCCACCCGCGCCTGGGTGTGGTTTGGCCACCTCGTGGCTCATCTTCGTCTCTCCTTCGGACTCCGTGTACGTGCTGGAAAAATAGGGACCTGGCCTTTTGTTTCGTGCAATTCTGAGAATATTTCCAGAAGTAACTTTCTGAAACCAAAAACAGCAGAAAACAGGGAACTGGCACTGTGGCATCTTGTTAATAGGTTAGTCCCAGAAAATGCATAAAAGTGATATGAAGTGTATATAAAACATGTAGCAAATGGTATAATATAAGCATGGAGCAGCAGAAATTATGGATACGTTGGAGACGTATCAGCCATCATATCATGGAAAGCCTTCGCGGTTGGCTCTGGTTCCTCCGGTTCACCCGGTTCCTCCGGTTCCTCCTGTGGAGGTGGCGAATCCGGTATGTCAGCATCGCGGAGATCATCTAGCAAGTTTCTCACCCCATCATACTCATTGCCATTGATCCGCTGCCGCATCACCTCAACTCTATCACGTTCGACCTGAGCAAAGTCGACCTTCGTGACGTAGTTAGGCATATACCCAGACAACCAAAGATGCTTAGTCATTTCATCCTTTCCCTGACGGGCACGATTCTTGCAATTAATGCATGGGCACCTTGGACGAACTCCTGATGCCTTTGAACCACGCGCTAACTCCTTCACTAACATATTGGTCTTCCATTCCCACTCCTCTGTTCTTTTAATCTTACTGATACGGCCACTGTACATCCACCCATTATCAGCCATCCTCTGCTTTATTGGATCCAAAGAACAACACATTTCGTAATATGCACCAAGTAATAATAAATTTATTCAATGACACCAAGATTTATTACGGCCAAATTTTATGTTTTACAACATGCAAGGGTTCACCTACACTTCTAATAGGAGGGCCTATCCCGCCCGAGTACGTGTAGATCGAGTCGTGTCCCATGTTCTACCCTGACCCGAGACGAAATTTCGACAGCACCTCCCCGCTGTTCTTCAGAATACACGTCTCGAGCTTGTCAAGCCGAGAGGGTGTGCATCCGAAGAACAACGGGGAGGTGCTGCCGAAATTCCGTCTCAGGAAGGGGTAGAACATGGAACACGACTCGATCTACACATACTCGGACTGTCCAACAGGACAATCCGGAAGTGTTACGGTTATAAATATGAAAGATGGACAATCCTGCATATTTATAAATTTGTAACCCTTCCGGACGGGATCTGACTCGGGTTACGCGACTGACTTGGTGATCTAGACCAAAATAAACCTATGCAACAAGAGAGGCGAAAGGTTTATACCCTCGAAGCGTGATCGATGGCGGGAGAAGGTCGAGGACGTGCTCCGGAAGCAGGGCGACAAAACAGGGGCACCAAGGCGGCCCCACCTCAGCTGGAGAAGAAGCCCCACAACGACGCGCGCACTAGTACAGAACGACACATCGGATACCCCTCCATGGCAACGGCAAGAGTTAGGCGACGGAAAAATGAGCTCTGCGCGCTTCCGCGAGTGTGCGCGCGTCGATGGGCCCGACACAATGGTAACGGAGGCTGAAAAGATCTCCGTTGCCTATATATAGGCAACGGAGGAAAGAATATCTCCGTTGCTGATATGTCCACATCAGAAACGGAGATCGGTCTATCTCCGTTTCCCATGTGAAGGCACATTAAGCGGTGCCGGTATTAATATCTCCCACTCTAGTACTGTATCTCACTCTCACTCTCAGTCTCACTCTCCCCAGTTCCTAACCCTAGCCGCACACGCTCTCCTCTTACTTCACCCATCAATGGCGAACCCCTCCGGCGCCGACGGAAGTCAGGATGGAGCATCTTCCTCCCCCACCCTCCGAGGCGCAGCCCGGATCTCCCCTACAACTGGGGCGAGATCCCCGGCGACTGCGGTCGCGAGTTCATTCTGAGCCGTCAAATCCCATTCGGATCCACGGCGGCGGCGGCCACCGACGCCCGGATCTCGTCCTCATCGTCCTCCTCGGACGATGAGGACGAGGATCTGGAGGTCGGTCTCCTCCTCTCTCGCGCCTCCTTTGAGCGCGAGCGCGCCGAGGGTGTCATTTGGGCGTCTGCGATGCAGAGAGCTATCCGCATCTCCGCCGCCGAGCACGCGATAGAAGCCGCCGAGGAGGCGTTGTTCCAAACGCGGCTCCGGGCGGCCATAGACCGCTCTCTTCTCCCTGGCCAGGGCCCTGGGCCAGATGCGGCGGCGGCAGCGGTGGCGGCGGCGGAGGAGGAGGAGGATGAGGAGGAGGAGGAGGAGGAGGAGGAGGAGGATGCTCCGGTGTTCGAGCAGGATGAGGTCTCCTCTGACGTCTCCTCTGGCAGTGGCTCCGGCGCCGACGCCGACGCCTGGGACGCAATCCGCGACGGAAAGCGACCCCGCCTCGCCTAAGGTAAATGACCGCTCTGTTAGCTACTTATTTAGCTCGGTTTGCTCTGTTAGTTAGCTCTGTTCAGCTATGTATTTGCTATGTTAGCTACTTATTTAGCTCGGTTTGCTTTGTTTAGCTATGTATTTGCTATGTTAGCTACTTATTTAGCTCAGTTTGTTCTGTTAGTTAGCTCTGTTCAGCTATGTATTTGCTATGTTAGCTACTTACTTAGCTCAGTTTGCTCTGTTAGTTAGCTCTGTTCAGCTATGTATTTGCTATGTTAGCTACTTATTTAGCTCGGTTTGCTTTGTTTAGCTATGTATTTGCTATGTTAGCTACTTATTTAGCTCAGTTTGCTCTGTTAGTTAGCTCTGTTCAGCTATGTATTTGCTATGTTAGCTACTTATTTAGCTCGGTTTGCTTTGTTTAGCTATGTATTTGCTATGTTAGCTACTTATTTAGCTCAGTTTGCTCTGTTAGTTAGCTCTGTTCAGCTATGTATTTGCTATGTTAGCTACTTATTTAGCTCGGTTTGCTTTGTTTAGCTATGTATTTGCTACGTTAGCTACTTATTTAGCTCAGTTTGCTATGTTAGTTAGCTCTGTTCAGCTATGTATTTGCTATGTTAGCTACTTATTTAGCTCGGTTTGCTTTGTTTAGCTATGTATTTGCTATGTTAGCTACTTATTTAGCTCGGGTTTGCTCTGTTAGTTAGCTCTGTTCAGCTATGTATTTGCTATGTTAGCTACTTATTTAGCTTGGTTTGCTCTGTTAGTTAGCTCTTCAGCTATGTATTTAGCTCGGTTTGCTTTGTTTACTGCTTATTGGCTCTGTTTATTAGCTTTGTTTGCTGTTTTTAACAAAGAATATTCGTTGTTTCAAGTGCTTGGTGGATGCTTGGTGACGATGCTGCTGCCGTGAAGACCTAGGAGCGGGGCTCCATACACGGTGCCGTCACCAGGAGCAGTACATTTTGCGCAGCAGGAAAGACAGTAGATGTTCATCTGGCGGCCGTGAAGACATAGGAGCAGAGCTCCAGCCACGCGCACTGATGAACTTTTGTAAAGCAGGGCGTACAGGAATACGGTGACGACCAGGCGGCCGTCTAGTCGCATGGAGCGGGGCTCCATCGACGGCACAGCCCGTCACCGTGTTTTTTTTGTTTTCCTGTAACCCTTATTAGAAACGGTTATTAGCAAAACTCCGTGTCTAATGTTAAATACATCAGAAACGGTTTATTTCCTCCGTTGCCATTGTGAGGCTTCACATCAGTGACAGAGGCGGGGACACGGACCCTTTCTCCGTTGCCGAAGGGGTTTTTGGCCCGTTTCCGATGTGTCGTTCTGTACTAGTGGCGGGACCGACGGTGCTGGCTGGCGGGAAGCTACGTCATCTAAAAAAGCACAAATCAACGAGGTAAGCAAGCAAGCAACAAGCATCTAGCAAGGAAATTAGAAGTTGTGAAAGGCTCTAGATTTTGCATCTACCAATTCCATCTAGCAAGAATCTACCAATTCCATCTAGCATCTACCAATTCCATCTAGCAAGCAAAAATAATGACTACTTTGTTAACATATACCAAATCTTTGTCTAAAACTACAAAGAAACTAATCCAAAATCTTATCTTCAGTGCTTATCTTAAACTATAAAGAAACTGCAGTACCATTGGATAAAACCGAATGATGGATTATTTGGTACAAAATCAATGTTGTTGCCACTCGGGCAACCCTAGCTACCTCTCCCTTGTTAATCTTTGCAATGTCTACATTGCGGCAACTCAGTGCTGCAATGACCCGGCCAGCTAACTAACTCACGCAGCTAACAACTTTGCAAGCAACTAACTAACATGTCAAGATTAGTGCTAACAACTTTGCAAGCAACTAACTAACATCTGTTAGGAGTCCTCACCTAGATGAACAAAGGCGGGGCAGCAGCGAGCAAGAGCACCGGGGCAGCAACGAGGAGGAGCACCGCCGGGCCAGCAGCGAGGAGGAGCACCGGGGCCAGCAGCGAGGAGGGGCACCGGGCCAGCAATGAGGAGGAGCACCAGGGCGGTGGCGAGGAGGGGCACCGGGCGGCGGCGGTGGTGCGGTGGGGGAGGTCGAGCAGAGCGGCCAGAGGGTGGGTCGGCGGCACGGTGGTGGTGCGGTGGGGGAGATCGAGCGAAGCGGCCAGAGGGTGGGTCGGGGGCGCGGTGGTGGTGCGAAGGCCGGCGAGCGGTGGTGCGGTGGGGGTGGGGGTGCGGGGCTGCGGCGGCGCTCGGGGTGGGTTGGGGCGCCGGCGACGGAGGGGACAGGCGCGTGGTGGCTCGGGGGCGCCGGCGACGGAGGGGACGGGCGCGTGGTCGATTTGGAAGTAACTGTCGACCACGCGCCCCTGGCCACCCAATGTAGATAGGACAAGCCTATGCCGACGGCTTTGCCGTCGGCATTATTTTTTATTTCTTCTATTATTAGCTATTTTATTAACATTTTAAACATTATAATTTATTCAATTATAACTGAATACAGTTTTATTATAATTTATTATATTATATGGTAGGGCCACACGCAAATTATTCCGGTGCTCCGATTATCCTTTTCCAGCCAAACCCTAGTCTGGTGGGCCCGCATATCTACCCTAAACTTTTCTCCGTACAATGGTTGATCTTGCACATTTACAACACCCAACACACTTGTATACATATGGTATGGCACAACCTAGGTTTGGGTGGGGTTCCGACGCTCCGGGGCCCCGCTTCGGCGAAACCCTGAATCCGCTGGAAAAACCCTAACGTTTCCGTCTACCCCCATAGACGTGCGTCGAAAGGGGGTAGCCCAGTGGACTTTTTTGCTTGGTTGTGTTAGGTTAGGCCATAGGAACATGGGAAACCAAAGTCTACCCCAAATCGACACAAGATTCCATCCGGTTCGCCCGAAAGGGGAGTTTTCACCTCTAAGTGCAGAAACTCACTAGAGAGAAAGTGAAGCCGGTGATGTCGGTCACACCTAGGAGTAGATTCTTGCACATTTGAAACACACAACACACTTGTATACATATGGTATGGCACAACCTAGGTTTGGGTGGGGTTCCGACGCTCCGGGGCCCCGCTTCGGCGAAACCCTGAATCCGCTGAAAAAACCCTAACATTTCCGTCTACCCCCATAGACGTGCGTCGAAAGGGGGTAGCCCAGTGGAATTTTTTGCTTGGTTGTGTTAGGTTAGGCCATAGGAACATGGGAAACCAAAGGCTACCCAAAATCGACACAAGATTCCATCCGGTTCGCCCGAAAGGGGAGTTTTCACCTCTAAGTGCAGAAACTCACTAGAGAGAAAGTGAAGCCGGTGATGTCGGTCACACCTAGGAGTAGATTCTTGCACATTTGAAACACACAACAAACTTGTATACATATGGTATGGCACAACCTTGGTTTGGGTGGGGTTCCGACGCTCCGGGGCCCCGCTTCGGCGAAACCCTGAATCCGCTGGAAAAAACCTAACGTTTCCGTCTACCCCCATAGACGTGCGTCGAAAGGGGATAGCCCAGTGGACTTTTTTGTTTGGTTGTGTTAGGTTAGGCCATAGGAACATAGAAAACCAACTTTTATCACAAGTTGTCACAAGATTGCCCCCGTTTCGCCCGAAACGGGAGTTTTCAGCTATAAGTCCACACACTTAGTAGAGAGAAAGTGAAGCCGGTGATGTCGGGCACACCTAGGAGTAGATTATTGGACATTTGAAACACACAACACACTTGTATACATATGGTATGGCACAACCTAGGTTTGGGTGGGGTTCCGACGCTCCGGGGCCCCGCTTCGGCGAAACCCTGAATCCGCTGGAAAAAACCTAACGTTTCCGTCTACCCCCATAGACGTGCGTCGAAAGGGGGTAGCCCAGTGGACTTTTTTGCTTGGTTGTGTTAGGTTATGCCATAGGAACATAGAAAACCAACTTTTATCACAAGTTGTCACAAGATTGCCCCCGTTTCTCCCGAAACGGGAGTTTTCAGCTATAAGTCCACACACTTAGTAGAGAGAAAGTGAACCCGGTGATGTCGGGCACACCTAGGAGTAGATTCTTGGACATTTGAAACACCCAACACAATTGTATACACATGGTATGGCACAACCTAGGTTTGGGTGGGGTTCCGACGCTCCGGGGCCCCGCTTCGGCGAAACCCTGAATCCGCTGGAAAAAACCTAACGTTTCCGTCTACCCCCATAGACATGCGTCGAAAGGGGGTAGCCCAGTGGACTTTTTTGCTTGGTTGTGTTAGGTTAGGCCATACGAACATGAGAAACCAACTTTTATCACAAATCGACACAAGATTGCCCCCGTTTCGCCCGAAACGGGAGTTTTCAGCTATAAGTCCACACACTTAGTAGAGAGAAAGTGAAGCCGGTGATGTCGGTCACACCTAGGAGTAGATTCTTGGACATTTGAAACACACAACACACTTGTATACATATGGTATGGCACAACCTAGGTTTGGGTCGGTTTCCGACGCTCCGGGGCCCCGCTTCGGCGAAACCCTGAATCCGCTGGAAAAACCCTAACGTTTCCGTCTACCCCATAGAAGTGCGTCGAAAGGGGGTAGCCCAGTGGACTTTTTTGCTTGGTTGTGTTAGGTTAGGCCATACGAACATGGGAAACCAACTTTTATCACAAATCGACACAAGATTGCAAGAGAGACAAGATTCACATACAATACTTCCGAGAGACAAGGTTCGCGACGTTATTTTATGTGGGTGGAGACCGCTATTCGGCGTGGCTATATACATATAGAAATGAATAAAAACATATTAAACTTAATTGAGAGTAATAAATAGATACATAAAAATGAAGATTAGGGTAAAAAACATGATGACTATTTTCAGCGAAACTATATACATATAGCTATTCGGTGTATCTATATACATAAAAATGAATATTTTTTTAAACATATTAAACTTAATTTACAGAACATTAAAAATGAAGAAAATAGGAAGTAAAAAAAAATAGGGAACCTGTGCCGACGGTTTTACCGTCGGCACAGATTTGTACAGATGCACGAGGAAAAAGAAAAAAAAAAGGAACCTGTGCCGATGGTACAACCGTCGGCATAGGTTGGTGTTGATGTCACCTTTTCTTTCACGGGAACCTGTGCCGACGGTGACCGTCGGGACAGGGTGTCTGTGCCGACGGGGATATCTGTGCCGACGGCCAGCTTCGTGTGGTGGCCTCGTAGACACCTGTGCCGACGGCCCCGATAAAAAACCGTCGGCACAGGTTTTGGCCGTCGGCACAGATGAGCTCTCCTGTAGTAAGCAGGTCCGCCTCGAATAGATTTTCCTGCTAGCGAACGAGAGAAAAAAACTAAGGGGTCGTTTGGAACGTCGGAATACTGCGGGAATTTTACAGGAAAGGATTTTTGCAGGAAACTTTCCCTTTGTGCCGTTTGAAACACAGGATTGGCTCGTAGGAAACTTGCAGGAAATCTTCCTATGCTAGCGATTCCACGGGAAAACCACAGGAAAGAATACAGCCACTCTGGGCTCTTTTTTTCTTTCCTTTGCGTCTACCTAGGCAAATCAATTGTCGAGACCATTATTAGAATCGCCATCACACAAAGACGTTGCTCCGTTTCTTTACTCTGTATCTACCATCGTTGCTGCAGTGGGTGAATCACTCGTGGGAAGGACTCGTGGGAATTCTTGTTCTTACTTAAGACAATTGAGTAATTATATCAAGTCATTTTGGACTGCTAATACCTCCGTTCCGTAAAACAAGGCGTCTAAATGTAGTTAAAAGTAAACAGTGTAAAGTTTGACCAGGTTTTTAGAAAAACTATCTACATATTTGCTTATGCAGTTTCCTGCGTTTTTCCTATTCCTGTATTCCAAATGGCATGTTGAATTTTTTTCCTGTGTTTTCCAATCCTTAGGTTTTCACCTGGATTCCTATCCTTTTCCTATGTTTTTCCCATTCCTGTGATTTCCTATCCTGCGTTCCAAACGGGGCCTAAAGGAGAGGACATGACGTAAGAGCACGGCGGATCGGGGGAGATTCGATGCGGAGTGACCGAGGGCATGACGGATCGGGGGAGATGCGATGCAGGGCGACCGAGGGCGTGGCCACCGCGGCGCGGTGGGGCGCCTGAACACATGCGCTCCTGGCATCCAAGCAACGATCGCTCGTGGTTGAAGCCTTGAAGGTGATGCGCCAGCCTTCAAGCCGGGGTTAATTTTCAGTTCGTACAAAACCAGTAATTGCTGCTATAGTGCGCAACTCGCCCGCGGAGAATGATGATGGTACGATTCCTCACCTCGCCTACATATTCTCTTCGCACCTCAAACTTCCTATCCCTTCTTATTCTGCAGCATAACCTCCACTATCATGATGCTTGGTCGCTTCTCTGTCCTGCGATGAGGTCCTCGGGTTAGAAGAGGAGTGTTAAGGCACATGTCTAATTGCCTTTGGCTATTTCCTTGGTATGACGGATCACAGTCCAAGATGTAAGATCGGGATAGGTACACGAATACATGTTCTCCTAGCCCACCCCCTTTCCCACCTATACTGGAGTACAGTGGTTTGTTAATTTTGTTGAGATGGGTTCTGTTGCACGTCTTACATATTTTTGATTTTCCTAGAAGTTCTATGGGTAAAAGTCAGCTCAGGTGAAACAGTTGAGCGTGAAGAGTCGTAGATTCTCAATTGGTCTCTTCATAATGTCGACCTGCAGATTGGTTGTGTTGCTTTCTGTTGTTAAGCACTCACTCGCTCATCCTAACACAATTTTACTCATAATGTTTTAGTCTTTTCTTTCGTAATGTGACGAACACTAACCATAGTGAAGATAGATTTATTAAATCAGTTTTATTATAAGATTAAAATTGCAAGTCTGGTATGTCCTCGAAGTTTTTGTTGGTTATTTAGTGAAGTAAAATTAGGTGTTCAGTAGTTAAGACACCTCTACAGTATATTAGTATGGTAATTACATAGAGAACAAAGATCGAATAGCAACCGTTCTCTCTGCTGGTTTTAGTAGCAAATGTTCAATTCTTATTTGCTGTCAGCCTGTATCAATAGTATGATTGCAAAACAATTCTTTAATATGAAAAAAATGTTAGTGCATATACATGTGGGCATAAGATGCCACTGTGTATTGTTCCAAATGCAGCACAACTGGTAGACTATTTCAGTGCAGATTTCAGTGACATAATTCTGAGAGACTTGTGCATACTTCAGACTTCAGAGTTGTAAACGAATCAATTTTAGTGTTCCCTTGATGTCTTTGTAGATGAAGAATTAGTCTGGTTGGTAGATTACTGCTTTCAGTTCAGTTTAGCTACAAGCATATTCCCAATAAGTTTAAATGGATAATCAAATGTGAGATTGTAAATTGTGTTTATTCTTCTCCGTACATGCCTGCTTATCTCATTGTTCCATTGACTCATGCAGGTATGACATGAAAGTTTTTGTTTGCATATTGAGATTGAAAGATTCCGAACCTAATAACCTTAAAGTTTGCTTTTTACCAAAGCAAACAATAACTATGAAAGGTACAGATTGACCATGCATTACATTATATTGATAGGTCGGTTTTATCTTATGTTTGTAGTTTCCAAATTATGATGTCATATTAAAGAAGGGTCGGTGATCGTGGCCATTGTCATCTACATTGAGCAAGGACATGGAGTATGATCTGGCTAATGATAGAACGTGGAGTGTGCTGGTAATATGTCGTGAAATTTGCACCAGTCCGGTTTCGCAGTTTCTTTTCACACTAAGGGCCGTGCTATTGCCCTTTGAACCATAACTAATCCCAAGACCAAATTCTGGTATTTAGAAGCATAGATTAACATACACTGAGAAAATATCACTAACCATTGTTTAAAAAAAACTTAAGCACATGATAAGCAACGAGTGGGAACGGTCAGAGTTAGAACTTAGAACGACTAAACTGCAGAGTCTTGTCAGAAAGCCAAAATGTATTACAAATATATTCTAGATTACATACCGCACCGTGAATAGAAACATGTAAGTTCAACGCCCCAACAAAGCAGAGGATCAGCGCCGAAGCGCTGCAATTCAATCCCCAAACTCTACTATCTGATCCACCGAAACGCCCATACAGGATAGTACTAACCCCGAAATCTATAAAAAGCAGTAGTACTAGTACACAGCGTCAGGATCAACAAATGCGCAGTGAACGCGTACATACATCAAGAATAGACTCGAGCCAGATCACCGCCCTAACTGAACAAGGAACTAACGCAACAAAGGCCGAGATCCAGTTAGGAATTGGGGGATTTGCAGGAATGCGGCCAAAGATCTGAACCAAGAACTGGAATCGAACGGAGCGAAGAAATTTTGTACCTGCGGTGATTTTCGATGCGGGTTTGCTCGCGCCTGCACAGGGGATTGAGATTTCTCGGCGAGGGATTGAAGAGGGGAAGAAGCGACCCGGGCAAACCTTTGGCTGTGCCGGGCTTGGCAAATCCCGAACATAAAAGGCCGGGCCCAACCTAGTACTGCGTATGCAACAATTTCAGCACCCTGCAACCACCCTTCGAGCAGACGTACTCAAAAAAAAAAAACTTCGAGCAGACGAGCACAACCAGACTGACGCATTCTCTACCGGCATAGGGAGGGGATCAGTGACTCTTCACTGAGATTTTTTTGGTGATTTTCGAGCTATCTTGCATTGTCACCTTCACACAAGGTGGCAGAAACCAATAGTTGATGGCAAGCTCATAGAGAAAATGACGAGGAACCACCACAATTGCATACGAGTTGTCAAAAAACCACCACCGGTCGTCGTTTTGACACATAAATATCTCTATTCGGGCTACCTTGTGACGCGGAGCACTGATTCGTCTGTTTAAGCATATTAACACGTTTTATGACAGTTTGGACCCACCCGTCAGGTCCACGTGGCAAAAAAAAAGAAAAAAAAGCAGGTCAACGCTATCTCTCACCGTTAGCAACCAGGACCATTAGGTCGAACACGCTGTGTGCGTGTCAGCTCGCCCGCGGCTCGCCTGCGCCAGCTAATGGCCACGGCCGGGGCTCACCCGCGCCTGCCCGCGCCCGCGCCCGCGCCGGGGCTCGCCGCCCGCGCCTGGGCCGCGGTGGCCGAGGCTCGCCTCCAACTCCTGGTCGGCGTGGTGCGCCCCGCCGTTCCGCGGGCGGCCGCCGCTGTCCGTGTAGACGATCACGTCCCCGTTGTCGCGGTCGTCGAGGTAACCGCCCGAGGAGACGATTCTGGTGGCGACCGGGTGGCCCTCGCTGTAGAGGCCGAGGAGCGCCTCGAAGGTGAGCATGGACTCCACGGCGGCAGCTCCACGCCAAGGACAGGACTCCACGGCGGACCGCAGCACGAGACAGCTTCCTCGGTCCAAGCACAAGGCAGGATGCTGTGAAGTCTCCGCCGCCAACTGGTTGTGTGAGGAAACCGTCGAGCCAGTTGCCTTGCTGTACTGAGTGCCAGCAACACGACATTGTGCATGATGAGCATCGGGGCCGATCCTAGGACATGGCCACCATGGTTCACGCTCTGAACATGGTTTGACTCTGAAGACTCAAGAGCTTCTGTTAATTCACATGGTTCAGTCAGTCATACACTGCATACTACCACCACAGTGCTGTGGTTGTTCAGAGAAGTGTCTTCAGAAATCGAAATCGACGCAGTTTCATTGCAATCCCCAGATGGACGACGGCGAATTTCAGTTCCTGTGTTTGTTTGTACAACGTTCAGGAGTAACTCGTCGTGTTTGACACAAGGCACACTAACAAAAAACACTTTGGACAGTTAACACTAAGTTTTTCACTAACAAATTGGACATCTCACTAGCCCGTTCTCGTTGCACTCCGGGCACCTCCTGAACGCGCCCTCGTCCTCGACGAACACCTTGCAGCTGCCGGAGCAGACGTCGCACGGCAGGAAACGTGCGCCTCCGCAGCCACCGCACAACTCCGCCACGAAGCATGATCCTTCTTTCCCACCTCCGACAACGCCTGGCGCCGCCTCGCAGGCCTCCAGCGCCTCGGCGAGCTCGTCTACGTGCACGCCGTAGCCGGACAACATGGTGGCCGCCGCCCAGCAGTCGTCGTACGTCTGCCGGATGCTGCACAGGCTCGTCAGGTACACGACGACCCGCCTGGCGCTCTCCAGCGGAGAAAGCCGCGGCAGCTCCACGCCAAGGAAACGATCGAGCTCGAGCCGTGCCTCGAGGTCCGCATCCGGTGCTCCGTGACAACCGCAACGCCGCCGACGTGGAGTCTGTCACGCCGTTCTCCGTCAGACACCCCGCGGTCCTTCGCAGCGAGGCGGCCTGCCACGCCACCCTCCGCCGGATGCTCGTTCCCCCGGTGCGTTCCCCCGGGGCTCGTGACCGGCATCGTCCGCGAGGTGGCAGCCGGCGGGGCTCGCCGAGCTACGTTTGCGACGTCTGGATGCACGTCCACTTCGTGAGCGTGCACAGCGAGGCCAAGACGTTGCTGCTGGCGTGCGAGGGTGCCGTCGCCAGGGCACGGGCAGTGGTATTGTTGCCGGCGGCGAGGGGCTGCGCGTTGATTTGCCCGAGCTGAAGAATCCTGCGCGTTAACGGCCGTTTGTTCTGTGTTCTGTCCGTCCGCCCTTTGCCACGTGTACACTGCCAGCGGGTCCCACCTGCCAGAAATCCTGTTAAAACGCTAACAATGGGTGATTAGTGCTCCGCGTCACAAGGTAGCCCCAATAGAGCTATTTATGTGTCAAAACGACAACCGGTGGTGGTTTTTTGACAACTCGTACGCAATTATGGTGGTTCCTTATCATTTTCTCAAGCTCAGGAAAACAGGACGTCCAACGAAGCCGTACCCCACGAGTTCTATCATGGATCTTCTAGCTTGATTCATCTAAGCTGTCCTCTGCAGTCTGAACTTGTCTGTGGTCGTTTGGACAATTATTGTTTGGTTGTACGACCCAATTAGCAGAGCAGCAGATCAAATGATCAATTAGACAAGCTCGGTCGAGACAGCTACTTGTTGGAGTGCCTACCTCTGCTCTCTGCTCTAGGACGGCAATACGAATATGGTAACAAAATGTGGTTCGAATGTGGTACCCATGTCTTCTTGCAGGATCTGGTTTCAACTTTCAATCAATTTGGCAGGGACGTCTGGTTAATCGAATGGTCCTGTTACATCTAACCAAAAAAAATATCCAACAGGATTCACCGGGCGTCGGGCGATGATGCTATGTCAAAGGTGTTCACCGTTCAGTCTGCACGAAATGTTCTTTCGGCCAACGAGCTATTTCACCAGTGGTACAATCCATTTCACAACGAAAACAAACATCAACAAAATTTCCATTTGCCAAAGTACTTGACACTAATGTCAAGGGACAGTCCTTATCCTACTCAACCCAGTACAATCTCAAAATACACATACCTGAAAAGGTTCATCAGCAACAATTAATCAATGCATACAACAGTAGATTCGCCGGGCGAGTGCATTATTTTGTCTACTAATATTCTTGCACCCGGCTCAGGAAGTGAATCCCGACATGTGACCACGTCCCTTGTTGATTTGTCTCTATTCAACAACATCGCCGTCGAGTCATTGGGAAGAATGCGCTTGCAATTATCACACCCTGGATTCTTATGCAGGTCTACGGCCTCCAGCTTCACCTCTGCCTCCATGACATTATTTTGACTAGTAATATTCTTGCCCCCGACTCTGGAAGTGAATCCCGACATGTGACCACGTCCTGTTGTTGATTTTGTCTCTAATCAACAACATCTCCGTCGACGTCCAGTCATTTCGAAGCCGGCGCTTGCACTTCTGACACCCTAGATCCTTATGCAGGTATACGGCCTCCAGGTTCACCCCTGCTTCCATGACATTTCTAGCAAACCTCACAAATTTATCTGCTGCCTGAAACCCGTAGATCCTGAGATCAGCCAGATTATGGTGCTTGAAATCAGGGGCATATGGTTCCCACTCTAGTCCCCTGTCCTTCTCCTCGCTAAACAGATACATGTACCTCCGCTTCCCCTTTGTCATTTCACATAAATGATCCCGCGCCTGCATTCAATCAGGTAAGAACTCTTAACTGGTCATGGAAAGTTTGAACTTCAAAAAGAGAAGTTTCGCTTTGCATTTTTAACATGAGGTGGAATAAAAATGAGAGATAAAGAATCAGTACAAGAGATTACCATGATGCATAGTTTCTTAAGGCTGGGTGCACCTTGGAGTACGAACATTGTCCAAGTTAGGTCGCATTCTTCAGAAATGTTAAACATGGTCACATGACTTAGTTTGTGGAACACCGGTAACAATTGCTTTGGACCTTCTAGTTTTACCCAAATCTGCAAGAGGCGGACAATGCAGAATTATGTCAACCAGAAATAATGACTACAACCTTTCCACGACACACATCATTCTGACAACATTGTGGACCTTCACTAACCTTTTCACATCTGAAGTTCAAATCCAGGTTTCTTATTGCGGTTTTTCCAAGCAACTCACTTAGCTTGAGCATCTTGTGCACATTAAGACAAATATTAATGATGCTCACAGTATTGAGCAGTGGGACATACCCCAAACGGAAGGGGTCATCTGGAGAGAGAAACCCATCAAATTTCAGTACTGCAAGCTTTGGTACCCACTTCAGATAAACCCTCTCAAGATTGCTACAAGAAATCACTAGTTCACGCAGTTGCAGGTGTTCCACTTCCAGCAAAGACAGAAGCCCCGTGTCACACTTGTGGAGGCGGAGGAACTCCAGTTGCTTGCATATACCGAAAATTTTGGGGAAGTATGATTCGCCTAACCTCAAATTCTCTAGCCAGAGGTGTGCAAGACCACCAAATGCGTTGGACACGAATCAAAGAATGACATGAACTGCCTCCCATAAGTGAGCTGGTCATCAAAGGTACAATTCATACCCACTTCTGTTAAGATTTTAAACTCAACTGAAGCAACCTTTTGTGTTGCTATGGCGTTGGAAACAATCTGGCCAATGAAGATGGAGTCATCTCCCAAATAGAATTGCATGGACATTAGGTGAATGGTGTATAGACTTCCAGTCCTGCTTTCCAGTATGCTCCTGGTTGCTTTCAGCATGGCGGTGTTGGCCCGAACTACATCATGTGAGGTTAATTTTCTCCATCCATGCTTGGGCTCAACAGAACCAACGGTTATGATAATTTTTGAAAGCATAGCAGGGATCTGCTTCCAACGTCTGGAAAGGATAGCGGTTCGTGCGACCTCAGTGATACCAAGCCGCTCGACAATGCTGAGCAAAACGTCAACGGGCAACATGCTGAGCCTATCAACTTCATTGTCCTGCATTTGATATGGAAACAAATCAGAGTTGATTTCTTACCGTATCATCACAGGTGTAATTTTAATATTTTCGACAGGCAAAATAAAAATAATAATACTTTCCCATAGAAAGACATAGCTTTGATTATAGAACTTTCATACTTTCACTGAAAGATGCAATTTTTATTTTTATACTTTCCAATGAAAAACACAATTTTGGCATTTTATACTTTCCAAGAGACTGGCGCAATTTTGTTATTTCCTCGCCAAAAAGGTAAAATTTTGTCCACGAATTCTGATTTAGGTTCCTACTTTTATTATTCCTTTTTTTTTTGCGGTGATGTTGTAAGAGGATCCTACCTACAGGGAAAAGGGAACAAGGAGGACGAACTTACCAGCATGTTGAGGGAGGATTTGCCAAGGCCGATCTCTACTAGTAACCCCAAAATCATGGATATGTCAGGATCAACAAATGCGCAATGAACGCGTGCATACAACAAGAATAGACTCGAACCAGATCACCGCCCTACTAACTGAACAAGGAACTAACGCAACAAAGGCCGATATCCAGTTAGGAATTGGGGGATTTGCAGGAATGCGGTCAAAGATCTGAACCAAGAACTGGAATCGAATAGAGGAAAGAAATTTGTGTACCTGCGGTGATTTTCGATACGGGTTTGCTGTGCTCGCGCCTGCCCGGGGGATTGAGATTACTCGGCGAGGGAACGAATAGGGGAAGAAGCGACCCAGGCAAACCTTTGGTTTTTTGTTTTTTTTTTAGATTAGGGCAAACCTTTGGTTGTGCCTCTGCCGGGCTTGGCACATCCCGAACATGAAAGGCCGGGCTCAGCCCTGGCCCGGAATTTTGACACTTTTGCATTACATCGAGAGCTCAGGAAAAGATTCCAGCACTGACTCCAGCCCACCGCAATTCCATCACTCAATGGAGCCGTACCCCACGAGTTCTACTCCGTATCATGGATCTTCTAGCTTGATTCATCTAATCTGTCCTCTGCACTCTGAACTTGTCTATGGTTGTTGGACAATTGTTGTTTGGTTGTACGACCAAATTAGCAGAGCACCAGATCAATTACACGAGCTCGGTCGAGACAGCTGCTTGTTGGAGTGCCTACCTCGGCTACCTCTGCTCTAGGACGGCAATACCAATATGACACATGGTCTGAAATTGCCTTTTGACCTAGAAGCAAGTGTGATAGGAGGCACGAGCACCATGGTCGCTGTGTGGTTCGAATGTGGTACCCATGTCTTCTTGTAGGATCTGGTTTCAACTTTCAAGCAATTTGGCTGGGAGTCTGGGACGTCTGGTTAACCGAATGATCCTGTTACATCTCACAAAAAAATTCCAACAGATTCACCAGGCGTCGGGCGATGATGCTATGTCAAAGGTGTTCATTGTTCAGTCTGCATGAAATGTTCTTTCGGCTAACACGCTATGTCACCAGTGGTATAATCCATTTCACAATGGAAAAAATATCGACAAAATTTTAGTTGACAAAATACTTGACACTAATGTTAAGGGTACTCCTTATCCTACTCAAATCAGTACCATCTCAAAATACAAATAACTGAAAAGGTTCATCAGCGATAATTAATCAATGCATACAACAGTAGATTTGCAGAGCCAGTGCATTATTGGTCTACTAATATCCTCGCCCTGACTCGGGAAGTGAATCACGACATGTGACCACGTGCACTTGTTGATGATTTGTCTCTAATCAACAACATCGACGTCCAGTCATTTGAAAGAATGCGCTTGCACTTCTCACACCCTGGATTCTGATACAGGTCTATGGCCTCCAGGTTCACCGCTGCCTCCATGATATTATTTTGACTTCTAATAAAATCCTTGCCCCCGACTCGGGAAGTGAATCCCGACATGTGACCACGCCCCCTTGTTGATTTTGTCTCTAATCAACAACATCTCCGTCGACGCCCAGTCATTTCGAAGCCTGCGCTTGCACTTCTGACACCCTGGATCCTTATGCAGGTATACGGCCTCCAGGTTCGCCCCTGCTTCCATGACATTTCTGGCAAACCTCACAAATTTATCTGCTGCCTGAAACCCATAGATCCTGAGCTCAGCCAGATTATGGTGCTTGAAATCAGGGGTGGATGGTTCCCACTCTAGTCCTCTGCCCTTCTCCTCACTAAATGGATAATCGTACCTCCGATTCCCCCTTGTCATTTCACATAAATGATCTCGCACCTGCATTCAATCAGGTAAATAACTCTTAACTGGTCCATATTCAACATGAGGTGGACTAAAATGAAAGATGGCAAATCAGTACAAGAGATTACCATGATGCATAGTTTCTTAAGGCTGGGTGCACCTTCGAGTATGAACATTGTCCAAGCTAGGTCGAACTCTTCAGAAATGTTAAATAAAGTCACAAGACTTAGTTTGTGGAATACCGGTAACATTTGCTTTCTACCTTCTGGTTTTACCCAAATCTGCAAGAGGGGGACAATGCAGAATTATGTTAACCAAAAATAATGACTACAACCTTTCCACGTCCACGACACACATCATTCTGACAACATTGTGGATCTTCACTAACCTTTTCACATCTGAAGTTCAAATGCAGGTTGCTTATTGCGGTTTTACCAAGCAACTCACTTAGCTGGAGCATCTTGTGCACATTAAGGCCAATATTGATGATGTTCACAGTATTGAGCAGTGGGACATAGCCCAAACGGAAGGGGTCATCTGTAGATACAAACCCTTCAAATTTCAGTACTGCAAGCTTTGGTGCCCACTTCACATCAACCCTCTCAAGATTGCTACAAATAATCACTAGTTCACGGAGTTGCAGGTGTTCCACTTCCAACAAAGACAGAAGCCCCGTGGCACACTTGTAGAGGCGGAGGAACTCCAGTTGCTTGCATATGCCGAAAATTTTGGGGAAGTATGATTCGCCTAACCTCAAATTCTCCAGCCAGAGGTGTGAAAGACCACCAAATGCGTTTGGACATGAATCAAAGAATGACATGAACTGCCTCCCATAAGTGAGCTGGTCATAACAGTTACAATTTATACCCTTTTCCGTTAAGATTTTGAACTCAACTGAAGCAACCTTTTGTGTTGCTATGGTGTTGGCAATAATCTGGCCAATGAAGATGGAGTCATCTCCCAAATAGAATTGCATGGACATTAGGTGAATTGTGTATAGACTTCCAGTCCTGCTTTCCAGTATGCTACTAATTGCTTTCAGCACGGCGGTGTTGGCCCGAACTATATCATGTGAGGTTAATTTTCTCCATCGGTGCTTGGGCTCTACAGGACCAACGGTTATGATAATTTTTGAAAGCATAGCTGGGATCTGCTTCCAACGTCTGGAGAGGATGGCAGTTCGTGCGACCTAAGTGATATCAAGTCGCTCGACAATGTTCAGCAAAACGTCATCTGGCAGCTTGCTGAGCCTATCAACTTCATTGTCCTACATTTGATATGCAAACAAATCAGAGTTGATTTCTTACTTTCTCATCACAGGTGTAACAATATTTTCCAGAGACAAGATTAATTTTTTTTTCTCACAGAAAAACTAAAGAACTTCTATACCTTCCCAAAAAGATGCAATTTTGATTGTACAATATTTGTACGGGCCCACAAAAGGATGCAATTTTGATTTTTTATACTTCCAATAAAAAACACAATTTTGAAATTTTATACTTCCCAAGAGATTGACACAAATTTATAATTTCGCCCCAAAAAGGTTAAATTTTGACCACGAATTCTGATGATAGTTCCTACTTTTTATTATTCATTGATTTTTTTTTTTTTTTTTGCGGCGATGTAAGGGGATCTAAGTCTAACTAAAGGTAATAGGAAACAGGAGGAAGAACTCACCAGCATGTCGAGGGAGGATTTGCCGAGCTTGATCTAGCAGCCGGTCGCGGGCTGCTGGTCTCCTCTTATATACGCGATGGAAACTCTCGTTTAAATATTGAAAAATGCTATCAATACAATGGAAAATATTCAAAAGGGATATATAGAGGACTTTGATTGTAGCCCGGCACGATTTGAGATATAAAAAGGGAGCCGCTTCGATCGCTGACTGCGGCTCGGAGATGAGCCGCTTGATTGTTTCGATTGCTGGTTGCCTGGTTGCAGCTTGGAAAGGAGCGGCTGCTTCGATTTGGGACGGCAGCTCCTTGGCCTCCGACGTTAACGGCGATGGTGCGAGGAGGGAGCTCCGCACAGGGCAGGCGGCGGCGCATACCTGACCTCCAATCATATGATCCTATCCGGTGAAACCCTAGCTAGGAGGGGCCTGCATGACTATGGGACTCGGCTCATTTCTGGCTTGAGCTAGCTTTGCAAGAACCGAGTCCACTTTTTTTTACAATGATTTCATCCAAAATTAGACAAAAACTTAAATATTCCAAAAAAATATATAAGATTCTATTTATTCTATATATATCCGGACTAACACACCGGTGCCAGCGAACGGCCGCCTCCACGAGGGATGGGCGATGAACGCGGTCCACGTCATGGTTGCGCCTCGCCGGCCAGGCACACCACGACCACATCGAGATGTGCCAGCGAACCATGCCGCCGGAGCTATACGACGACATACTGTACGAGCCGAACTCGGTGTACTGGACGAGCAGAGCGAGGTGGAGTTCAACTACCGCCTCCATTCCTTCTTTGCCACCTCGGCCACCGCTCGCCGCCTCAGTGGTGGTTCGACTCCGGACGATGACCTCCTCACCAACAGCTCCGATGAGGAGTTTTGGCAGGGCATTAAAAGGGAGAGGCAGTTGTACGAGGCGACGGAGGCAGCTCGACACGCAAGGGAAGAACAGGTGCCACCGCCTCCGGCACCTCAACCTCAACAAGAGGCGGAGGTGGTTGATGGTGATGATGATGATGATGAGGAGGAGGAGGAGTGGCCCTCGCCACAGTGGGACACCGGCGAGATGCAGCTCGCCATTGAGGCGTCCTTGGCCCCGCCTCCTGCGTCATCGTCTGCCGCCAACGGCTTCTACGTCAACTGCTGCTGCGCCGACTTCACATGGGCGGGCTCTTGCCTGCAATGCAGGTGCCCGGCCATCCGCCCTACTGATTAGTTCTAGGGTTTAGTTTAAATGAATTATGTTTAGTTTGAACAAAAATTAAATGAAATCTATCTATTTTCATGTTCAAATATTGATTTGGAAAAACCTATTGGCGTCGCGAGTGGGGAGAGCTGCCCCCAATAGCGGACAGCTCGCCCGGACGGCGCCAATAGGTCTCGTCCGGACGCTAATTGGGCACCGCGAGTAGAGATGCTCTACCATGGTGCCACACCAGAGCCGCCAGCTGCAACGTCACCGAAATGGCAGCGATGCACGGGGTGCCCTGACGTTCCACGGAGAGGTTTTCCCCCGTCCGCATCGATCGGTGGCAGTTGGGAAAGCATAATTGGATGATACATGTCACACTGGCACACTGCGTTCTTGCTTAATCTGATCTGAACCCGTCTGCAATTTGGATGGATCTTCTAGCTTGATTCATCTAATCTGGATCTGCAGGTTGCTCACTGCAGTCTGAACTTGTTTGTGGTCGTTTGGACAATTGTTGGTTGGCTGGTTGAACGACCCAATTAGCAGAGAAGCAGATCAATTACACGAGCTCGATTGAGACAGCTAGTTGTCGGAGTGACTACCTCTGCTCTAGGACGGCAAGATCAATGACACACAAGGTTTGAAATTGACTTTTTGCCCTACTAGAAGAAAGTGTAATAATACTGAAACTAGAGACGGTAAAATTGTTTCTGTAGCCTAGTGGCTAGTGCTTGAAGCCAATATTGGGTTCAGTGTGTGATTTCCGGTACAAAATCTAGTACCCATGTCTTCTCACAGGATCTGGTTTCCAGCAATTTGGCTGGGACGTCTGGTTAAACGAATGATCCTGGTTACATCTCACCCCAAAAAAAATCCAACAGGATTCACCAGGCAAGGAAGCTATGTCAAAGGTGTTCATCGTTCAGTCAGAACGAAATGTTTTTTCGGATAATAAGCTATTTCAGAAGTGGTACAATCCATTTCACAACAAAAATAGATATCGATAATTTCCATAATTTCCATTTGCCAAAATACTTAGACGGAAGGCTTGAAATGAGCCCGGCTTTGAATTAGCGAAGCCATCAACCGGCCAGAAATTACACGAATTACAACCTCACGCTGGGGTTACCAGCTATAGATACAAGCACAAGTACAACAGAAAAGACCACAAAAGATGCGGAAAAACAAGAAAAACTAAAAAAGCTCGCTTGTTTCCGTTGAAGAATCCTTGTCTTCAGTTGCACGCGAGAGGAACCGATCCTGATCCAAAACAACAATCCTCACTTGTAGGCACGAACCATGAGAGCACACGATTGATAGCCGCAAGCAGGACTTAGGTGCCGTCAAGAAAGGGGCTTTGAGCAACGCCTCCAAGAAGGGGAACGACGCCTAGTGGCGCCGACCGTCGTCGGCACAGACCAAAGTCCTGCAAAGCTTTCGCCAATGCCCCAAACCAACACATCCATCGACAAGGAGGGAGAAACAAGCACAAACGTCCATGGAGAAGCGAACACAAGAGACGTGGAGCGGAAAATCAAAGGAGATAACCATCACCGCGACGCCCTCAAGAGGGAAGACGGCGCCCACTGGCGTCGTCTCGTCGTCACGGCAGAGAGCCTGCGCAGCTTTCACTGGTGTCACATCATCCTCCATTCGCCGGCCACCGCCACGAGGACGCAAAGACGACACAGGAGTAAGGAACCTCCCGACCTACCAGCCCAAGGAAGCACGGTGGCACAGCCACAACCGGGCACACCGGCGATACGCACGCACACCGGCGATACGCACGGCAGATCTGACAAACTTGCCAGCAAAAAGGGATTGGGCCCGACCCGTAACCACCATAACCAGATCTGGCCGCCGACCCGATGGCGCCAGATCCAACTACCTGTCGGCAGGCAAGCCTCAGGCCACCATCCAGCCCTAACGCGACGCACGACGGCGGGCGCTGTACCGCCACTACGATTCCTCCAGTCCACGGCGCCCGGTCCAGTCGAACCCCTCAGATCCACCCTAGGATCTGGCAGTGCCCCACACCCGAGTAGGGCAGGGTTGCTGGCGCACGAGGACGCCGATGGAGGAGGAAACCATGGGGAAGAACTTCACCCACGTGGAGGAGCCGAGCAGGGGGATGGGGCGTGGTTGGCCATCGGACGAATAGGGACGAAGCCAGCTGTCACGCGCTCGGGAGGCAGGGAGGGGTGGAGGGAGAAGCTTGGCGAGAGATCCACGCCGCCGCGAGGGCGGCGAAGGGAGGAAGTAGCTGGGGCGGGTGATGATCCTGAAGAGCAAGGCTTTGATACCTGCAAAAGTAAACGGGATTAGGTTGAGACTCCAAGTGCAGAGTGTATAGTAAGTGGAAGACAGTTTTCCCCACGAGGGGTGACTCGAGGGTTTAATATCGAACTCTCGGGGAATCTGAAGTGGTAGATTTATCTTCTTATCCTTCTTTTGGTTACCTACAAAACAAGGTTAGATGTTTTGGTCCTCAACCTCACCTGTGGTTGTCAAGCACAAGGTGTAAGAATGATATCAGGATAGTTATGCAATGCAAACAAGAAATAAATATGCAATGATGGTGGATGCAATGTAAATGATATTTTTGGGTTTTTGAATGATGTATGCAAGATGAAAAGTATTTTTGTATTTTCGGATTTAATGATGGCTGAAAATAGAAAAGTGGTATATGGTGTTGGAAAGGTGTTTCTTATGATTAAAAATGGACTGGGGTTCATGGTTTCACAAATGCACTCTCTCTTTATAAAGTGGTAGACAATGGAACACACAGTTAACATATGAGATTGCAACACAGGGTTTGATAACAAGTTACTTAGATATATGGGCATCACGTCCTAACATAGAGATCTTTTGGTTATTAACCTCTCTTATACTCCACCAAGATGCGAACTAAATCATAACACCTCAGTAATTAAGATAACTCAGAGTATAGCATTAAGTATCATGACATGAAGTGAAAATAAGAACATGCTAGATCTAGTCATGGAGTAGTGGCAATGGTCACGCCCACATCCCCGGTAGCATGGTATTTTAGTTTATCCCTAGTGAGGTAACAAAGTAAGGTAAAGATACCAAAGTGGATCGCAGAACTTTCTCTCACGTTCACTGCACTAGCCACCCCCCGTTACTCCAACTAATGCACACGTTCCCCCACACACGCTCTCATAAACATGCTTGATCAAAACAAGTAGACAAGAACGGGGTACATAATATGCATCTATACTCATAACTGAAACAAACATTGCAATCTCAAACATATATTAACTCATAAAGATCCACCACAAAGGTATTACAACGGTGACCGTAATCATGTTCAGCAGCTCATACGGTGCTAATTAGTGAAGCTCAAGAGAGGAGAGATACATAAGTTACTTCCACAAACCCATAGTCCAGAGGTGGACTACTCCCTCTTCATCATGGAGACGGTGGAGAAGTCGATGGAGAAGATGGAGACCACGCCGGCAGCGCCCCGCCGGAGTTTTCCCCCTCCAATCTGCAGCTCCTGATCTCCGTTTCGGTGTTTCTGTGTTTGTGCGGCGCTCCTTCCAGAGAACGTCGGGGGACCTTTTTTATAGGCGTTTTTAGGTCAAGACGATGTCGGTGGAGAAGATCGAGGCAACGGAGCCACGAGGCCCAAATGGGTGGGTCCCACGCGGCACAGTACCTGGCCGCGTGGGCCCCCGTTTGGCCCTCGGGCCTCCGTTTGCTCGCTTCCTTCGCCCACAGGTCTTCTTCCTTCCAAATATTGACGCCCGTAAATTTCCAGGTGATTTCGTTGACGTTTGGGTCCCTGAAACATTAAAATAAGAAAACGGGGTTTTCTGCCTGTGCAGGGTTAATTCCATAAAAATAGGAAATAAATGAATATTCCCAAAATCATTATAAAACATTGATATAACCCTTATATGATGCAAATATGATTGGAATATAAGCAATTAAAGTGCAAAGTTCATGTATGCATTTTACATGCATCAACATCCCCAAGCTTAATCCATGCTCGTCCTCGAGTATGAAGATGATAAAACTAACATGGACTTTGCAATTTAATACTTAACAATGAATATCAAAGATGATTACTATTGCTACATATAGTCAAATGATTCATTCTTCAAAGGAGTAGCAATATGCAAATAGTTTATGAAGTGATATCAAGTATTCAAGACAAGGATGTTCATTGATAGTTCACAAAGTGTAACATGGTAGCAAGTAATATGGAACACATGTATGCATAATGATAAGTAGAACATCCTACAATGGTCATAGAGTGTAGATGAAAATCTGAATATGATAGGTGTACACTTTGGAAAGATGTATATGTGAGTAGAGGTAAAGCATGCATAAGTTTCATCCAACTTCCAAACTCTTCTACTTAAGTTAATGATTGCAATAAGGTATTCATTGGTGTCAAGCTCTCATTGCCCCTATCATAGCATCTTGAATGATTAAGGTTAAAGTGAAAGCAAATATGAGTAGTGTGCTTGATAAAGAATGGGTTGAATGTCTCATGCCCCTTGAATACAAGTACTTACACCATGTGTTACTCAACTTGGGAAACAAAGCAAGTTCAATTAAATATCATTGTAAGCATAATAGTATCATCAAGAGCGTCAACTGGGGTACCTCTTGTCCCAAGATATGGAACAAGCCCATATCAAAATGACAAGACAAACAAACAAAATGAACAATCTCAACACCCTTTTTATTTACCATTTGGAATAGTTTTTTATTGCAAGGTGTATCACAGAAGGTTCACCATAGTATGTAAGTAAATTTCCACCATGAATGATGCATGGCTTAGATTAGCGGCCCAGGCGTCTCTCTAACCATTTACACAAACTCATTTAAACTCACTCTATTTCCACATTTATTTCAACATGATAAGCATCCATAGACAAAAGCACATGATATCAACTAAATGAGATGAAGAGCGTGTTGAAAGCTTGCCATGTGACAGCACATATGGGCTAACTTCCAACCCAAAACATTCATCAAGCCACAAACATCATAATCTTAATCACAATGGGTCAAGTTTTATTATGCAAATAAAAGAACATTGTGCATCAAGTTCGTGAGAGCTATATAACCAATTTTTTCCATTGCAATCAATAACATAAACATTTTCATTCAGAGGTAAGATAACACAAACAACATGTTAAACATACTCGGAATAGCATAAAGCCAATAGGTAGATATGGTGGACTCACTGGAATAACTTTGGTTGAAGGTGTTGGAAACAAGTTTTTGCTTGTTGGAGTTTTTGGGCTAGCAAAAGGGAGAAAGTTGACCATCTAGATGCATGCATGAGTGTCCATAGAACTAACTAATCCATGTTAAACCAAGTAAATAACAATCAGCACCAAAACATGAATAAGTGATAGCTCTACAAAAAGAATTTGCAAACTATTACTCATAAACAAGCTCATGAATCATGCAACTATATGTATCATTAAAAATCAAGTCAAACATCCCTTTTCCCAATCTTATAAAAGCATCCAACATATTTCAACCCATATTTCCAGTAGCTCTCTCATATATAATTGATAGTGTGGTGGTCTCTCAAGACTCAAACAAAAACAAAAACGACGCTCCAAGTTTATGCGATAAAGTGTTTCGATCGAAAAACAGAAGTTGGACGTGTGCAAACCGAGAGTGTGTAGGTCCAGCGGGGTTGTCTTCACATCCCCAAGCTTATGGTCTTCACCATCCTTGGATAGCTCTTGGTGCATCTCCTCCAATCCCTGTGAAAAAACTTCAAAACACCGTTTCTCCCATCTCTTTTCTGTGGGGTGCATTAATAGTGATAAACAAATAGGTTCCTTGCTGCATATAATCCTTGAACAAAAATTCATATGACATGTCCAGAAAGTGTATAATGTTGTATGCCTACTCATAAACTCAATTGGATCAAAAAGATTCAACTTAAAAGCTCAAAGCATGCATCAAACAAAATGGGACAGAATCTGTCCAGAAAAACAGCAGCAGCAAAACGTATTTTTCTACCCTACCAAACTTTCTCGAAAAATTCCGAAAAATTCATGCATACAGAGGATGAAAAGTTGCAACTACAGTTCAAATATGAGCTCATTCGGAGTTACAGAATAAGAATTAAAAATCATACCGTGCACTGACTCGTGCAGGAATAAAATCTCCGAACGCTATAAGCAACTTTTTCAAACCAAAAAGGGTAAAACTTGGCACTTTATTGAAAACTCCAGAACCTAAACTAAACAAATCTCTTGTTACAGCAAGAGGACACAAAGAAAATCACACATAAAAATAACCGGGTTGCCTCCCGCAAAGCGCTTTCTTTATAGCCATATAGCTAGGCTTCTTACTTGTTGTTTTATTGTGGACGAAGCTCATGAGGGAGCTTGAACTTTGGTGGTTCCCTCTTCCTTGGAAAGTGTTCCATGCACTTCTTGTGTGGAAACTGAAACTTTACATTCCCTTCCTTTGAATCAATGATAGCACCTGTGGTACGAAGAAAAGGTCTTCCAAGAATAATAGGACTAGAGGTTTTACTCCCCATGTCCATGATTAGAAAATCCACAGGCACAAAAGTCATATGTAACTCTACCATAACATCACTTACTTTTCCCAAAGCATGTTTAATAGAGTCATCAGCAAGTGCTAGTTCAATAGAGCATTTTTCAAGATTTTTCAATTCAAGCACTTCATATAGTTCTTTAGATAAAACAGAGACACTAGATCCTAGATCAAGTATGGCATGGTGTGTCTCTTTTCCAATAGTTACTAGTACCTTAGGTATCCACATATCCCCAAGCTTAGGTGGTATCATAGCCTCTTGGTTGTACCTAGCAATCTTTTCTTTCAAGACATGATTAGCAATATAAGAACCAAAACCTGCTTGGTTAGTGTTGATGGAAGGATCACTTGCAAATTTTTGTAAGATAGATATTAATTCATGCAAGCTACAATTTTCTAAGTCAAGCAAAGGATCCTTGACTTCATTAAGCATTTTAACTTCCTCAACTTCAACCTCTTTCATTACCCCAATAGATTCTTTAGCAACTCTCTCTTGCTCATGAATGTGTTCCCAAGACTTATTGATAACCTCTTGGCAATATTTTATTGTTTCCTCATGTTTTTGGGCTGTAATGATGCTCTTTAATGATGAGACTTCCTTAGTAAGCTGATCTACCCTTTCAAACAAAGCATCTTGTTTTTCAAACTTAGAGATAAATTCCTTATTAAGCTCTTTTTGGGTAGATATAAAAGATCTAATGGTGTTTTCCAAGTCACTAGAAACATTACCACTAGAAGCATATTTATTTGGCACATATGGGGGTTTATTATAAGAGTTATAATTGTTGTTACCATACCCATTATTACCATAGTTCCTAATGAAGTTGACATCAATATTTTCAGAATTGTTTCCAACTAGTTCTTGCAAAGGAACATTTTCAACACTAGGTTTATTAAGCAAAGCAAGAATAGTATCCATTTTAGATGACAAATCATTAGTTTCTTCAATAGAGTTCACTTTCTTAGAAGGATTAGGTGCCCTATCAGTATGCCATTGACTATAGTTTTGTAAAATGCTTTCCAATATATTTTTAGCTTCTACTATAGTCTTACTCATAAAAGCACCTCCAGCAGCAGAATCAAGTATGTTTCTAGACATGTAGTTTAAACCATTGTAGAAAGAGTGTAATATGGTCCATTCATTAACTCCATGTGAGGGACAAGTTCTAAGCATAAGTTTTATCCTATCCCAAGCCATAGCAACATGTTCATTTTCATTTTGCCTAAAAGAAAGGATGTTGTTTCTATTTTGCAAAATTTTAACAGGGGGATAATATTTCTTAATGAAAGCTTCTTTTAGATCATCCCAAGAATTAATACTACCAGATGGCAAGGAATGCAACCACTCTTTAGCTTTTCCTCTAAGTGAAAAAGGAAATAACTTCAGTTTTAGGATATCACTTTCCACATTTTTAAACTTTTGCATGTCACATATTTCAACAAAGTCATGAAGATGCATAGAGGCATCCTCCATAGCACTACCACCAAATTGTTCCCTAGTTATCAAGTTCAACAAACTAGGACTTACTTCATAACTCTCAGCATTTATCTTAGGTGTGGCAATAGCTCTCGTGATAAATTGATCATTAGGAGTGTTTGTGTAGTCACACAACTTAGTTCTTTCTCCCATTTTAGCAAGTTTTTTTGGTATTTTTAATTTTTTATGCAAAACTGAAATAAATATGATATGATATGCAATGACACTAACAAAACAAATAAATTGCTTTGTAAGTAAAGATGGATAAGATGGTGCTCACGTAGGTGCAACCTCCCCAAGCTTAGGTGTTAGCACAAGTTGGTGACGTTGACTTTGTTGTGAGATGAATGCGATGATGCACACCCTTGGATAAATCTCTCAGCTACGATTCCCCGGCAACGGCGCCAGAAAACGTCTTGATGTCCCGAAGAGCAAGGCTTTGATACCTGCAAAATAAACGGGATTAGGTTGAGACTCCAAGTGCAGAGTGTATAGTAAGTGGAAGACAGTTTTCCCCACGAGGGGTGACTCGAGGGTTTAATATCGAACTCTCGGGGAATCTGAAGTGGTAGATTTATCTTCTTATCCTTCTTTTGGTTACCTACAAAACAAGGTTAGATGTTTTGGTCCTCAACCTCACCTGTGGTTGTCAAGCACAAGGTGTAAGAATGATATCAGGATAGTTATGCAATGCAAACAAGAAATAAATATGCAATGATGGTGGATGCAATGTAAATGATATTTTTGGGTTTTTGAATGATGTATGCAAGATGAAAAGTATTTTTGTATTTTCGGATTTAATGATGGCTGAAAATAGAAAAGTGGTATATGGTGTTGGAAAGGTGTTTCTTATGATTAAAAATGGACTGGGGTTCATGGTTTCACAAATGCACTCTCTCTTTATAAAGTGGTAGACAATGGAACACACAAGTTAACATATGAGATTGCAACACAGGGTTTGATAACAAGTTACTTAGATATATGGGCTT